>CAMPQE020000003.1:1249910-2499821 GCA_946902985.2 Meconema thalassinum | reverse complement strand
AGTGAAAATAATCATGAATTATTAGTTTTAAAGAAAACCATGTGTTTTAATCTAATATTTGTTTTATTCCTACGTTATTCCTTGTTCACTTTGAACAAGTAGAAGAATATTGGTCAGAAGTTTAATTGTTTTATTGCTTGTAGCGCCATAATTTTGATTAATTAAATATGTTAAAATAGGAGTTGATTTTGTTGTTATTTTTGCAAGTGTATCCTCTATTTAATCCAAAATGTGTAAGTCACAGAGTGGGAGAACTTACCGCAGCCCCGAAAATCCCGAATTGAGCAATGCTGGCATACTGTGATTTGCATATTTCTTGCTGAAAGGGCACAATATATATATAATCCAATACTCACCAAAAAAATACTGTTTTAAAAACATGTTGATGTGAGCGGTTCTTCAACCCAAAATACACCGTCATCAGTTTGCCTCCGAGTACTGTTTCAAAATGACTTGATGTGAGCGGTTCTTCAACCCCAAATACACCATCATCAGTGTGCCTCCCATTGAGTTTAGTTGATCGATCTCTGATGCGCTTAGTTTACAAATATTGCAGGTAGAAAAACACTTGTTACTTCATCTTCAATGATAATGTCAACCACTATTTTTCTTCCATACCTCGTCTCCACAGGCCGAATAATTTGGACCACATACGGTAAATCAATGACTAGTTCTGCTAGTTTCTTATTAGAATACTCAATACAAGTTGATAAGTTATTGAACTTCGTTAGAGCATCCATCACACAATTTGTTCCACGTCGTTGACTTTCTTTATTTCTTTCACACACACACCCTTCGCGCAAAAGTAAAAGTTTAACTCTTCCATTCACTCGTCCATTTATATATCCTTCACCCCCACCCACACTCAAGAAACCATATGCTGCAAACTAGCTTCTAACGCAAACATTTCTTTTTTTCCACTATTGCTTAAAGAAGTCAAAGATTACATTCTTAGCCAATGACGTTAAAGGTCAACTCTGTCTCACGCGAACACTGCAGACGTGATCATTCACACTGCTGCACATGCTCCAACTTGCATGGGTGTCAAATGACGGTTAGCAACCTAAGCGAAAACAATAACAGCTGCACACCACATGTGTGGATAGGAGCCATCTCTCCGCTCAGCCCACCCAGCGCGGGCAAAAAAAACATAACAGCTGCACGCCACGTGTGCGGATCGCTCGCACTGGCACACATGCTCACACTCGCACGGGTGTCAGATGACAGTTAGCATCCTAATAAACAACCCCATGACGTCAACACCCATTGACTTTTTTATCACCATCGCACAAACAAGCCAAAAGGTCAACCCTTCCCCATGCTAACACATGCAGTGCACATGCTTGCTCTATGGGCTCATGACGTCACATGCCGGTTAGCCTCCTAATAAACAACCCCCCCCCCCCTGACGCCAACACCCATCAACTTTTTATCACCATCGCATAAACAAGCCAAAAGGTCAACCCCTTCCCATGCTAACACGTGCAGTGCACATACTCGCTCTAAGAACCCATGACGTCACCCCAAGGGCTATGACGTCATCGCGATTACGCAATATCTGGTCGTGATGATGCAATATTCAAAGTGTTCATTTTTGTACTACTTAAAATACACAGAAGCCTTAACAACGCAGACTGGACAGATTGCCTTGAATTAAAAAAGCCTAATGACATATATAACAATATAACAACCAAATTTAAGGAAATCTACCAAAAAGCATCTTACATAACCACAGGTAAACACAGAAAAAGCAAACAATGGTTCACTTATGACCTAAAAATACAATGTAAGGAAAGAGACAGACTTTACAAAACAATGCTTAGAAACAAGGATAATATTACAATAAAAAATGAATACAAAGCTTTCAGAAACAAATTAAATAAGCTAATAAAGAAAACAAAACATCAATATTATAAAAATAAGATAAATAGTTCCAAAAACGATAATAAAGGAATGTGGAAAGTCATTAATGATATAACAGGTCGGAAAACACAAACTGTCAATGAAGTCATAAACAAACACTTAAGATTACATTATACCAACCAAGTGATAGTCAATAAATTCAACAATACCTTTAGTGAAGAAATAAACAGCCTGGCTCATAACTGTAGTATCAACATATGGCAATCAAATAGAAACACATTAATGAATTCCTTTACATTACTTGAAACTGATGAACATGAAATAGAAAACATAATTAAGGAATTAAAAACAGACAAATCGCCTGGTGCAGACAATATACGCTTGAAAGACATAAAGGCAACATCCAAAAAAACTATACCAATCATAACACATCTCATAAACAAGATATTCGAATCAGGCATAATACCAAAATATCTGAAATACACAATTATTAAACCAATATATAAGAATGGCGATCACTTAGATTTTGGCAACTACAGACCAATATGCATTTTATCAATCCTGCACAAAATAATGGAAAAATGCTTGGATAAGAGATTGAAGAATTTCCTAAATAAATATGATATTTTAAAGGGACACCTATACGGTTTTAGGAAGGGAAAAAGTTCTGAACTACTCCTGGCTGAATTTGCCAATGTAATAAATAATGCCTTAAATAAGAACAATCACATAATGGAACTTTTTCTTGACTTTTCTAAAGCATTTGACACAATAAACCATAATAAACTACTTGCTAAATTACACAATATTGGAATAAGAGGCACGACTTACAAACTATTTGAAAACTATCTGAAAAACAGGGAAATGGCAGTTATGGTCAATAACAATATCAAACAAGCAGTAGAAGGAACACGGGGTATCCCTCAAGGCAGCATTATTTCACCTACACTATATAACCTGTTCGTAAAAGACATGAATGAAACCATTAAGCACAGTAAAATATTTATTTATGCTGAAGACACCACTATATATACCATACATAAAGACTCTAAAACAGCTTTCGATAGACTTCAAGAAGACTTCAATAACAACACAAGATGGTGTCATCACAATAATTTGTATATAATGAACCCATCTACCATTGGTTCAAGGGGTCGAATCCATGTATTTTGGTGAAAGGAAGGAAAGAAATGTACAGTCTTCAAAGGAACATAGAAAGATTTTATACAAGAGAACAGGCATAACGTTGTGAAAGAGACTGAGGCCAGATGGCTGGGAGATGAGATCACGCCTGACGCATCGCTCGTAGCTTATCATAGCTATATTTAGAATGAGTGGAAGTTTCCGTCGATTAGACAGAGACCTTGTTTCGGAAATTAAGCTTACGATTGCATGAAAATGGCAACTGCGCAGCGGTACTAGAAGAAGAATAATTAGATTTAACCCCTTTGCAAGAATAATATTAACTACATCATTGTGAATCATTTCAGATTAGAGATTTTTGTGTGGAGAAAGATATTATAATAATTGCCCAGGAGAGAAGTGAAAACGTAGCCATACGTCATAGGGGGTTTACCGAGACCCGAGGAGTGGGGAATTAAAAATCAACTGTAACACCCACACAGCTGAAGACTAAATTTAATTTAATATCTCACAACTGCACGATCGATTTTCAGGGGCAGAGAGGTCATTTTACGTTTAGAAAACAAGCTTTCCAGAGATATACATTTTATATGTGTGCGACCATTATTTCAGAAGTTGGTTCTGGAAAATACGTGGATTTTATCTTTTTGAAGCCAAATGGTATAAAAGTCCTGGCAGAACCAAGCCAATCATTCAGTCTTGAACGACCGCTGAGGCGGGTCGTACTGTTTCACATCGAATGCAGTTTCAAACAGCCCGAGGGGGCGTCACTGTGCTACATCACATCATGCAGTTTCCGATAGCCCAGGGGGCGTCACGCTGTATCACATCGAATGCAGTTTTACTAAGACTCCTTGAGGGGTCACGCTACATCACCGAAAGCAGTCTACAAGCATTCCTTGAGGGGAAACGCTGTATCACATCGTATAGACAGTATCCGACAGCCAGAGGGCGTCGCTTTATCGACCAACAACGTGCATCCGTAAGGAGTAGCCGAGAAGTATTATCAAAGTATCGCCATGTGAAGAATTAGGAAAATCCTAATACAGGATCTAGCTCCACTAATATCAGTTTCACAGTGAAAAGTTCAGTAATTACAGTCAAAGCAGGCTGCGAACTTAGAAGACAGGCGATAGGTATTAAAAATATAGTCCGATTAAACGACCGAAAATATCGTAGCATTTTGAAGTACCATAACAGCGAAATAAACATTCTATCAACGTATAAGAACCCGATCAGAATCGGACAAAATAAGGTTCACTTAGGGTTCTGAAAAAATAGGAATTCGAGAACTGAATAAGCAGGAAAGATAAGTAAATTGTAGACATTGTTTCAAAGAAACGAACGAACTATAGAAAGCACTAAGTTACGAGGAGTATTAGTTGCTATAAATTAATAGGTCACTGATAGAGAATCTGGGAGACCGTGGACAAGACAGACTTTCGTTAGACCAACCAATAGGGTCTAGGAAGAAGCAGTTTCAAGCTAATAAGTAATAGCTGATCGTCAGGAAACCGGATTTGAAGGAGTACTATTCCAGGGAGAAGGTGGATGGTTCGAGACTTTCATATTGGATAGAGAGGAAGCCGACATTTACGAATTTTACCCTTGGAGACGGGAAGTAAAGAAATCACGTGTGAAAGGCATAATAAAAGCCTTAGTGATTAGAATCTGTGTAGAGTAAATATATAAAATTTGTGTTAAATATTAATGTTTTAGTGATTTTAGTGTGTATCATAGAAGAATACACCAGTGTAATTTAAAATGTCACCAGTGTTTAATGTATATGAGTTATATGTGTGTCAAGATATGTCAGTGTATAAAATGAATTTGTGCAATATGGAGTAATCACAAATTGTGGGCGAGATGAAACATCGTTGGAAAGCACGGTATTGGACCGTCTGAACATGTAAGTGGATATTTTCATTATGTTATGTGTTCGGAATTTGTTTGTGTACAATCCACCTGAGTTTGAGAAATAGGGATGTTTTTGAATAACAAATAACAGAATAAGAGCGCGATCTGAACAAAATATGAGAAATTATAAAATAATTATGTGAAATGAATAAATCCTTAGAGGAAATGTTTGAAATAAAATATCTGTGTATTTGATAAATGTTATGAGAGCAAGCGGAAAATATAATAATAATAAAGATTATTTGAATGAAGATTAAGTTGAATTATATGAAAGTAATAGCTTTTGAGCTCTAGTAAAAGTATAAAGACATGGTGAATACATGTTCTTAAAGTATAACAATTATTGTCACGGGAGAGGACTAATATAAAAATTGAGATATAGATAAATTGTTGATGTTGAATTTATCAGTTCTTTGGAAGACGCTAGGCCTTAAAGTAATGTATAGCGCAATGTCGTGCATTAAAGTAAATTGTCACGCTAGGAAGACGTTGAATCTAAATATACTTGGTAAATTAATTGTGAGGTACAGTTCATTGAGGTAATTGAGCTGTTGTAAGTCCTCCAGTACGGGAGTGGTTCCCGAGACCATGTGTGTTATATTGTATTGAATAATAGGGAGCGTATTTATTGTATTGATGAGCGCAGATTCGACCTAGGTCATCCTAAGACGCTGAATTGTTGTAAGTCCTCCAATATGGGATTGGTTCCCGAGGCAGTTGAGAGAGTCGAACCTAGACTCGTATAGTTGTGGAAGCCCCTAAATATCGTCGTTGTATTGAATTATTCTTACCCATCAATGATGACACCTCAATAATTAATAAATGCCAAGGTTACGAAAGTGTTCTATGAAACTAAATAATGTTGTAAAAATAATGAAAGGAACGCCAGGTCTTTTCAGAGAATTGTGGATAAGAAATAGCTGTTTTAAAAGCATGAATATAGCGGTCTCGAGAAGACGAGACATAGAGCCTCCCCCTCGTAGGCAGTAAATCTTGTCAAGTGTACGGTCAGACCCTTGTTGGAGTAGGGTCGGGGAGGACCGTCTGCTGGAAATAATGATACACCGTGAGTGTTTAGAATTTGTTAATGACCCGGGATTTGAACCGAGGTCCTTGTAGATTGAAAGTACCGCTTGCCCGTTCAGATCTTAGCTTTCTTATATGGTAATGGTCTTTAAGACAAATAAATAAATAAAAATCCCTAATGTAATGTTGTATTGATGTAGGATTTCACGAGTTCAATGAAGACAATTAGATTTCGGGAGTGATCATAATCTTTGACTTTGTTCAAGTAGTCTTCGGTAACTCTGCAGTACACAAGTAATTTCCCAGTCACTGTAGTGAATTTGTTAACGTGAGAGAGATGGTACCATAAGAACATTGTGAGATGCCCAAAGATTCAAGGAAAGGAATAACATTTATTTTAAAATAGATTAAATATTGTTTTGATTGTAAGAAGTTCATAAAGAAAACGATTTTGAGATTTGTGAAGAATAACGCATCTTATATTGGGAAGTATCGAGCCATGGGAGCTCGTGTTTGTATTGAACTTTAAAGTGACACTTTATGGAAGCGAAAGTAATTATAATTTTGTTGGTTTGAAGGAAACCATGTGTTTTAATATAACATTTGTTTGATTTTATGTGTTCCTTGTTCACTTTGAACAAGTTAGAAGGATTGGTCAGTAGTTTAATTGTTTAATTTGTTTGTAGCGGCATAATTTTGGTTAATTAAATGTTTTATAATAGGAGTTGATTTTGTTTTTATTTTATTTTTGGAAGTGTATCCTCTATTTAATCCAAAATGTGTAATTCACAGAGTGGGAGAACATACCAAAACCCCGAAAATCCCGATTAGAGCATTGCTGGCATACTGTGATTTGCATATTTCTTACTGAAAGGGCACAGGGGGCATAGAAGTACTGTGCTTGGATTAATGATTAGAGGAATACTTGAGACGGTCATATCATGTTAAAGTAAAGATAATGATAGGAGTAGCTACAACATATAATGTTAACTGACCGCATGGGTCCCTGGAAACTCACACCGAGCAGCCCTGAAAATAATAAACCCCCCCTAAAACATATTAATTAAATGGCGCCCAGTACGCAGGGCTGAGTTTTCCTGTGGAAAACCCGAGTTTTCTTGAAAAATCAAAATTTTCATTTTTCTTAAAAAAAATGGTTTTTCGAAATTTTGAATTTTTTTAATACTTCCATAAAGGTTTTGACATTGAATGAGTATATCAAAAGGGTACGTTTTAGTAAACACCCGTACCAAGATAAAATTTTGAAAATTGGGACCCAATGGTTCGTGGTACCATCTCTCAAGCATGTACCAGCGATGTGGCATGATAGCCCACTGTATTCTAATAAGATGGTAGTGAGTGAGGAATGGCAGGGGCTTTTGGAGGCTATAAATGCTGATAGTAATGAGAAGTTGGAGGCTATAAAAGCCGATAGCAAGGAAAAGTTGGAAGCCATAAATGAGAATTTAGAAGCTCTTAAAACTGACAGTGTTAAGATAGAGAATAAACAGGACAGCCAACAGGATGAAAATAAAAAAGAGTTCGAATCCATAAATCACAATTTAGGATCTTTAAAAACTAATAGTGATAACATGGGGACTAAATTAGAAGCTATCGAGGCCGACTGTATAACAATGAACAATGAACTGAAGGCTGAGATAGAAAAGCTAAAAACAGAAAATGGGGATAACATTAAAGAATAGTTGAAAATGGTGAAAGATGAGACGTTAGAGTCTATGAAAGCCGACAGTAAAGCAAATAATGAAGTACTGAAGGCTGAAATTGAGAAAATAAAGAAAGAATCAAATGAACTCCAAGGAAGTATAACAGAAAACATAGAGTTAAAATTTCAAGTTTTGATACGGGGTTGGAGAAGAAGTTAACTGAGTTCAAAGGGGAAATCGCAAGGGAAATTCAAAAGGAAAATAATGTACTTAAGTCAGAATTGCAAGGCCAAATAAAGACCTTAGAGGATAGCACGGTAAAATCCCAAACTGAATGACAAGAAAATTTTGGAATTTTAAATAATAAATTTGGTTCTATGGAGATTAAATTAATTAACATGGAAGAAACTAGCAAAAAAAATGTATATGCATGTAGAGTTGAACTTGTAACCCAGATCCAAGGTGTGCAGAAAAAATTAGAAGATCAGATAGAATCTAACAGCAATATTTGTGAAAAGTACCGGGATGATATTATCAGTAGTAGTGAAGCCTTAGGAAATAGATTCAGTCGATTTACGGAAAATAAAGATAGGGGAGATATCTTAGCACAGAACCATCGGTCCAATGAAACAGTTGTCCAGACTGAAAATCAGATAGAAATAGCAGAAGAAAAAGAGATAACGGTGCCGGAAGAGACCGAAATTGATATTCGAAAAGAAAAAGAAGAAAAAGAAGTAGAAATTATGGTAACTCCAGTGGAAGCTGAGAAAAACTTTGAGATGTCTCCAGAGAAAACAATGGAAATTCAGGAGGAAATAGTAACTCCAGACCATGAGGACAGCCGAAATGAAAAGGAGCTGCAAAGTAAAGAAGAACAATTTTATGAAAAGGGTGAGCTTGAAGAACAAGAGAAAACCCCAAAACAGGAGATAACAAAAGAAGTGGAAGTTGGAGAGATGGAAATAATAACTCCGGAAGAGATGAAGTAATCTAATGGAATCATAAGAGAGAATATTGTCGAGGTAAGAAATGAAGCAGGGGTTCAAGATTCAACGGAAATTAAAAATGAAAACCCAGAAGAAATTAATGAGGATAAGAAAGATAAGATACAAGGGAAAGAAGAAAAATTGAAAGCACAGATCCTTGAATTAATAATAAAATATCAGGATTGTCAAAGGAAGAAAAGAGTATTGGAAACAGATTCTAATGAGAGCAAAGAAAACCTCAAAGGAAAAGATGAGACTATGGGAGTTATTGGAGAAAAGAGAAGAAGGATCTTTGAAGAAAATCAGGAAAGAGGAAGACCACCGCAAAATGTAATAGGTTTACAAGAAAATGGATACCCTATGGAAATTAGGAGAGGAGGAGAGATGACGTACAATGCCTTGGAGAAAAAGGACGCAAAAGCGTATTTCAGTTGGAAGGTTCGTCGAAAAAATGGAATAATAGAAGGAAGAGACAGGAAGAAGATCTATGGAATTGGAAAAGTAGGAAGAAGAAATATTTTTTGAAAATGCCATCTCGAAGCGAGATGAAGGAAATGGATTACTCTAGCATAGCTAACGGGTTAAGCCGCATGCACCCGTTAAACAGTAAGAGAATAAATGGAGTTTTCTTGAAATGCCATCTCAAGAAGAGATGAGGAAAACGGAAGAAAACCAAGAAGAGTCGGGTGAGGATAGACCGAGCTCTTAAAAACCAAATGAAATTTTACAGACTTGGAGTCTGAAAACAATAATGAAGAAGTAACGGGTAAAGCCGCATGCATTCGTAAGGTATTTCAAGAAGGTCAATAGGTTGACAGTACGTAATTAGAAAAGAGAAACAGACCAGCAGATGGCCCGTCTTATGAAACAAGAAAGGAAACAAAACTGGTTGACCCAAGTGTGGAGAGCGCGCGCCAGACTAGGGGAAGAATCATAAACACCCGAACGAGACGAGTAATTTATAGCCCTGAGTGTAGACGACCGCTAGGGGAAATAAATGAATGGGAATTTTGGAGAACCAAAACAAAACAGAGAGGAAGAGGATTTTAAAAGAATAAAGATCAGAAGGTACTGAGAAATATTATGATGGTTTCGACAATGAAAGAAAATAAGATTTTATGATTAATTGAAATAAATTTCCTCAAAAATTTTTCGAAAATTTATTTACCCAAGGAAGGGAGAGATGAACCCATGTACTGTCCCCGATATCAGGATAGTAGGCTGTCAGATATCCGCCCCCTCAATCGGATTGCCAATAATCAATCGCACCGGCACAGCTACATCAATGAAAATGGCACTGACAGATACTATTGAGATTAGAGCACAATAGTTAACAAGAAATTATTGTGGAACACACCAAAATATACGGGGGTTCATACTTACCTTTACTTACCTTTTAAATTTATCTCGGGGATGGGTTGTCAACTGGATCACTTAAAGTATGCCCTCACAATAACCTCCACCATGATATTTAAAATTAACCATAACGAAGACGAGAAACCTTAAACTGCACAATAATTTATTTCACATAAAGAATGAATTTAACAAAAATAAACAACAAAATCCACGTGGCAATCAGAAGCCATTGTCCACATAACTATGTCCTCCTGTAGGACTTGTATACTCTACATACAATGTTTCAGCTTTCTCAAGCTCAAAATAGCGTAAAAATAATAATGCACTTGGAATGGAAACGGGATTTGGGACGAGACATATATCAATTGTTTTGCGTGTTTATATACTTCACATTTATTTATAGCCACAAGGCTATTATGGAGACGTCCTTGGCCTCTGTCATACAGTTTTCTGGCCAGCTGCGACACACCTGCATCGTCAAAGAGGACTCACCGTCCGTTCAACCCCAGCATATGCGAGTTACATCAGAGCTTAGCTCTCCTTTCAAAACACGTTAAATGTCCACATCTCAACTGAAATATTATCACGCAAATGTTTTAAATGCTCCATTCAAACACCAATGGATTACTCCAACAATCCCAAATCATGTTTAATTGTTCAATCCACTTGTTTAATTAGCGTTGTTTAGAGTATAAAAACAAAACTCTTAATGTTAATAACAAAAGTTCATTAATTATTTATAACAATAATAAATTGTTTATAACAATGTCAAACGACAATTAAACATTTTATACACGCCTCTATTAATCCCTTTCATTTCAAATTATTATCAAAGATATTTACAACATTATTTACAATATTATATTGTTTATATTATTTATATAAGAAATACATTAAACCACACGTTTATCCGGTTGATAATTACTCAAATCGTGTTGATATAATCGACCAATGAAGGTTAGTTATATTTAAATGTCAAATTCAGGTTTAATAAGGTTTAATAATTATTATTATTATTTGTGACGGTAACCTCCATTCAACATCTTTATCTCAAATTATTTAACACTCTTGTTAATTTTAACAGTATCTTCATATGAATAACTTTCAAAGAACCAGGACAATACATTCAGCGGAAAAACACTTCGCTCAAAACGCACAAAATTGCACAACAATTGGCCCAGAATTAATCATATATCTCCATATATATGGCATCAAAATCTTCCAAATTACATACAAAAACCTCCACTTATAAATTCAACAACATCATCCATCTTACTGTGGGAACCTCCTTCACTATTCAAGGGCATTATTCATCAGCGACTTTTACACGTCCACTGAACTAATGATTATACATCCATTGTTCCTCTTTAAAAATTCTTATATTCATCAATTGTATTAATGACTGTTATTATTTAACCTTCGTGGGTTCCATTCATGAATCGATATGAAGTAAAAATTTGCCAATCACAAATAAATTTTATAGCAAATACGATTAGACACTCCTCCCTGGTCTATCAAAATTGAGATTAATATCATCAAAGTAACGCAGTATAAAAATACTATCTTCAATCAAAGTTCATCTAAACTGCATAAATAGTCGAATAGAATACAATTAGACTGTGGAATGCAAACATTATTGTTCCAATCTATAATTGAGAAAAATTCCTATCAAATGTTCATTACTATAGTGTATTCAATAAATCGTAATCAAAGTTCATATTCCATAAAATTGTCTATAATGCAATGATAAATGTCTATGTTGCAATCATGTTCATAAGACGACTAGTATTTCCAAGATCGTCGATAACGTAATAGATTTTAACGCTCGAAAATCTTTTAATTATTCTTCTTTCTCGAGGATGACAGAAAATTGGTCAAAGTAATTTACTGAATAGAATTACTTTAATAAAATGACACGCTGTCTGAATTCAAATCTGCCATAGCAAATCGTTAACTTTACAGTTAAATCGTGACTACAAAAATATGCAAATTACTGAAAGAATCTAAATTATCAGTCTCAACTGATCCAAAATTATTTAAGTATGCCAATGACATAATAATGTCTCAACAAATCGTAGAAAAAGGCATAAATCATCGAAGTGTACTGAGTACAAAATGTCAAGCAAGAAAATGGGGCAAAAAAATATGGGACAGAAAATATGGGAAAAACGGTTGCTCAGATATCGTTAAAATACTCAAATAATACAAGAAACGTTCACGACTACCTTATCTGTTGATTGAAGTTCTAGAGGAAAGTTTTCAAAGAAAACTGCTGTTGGTTCCATTTCACCAGCGTGAAGATGTGCTCCGTCCTCGAACCTGGAATCAGCGCCCTCGGAGAATCGAACTGCTTCCTCCTCCGGAAATTGCACTGCTCCGTGGATACGAAAAACATCCTTCTGGCAAAACTCTTCTTTGTGAGCCGGGTCCACCCTGGCCTCTCTTGAAAGTTCCCTGAAGTTCTGGTCGCAATTCGCCATGAAGTTTATTGCAGTTATTTCCGCAGAAATATTCATAATCGTGGAGTATGAAAATATTTCCACTGTCATTTGATATAATTCAGCGATGGATTCACGATGCATGAGTGTAGTTGGATGTTCACTACATGCTCGCTTTTGTAGAATGACGATTAACGAAGTTCCATGCTGTTATTTCACTCCATCAATATATGTCCCAATTGCATTAAAGCCTTAGCCTTCCATCTCAACTTCTGTTATAATCATTGAAAGCACTGTCATATTATAATGTTCCATAGTAGAATGTATCGTTGTATTACCAAACGTATTCTTCAATATCACGGTTGCGATACACGTGTCAGCCGTAGTGTATAATGAGGAATTTTAAAAGTGCTTCTCATGTGGCGAGAAAATCACTTTTGTCTGCAGTCTTAAAATGCCTATATCTTTCAAAGTATAACTGTGAAATTGTTCAAATCTTCTACACACCTCAATGTTATACTGCCCAATTGAATTATAATAAAGGCAGAAGCCAACTCTTGATATCTTATCTGGTAGAAACGTTAATGTGTGCGTTTCAACTTCACCTAGTTTCAAACACTGTAAAATGGAACTGCTCCGTGTTCGTTCGATGCGCCGGGCTTTAACCACACGCTAAAGACGACTTTCTTCACTTAATCACTCGAAAATGACTATATGACATCTGAAATATAAATGCGGTATCAGAATATCAGATATGAGATATGAGAGATATGAGAGCTCCTCTCATCTGTGCACGACCTTTTATCAACTTCTTTAGGGGCGTATCCATCCCTTCCATAGCCTGTTGCTCCGTCATTGCAAGAAGTTTTAACTTTGGCTATACTTGACGGATTTTCAAATTTCAAAAAAATTAAATTAAATTTCTTCAAAATTCCAAATCAATGCCATAACTGAAAATAGTTTTCCACAATTCTGCACGCCAAAAGTAATTAAATATCGTAGTTTCAGCAATCTCCGTCTTCCTTCCAAACTATCGTTCATTGGTTCGAGCCTTTCCTCCAATAGCGTAACTTTTTCCTTAGCACAATACCTTGTTTCCTGCGACTGCGTCGTAAATCTCAGATCTTTCTCGAACAAAATCATGACGTCACCAAGAATCTCAGCTCAACCAGCCTACTTGCATGAAGTCTACGTCATTCGTGCCTACGTCATGAATATACACGTCACAACTATGACATCCATAACTTTATTCATTTATGCCAATACAGCCATCGTGGTCTCAATATAATTCAATTTACGGGGGCAGTACCATTGGTTCAAGGGGTCGAATCCATGTATTTTGGTGAAAGGATGGAAAGAAATATACAGTCTTCAAAAAAACATAGAAATATTTTATACAAGAGAACAGGCATAACGTTGTGAAAGAGATTGAGGCCAGATAGCTGGGAGATGAGATCACGCCTGACGCATCGCTCGTAGCTTATCATAGCTATATTTAGAATGAGTGGAAGTTTCCGTCCATTAGACAGAGACCTTGTTTCGGAAATTAAGCTTACGATTGCATGAAAATGGCAACTGCGCAGCGGTACAAGAAGAAGAATTATTAGATTTAACCCCTTTGCAAGAATAATATAAACTAAAGAAATACACCATTGTGAATCATTCCAAATTAGAGATTTTTGTGTGGAGAAAGATATTATAATAATTGCCCAGGAGAGAAGTGAAAACGTAGCCATACGTCATAGAGGGTTTACAGAGACCCGAGGAGTGGGGAATTAAAAATCAAATGTAACACCCACACAGCTGAAGACTAAATTTTATTTAATATCTCAGAACTGCACGATCGATTTTCAGGGGCAGAGAGGTCATTTAACTTTTAGAAAACAAGCTTTCCAGAGATATGAATTTTATATGTGTACGACCATTATTTCAGAAGTTGGTTCTGGAAAATACGTGGATGTTATCTCTTTGTAGCCAAATGGTATAAAAGTCCTGGCAGAACCAAGCCAATCATTCAGTCTTAAACGACCGCTGAGGCGGGTCGTACTGTTTCACATCGAATGCAGTTTCAAACAGCCCGAGGGGGCGTCACTGTGCTACATCACATCATGCAGTTTCAGATAGCCCAGGGGGCGTCACGCTGTATCACATCGAATGCAGTTTTACTAAGACTCCTTGAGGGGTCACGCTACATCACCGAAAGCAGTCTACAAGCATTCCTTGAGGGGAAACGCTGTATCACATCGTATAGACAGTATCCGACAGCCAGAGGGCGTCGCTATATCGACCAACAACGTGCATCCGTAAGGAGTAGCCGAGAAGTATTATCAAAGTATCGCCGTGTGAAGAATTAGGAAACTCCTAATACAGGATCTAGTTCCACTAATATCAGTTTTACAGTGAAAAGTTCAGTAATTACAGTCAAAGCAGGCTGCGAACTTAGAAGACAGGCGATAAGTATTCAAAATATAGTCCGATTAAACGACCGAAAATATCGTAGCATTTTGAAGTACCATAACAGCGAAATAAACATTCTATCAACGTATAAGAACCCGATCAGAATCGGACAAAATAAGGTTCACTTAGGGTTCTGAAAAAATAGGAATTCGAGAACTGAATAAGCAGGAAAGAGAAGTAAATTGTAGACATTGTTTCAAAGAAACAAACGAACTATAGAAAGCACTAAGTTACGAGGAGTATTAGTTGCTATAAATTAATAGGTCACTGATAGAGAATCTGGGAGACATTGGACAAGACAGACTTTCGTTAGACCAACCAATAGGGTCTAGGAAGAAGCAGTTTCAAGTTAATAAGTAATAGCTGATCGTCAGGAAACCGGATTTGAAGGAGTACTATTCAAGGGAGAAGGTAGATGGTTGGAGACTTTCATATTGGTTAGAGAGGAAGCCGACATTTACGAATTTTACCCTTGGAGACGGGAAGTAAAGAAATCACGTGTGAAAGGCATAATAAAAGCCTAAGTGATTAGAATCTGTGTAGTGTAAATATATAAAATTTGTGTTAAATATTAATGTTTTAGTGATTTTAGTGTGTATCATAGAAGAATACACCAGTGTAATTTAAAATGTCACCAGTGTTTATTGTATATGAGTTATATATGTGTCAAGATATGTCAGTGTATAAAATGAATTTGTGCAATATGGAGTAATCACAAATTGTGGGCGAGATGAAACATCGTTGGAAAGCACGGTATTGGACCGTCTGAACATGTAAGTGGATATTTTCATTATGTTATGTGTTGGGAATTTGTTTGTGTACAATCCACCTGAGTTTGAGAAATAGGGATGTTTTTGAATAACAAATAACAGAATAAGAGCGCGATCTGAACAAAATATGAGAAATTATAAAATAATTATGTGAAATGAATAAATCCTTAGAGGAAATGTATGAAATAAAATATCAGTGTATTTGATAAATGTTATGAGAGCAAGCGGAAAATATAATAATAATAAAGATTATTTGAATGAAGATTAAGTTGAATTATATGAAAGTAATAGCTTTTGAGCTCTAGTAAAAGTATAAAGACATGGTGAATACATGTTCTTAAAGTATAACAATTATTGTCACGGGAGAGGACTAATATAGAAATTGAGATATAGATAAATTGTTGATGTTGAATTTATCAGTTCTTTGGAAGACGCTAGGCCTTAAAGTAATGTATAGCGCAATGTCGTGCATTAAAGTAAATTGTCACGCTAGGAAGACGTTGAATCTAAATATACTTGGTAAATTAATTGTGAGGTACAGTTGATTGCGGTAATTGAGCTGTTGTAAGTCCTCCAGTATGGGAGTGGTTCCCGTGGCCATGTGGGTTATATTATATTGAATAATAGGGAGCGTATTTATTGTATTGATGAGCGCAGATTCGACCTAGGTCATCCTAAGACGCTGAATTGTTGTAAGTCCTCCAATATGGGATTGGTTCCCGAGGCAGTTGAGAGAGTCGAACCTAGACTCGTATAGTTGTGGAAAGCCCTAAATATCGTCGTTGTATTGAATTATTCCTACCCATCAATGATGACACCTCAATAATTAATAAATGGCAAGGTTACGAAGGTGTTCTATGAACCTAAATAATGTTGTAAAATTATGAAACGAACGCCAGGTCTTTTCAGAGAACTGTGGAGAAGAAATAGCTGTTTTAAAAGCATGAATATAGCGGTCTCGAGAAGACGATACATAGAGCCTCCCCCTCGTAGGCAATAAATCTTGTCAAGTGTACGGTCAGACCCTTGTTGGAGTAGGGTCGGGGAAGACCGTCTGCTGGAAATAATGATACACCGTGAGTGTTTAGAATTTGTTAATGACCCGGGATTTGAACCGAGGTCCTTGTAGATTGAAAGTACCGCTTGCCCGTTCAGATCGTAGCTTTCTTATATGATAATGGTCTTTAAGACAAATAAATAAATAAATATCCCTAATATAATGTTGTATTGATGTAGGATTTCACGAGTTCAATGAAGACAATTAGATTTCGGGAGTGATCATAATCTTTGACTTTGTTCAAGTAGTCTTCGGTAACTCTGGAGTACACAAGTAATTTCCCAGTCACTGTAGTGAATTTGTTAACGTGAGAGAGATGGTACCATAAGATCATTGTGAGATGCCCAAAGATTCAAGGAAAGGAATAACATTTATTTTAAAATAGATTAAATATTGTTTTGATTGTATGAAGCTCATAAAGAAAATGATTTTGAGATTTGTGAAGAATAACGCATCTTATATTGGGAAGTATCGAGCCATGGGAGCTCGTGTTTGTATTGAGCTTTAAAGTGACACTTTATGGAAGCGAAAGTAATTATAATTTTGTTGGTTTGAAGGAAACCATGTGTTTTAATATAATATTTGTTTGATTTTATGTGTTCCTTGTTCACTTTGAACAAGTTAGAAGGATTGGTCAGTAGTTTAATTGTTTAATTTGTTTGTAGCGCCATAATTTTGGTTAATTAAATGTTTTATAATAGGAGTTGATTTTGTTTTATTTTTATTTTTGGAAGTGTATCCTCTATTTAATCCAAAATGTGTAAGTCACAGAGTGGGAGAACATACCAAAACCCCGAAAATCCCGATTTGAGCATTGCTGGCATACTGTGATTTGCATATTTCTTACTGAAAGGGCACAATAAATACAACGAAATCTAAAATAATGCACATCAGAGTTGATCACTTCACACAAGAAAAACAAACTGAACCCTTGCAAAGAAGCATATGAGACTCAGATTCGGTTGGTGTAACGGTTCATATTCGTAAGTTGCTGTCAGGGCGCTTCATTAACTTGCAGGGTAACATATAACTAAATAACATGCAGGAAAGAGTGAAGCCAGGGTTAAAAACAACTGAATTTAATAACAAATCACCATATTTACATATAAAAAATTAACAACAAAAACTCCCAACTGACTCCCACTTAATAAAAATGCCAAAAACTAGGCGATATCTCTGGAGAGATTAATTACCTGGACCAAGTGTCCCTAAGATAAAATACAAAAGTGACCATATATGTGCGTATGCCGTTCTACATGCATCACGATGTGTACTTTGAATGCGTGATTCGTTATCATCCAGAATAACCCTTTAGACAACGAATCCACATTTCTTAGAGCTAGACCGACACGGGGGAACACAACTACAATACTTAAAATTAAACCGACACTTCCTAAATCTACTATAAACAAACACAAAATTTCCGTGTGAAATTGGAATCAAATTGCCGTAGCAACATTTACTGCCTAAAAACTTAGGACTTCTCACACAAATCAACACAAGTACATTAACACGTGACCAATAGAAAAATACACAAATGACCGCTGTCAAAATTTACAAGTACTCTACCACTACACCACACGGGTGTGACACACAAAATTACATGAATCGAGTCATAAACAAAGCAATAGGCACACAGCCAACATTTACGTTAACCCTACGTTGGTCAACGGGTGAGCGCGACGCTCACTTTTAATTTTATTGTGCTTTAATTCAGCACAGGTTGGCAGTTCCGGTCTGAAACTATTAATAGCTGTCGTCTGGAATGTGGGATGTGGGGAGTAGGCCGGCCGAGCAGCTACGTTATCTCCAGTCGTATCCTTGACACCGAACTTCACAGAACTGCACGCGAGTGAGCGCGGCGCTCACCCGTCGACCACCTGTGTTACAATTGTTTTTACAAAAGTCAGTTTTTTTCTAGGCATTTATTTGTGATTTTAAGCATATTTTAAATTGCATTGAATCCCTTATTATGAGTGAAGAGCAACGAATTGTGCAGTGGCTGCAGGAAGAGTGTGAAGGAGGGGACACTGTTGCAGATGATTATTTATCTTCTGATCAAGAAGATGATATTATAAATAATAGTGACCATGACTCTGCCAGTGAATATTCAGTTGAAGGAGAAGAAGAAGAGGCAGGTGTTACTTTCTCTACTGGACCAACCTACATTGGCAAAGACAAAGTTACGTTGTGGAATAAGCTTGCGCCCTCTCAATTTACACGCAGGTTAGCAAGAAATATTGTTTTGCATCTTCCGGGAGTAAAAGGTGAAGCTCGTAATGCAAGAACAATATTAGAATCGTGGTGTCTTTTCTTTCCCGATAGTTATTGAGGAGATAACTAAACACACACATATTCGTCTAAGGAAATTTTGGCAAAGTTACAGCCGAGAGTCTGATATAGATACGAACGTTGAAGAAATTAAGGCTCTTATTCGACTACTCTACTTGGCAGGAGTGTTAAAATCTTCTCACCTGAACGTATTGGACTTGTGGGCGACTGATTTGACTGCTCCTGAAGTATTTCGAATGGTAATGACCTACAGGCGCTTTTATTTATTGTTACGCGCGCTGCGTTTTAATGATGAAGCCACAAGACAAACAAGAAAAGCTATGGATAAGATAGCCCCCATAAGGAACGTGTTGGATGGTTTCGTGGACCGATGCTTGAAAAATTACAGTGTCAGCGAGTATGTAACGTTGGACGAAATGCTTGAGTCGTTCAGAGGAAGGTGTTCGTTCAGACAATATATGCCCAAGAAACCGGCGAAATATGGTTTGAAGATGTTTGCTTTGGTCGATGCTAAGATGATGTATACATGTAATCTACAATTATACTGTGGTACCCAGTCTGAAGGACCATTTTCACTCGACAATAGACCTCAGGCAGTTGTGAAAAGATTAACTGCACCAATTCACGGTTCTGGGCGTAACGTGACCATGGATAATTGGTTTTCGTCCGTTCCTGTCGTAAATGAACTAGTTTCTCAAACCAAACTGACAGTGGTAGCAACATTGAAGAACAACAAATGAGAGTTGCCTCCAGAAACAGTATATACAAGGCCCAGACCTGTCAACAGTAGTCTCTTTGCATTCGGTGAACAATCAATGCTTGTATCATATGTTCCAAAAAATACCGTAATGTGATATTGATCTCGAGTATGCATTATTCCGATGATATTGATGAGAACACAGGAGACTTGACGAAACCTGCAGTTGTGACGTTTTACAACAGCACTAAGGGAGGAGTAGATTTGGTGGATAGTATGAAAGGAGAGTATACTGTCGCAAGAGTTTCATTTCGGTGGCCTCTTCGTATCTTCTTTTCTCTTCTTGACATAGGGGTAATTAATGCTATAATAATCCTAAATGGAAACACAGGAGAACAGTTTATAAGAAGAAAGCTCATCAAAGCTTTGGCACTTGATCTCGTCAAGACACATATGGCTCTGAGAGCTTCTGGTAATGGCCTGCAAAATGATCTACGCTTGCAAATAAGAAAATACCTTGGGATAGATATGGGAAGACCCAGGCCACAGCCAGTACGAAGCAATGAACGGGTTACGTGTGGCTTCTGCCCTAAGAAGAAAAAACAGACTGACGACAGCTAGATGTGCAACATGTGCAGCAGCGATTTGTGGGGAACACACAATAACACTCTGCACTCAATGCGGAACAATGTTGAAACTGGATCGGACTCAGACTAGATTATGGATCAGAACGTAGGTAATATGTTTCTGAAACTTAGCCCATTACTTTTTTATATAAATACTTTTTCTTGTGGTAGTTGCTCTTAGAAATAACTAATTTAATAACAATTTTTCATTTTAATATAAGAACATTCGTTATATCTTAAAATTGTAGTAATTTTTATGAAGTCTTGATACGTGTTTTTAATTAATACAGCTCTCTTGTGACATTTTTTTAAATGCAAAATAAAGATTATATAAGCAAACGTGGTTTCAATGTTTTAAATTATACAAATAAGTAAACTATCACGCACAATAAGTGTAAAAGATGCAGGTGAGCGCTGCGCTCACCCGTCGACCAACGGCGTCCAGTTGTGACCCTCGACCAGCGTAGGGTTAATAATACAATATTTTACCCATACAACGTACAACAAGCCGTTACACACATGGCGAACTCCCCAATTAATTATGGCTTAAAAATTAACCATCACAATGAACAGGTTTGCTACATGAAAGCTTACAGGGGTCAGTCGGACAAACAGGACTGCCTATCAAAAATAAGTCACAGGCAAAACGGACGGTTTGTGGAACTCTGCATGTCTGTCAACCCACGTGTCAAATACCTCGACCTCCCAGAACATGGGGTTGAATCTCGAAGAAGTGTGCCCCAAAGCAAAATAATACATGTGTGTGTCAGAAAAATATATGGACAAGAATCAGCAGTCTCCCTAGAGCACCCTGTCTTTCCATCAAAAATACAACAGTAGCAAAAATATGAGAGCGGTAGGACATCTACCCCCTCCTCACGTAGAATCAACACACACTAGACACATTAACACACACAGAATCACACGTATGGGTTTTGACAGACCCTGAAATAAAAAGAAACAAATAATATCTACATGCTGGCGCCACCGTTCTATGCCGTGACTAGTCACCCTGAAAAGGACTTTAAGAAATCTATCAAAATTAGAACGAAGGTGTTCTACAAATTACTTTTAAGTTGGTGCGCTTGGCAACCCTAATATGAATAATAACCTGTTCAGCAAATATCTTACAGTAATTACCTCCCATTCCTATTTCAAATATTAACGTTAATAAATCACCATTTATCGAATGTAACGGGTTCCGCATTTGCAAGGATAAAAATCACGCACGCACGCCGCGCACATTACATATGACTCAAGGAAAAACAAATATCAAACAAACACTTTGGCCACGCGCCAACGAACATTTAAAACATTGAGCGTCGGTGCAAAAAAACCTCTAAACAACAAGAAAAGAAAACATGACTATTTACAACGTTCCCCGGCCAAATCTAACTACATAATTGAAATAATCCAATTTTAGTACATCACCGTTCTGCTTGTAGAACTAAGGACATCCTCCTCAACCCATCGCCCTATGGACAAATTAGCACTCCATATTAGTCGTCTGCGTTGATTTGTTGAAGCTCATCCCAACTTCAAACCACTTGCTGATCATCTTGGTATCGACTCCTTGGCAGAAAAGTTCAATGTCAATTATTTTACCTATCTATAATCGCTTGCAGGCTACTCGGTTCACCCACAATTCTCCTAATGCGATTAATAGCGAAGACTGGCCCTAAATATCTCGCACACACGCACCATAAAAACACATAAAAAATACACTGCAATTTGTACATAAAATATACATCTCGAGACCGCGCCACTGGCTCGTTAACATGTTTAAGATGTTGACTACACTAGCAGTCGCTCTCTCGCTCGGTATTTCCGTCCTGTAGTGTGGACCTCGGCTCCGGTGAGCGCTAATTAGGGTGTTACAATACTTCCCCCTTAGAGCTGAACTCGTCGTCTTTAAATGAATGTTACAAGTTATCACGCACTGGCGTGAAATATTTAGCTCACAAAATAAAGTTGATTCCAGAATTTAAAAAAAAAAATGTATTCGAGCTTTAAAATTCGATACTGCAATCGCTGTGACTTTAGCTCCTCAGAGCTCCCAAAATAAATTAACTTCACTAATTTTAGAGCGTAAAAATCACGATACAAACTGGCGTGAAGTCAGCCTCTGAAGGCTCCAAAACGAAAGGCTTCGAGTGGCGTCAGGCCAAACTATTTATTAGAAACTGACAGGGGCGGAGGAGTGGGGTGGAGTCGGATAAAAACTTCCAGAGTTTTTGTCTCACAAAGATGGGACTAGTGTCATTCTTCTCCAAATAAAACAAACGTCTCAATTCACTCGAGCGGAGATTAATCCGTTCGGCGGTTCTTTAGATACACACTTCCGCGGGCTTTTTACTACTGACGCTGTCCACCTCGTGGTCATGGCTTGGTCTCTTGCGATTGGCTGATTCAATCGTATGTTCGTTGCGAGTACCTCGTGATCTTTTCCTTTATGCCTCCAATTTTGGTACAGTAGTTGCTCAATTTGGCCTTGAACCTGACTAATTCTGGCCGTTCCCCAAGAATAGCTACCAGCTCACCTCCTGTTGCAATCATTACGAAATGCTGGCCTCCCTTATATCCAAGTCGACTTCCTTAAGTGCTGCCTGGGCCGTAGTAATAATAATAATAAATATGAATACTGATTTATCGAAGATCAATAAGGGTTCAAAACTAACGCACCACAGCATATCATGCATACATCAAAACATCCTGGCAGGTTGCAAATGTAACACCTTCATACATAGTACTTCGACACAAAAAATACCTAGGAATTACCCTTGATGAACACTTTAAAATGAACACACGCACAGTTAACATAATAAAAAAAACTAAGAGCAAACCTCTACACCTTCTACAATCTCCGATTTTATGTAGAGAGGAAAACTTACAAAATAATTTATAGTGCTCTGATTGAAAGCAAATTAAGATATGCTATAGCAGCTTGGGGAAATCAAAACACAACTTTAATTAATAATCTTCAAGATAGCCAAAACAGGTTCTTTAAATATTTCACTGATATCCCTTATTTTAATATTAAAGATTTGTTCCAAATTACTGTACTGAATCTCTACTACCATGATCCAAGATTCAGGCATAAGGTCTCTCACAACATACAAACAAGAGCCATAACAAGTACTAAATATGTAAAACCCTTATGTATAAATAGCTATGGTTTCAAGAGACCAAATTATATTATACAATCAGTACTTAATGAACTACCACCTGGATTGACGAACATTAACAGTAAACAACTAGCTATAAATCGCATTAAAAATATTACTTAACCAAATATTAATTCATAACATACATTTATTAATATAACTACCATAGTGTAACTTTTTGTGTCTTTAATTATTTACATTAATACTTCATCATTATCATAACAAAACAAAAATTGCATGCACTCTTGTATTGAAATATAATCTATATATATTGAACCCTTGCATAGAAGCTTATGAGACTCAGTTTCGAGGGGTGTAACAGTCCATTTCGAAAGTTGTTGTTAAAGCGCTTCATTAAAATGCAGGGTAACATATAACAAAATAACATGCAGGAAAAAGTGAAGCCAGGGTTATAACAAATGAATTTAATGACAGATCAGCAATTTACAAAATGAAATAAACAAACAAAACTTCCAAAATGACTCCCACTGAATAAATTAATTTGCCACAAACTAGGCCTAATCTCAGGAGAGATTATTAATCGGACCAAATGTCCCAAAATCTACAATGACAATGTATACGTGTGTGCTGTTCTACATGCTTAACGATGAGTACAAATGAATGCATGATTTGTCATCATCCGGATAAACTTTCAGACGACAAATCTGCATTGCTTAGAGCTAGACAGACGCGGGGAACAACTATACCCAACTTAAAACTAAACCGACACTTCCTATACTAAATAAACAACAAATAATTTCTGCTTGAAATTGGAATCAAGAACTGCCGTAGCAAAACATTACTGCCTAAATATTAGGACTTCTCAAAAATCAACACAAGTAAGTTAACACGTGACCAACAAAAGAAATACACATATGACCGCCGTCATTTTTACAATTAAATACAACTACACCACAGGGGTGTCACACTCAGAAAAACAATCATGAACTGAGTCATAGAAAATCACTAGGCTCAAAGCCGACATTTACATCATTAACACAATATTCCATCCATACGACATGCAATAATTAGCAAAAAACGTGGCGAACACCCCAATTAATTATGGTCCAAATAACCATCACATAAGAACAGGTTTGCTAATGATAGCTTAATAGGGGCCAGTCGGTTAACAGGACTGCCTAACAAAATAAGTCACCAAGGCTAGACGGGCGCTATGTGGAAATCTGCACATCTGTCAACCCACGTGTCAATAACCTCGACCTCCCAAGGCACGGGATCGAGTCTCGAAGAAGCGTGCCCCAAAGCACAATATATACGTGTGTGTGTGTCAGAACAAAATATATCTCAGCATTTCCCCTAGGAAATCCAAGAATCAGCATTGGACAAGGTACAGTAGCCTCCGCGGAGCGCCCTGCCTTTCCATCAAAATACAACAACAACAAAATATGAGGGCGGTAGCACCATTTACCCCTCTTCACGAAGAATCAAAACACACATCTGACACAAGAACACACACAGAATCACACGTATGGGTTTGACAGAAACCTGAAATAAATGACATAAATATTTTTCCACCAGCTCGCGCTTCCGTTCTAGACTGTGACCAACGAACCTGAAAAGGACTCAAAAAAAATCTAAAAAAATTAGAACTAAGGTGTTCTACAATTACATCTCAATTTGTTGCGCTCGGCAACCCTAGTATGATTAATAACCTGTTCATCACACATCTTACAATAATTACCTCCCTTTCCTATCAAAAATATGAACTTTAATAAAGCACCACTTATCGAATGTAACGAGTTTCGCATCCGCATGGATAAAATCAAATACACGCGCCGTGTACACTAAATATGACTCCAAAGAAAAATATACAACAAACAACTTTGGCCACGCGCCAACGTACATTTAAAACACAATAGTGTCGGTGCACAAAAACAAATCTACACAAAAAAAAGAATAAATGAACTATTTACACCGTTCCCCCGCCTTATCTAACTACACATTGAGTAAATCAATTTTTGTACATCACCGTATCAGCTTCCAGAACATATAACCTCCGTCCCGGCTCATTTCCCTACGGGAAATTAGCCCTCCATCGTTGACGTCGTCGAAGAAGCGATGCACATCAATCCGTCTCCTGACCAAACGTCGGACATCTTGGCGTAGTTTCATGGACAGAAATGTTCAATGTTAATAAAAATTGCCTGGCTATAATCGCTGTGAGTTACTACTTTCACTCACGAAATGTCCTATGCGATTAATGATCGAAGACTTTCCCTATCTTAGCATTTGCTTACACACGCACAATTATCACTTGAAAAATACAATACAAAATTTACATAAATTATACACTTTAAACACATCGTCACTGGCTTGAAAAACAAGTTTTAAACATGACTGTCTCGCAGTCCTTATCTCGCTAGATATCTCAACTGCTCTACGTGAACCTTGCTTGCTATGAGCACTAATGGAATGTTAGTAAAGTCTTGCCCATTAAGAGCTGAAAATCGTGACGCAGACTGGCGTGACCCTTGCTCACCAGAGCTCAAAACAGTTGCCACTAGTATGACTATTAAGAGCGGTAAATGGCAACACAGACTGGCGTGACCCTTGCTCACCAGAGCTCAAAACAGTTGTCCTCGAAACAGCTTCTCCTCGATCAATTTATTGGAAACTAACAGAATGAGGTGGAGTGGGGAGAATTAAGAAAAATCTTCTAGAGTTTTCATCTCACAAACTTGGGACTAGTATCAATCTTCATCATTTTATTCAAACGTCTCAGCGCACTTATGCGGAATTATTTCGGATCGGCGGTTCTTTAGATAAGCGTTTCCGCGCCTTTTTTTACAGGGTTCGCCACCCATCGCGTGGTTTTTGCATGGTCTCCTCTGATTGGGTGATTCAATCCTAGGTCGGTTGAAACTCACTCGTGACCATCCCCTAATGACTCCAATTTTGGTGCGCGTTGTTACACAATTTGTCCTTGAACTCGGCTTACCCGGTCGTCTTCAAGAATAACTACCAAGCCTGCTTCTGTGGTAATCATTGCAACACACTACCTTGGCTTCCCCTTTGTCAATTTCCACATGAACTGCCTGGGCCTCAGTAATAATAATAATAAATCATGAATACTTATTCATCGCAGATTAATAAGGGTTCATTTATCCTCAGCAAGGTTTTGAAATTCGAAGCAAGTGATTGATTTGGATTTTAAAAACAATATCCACAGTAGTAACGATAACATCGCTTAAGTACCTCACTCGACTGCTTGAGTGTACATTCCACTGACCCAATTAGTGTGCGCACATATGCCGGAATGTCATTCATACGTCTCGCTAGACCTCCCCTCCTTCTCACATGATTACCACTCCTGCCGGATCAGCTGTCTTGTTTACAAACAAAGCACGCTCTCCCCAGGCAGTACACGGCCACGTACATTTGAGTGTTTGCTCTCAAATAAATTCTGCAATAATGATTCTGTACTCATAATCCTGATTATTCGTCAAATGGTTCTCTTCTGTAATACGGCTTGAGATTCGCGCTATTGAAGACAGATTTAGCGCCAGTGCTCAATTCTTCAAGTCTGTAAGCATTGTTACCCAAATTCTTAATGATGCGGAACGGCCCAATAAATTTTGGACAGAACTTTGCAAATACTTTGTTTTTAGGATCAGATATCGGTGGTCTTCGAAAAAGCACTAGTTCCTGTTCCTGTAATTCACGGTGAAATTTCTTTCCTCTGTACCTCCTCAGTCTTCGGTCCGCTTGGTTCCTCATGTGCTCTCTTGTTCGCTGAATTCGCAACTCATGTGGTAATAATGGATCCCTTGGGCATGGAATAATCTTGTCCCAAGATCTCTCAGGCAACCTGTTGTGGTGTACAACTGGTGGGACATGACCCGTCGACTCGTGCTTAGTAGTGTTCATGCACATCTCAATATCTCCTACTTTGTCAACCCACTTATTATGATCATTAGGAATCATTACTCGGTAATACTTGGCAACACAGCGAATCGTTCTCTCGCTCGGATTCCCACAAGGATGGCGAATGCTCGACAAAACATGTTTTATCCCTAGGCTCTCTAGACCTTGCCTAAAAACATTGCTCGTAAAATAAGTACCATGGTCCGATAAAATGAATTCCGGCTTCCCAAGCATCGGAATGACTTTGTTCTGAATTCTGCTGAGGACTTGCTTTGATGTCGTCTTCTGGATTGGACAAAATACTACCATCTTGGAAAACACATCGACACACACAAGAAGGTGTCGGCATCCTCGTTTTCCCTTAACCAGAGGGCCAAAACAGTCAATAGCGACCAGCTCGCATGGTTTTTGAGGTAATAATGGTTTTGGAGGTTGTTTCAAAATGAAGTTATTTGGTTTAGTGCGCTGACACGCGTCACAAGTTCTTATTACTTCCACAATGGTATATTGCATCTTAGGCCAAGTAAAATTTCCCATATTGTCGCTTCTGTTTTGTCCGTGCCGATATGTGCTAGGCTCTCGTGGACATGCCACGTCAATCCTCTCTGTAATGTTGCTGGAACTAGAATTCGCAGTTTGGTGTGATCCTCATCCACGTACTTATGCAAAAGGTTATTCAAATAGTGAAATTTCGTTTCCTTGGCACGGGCTTCTCGATATTCAGGTGAATCTGGTTGTAGTTCCTTCCTGTAAAACTTGATCATCTTCATCATCCATGGGTCTTCTACTTGTTCCTTCTGAATTTCCTTTAGTTTGTCCAAAAAGTCACGAGCCTTAGGTGTTAGTGCTATATGGTGAACTTCCGCTGCTATCTCGTTCTCATCTTCAGGATTCCTGCTTAAAGCATCTGGTATGATGTTCATCCTTCCAGGGCAATGCTCTATAGTAATGTCGAACTGCTGTATGTAAATGGACCAACGCGTAACTCTCTCACTTGCCATCGTCGTCTTGAATAGGAATGTCAGTGCATGGTGGTCAGTTCTGACAACAATGGAATAACCAAAAATCATCTTGCGCCATTGTTGAAGTGAATACAAAATCGCTAGCAATTTAAGCTCTGTCACAGTGTAGTTCCTCTCGTGCTTCCTCAATTTACGACTCGTAAATGCCAAATATGATGTTATCTTGGGTTCATCAGCGTCCTTTTGGTACAGCATGGCACCGTTCCCAATCAATGAAGCGTCTGCTTGAATTATAAATTTCTTCTCGAAGTCTGGATACCCTAGCTTCACACAGTTCTCCAGTAAGTCTTTCGTAGCTCTAAAGGACATGTCGCACTCCTAATTCCACGACTATCGATTTGACTTCTTTAGCATCTCTTGCATAGGTGCTACTGTTTCCGTGTATCCAGGACAATTCTCCTTGAAGAAACCTGTCACTCCCAAAAACGCTCTCACATGTTTTACTTTAGTTGGTGTGGGGAATTTCTTGATTGCGTCAATTTTCGCCGGATTAGGCCTCACGCCTTCAACATCAATAATGTGACCCAAATACAGAATCTCGCTCTGGCAAAAGTGCGATTTCTTTAAATTAATTTTGAAATTCATGGTTCTCAAGTTATCCAGAAGTTTGTTTAGGTTTACCAAATGTTCCTCCATTGTTTCTGATGCAATCAGTATGTCATCAACATATCTCGTAGTGAAGCTCTTGACCTCCACAGTCAGATTCCTGTCTAGTGCTCTTATCAATGCACATCCAGCTGTTTTTACACCAAAGGGCATGCGAGACCAAACTTTGGTTATCAAATAAAAACCCCGTCAATAGTTGTGATTTTTCTTCAAGTTCAAGATGGTGGAAACTATATGTTAAGTCGACGCTAGAATAAATATTCTTCCCACGGAAGCCCTTCAATACATCCTTGATCCTTGGTGCTTGGTCATGCTCAACTAGCAGTTTACTGTTCAAAACTCGTGCGTCTAGGCATAACCTAATTGATCCATTTGGCTTGGCCACAGCCAATATTGCGTTTAAGTACGGGGTTGCTGCTTTTCTTATCATGCCGGAATCTAATAAATTATTAATAATGTCCTTCACCTGAGCAAAATGTTTCTCTGGGATCGGGTACAATTTACTCTTAAATGGGGTCCAGTCGGTAACTTGCATGGCATACTGAAAATTTAAAAATTTTCCAGGGATGGTGTTGAAAGCTCCTTTATGATGTCTCAAAATTTCTTCTAATTTCCTTCTATCAGGTTCCCCTACTATTGCCTCCTTAAGCCGTTCCTGAAGTAGAATTTCAAATTTGGATCAGCTAATTTCTTCTTCCGCCAAATGTACCCAAAGTTCCTGCGAAATACCTCGACTGTCAATTTCAACCACTGCTGTCTGGCTTACTCGTTCCTCCGTCAAGTTCTTATCTCCGATCGCCTCATTAGTGCATTCTTCAATGACCCAAGTATTCGCCTCTCTCTCTCTAGTGGACTTTCTTCCATGTTCAAACCCACATGATTCAACCCCTCAACTTGTTTGAAACTCACAGTATTATTATGTAAGTCAATTATAGCATGAAAATCACAGATAAAGTTGGCTCCCAAAATGACGTTATAATTCATCTTCGTTATCACGATGAAAGTTTGCGAAAATGTGTGGTTTAATATCTCCAGGTCTAAATATGCTTGGTGCTTGCAAACTATGGTCTTGTCAGGAATGACCCCTCTGACTTTCATTAATGGTACAGGCATGATTGGAACGGTTTGTTTACTTCCGATTTCTTTCAACAATACTTCCGTGACTAAGCGCACCTGGCTACCTGTGTCAATTAAGCACCTTACTCTAATACCTCCAATACGTGCATAAATAATCGGTAATTGTCTGATGACATTTTCTCGGTCCTTCACCACTTCCTCCAGGCAATCGTCCGGGAATGCTACCCACTCTTCTATGTTTGCAACAATCAACTCCTCCCGCTCCCTGGTGTCCTCCGTTCTCAGGCTATCTGGTTTTGGTTCATTCGAGTTTTTTTATCCTGGGACCCATTCGCTGAGTTCCGCCGGTTGTCATCGCGCCTCTCCTGCTGTCGTAATAAGCTTTCTGCCCCGCTCCTTGGTGATTATCCGGGCTCTGCCTATTTGCCATCGCACGCCCCCACTTTTCTTTCTCCATCTCTTCGGCATTTAACTCATCCAAATACTTCTGTGATTCGACGTACCGCTCATTCCAATCATTGCGATAGTCTCCCTGATTATCTTGGCGATAGTTCCTCGTATTGTTCCACCTGCCATCTCCGTTCCTTTGGTAAGGTCTACCCTGCCTTGGGTTCCCCCTCCAGTTGGTATACTCTCGCTGGTACGTCCATTGATTGTGCTGGTTCTGATTATTATGATTATAATTATCTCGGCGATTCTGGAAGTTCCTATTATTTTGATTGAATTGGTTTCGGCCATCATACTCTTGCCGTCTCGGTGTAAATTGCGTTCCGGTAGATTGTGGTTTTGTAGGTTACTCTGGTTGTGATTAGTTTGGTGTCCCTGAACCACTTCAGCTGTGTTTACACACTCCATGTTCCTTCTCCCTGTCTGCGACTAACCATACTCGTCTCATCTAGATGGCGGAGTAACTCTTCAGCCTGAACTGCGGTCTTAATATTACCGGCCACTAACAACTGCTGAATATTCATTGGAAGCTGCTTACCAATGGTTAAAACCATGTTTTCCTCAGTAGGGGGTCGTCAAAATCCCGGAATTTAACCAGCTGTTGGCTAAAGAATTCGGAAAATCTGGTAGGATGTGTGCTGTGATATTTCCTAGTGTATAAATCCGTTCTCAACCCCTGCTGCAAAGAAGGACTCCAGAACTTTCTCAAGAACGCCTCTCTAAACTGTGCCTTCTCGGTAAATGTGTATTTAAAACTCTGGAACCAGATTAGGCTTGGGCCCTCCAAAAACTTTTACACAAGTCGCAACTGTTTTGCGGGACTGACATGTTGATCGTTAGAGTAGTCATCCAGCTGACGTAAAAATGCTTTGGGAGAGGATCCTGAGTTCTCCCTGAATTTATCGGGTTTGAAATCATTCCCCCTTATTACCTGTATCACTTGGGCAGGTGCCAAGCCAGGTTGTGGCGTTGACGCCTCCCCTCTGTAATGTTGGAACGTGTCGCTCATTATCTTAGGACTTTGACCTCGGCTCGTATCCTCAGCCAGCTTCAAGCCCACCGGACTTCCAATGCTTCCCTGTTTGCCTACTGTGTTTTCTGCAGAGAATAATGTTGCATTTTCTAATGACCTTATCTCATTCTTAATTATGAGATCTGTGTGTTCTTGGAGTTTAGACTTCACGTTTTCCTCCAAAGCCTGCACTCTAGAATTGTATTCACCTAGCCGCTTTAAAATCGTCAGCCTATCTTCTTTAGTTTCGTTCACCTGCTGCTACCAATCTTTCCGGATCCTGTTCTTCAAACTGCTAATTTTTTCTTCGCTCCTTTCCTGATTCTTCTCTAGCTCTTCTCGTATTTACTCTTGTATTTGCTCTTGTGTTTTAACTAATTGTTCTCCGACCTCTTCTCGTATTATTTGCTGGGTTTTAATTAATTGGTCTTCTAAGTTTTCCTGATTTTTATTTAGTTAGTCTTCTAGGTTTTTATGCATGTGCATACGTTCTTTCTCTGTTTGGATTTCGAGCTTATCGATTTTCTTTATTAATTCGAGTACATTACTATCGACTGAATTAATCTGTTCCTGTAGTTTATCCTGTGTGCTTTTTATTCCAGCCGTGTTGTTTACGCATGCTGCCTCGATTTGTTTTAATTTATCGTCTACCATTTCATCGAATTGTATAAGTTTATTGTCGAATTTAGACTCCAACTTCTTAATCTCTCCTAATTGTTTTGCGTTATTTTCCGCTACCTCATCTGCCAGTTTCTCTAATTCTACCCTAGTACTTTGATTTACGTCATGGGTGATTTTTTCTAACTGCCTTGTTTGTGTTATTGCCTGTTCTGATAGTTTATGGTTTAGTTCATTTAATTGATTATCGATATTCTCCCACAACTCATGTAACTGCTTATCAGTATCCAATTTCTGGACCTGCAATTGCGTAGTTATGTTACCGCTCATGTCTTGTAACTGTCTTTCACTGTCTATCTTCTGTGTTTGTAATTGCGTAGTAATATTACTTAATTGTGTATCATTGTCTTCACTTATTTCCTCCTTCATGTTCTTTAACTCTTCTTCCGTTTTCGCGGACTTCTGCTCTAACTGTTCTTCCGTTTCCGCAGACATTTGCATAGACATCTGCTCTAACAACCCTATGATTACTTCGATGCTAGCCATCGCAAAATACACAAATATAACCAGAGAAAAACAGGGTCATGCGCCGGGATTTCAGTCATACACACGTACACATGTCATGATATTTAAATACTACTGATTCTAATTTAATAAAAATTTCAGTAATCAAAATTTACGGAATAATGACTCTTATTTCCAAACAACAAAATACCTCCCTTGTGATCTGCTTTTAAATTCCTAACCAACAGAATTTACGAACGACACCAATTAACCGAAGTTAATTAAATGTAAAATATAAGGCAACACCTTGCTGTTTTGACTGAGTTCAATAATATGCAAATTTTCTAATTTTAATGCCGGGCGCCAGAACAAGTTAATAACAAATAAAATATCAACTTCTAACCTTGTTCAATATTTCTAACTTTAAGAACTCAGGGATTTTACTAATGCACATGGCGGTACAACATCGCCTCAATTTACTGAATTTACATTTGCCCGCTTGACCTGGCATCATTTCTCAACGAAATAAATATGAGATCAGCAAAGCAACAACAACAACAATCCCCACTTGGGCAGCCATTTTTGTTTTATGAACCCTTGCAAAGAAGCTTATGAGACTCAGTTTCGGGGGGTGTAACAGTCCATTTCGTAAGTTGTTGTTAAAGCGCTTCATTAACATGCAGGGTAACATATAACAAAATAACATGCAGGAAAAAGTGAAGCCAGGGTTATAACAAATGAATTTAATGACAGATCAGCTATTTACAAAATGAAATAAACAAACAAAACTCCCAAAATGACTCCCACTGAATAAATTAACTTGCCACAAACTAGGCCTAATCTCAGGAGAGATTATTAATCGGGCCAAATGTCCCAAAATCTACAATGACAATGCAAACGTGTTTGGTGTTCTACATGCTTAACGATGAGTACAAATGAATGCATGATTTGTCATCATCCGGATAAACTTTCAGACGACGAATCTGCATTGCTTAGAGCTAGACAGACGCGGGGAACAACTATACACAACTTAAAAATAAACCGTCACTTCCTATACTAAATAAACAACAAATAATTTCCGCTTGAAATTGGAATCAAGAACTGCCGTAGCAAAACATTACTGCCTAAAAATTAGGACTTCTCAAAAATCAACACAAGTAAGTTAACACGTGACCAACAAAAGAAATACACATATGACCGCCGTCATTTTTACAAGTAAATACAACTACACCACACGGGTGTCACACACAGAAAAACAAACATGAACTGAGTCATAGAAAATCACTAGGCTCAAAGCCGACATTTACATCATTAACACAATATTCCATCCATACGACATGCAATAATTCGTAGCAAACGTGGCGAACTCCCCAATTAATTATGGTCCAAATAACCATCACAAAAGAACAGGTTTGCTAATGATAGCTTAATAGGGGCCAGTCGGTCAACAGGACTGCCTAACAAAATACGTCACCAAGGCTAAACGGGCGCTAAGTGGAAATCTGCACATCTGTCAACCCACGTGTCAATAACCTCGACCTCCCAAGGCACGGGATCGAGTCCCGAAGAAGCGTGCCCCAAAGCACAATATATACGTGTGTGTGTGTCAGAACAAAATATATCTCAGCATTTCCCCTAGGAAATCCAAGAATCAGCATTGGACAAGGTACAGTAGCCTCCACGGAGCGCCCTGCCTTTCCATCAAAATACAACAACAACAAAATATGAGGGCGGTAGCACCATCTACCCCTTTTCACGAAGAATCAAAACACACATCTGACACAAGAACACACACAGAATCACACGTATGGGTTTGACAGAAACCTGAAATAAATGACATAAATATTTTTCCACCAGCTCGCGCTTCCGTTCTAGACTGTGACTAACGAACCTGAAAAGGACTCAAAAAATCTAAAAAAATTAGAACTAAGGTGTTCTACAATTACATCTTAATTTGTTGCGCTCGGCAACCCTAGTATGATTAATAACCTGTTCATCAAACATCTTCCAATAATTACCTCCCTTTCCTATCAAAAATATGAACTTTAATAAAGCACCACTTATCGAATGTAACGAGTTTCGCATCCGCATGGATAAAATCAAATACACGCGCCGTGTACACTAAATATGACTCCAAAGAAAAATATACAACATACAACTTTGGCCACGCGCCAACGTACATTTAAAACACAATAGTGTCGGTGAACAAAAACAAATCTACACAAAAAAAAGAATAAATGAACTATTTACACCGTTCCCCCGCCCTATCTAACTACATATTGAGTAAATCAATTTTTGTACATCACCGTATCAGCTTCCAGAACATATAACCTCCGTCCCGGCTCATTTCCCTACGGGAAATTAGCCCTCCATCGTCGACGTCGTCGAAGAAACGATGCACATCAATCCGTCTCCTGACCAAACGTCGGACATCTTGGCGTAGTTTCTTGGACAGAAATGTTCAATGTTAATAAAAATTGCCTGGCTATAATCGCTGTGAGTTACTACTTTCACTCACGAAATGTCCTATGCGATTAATGATCGAAGACTTTCCCTATCTTAGCATTTGCTTACACACGCACAATTATCACTTGAAAAATACAATACAAAATTTACATAAATTATACACTTTAAACACATCGTCACTGGCTTGAAAAACAAGTTTTAAACATGACTGTCTCGCAGTCCTTATCTCGCTAGATATCTCAACTGCTCTACGTGAACCTTGCTTGCTATGAGCACTAATGGAATGTTAGTAAAGTCTTGCCCATTAAGAGCTGAAAATCGTGACGCAGACTGGCGTGACCCTTGCTCACCAGAGCTCAAAACAGTTGTCACTAGTATGATTATTAAGAGCGGTAAATCGCGATGCAGACTGGCGTGACCCTTGCTCACCAGAGCTCAAAACAGTTGTCCTCGAAACAGCATCTCCTCGATCAATTTATTGTAAACTAACAGAATGAGGTGGAGTGGGGAGAATTAAGTAAAATCTTCTAGAGTTTTCATCTGACAAACTTGGGACTAGTATCAATCTTCATCATTTTATTCAAACGTCTCAGCGCACTTATGCGGAATTATTTCGGATCGGCGGTTCTTTAGATAAGCGTTTCCGCGCCTTTTTTTTACAGGGTTCGCCACCCATCGCGTGGTTTTGGCGTGGTCTCCTCTGATTGGGTGATTCAATCCTAGGTCGGTTGAAACTCACTCGTGACCATCCCCTAATGATTCCAATTTTGGTGCGCGTTGTTACACAATTTGTCCTTGAACTCGGCTTACCCGGTCGTCTTCAAGAATAACTACCAAGCCTGCTTCTGTGGTAATCATTGCAACACACTAACTTGCTTCCCCTTTGTCAATTTCCACATGTACTGCCTGGGCCTCAGTAATAATAATAATAAATCATGAATACTTTTTCATCGCCGATTAATAAGGGTTCAAAATGTTGTAAATAATCCCTATATCCCTATATATATTATAATTGTGAAAGTCTGTGTGTGTGTTAGTTTGTTACCTCTTGACACTAAAACGGCTGGACGGATTTGGATGAAATTTGAAATGGAGACAGCTTATACCCTGGGATAACATATAGGATGCCTTTCACCCAGAAATAAATCATTGTTCCCGTGGAACGAGCAACATAACAGAAAAGTCACTAAAAATACTCAACTGGGACAAAATATCGAAGTTGTCGCATAAAGAGCGGACACAGCTCATTTTACGCCCCTCGATGCGAGAAACAATACTCGGTAGGTCCCTACGTGACACCGAAAACCACTTTTTAAGGCCATAAAACCAATATTTTCAAAGATATTCGCAGAAAACTATCTTCGCTCTGATAAACTGAACTAATGGAAAGTCCGTTTCCATGGCAACACTACCTCAAGGTATGACATCCGATTTTATATAAATCCCTATAGGAGGCAATGCCAATCCATTTGTTATCTTTTTCAAGATATATATAAACACAATAAGAACAGGGTAGCGCGCCGGCCTCTCAACTGGGGGCCCTGGGTTCGATTCCCGGCTCCGTCAGAGATTTTTGACACTGACGTGAGGTTTGCAACGGTGTGCATTCAGATTCGTGAGGACAATTGAGTAGCTGTCTGATAGTGAGGCAGCGCCCCGGTCACGAAGAACAACATTAACGGCCGAGGGATACGATGCACTGACCACGCGTCACCACAATATCTGCAGGCCAAATGACTGGGAAGCGGTCGCATTATAGGCCTAAGCCCTTCATGGGCTGTAGTGCCAGGGGTAAAAAAATTAGAGGAAGCGTCTTCTAATACCGCCTTTAAGTTTTAAACACTACAGTAGCGGCTACTAAATAAAGGTAGCGATCAAGCTACGTTCAATTTCATAAACACTGGGCTCACAAATCCCGTATATTTCAGTACAAATATCAGTCTGGTCGTTATGTCAGTAGCAACGAAGCTCTGTGGCGGCTATTGCCGTTTCCGTAACACTAAAGGCATCCCGCCGTCTCATAGTCGGTGGCGTAGTCGGTAGCATGCTGAACTGCTGTGCCCAAGATAGAGGGTTCAAACCCGGCCGAAGTCGTCGGATTTTTTTAAGAGCGTTGAAAATCCTTCAGTATGCCTTCCTTCGGAGGGGAAGTAAAGCCGGCGGTCCCATGTCATAGATTTATGGCATGTAAATGATCCTTTCACAGACTAAACTTGTGTAAAGCAAAATTGTTACGTTAGATTTCGTCAGAACGCTCTATCAAAGTTCCAACGTTCACCACTACGTATCATTGATATCTTGTGGCGAAAGTTGGAACTACTTGAAATTGAACGGAACTTGTAGCTCACCCTTTAGGGTGTCCGCTGGAAGCAGCTACAGACTCAGGCGAGCCGAACATGTCTTCGGACACTCCCGGCACTAAAAACCATACGATAAATAAATAGTCAATGTGCACTTATAAAATTGTGAACTACCTTTTGCAAAATTTACACAAGACGTGATTTTGAAAGCACTCTTCTGTATGTTGAGGTACAGATACATACCACATGGAAAGATACAATAAAATGTTGGCAAATCTGAGTTTAAGGAACTGCTGTTCAGAATAGGCATTGTGTTCAATCTGCAGAAGCTTTCGGTACAGGTTATGCATCCCATGTTCGTAACATAGAATGTTTCCCTTTGACAATGCATCTACACCATGTGCGAGGGCAACGCATTTCAAAGATCTCTAAAAACACAGTAATCAGGAAATTGGAGAAAATGTATAGTGGGAGAGAAGATTCAAGGAGAAATCACTTCGACTCTGTGATTTGCTTATGACATCGTCATCTTGGCCAATACGCCAGAGAATATGAATGAGTTTTTGAATGGTATGAAATCCGTCTTGAGGAAAGAATTCATGATGAAAATCAATAATTGTAAAACAAAAAAATTGGAATGCAGCCGAAAAAGATCAAAAACCTCTATGGACATCAAATTGGCAGGTGAAACACTACGGGCAGTAGGAGACGTCTGTTACTTTGGAAGCAAAATAACCAGTGAAGGACGAAGCAAAGAGGATATCAAAAGTAGGTTGGCTCAGGCAAGGACAGCATTTCTACAGAAAAGGAATCGTTTGACATAGAATTGAAGCGATTGAAACGCGGTGTTACAGAAGAATGATGGAGATAGATGGGTAGATAGGGTAACAAATGAAGCGGTATTAAGACGAGTGGGAGAGGAGAGATGTTTCTGGCGATTGCTTATGCAGAGAAGAGATAGGTTGGTACGACACATATTAAGACACCCAGGAATAGCAAGCTTAGTTATGGATGGGAGGGTCGAGCCCAAGAACTGTAGGGGTAGACCAAGGTTAAACAGATTGCCTCGGATGTAGGATGAAGTAGCTATGTAGAGATGAAACGATTAGCTCAGGAGAGGGAGGCATGGAGGTCTGTATCAAACCAGTCAAAAGACTGAAGACTCAAACAAACAACAACAACAATCAGGAATTTTAATTACCCACAGAGGCATCTGGAGAATTTCAATCCCAGGGATGTAACACTGGAAGAGACTGCATAATGTGCTCCAGCGGCCAAGGTGAGAGATATTTCACTATGGGTCTATTAATAGCGACATGTTGTCGTTCAAACCATCAATAATTATGGCAAAATTACATTGTGAATAGCTTAAGGAAAAATACTTTTAAATCCCCATATTCCGATAGATTTGCCATTCCAGTGTGCAAGAGTGCAGTTCCCTTTTCCAACAATATTAGCAATTTCCATTAACAAAGCGCAATGACACACTTAACAGCAGCAGGTGTACATTTAGACAAAACCATTTTTTCTCATGAACAACTGTATGTGGCCTGCTCACGAGTATCCGGACAACATAATTGTTATGTCTCAGCAGAAGATGGCAAAACCAAAAAGTAATTTTCAAATGTGTTCACATAAGGTAACATCATACCCTGTGGACTTTCTCAACTATATGAAAGTCCCACTTTGCTGCTCATATCAATACACTGTATGTATTAGAATTTTCAGAATTAGAATGGACCCACCTGTAGCCGCGATTGATGTGATAGAATAGACCAATTTTCAGCAATAATGCATCGTCCCAATTGTCTTTATCGCGAGCGAAGCCGCGGGTACCTGCTAGTAATTAATATGTCTCACCGATAATCTGTACTGTCCTCGGATTCGTGAGACATATCACAATAATGTAACATAAATAGTATTTAAGAATTAAATTAAATTAAATTAAATTAAATTAAATTAAATTAAATTAAATTAAATTAAATTATTATCACTAGCTGTACCCAGTAGGCGATGCAATGCCATGCAAAGGAAGAACGTGTTTGTGTAGTAATATTGTTTATTGGTGTGGTTTTGGATACTCAATATGTTTTGTTTTTCCTTCTGGTGCGTACATGAATAAATGATAAGGCTTTCCGAGCAGGCCACAAATAGCTGTCCAATGTGAGAAGAAAAGACATAAACTGCCGCTAAACTGTATGGAATAACCTCGTTTTTGAAACGACTCGTGATCCACCTATTGTAAAATGGGTTTGCTAATTCAGAAATATTCGGGGCCGTGTACAACAGCTGACCAATATTCCGTCGTTGAAAAGATTAGTGTGTCATTTATTGACAGAACTCACGCGCCACCTATTTTTAAATGGATGTACTAATACAGAAACATTCTCGGGAGTGCGCACAACCCATCAAAGTTTCATCACAATCGGATGAATGGCGTATAAATACATACGGGACTTTGTTGATACGATTCGGGCACCATCACTCACTTGTTGAAACTATTCATGCGCACCTCCTATTGAAAAACGGATGTTCTAATTCAGAAACCTTCGCAGGACTGTGCACAACAACTCACCAAAGTTTCATCGCAATCGGATGAATGGTTTATGAACGCATATGGAACAACAGATAAAGTATACAGAAATATTCATGTTTGTTACAGAGAAACGTCCTGCCTGAACATTTCCAAATTTTGCTTAATACGATGTTGTAATTATCTTGGACGAAGCACCAATACATATGCGATGATGAGCTGTATTTTTGTGTTGACGAGGAATATCCAGAAGATTTGCTGTAGTTAAAAGTGAACCCTTTTAGGAACGAGCTGGTGACATTGGGCACAAACAGGTACTTATTGATCTTACTTGCCATGCCTGCATACAATATTACATCACCTATCGTCAAATCTCTTTGAGGTTACACAAATGTTATTTAATATTGTCCGGAAAATAGACTGGGCGTTCCATCTGACGCGAACCATCTATAAGAAGGCGTTGAGTGTAAAGTCCGTTCGCCGAGTCGAGACAGTGGAAGCATGACGAATGAAAGAGAAAGTGAGAACACTCCTCAAGTTCAAGCGCACCCCGCCAGGTAGCGTTGGAGGGGGCAAGTTCCACGCTGCCGGTGTCAGCTGGTCTTAGGGATGCTTCTAAGGGAAACGAATTACTTTGTAACTAATACTCTTTTAAAAAGTAATTAGCGATTACAATTAAAATAGCACGTCAAGGCACAAAATATAATTCACGGAAATAAGAACTACGGTCTTCATTACATGTTACGAAAAGCACAGATTCCTGGAGTATACAGACACAGATAAAAAAACATAATCCCCAGCATATTAAAACAAGCACTCATAAACTATTTAATGTAACACTCTACTTACCAATTCATTTTGTCGGCTACTGGACTTTCGAAAGCTTGCATGAAGACTTGGCGGATGTTCAAGATTGCAAATCTCGGCGGATCTCCTTCATTCTGAAGAAAAATCGGCGCTTTATATAATGATAAACAAGTCTGGGGATAACATCCATGACATGCTGAAGACAACAGCCAGCTCCTGAAGGATCAACTGAAATTGTTTCTATGGAATCGATGCAATCAAAAAATATTTCGCTCCACATCGATTTTGAGTTTAATTTTCCAGTAATTACTTTCTCGGCATGGAAAAGAATGTCACATACACTTCTCGAAGGACGTGTTAGAAACACTTCATTGTTCATTGAGCCGTAGTCATTTATTTCGGTAAGAACTGAAAATTTACTTAGATTATTGTCACGTAGAGAATGTGCACAAGGCGAACACTTAATAAATTTAGAAGAGTACTTAACAACATCGCCAGCCAAATGGTACACTAAACACTTATCAATCGAAGAGTTTCGAACTGCGCTGTCAAATTCAGGTACAGAATTTTCACAGTCTTCGATATTTACTGCATCTCGAACCACAATTGTTTTCTTAATGGAAGTTTCCAGTGATTCCTTCACTGTCTTGTTACGCACTTCCACATTCCGGGCTAGTATACGCATCTGATTAACATACGAGGTCAAGATCTGCTCCCGTTTAGGTTCACAATTTCCACCAACATTTAAAGCCTGTTATATAGGGACGTATATACATTGAAGTAGGTGCAAATGAAGGAAATCTATTGTCGATGGATGATCATCTGAACTGAATGACCGCATAACTCCGAAGTGCCGTTCCAAGGGATCTTGGGTGAGCTTTCCTGTCAACACATACTTATAACCTTTCTCCCAAAGCCATTCACACATCTCCAAAGTACTCTGTAAGGTTACTACTAGTGATTCCAAGGTTCTATTGGAGGCAAAGGTGTCATTGGTAGATCTCACGGTCTGAAGAAAATTAACAACAGCTGTATGAGAAGGTGAACCTTTACGAAGAGCCTGAGACGGAATGAATGCATTTAGTGCATCAGCAACAACATTTATACCACTGGTAAATGTCTCAGTGTCCTCACTACCTTGTAATCCTGCCAGTCCCATTTCTCGATAAAATTTAATACCTTTGGCAACACTGTCACTGAAAAGTTGGAATGCAAGCCTAGCGTTCATTCTCTGGAAAGATGATGGGTCTAAATGAGCAGCTGTCAGCTTGGGGCATGCTCTAAGCCCAGCATACCCTGAGAGATCTTCTTTGAACAGTTCCCTATAAAAATTTAAATTAATAATTTTGTCATTATAGTGAAGTTCTACTTTAACATGAAAGTGGTTTCTTATGCATATCAATACATGAACGAAGTCGGAGAAAGCCCAGATCTTTCTCGTAACATCTGCAGGATTAAGGATGTGAGGTTGTAGAGAGCTTGTCTTGCCACTAACTCCTAACGATCTCCAGGCCTTTTGATTTGTCTAACTACCATCACAAGTAAAGCCAACCACCCTCTCCCCAGCCTCTTCTAACTGCAAAATCACCTGTATTAAAATTTTTGCGAGAATGTCCCCTGGAGTAGCATTTCTGCTTGCATAAACAGCAACTGGCTGCACCCTATTATGCATGAATGGTACGAACATAAACACTAGAGCGTGATTTGCAAGTACGTTCTTCTGGAGGTCAGGTGTGTGTTCACCTAAATCAACTAATCCATCTACTTTATGAGAAAATCTATTAAACTGGATTTCTTCTCTTAGCTTCACTTCATCGAAAATTACAACACCGTAACGTGAATTATCATTCTTTTCTTACTTAAAATAGTCTGAAATAGCATTTATCCTATGCGTATTAACTCCATAAGGGCACTTAAGACCTTTACAAAGTTTTCTCAAGTGACTTTCTGAGGGCAGAGGCAAGAGATTATGTCGCAGATAATGACGAAATCCTTTCGGTGATTTTAATCACAACAATAAACTCTCTAAAATGAATTCATTGCTGTACCTCATACCATTGGGAGATTTTACCCGGCATTTCTTGAGCATAGTGTCTATATCATCTTTTCCTTCTTGCTAAGGTGTTTGTTATCTTTGTAATTAAATGCCTGTGAATGTCGAACCTGCTTCTCCAGCAAATTAATTCTCGATTTTGCTGAGTTGAGGCAGGATCTAACGCGAATTAAATTACGGTTTGCATTCTTTAGGCGCCTTTTGAGCAATATTATAGTCTTTTCAGCATCGGTAAGTACACTAGAATGACCCAAATTCTTATTAACATTAGACTGACCTTTTAATGCCTCATTCGTTGCTTCACTCCCACCTTCAATCTTCTTTCTCCTCTTCCTGGTGGTATCGAGATTCTTTTTCCTGTTGGGAGCTTTACGGGACTTATTCTCACTTGACAGGTACTTCGGTAAATTAGGGAAAATTTTGAGACACTGCTCCAGGACTTAACTTCCACCTCACACGAGAGATTTTCACCTCTTCACCATTCACTATAAAATTATCTGATTTTACTATCAAATCATCAGAGAAATGAATTTGACAAATTCTACTACTACGCGTTAACTTCGTATCCTTTCGTGGAATAGCACTGTCCCATTTTTAGCCTACTTTTCACATTTTGCAAAAATGAGGAAAAAGTAGACTTATGAGATCGATCCGGGAAAATGTGTGTCTGTCTGTCTGCTGTGTGTGTGTCCCTCCCTATCAACTCCTAAACGGCTGCAGCAATCAAAACCAAATTTAGTATGAATAAAGATGTGCACCGGAATATCTCACGTCCATATTTGAAAATGATGTCAGTGCTACCAAATGCTGAAAAAACGCTCTAGAAATTTGAGCTCCATGTTGGATATCTCGCAAGGTATGCATGGGAGCTATTCCAAAATTGGTACACAAGCAGATAATACTATTTCACTTTAATTTTCAGGAGGCTAACAATGACACTGTTGCCAAAATAATTTTAAGCCTTCTGATAGGTCCATTTGGTGCATATACCTTCTACACTATCAATTGGATTTCAACCAAATTTTGTATGTAATATCTGTACATAAACAGATATGATTGAGCGTATTCTTAAGAGCCACCAGGGCTGCCAACTGTTAATAATTGCTCTCTCTATTAGGTAGATTTCTTTAGAAAGCTAACTATTGCAATGGGTCCCATGTTTCGACTTCCGGAAAATTTCGACATATCTTCGCGTTTCCCACCCCCCAGACCCCAAAACCACCGTCAGTTCAAAAGTATATACATAATTTATGTATGTATATATATATATATGTATATATATATATATATATATATATATATATATGTATATCAGTTTCTTGTGGACACGATAACTGCCGTAATTTTGCACCAATCACTTTGAATTTTTTACATAATATGTACCCCTATAAAATCTCGGTCGAGTTCGTTAATGGGCAAAATCGGTTGAAGGGGGAGAAAATGTGGGGCATTTTTCGAAAAATTGACATTTCGCGATAACTCTCTTAATACGTGAAATATCGAATCCATTCAAAGTTCATAATATGTGTCGGATAAGTGCCAACAATTTATGTCAAATACGTTTTTTGATAGCACTAACCATTGACCAAAGGGGTGGAAAAAAGTGGGTTTTTCGGGAAACATTAATCATATCTCTCTTAATAGGCCCAATATCAAAACCGTACAATATGGACAATATTCCCCTAATAATTACCTAAAACTTTTGTCTGAAAGAATTTTTGATATGACCCACCATTACGCCAAGGGATGAGAAAAATGATTTCGGAATTATAAGAAAATGCCAAGAGCTATCAGAGGTTGCCATGGCAACACTACTAAATTGATGAGGGATGAGCCGTTGCCATGACAACGCACTTGCACGAGATCAGATTCAGTATTTCCATCTGACTAAGCCGGCCCGGTGGTGTTGGGGTAGCGCGCCTGCCTCTCACCCGGAGTCCCCGGGTTCGATCCCCGGCTCCGTCAGGGATTTTAAAACTGATGTGAGGGTTGGAACGTGGTGCACTCAGCCTCGTGAGGACAATTGAGAAGCTGTCTGACAGTGAGACAGCACCCCGATCACGAATACCAATATTAACGGCCGAGGGGACCCGACGCGCTGATCACGCGTCACCGCAATATCTGCAGGCCAAATGGCTGGGCAGCGGTCGCTTGGTCGGCCTTAGCCCGTCATGGGCTGGATGGTGCCAGGGGTTGACTTTGCCATCTGACTAAGTGGGAAGCGGCTTCGGTGACGTAACTGGTAGCATGCAGAATGTCTATGCCCAAGGTCGCGGTTTCAAAGCCGGCCGAAGTCGTCGGTTTTCTAAGAGCGCTAAAATCCCTCAGTATGCTTTCTTTGGAGGGGAAGTTCCAACGTTCGTTACGAGTTACTGGTTGGGGTGGCATCTAGTAGCCAAGTTCACAGCTAGGTGTCATTGACGGTAGTACCTGGCAGCAACATTAGGAACTACTGCTTGAAATTGACCGTCTGCAGTCCTTACCTGAATTACAGACTAATACATCCATTACAATTCACACCATTTATCAGACAGATTCTACAATCACCCAAAGTACACGGGGTTAGATGACCACGTTGTCGCAGCCCCTAAACTGAGGAACCAACCAGAGGTAGATTTCATTAGAAAGCTAACTATTGCAATGGGTAGGCTACCATGTTTCGACTTCCGGAAAATTTCGACATATCTGGCCGACTTTAGCAGTACCTGTGACTCAATCCCAGTACAGAGACATCTCCTCCATGTACCCGATTGTCATCATGTGGACCATGTGTTCGTATCCCAACTAACTCACGGTCTTTCGAGGTATGGGACGTTCCTGCCCACTATACGACCACATGCTCAGGATTTGAGTCTACCAGGTAACTACTCTACAGGAAATACACAACATTTTCCTAAAGATAACACATTTACTGGTCTAAAATCATGGCTATACAACAAATACCAATAAAGGACAAATTACATTTAATTCCCACAAATAAAATAGGGTTGTTCTGTGAGCTTTCTTCGTAAAATAGTGCTACACTGCACTCAAATCTAATTCTAGCATCCTGTCAATGATATTTTCAGACTTCCATGGGTTTCCATAGTGTTCATCAAGTGACACAATTTAAGTTAATGGGAGTACCATAACACAAAAATCACATATCACATAAAAATGATACTAATAAAACAGTATTCCATTTCTTATGGCATTTACCTTGATTAACATGAATTCATTGCTTTCTGCAATCATTAACAGATATTTGTTGTGTTGTGTGAATCATCTCCCCTCCTTCCATCCATATGAACGCCTTAAGAAAAGTGGTACTTAATTTTATAATTTCACCATATAACGATTTTCTGGGTCTTGTCGGGCTTATCATCGTTACAAATGTGTCATGTTCTGGGAAAACACATACCCGTCTGCATAAATTGGCAGGAATGGCAAAATGCACTCTAAAAGAAGATGCCTACATTATTTTGGTTCAGCTTTTCTCCTCAGAGGATAACTGAGCCAAATATTATCTGATTTCTATGATTCAACAACGTATGTGAGTTGCAACCCACCGTTCAATTCACTTGGCATCATCAAAATAATCATATCTTAATTGCATATTTAAATATCGAGATTCCTCAGTGTCCTATTGTGACTCTAATTTACAAGGGACCGGTCGAACGACCTTCCTTCCCCCTCAGCAGGCAATAAAATTCGTTCCAGCTGGCTATCCAAGATGGCCGCTGCAGAAGGAGTCTACAAATCCCCCTCTCTCTCTGTCAAGATCAAGGTCTGGTTTGTTTACAAAATGCAGTACTGGAGTAACACAGAGTGTGGCTCCTACGTAATTGAGTCATTTAAATATTTAACACCTATCCTTATAGTGTCTTGGGCTCAACTGGCTCCTTAATTAACATTCATGGCTGGGGTGGAATTCTAGTGATAGCCTTGCCGTTCTATGGTGACTACTAGTGGCTTTTAGACGCGCATCATAGTGAAAATCCACGACTTTCACCAGCAGCTGTCAATAAAATATAAGGAACCCTGCGTTCCTAAACGACGAATATGATCCTTACCTCAGGGTAGGTCATTAATACACACATGCTCACAGCGTCTCGACGGACGTCAATAGTGGCATAATTCAAGCAAGCGTTAGATACAGACAGGCTCTGTCCAATTCGCTGCGAAATAATACAGTATGCTCAAGGGCGATACTACTCGTAGATTTAGCCAACTTCTCACCTAACGCGCAAGCTATATTAGTTTGTCCCCGCAATATTTATTACGTAAATCACTGGATTCTACGTTAATTCAGCACGCTTACAAGCGGCTCAAACAATACTTCACATATATGACTCAATTATTAAGGCACCCGCGTTCTCTCTGTCATACCACTTAAGCCAAAGCTTTACATAGCTCCTAACAAAATGTAATAAAATTTACTGGCTTACTTTACTTTAATGGTCCTCAAACATAATCCTAAGAATTGACCATATCAAATATTCATTCATATTTCACTGACACTGAAAAAGCTCTCGTATTTCTCTATATTTCACGTTATACTCTTACTGTTTACCAAATACAGTATCTTTACATTAGACATGACACTATTTGAACACCACTATTTAGGCCAAAAATACCTATTACTTTACTGTTGCCGACCCATAATATTATTATTCTTATCATTTAACGTTACCGTTACATCCATCACTATTTTTGCCTGAATGGCCTCAAACAAATCACCTTCCAAGCCATATTTCATTCAAGACGAGTGGTGAAAAGTCGTTCAGTAAGTGACTATTACATCTTATTCTCAAAGTGATAAATCGTCACATGGTGAACTACTTAGTTATAACTACATTATAAAAAATGGATACTCACTTTTTCCTCTTTGCTGGATAGTGCCAGCGCCTCAGCTTTAGCGCTACCATGACGCTTGACTTAAGCCATCATGTTATCCTTGACACAACACTTAGATTCATACACTTTCCACATGATACATATATTTTTATCAGTGGCTTTTATCATTGCTATACACTGCATATTAATCACTATACACATGAACACTTTAAATCACTATTTCACAATTTATATACATTTATCCACTACTTCACATGTTGATCCTTAAATTGGACTTCTCCTACGCCTGATCTCAGAGATGCGCTGCAATTATGACAACCGCTGGTCTCCGTGACAATCTAACAGCGTTTTACGGACGTTCAATCCTCGTTCCCTGCAATCTTGTTCAGCTCACTATCCAGATTAGGTGGCAATGATTTCCAAGCTCCCATCATTGTAGTGTTTCTGGTGATGATGTCATATAATTCTGACAATACCTCCCGGTATAAGAACTGTTCAAAACATTATAAGTTCCCTTTCGCTGTGGCGAATTTATATTTGCGTCAGATAATAGGTAATTATCTGTAATAATTTACTTTTGACGCACTTCATGATTACTTATGAAGCTTTTATAACTTGCTTCTATTGTTCTCCAACGACGACGCGTTGATACTTTAACATTTGGCGCGCTACTAGCAGCGTCTTAGTTACGTGTATACTGTAGAACAACTGGCGAACGACTGTAGAAGACTGTAGAAGAACGGTGAAGAACTGGTGAAGAACTCGTGAAGAACTGGCTTGGCTTGCCTCGATCCCCATATATAAAGGCTTCTCGTACAAAATAGTCCACTGGACACATGAGAGCGACTCCTTTCTTGAAATAATACCTCTTCAGCCGAAATGACATCTACATCTTGTTTATTTAGGTGTGGAGGTTTCAAAAACATTCGCGTGCCGGCGATCGCTTCGGCCAATTAATTACAATTAATTGCCTTAGTTCAGCGCGTGGGCACGCCATCGTGGTACTTCCCCGTTGACTGGTCACAAAGTCATTGCTCTTGAGCGTAGGCTAGGCTGTAATGCATTCATTTGGAGATAAAGGCCTTAATTTAGGTGAAAAACCACTCCTAAATTACCTCTCCGTGAATATATTCACCTGGGTGTATATTTCAATGCATTTCAATGCTCCACTTGGCTGTAATTAATTAATTTCCATGAGCCATCATCCCCACTCTAAGTTTCACCGTTGTCAAACGGTGGATACCCGGGTCATTAATTCTGAGCTGTCTCTCCGCTCCAGACGTAAGTAGTTCGGTCGGCGCCTAGATTCTCCGCCCACTTGCTAAGGGTCATTTGTAAAACTTCAAACTGGCCTTCTCTCACTTTAGTATGCTGTGAAAATGTATATTTCCTTGCATTTGGCTACAGTTCTTCCCTTAAATTGCTATGATTTTCACCTATAGATCGTGAAATAACGCTACCTTGTTATATGCTAGTATACCTCTCATTGCCCTTTGGGTTCCCTGAATCGCTCCGCCGCAGAGATCAATGGTTCGACTCTAGGCATAACCATGTGCCTGGTCTTCTCTGATGAGACCTGAGTTCGATGCCAGACTGCCGTGACCAATTGGGCACATCTTTCCCCTGCTAAGCTCGGAAAATTCATTTCATAAGTGCATTTTTCGGGCCTTTCAGATGGCATCGACTCCATGCAATATTTACTTTAAGCGGTCAGTGCTCTTGGCAATGGGATCTCTCGTTCCCCACTCCACTCTGTCTGCTTTCTCGTAGACTCTCGTTCTGCCTTCGCAATTGTTCATTCATCCCCTCTAGCTCCGTAGCGGCTTCCCTCAACTGGTCATAAAGTTCCTGCAGTTGACAGCTGCATTCTCCCTTCGTATCCGTTAGGTCTGCGAGCTGGTCGCTTCGCTCCGTCCCTTCCTGAGACTGCAAGCTTTCCTCAAGATTCTTTCCGTGCATACGTAATGATTCCCCATCCACTTGGGTGTACAATGCTTGCTCCTCTCTTGTATCATAGTCTTCTGGTGGACTATATAACTTCAAATTCGCTGCATTTACAACAACTTCTCTACCTGTTGCTTCGTCTTTGAACCGATATGCATTATTTCGCAGATCCCTTATAATCAGGTAGGGTCCGTGATAAGCATGCTGAAATTTCTTATATTTCCTGCTCTCTGGATCTGAACTGGCGTTCTCTGGCTCATTAAGTACGAGTTAGGCTTTACTCGTTGGCACATATCACCTGTCCTGATAGTATTCCTGACTGTCTCTCTAAGTTTTGGCCAAATAAATGCTTCTTTAAGCAGGGCAACAGACTTATCTACACCGGAGTGACCAAAAGCTCGGTGTGCTAACCATACTAGCCTTCTCTGCAATGCTGGTGGTACGACTATCCTGGGTTTGGTGTGGTCTGAGTCGCTCCATTTATGTAACATCTGGTTAAACCATAGATATTCCGTTGATAATGCTTCAGCTTCCACATACATCGGAGGTCCCCTATCCAGCTTTCCCTCGAAGTAATTAATCATCAACCGTATCCAGGGATCTTCACGTTGAAAAACGGTGATGTTCCTCAGATCATCTAAGGTCTTCTGATCTCTATCTTCTATCTCGATAGCTAGAACTTCTTCTTCATCAGCTGTAGGGTATCTGCTCAGCAAGTCAGGTATGATATTGTCCTTCCCCGGGCAATACTCTATTTCCACTTGAAATTGCTGTATGTACAGGGACCACCTTGTCAGTCTTTGACTCGACAAGTCAGTTTTCATCAGGAACGTTAGGGCTTTATGGTCTGTTCTCAATATAATTCTAAAACCATAAACTAGCTTTCGCCAATACTGTAGGGCATACAGTATCGCGAGTAATTCGATCTCCGTGACCGTATAATTCTTTTCATTAGGCTTCAACCTTCTGCTGATAAATGCAATGTAAGTTTTCTCCTCTGGCCTGTCCATGTTCTCCTGATATAACATCGCTCTGATCCCTATAAATGATGCGTCAGTCTGGATAATAAATTTCTGAGTGTAGTCAGGATATCCCAATTTCACATAATCTAACAACATCTGTTTAGATATCACGAAGGCTTCCTCGCATTGTTCCGTCCAGCGCCATCTTCCTCCCTTCTTAAGTAAGTCTTGGATTGGTGCTACGGTCTCGGTATACTTTGGACAATGGTTTGAAAATAATCCAATAACGCCTAGATATTGCCTGACGTTCTTTACCTTCGTTGGTCTCGGGAAATGTTTAATGACTTCCAATTTTCCCGGATTAGGTCTGACTCCTTGTGCATCTATTACGTGGCCTAGAAATTTAACTTCTCTCTGAGCAAAGTTAGACTTCTTTATATTGACCTTAAAGTTAGCCTGACTTAGGTCATATAACAACTTGCGTAGATCTCTGACATGTTCTTCGACAGTTTCAGATGTCAGTAGTATATCATCTACGTAACATATGGTTGTAGCTTTTACTTCTTCGGACAGGTTCCGATCTAGCGCTCGTATCAATGCTGAACCTGCTGTTTTTAATCCAAATGGAAGACGCACGTATGAATATGTGTGCTGGTCAAATAAAAATCCATTTAGCAAGCTTGTTTTCTCTTCCAAAGCAAGATGGTGAAAACTTGCCGTCAGGTCAAGATTTGAGAACACAGTCTTTCCTTTGAACCTCCTGAGTACCTCCTTAATGGGCGGCACTTTATCAAATTCCGGTATGACCTTGGAATTCAAATTTCGTAGGTCCAGGCATATCCTCACACTTCCGTCCTGTTTAGGTACAACTACCAGTGGGCTGACATAGGGTGTGGCTGTCTTTACAATGACGCCTGCTTCTAGCATTTCCTGTATTGCTTCTTTAACCTTTAAATAATGTTTCTCAGCTACAGGATACGGCTTCTGTTTAAATGGTGTCCAATCGCTGACTTGGAACGCATACTGGAAATTCTTGATCCGGCCAGGTCTCGAATCGAAGACTCCTTTATACTCAAATAGCAGTTCCCTTAGCATTTGCTTATATTCTGGACCAAATTTAGCTTCCTCAATCTTCTCTTCCAGGCATTCTTCAAATTTTGGTTCGAGATCCTTTTCAATGTCTGCGGCCAGTGTTGCCAACTCTTCCTCGATGTCTTCTGTTGTCGACACTGCTTCCCCAGTCATATCTCCGTATCTATGCCATACGTATTCTTCTGGTCTCGTTTCATTCTGCTTTAATGAGAGTTCTAACTCTTCCTTTCCCTCACTAGCGCGAAACATCACAACGTCTTGCGAGAGATCTATAATAACTTTATACTCTCTTATGAAATCCATCCCAACAATGATATTAAAAGGCAGCTTATTTACAAGTAGGAAGCTCTGTGAGAATGTAGAGTCCCCTATATGCAAATCTAAAAATATTTGGTATTTGCATATCATAACTTTATCTGGTATGACACCTTTTATTTTCACGCTTGAAATAGGTATTTTCAATACGTGAATTTTACTCTGGATTTCACTGTATAATGCCTGGGTTATCAAACACACTGTTGACCCTGTATCAATGAGACTTCTTATCTTCATACCCGCAATGTTTACAATAATAATGGGTAGTTCCCTTCTTACATTGACCGTCCTTTCATCGAGGTCTTCGATAAGCTCCTCAGGTTTGGCAATCCAGTTAACAACATTCACTGTATTCCATCCTGAACTTATCTCTCTTTGGTCATTTAAATTTGGTGTTTTTTTTTTTCAATTGCACCATTCTTTGTGGAGTTCTTCTGTCTGTCTTCATGCTGCTGAAGTTCCAGACTTTTGGCACCGTCATCATTTTTATATATGTCGGGTGACCTTCTATTCCTAATCGCTTCATCCCAATGAACTCGCGATTGTCTTGGATCATCTCCGCGCTCTTCCATGTATTTTAAAGATGCGTGATAACGTTCTTCCGCCTCTTCATCGAACCCGCGACTCTGCTCTTGGGATCTCCATCCTTGGTTGTTCCCATTTCGGCCGTAACTCCTTCTGTGATCAAGCTTCTGGTCTCTGGTACCACGCTGATTCCAGTTTTTCCTTCCTCGGTTACCACGGTTCGATCCTCCTCGATATGCTGGCCTCCAATTTTGGTTTTCGCGTCCTTCGCGTTGCCAGTCGGATTTTTCTGTTTCGGTGCTTGTAGATTTGCTTTTTGTTTGCACCTTAGTTGGCTCAATCGGCGTAGTCGTCATGTTAACTTGTTCCGCATTTCGACTTTGTCTTGTGTGCTGCACTGTGGTTAGATCAAGTTGTCTCAGCACCTCCTACATATCGATTGCTGTTTTGGCGTTTGCCGAGATTAGCAGACGTTGTACTTCATACGGTAGCTGCTTGGCTATTGCTATGCACAAATCTGACTCTCTAAGCCCTTCATCAAGCTCTCGAAAACGGCACAATTGATTCACAAAGAATTCCCCGTACTTAGTCGGATTACTAGTACTGTAACGCCTGGAATACAAGTCCAATCTGAGGTTCTGTTGTACGCTCGCGTTCCAGTATCTGCTTAAAAATGCTTGGCGAAATTCTTCAACGGTGTCGAACGTGTACCGAAAACTCCTAAACCATAGGGCACACTTCCCTCGGTTAGTTTTTCAATCGCTCTCAACCTGCGCTCTGGTGGTACTTTCGCGTCATTCAGGTACTCGGAAACTTCTTTAAGCCAGTACTTGGGTGTCATGTTAGAATTACTCCCAGAGTATTTCTTTGGTTTCTCATCACTAGCCCTTATAACTGTGACTATTTGACTTTGAACAGTATTTTCATGCGGTATTGACATGGCAATTGGCATACCGGGTGTGGTATACGGACTGTCACTTGGCATGGCTGCATTCTTTGGAGTGGGCTGTATTTCTATCTCTGCCCATTTATTTCTCCTATTCTCGTCTATACTTCCTTCGCTAGACCTAGGATTCCGCAACATAGATTCCTCCTGTGCGATCATTCTAGTCTCGATTTGACTGTGTCTATTTTCTGCCCTTTCCAAACGAGCTAATACCTCTCGTTCTATTTTCTTTAGGCGATCTCGGTTTCTTTCTGCCATAGAAAATACCTTTTCCTTATCATCCTTAAGGTTTCCTTCAGGTGGATAATTTCCCCTGCTAGACTTTCTCTTACTTCGGCAAGAGTCTTATCACTGGCTTCAGTCTTTAAGCCTTCTCTAAGTTCTAATTCTTCTCGTAAGCCTGTGACTTCCTTTTGAATGTGACCTTGTATATGAGAGATTTCAGTCCTTATTTTCGTGATTTCTCCCTGGTCCTCGTCCTGTCTTTTATGGATAACTGCTAAGTCGTTCTGAGTTTGTTCCAACTCTTTCTGTACTTTCCCGACTTGCCTCTTCATATTTGACATTATCTCCTTATTCTCTTGATCAGAAGTTTTCATTTCCTGTATTTCCTTGAATTGGTCAAGGATATTCTGATCCTGTTTTCTTAAGGCTTCGTCTACCGCCTTGGCGTAACCTGCCATTCGCGTATTCCATTTTATATCGCTATCCTCGAACCTTTGATCCACGGTCTGAGTGAACGTATTAAACTGCTCTAATTGACGTTTAGTATTAGCTTCATTCTGACTCTGAATGTCTTTAAGCTCCATGGACATACTGCTTAAATTATCGTTATTTTCACGCTGTGACTCTCTGCACGCTTGCAGATTATTCTCTAGTTTTAATTCTATAGACTCAACGCGTTTATCGTTATCATCTTGCATTTCTGAGACCACGCTAACAATATTCTTAGTTACCTCACGCTGGACAGACTCTTTAACGTCATCCATTTTCTTATTAACCTCTATTAGGTTTGCCTCTAATTGCGTGTTTATTGTAACTTGATTAGCCTCTAATTGAGTATTGACTGTAGCCAACATCTGGCTTACCTCAGTTTGACTAGCCTCCAATCTAGTATTGATTTCGGTTTGATTAGCCTCTAATCTAGTATTTATTTCGGCTTGATTGGCATCCAATCTACCCGCTATTTCATCTTTAAATTCTCTAATTTCTTCCTTTCTCTTAGCATTAGTCTCATCAAAATGTTCCCTTAACTCAGCAATACACCTGAGTACGTCTTCAGTTCCAGCCATCCTGTACTTCTTAATTTGAGATTCAGGTAGGCCGCAGCTGAATATGCTGGCGCGTTCTATTGGAAAGGAAAGGATTCCGATCCCACGACAACAACAACAACATATTATAAAATGCCAAAACTAACTATGGAATGGGTATAGACCCTCGTACCCGTCTGACAACAATGTCTGACGTCTGAATATCATTTAGAAAGACTCACAATCGCTCAAACAAAGTTTGAGGAAAAATATCATTTCTATGGTTTTCCCCATGAAAACCATGCTATTATTATGGGATTTTCTGAATCCCATAAGCCATCCACGTACTGGGCGCCATGATAATTATGATGGGTTATTATGCTCATGTGCCTATGGTGACCCGTAATTTCAACAGGCCCCACTCACGGGCGACATGATAATTATTATCATCATTATCATTCTGGTCCTCATTGTAAGACATCGGCCATTTTCTGAATTATTAATAAAACTGTCCAAGGAGTGGTTTTTATTGCCGAATGCCCCACGTATGGGCCGTCATGATAATGAAGAAGGTAATGACATGCTTTGCGGTAGTTGCCCTGGCCAGTTTGCGCAATGCCAAGATCGCTCATATTGCACAGATGCAGGCGGTTCCATAATGAATTAATACCGTCCCACATTGCTTGGGCCATGATAATTAAAGGGGTTTGTGTGTAATTTAACATTTACATTTAAGCATGTTTTATGGAGGATTATCAACATTTATTTTACGCGATGGCTTATTAACAAATGGGACGCGGCCTTTCCTATTTTGTCCTAATTTATATGCTGTATTTGCTTCTACCATTAATATCTTGGCCGACTTTAGCAGTACCTGTGACTCAATCCCAGTACAGAGACATCTCCTCCATGTACCCGATTGTCATCATGTGGACCATGTGTTCGTATCCCAACTAACTCACGGTCTTTCGAGGTATGGGACGTTCCTGCCCACTATACGACCACATGCTCAGGATTTGAGTCTGCCAGGTAACTACTCTACAGGAAATACACAACATTTTCCTAAAGATAACACATTTACTGGTCTAAAATCATGGCTATACAACAAATACCAATAAAGGACAAATTACATTTAATTCCCACAAATAAAATAGGGTTGTTCTGTGAGCTTTCTTCGTAAAATAGTGCTACACTGCACTCAAATCTAATTCTAGCATCCTGTCAATGATATTTTCAGACTTCCATGGGTTTCAAGTGTGTTCATCAAGTGACACAATTTTAGTTAATGGGAGTACCATAACACAAAAATCACATATCACATAAAAATGATACTAATAAAACATTATTCCATTTCTTATGGCATTTACCTTGATTAACATGAATTCATTACTTTCTGCAATCATTAACAGATATTTGTTGTGTTGTGTGAATCATCTTCCCTCCTTCCATCCATATGAACGCCTTAAGAAAAGTGGTACTTAATTTTATAGTTTCACCATATAACGATTTTCTGGGTCTAGTCGGGCTTATCATCGTTACAAATGTGTCATGTTCTGGGAAAACACATACCCGTCTGCATAAATTGGCAGGAATGGCAAAATGCACTCTAAAAGAAGATGCCTACATTATTTTGGTTCAGCTTTTCTCCTCAGAGGATAACTGAGCCAAATATTATCTGATTTCTATGATTCAACAACGTATGTGAGTTGCAACCCACCGTTCAATTCACTTGGCATCATCAAAATAATCATATCTTAATTGCATATTTAAATATCGAGATTCCTCAGTGTCCTATTGTGACTCTAATTTACAAGGGACCGGTCGAACGACCTTCCTTCCCCCTCAGCAGGCAATAAAATTCGTTCCAGTTGGCTATCCAAGATGGCCGCTGCAGAAGGAGTCTACAATTCCCCCTCTCTCTCTGTCAAGATCAAGGTCAGGTTTGTTTACAAAATGCAGTACTGGAGTAACACTGAGTGTGGCTCCTACGTAATTGAGTCATTTAAATATTTAACACCTATCCTTATAGTGTCTTGGGCTCAACTGGCTCCTTAATTAACATTCATGGCTGGGGTGGAATTCTAGTGATAGCCTTGCCGTTCTATGGTGACTACTAGTGGCTTTTAGACGCGCATCATAGTGAAAATCCACGACTTTCACCAGCAGCTGTCAATAAAATATAACGAACCCTGCGTTCCTAAACGACGAATATGATCCTTACCTCAGGGTAGGTCATTAATACACACATGCTCACAGCGTCTCGACGGACGTCAATAGTGGCATAATTCAAGCAAGCGTTGGATACAGACAGGCTCTGTCCAATTCGCTGCGAAATAATACAGTATGCTCAAGGGCGATACTACTCGTAGATTTAGCCAACTTCTCACCTAACGCGCAAGCTATATTAGTTTGTCCCCGCAATATTTATTACGTAAATCACTGGATTCTACGTTAATTCAGCACGCTTACAAGCGGCTCAAACAATACTTCACATATATGACTCAATTTTTAAGGCACCCGCGTTCTCTCTGTCATACCTCTTAAGCCAAAGCTTTACATAGCTCCTAACAAAATGTAATAAAATTTACTGGCTTACTTTACTTTAATGGTCCTCAAACATAATCCTAAGAATTGACCATATCAAATATTCATTCATATTTCACTGACACTGAAAAAGCTCTCGTATTTCTCTATATTTCACGTTATACTCTTACTGTTTACCATATACAGTATCTTTACATTAGACATGACACTATTTGAACACTATTTAGGCCAAAAATACCTATTACTTTACTGTTGCCGACCCATAATATAATTATTCTTATCATTTAACGTTACCGTTACATCCATCACTATTTTTGCCTGAATGGCCTCAAACAAATCACCTTCCAAGCCATATTTCATTCAAGACGAGTGGTGAAAACTCGTTCAGTAAGTGACTATTACATCTTATTCTCAAAGTGATAAATCGTTACATGGTGAACTACTTAGTTATAACTACATTATAAAAATTGGGTACTCACTTTTTCCTCTTTGCTGGATAGTGCCAGCGCCTCAGCTTTAGCGCTACCATGACGCTTGACTTAAGCCATCATGTTATCCTTGACACAACACTTAGATTCATACACTTTCCACATGATACATATATTTTTATCAGTGGCTTTTATCATTGCTATACACTGCATATTAATCACTATACACATGAACACTTTAAATCACTATTTCACAATTTATATACATTTATCCACTACTTCACATGTTGATCCTTAAATTGGACTTCTCCTACGCCTGATCTCAGAGATGCGCTGCAATTATGACAACCGCTGGTCTCCGTGACAATCTAACAGCGTTTTACGGACGTTCAATCCTCGTTCCCTGCAATCTTGTTCAGCTCACTATCCAGATTAGGTGGCAATGATTTCCAAGCTCCCATCATTGTAGTGTTTCTGGTGATGATGTCATATAATTCAGACAATACCTCCCGGTATAAGAACTGTTCAAAACATTATAAGTTCCCTTTCGTTGTGGCGAATTTATATTTGCGTCAGATAATAGGTAAATATCTGTAATAATTTACTTTTGACGCACTTCATGATTACTTATGAAGCTTTTATAACTTGCTTCTATTGTTCTCCAACGACGACGCGTTGATACTTTAACATTTGGCGCGCTACTAGCAGCGTCTTAGTTACGTGTATACTGTAGAACAACTGGCGAACGACTGTAGAAGACTGTAGAAGAACTGGTGAAGAACTGGTGAAGAACTCGTGAAGAACTGGCTTGGCTTGCCTCGATCCCCATATATAAAGGCTTCTCGTACAAAATAGTCCACTGGACACATGAGAGCGACTCCTTTCTTGAAATAATACCTCTTCAGCCGAAATGACATCTACATCTTGTTTATTTAGGTGTGGAGGTTTCAAAAACATTCGCGTGCCGGCGATCGCTTCGGCCAATTAATTACAATTAATTGCCTTAGTTCAGCGCGTGGGCACGCCATCGTGGTACTTCCCCGTTGACTGGTCACAAAGTCAATGCTCTTGAGCGTAGGCTAGGGTGTAATGCATTCATTTGGAGATAAAGGCCTTAATTTAGGTGAAAAACCACTCCTAAATTACCTCTCCGTGAATATATTCACCTGGGTGTATATTTCAATGCATTTCAATGCTCCACTTGGCTGTAATTAATTAATTTCCATGAGCCATCATCCCCACTCTAAGTTTCACCGTTGTCAAAGGGTGGATACCCGGGTCATTAATTCTGAGCTGTCTCTCCGCTCTAGACGTAAGTAGTTCGGTCGGCGCCTAGATTCTCCGCCCACTTGCTAAGGGTCATTTGTAAAACTTCAAACTGGCCTTCTTTCACTTTAGTATGCTCTGAAAATGTATATTTCCTTGCATTTGGCTACAGTTCTTCCCTTAAATTGCTATGATTTTCACCTATAGATCGTGAAATCACGCTACCTTGTTATATGCCAGTATACCTCTCATTGCCCTTTGGGTTCCCTGAATCGCTCCCCCGCAGAGATCAATGGTTCGACTCTAGGCATAACCATGTGCCTGGTCTTCACTGATGAGACCTGAGTTCGATGCCAGACTGCCGTGACCAATTGGGCACATCTTTCCCCTGCTAAGCTCGGAAAATTCATTTCATAAGTGCATTTTTGGGGCCTTTCAGATGGCATCGACTCCATGCAATATTTACTTTAAGCGGTCAGTGCTCTTGGCAATGGGATCTCTCGTTCCCCACTCCACTCTGTCTGCTTTCTCGTAGACTCTCGTTCTGCCTTCGCAATTGTTCATTCATCCCCTCTAGCTCCGTAGCGGCTTCCCTCAACTGGTCATAAAGTTCCTGCAGTTGACAGCTGCATTCTCCCTTCGTATCCGTTAGGTCTGCGAGCTGGTCGCTTCGCTCCGTCCCTTCCTGAGACTGCAAGCTTTCCTCAAGATTCTTTCCGTGCATACGTAATGATTCCCCATCCACTTGGGTGTACAATGCTTGCTCCTCTCTTGTATCATAGTCTTCTGGTGGACTATATAACTTCAAATTCGCTGCATTTACAACAACTTCTCTACCTGTTGCTTCGTCTTTGATCCGATATGCATTATTTCGCAGATCCCTTATAATCAGGTAGGGTCCGTGATAAGCATGCTGAAATTTCTTATATTTCCTGCTCTCTGGATCTGAACTGGCGTTCTCTGGCTCATTAAGTACGAGTTAGGCTTTACTCGTTGGCACATATCACATGTCCTGATAGTATTCCTGACTGTCTCTCTAAGTTTTGGCCAAATAAATGCTTCTTTAAGCAGGGCAACAGACTTATCTACACCGGAGTGACCAAAAGCTCGGTGTGCTAACCATACTAGCCTTCTCTGCAATGCTGGTGGTACGACTATCCTGGGTTTGGTGTGGTCTGAGTCGCTCCATTTATGTAACATCTGGTTAAACCATAGATATTCCGTTGATAATGCTTCAGCTTCCACATACATCGGAGGTCCTCTATCCAGCTTTCCCTCGAAGTAATTAATCATCAACCGTATCCAGGGATCTTCACGTTGAAAAACGGTGATGTTCCTCAGATCATCTAAGGTCTTCTGATCTCTATCTTCTATCTCGATAGCTAGAACTTCTTCTTCATCAGCTATAGGGTATCTGCTCAGCAAGTCAGGTATGATATTGTCCTTCCCCGGGCAATACTCTATTTCCACTTGAAATTGCTGTATGTACAGGGACCACCTTGTCAGTCTTTGACTCGACAAGTCAGTTTTCATCAGGAACGTTAGGGCTTTATGGTCTGTTCTCAATATAATTCTAAAACCATAAACTAGCTTTCGCCAATACTGTAGGGCATACAGTATCGCGAGTAATTCGATCTCCGTGACCGTATAATTCTTTTCATTAGGCTTCAACCTTCTGCTGATAAATGCAATGTAAGTTTTCTCCTCTGGCCTGTCCATGTTCTCCTGATATAACATCGCTCTGATCCCTATAAATGATGCGTCAGTCTGGATAATAAATTTCTGAGTGTAGTCAGGATATCCCAATTTCACATAATCTAACAACATCTGTTTAGATATCACGAAGGCTTCCTCGCATTGTTCCGTCCAGCGCCATCTTCCTCCCTTCTTAAGTAAGTCTTGGATTGGTGCTACGGTCTCGGTATACTTTGGACAATGGTTTGAAAAGAATCCAATAACGCCTAGATATTGCCTGACGTTCTTTACCTTCGTTGGTCTCGGGAAATGTTTAATGACTTCCAATTTTCCCGGATTAGGTCTGACTCCTTGTGCATCTATTACGTGGCCTAGAAATTTAACTTCTCTCTGAGCAAAGTTAGACTTCTTTATATTGACCTTAAAGTTAGCCTGACTTAGGTCATATAACAACTTGCGTAGATCTCTGACATGTTCTTCGACAGTTTCAGATGTCAGTAGTATATCATCTACGTAACATATGGTTGTAGCTTTTACTTCTTCGGACAGGTTCCGATCTAGCGCTCGTATCAATGCTGAACCTGCTGTTTTTAATCCAAATGGAAGACGCACGTATGAATATGTGTGCTGGTCAAATAAAAATCCATTTAGCAAGCTTGTTTTCTCTTCCAAAGCAAGATGGTGAAAACTTGCCGTCAGGTCAAGATTTGAGAACACAGTCTTTCCTTTGAACCTCCTGAGTACCTCCTTAATGGACGGCACTTTATCAAATTCCGGTATGACCTTGGAATTCAAATTTCGTAGGTCCAGGCATATCCTCACACTTCCGTCCTGTTTAGGTACAACTACCAGTGGGCTGACATAGGGTGTGGCTGTCTTTACAATGACGCCTGCTTCTAGCATTTCCTGTATTGCTTCTTTAACCTTTAAATAATGTTTCTCAGCTACAGGATACGGCTTCTGTTTAAATGGTGTCCAATCGCTGACTTGGAACGCATACTGGAAATTCTTGATCCGGCCAGGTCTCGAATCGAAGACTCCTTTATACTCAAATAGCAGTTCCCTTAGCATTTGCTTATATTCTGGACCAAATTTAGCTTCCTCAATCTTCTCTTCCAGGCATTCTTCAAATTTTGGTTCGAGATCCTTTTCAATGTCTGCGGCCAGTGTTGCCAACTCTTCCTCGATGTCTTCTGTTGTCGACACTGCTTCCCCAGTCATATCTCCGTATCTATGCCATACGTATTCTTCTGGTCTCGTTTCATTCTGCTTTAATGAGAGTTCTAACTCTTCCTTTCCCTCACTTGCGCGAAACATCACAACGTCTTGCGAGAGATCTATAATAACTTTATACTCTCTTATGAAATCCATCCCAACAATGATATTAAAAGGCAGCTTATTTACAAGTAGGAAGCTCTGTGAGAATGTAGAGTTCCCTATATGCAAATCTAAAAATATTTGGTATTTGCATATCATAACTTTATCTGGTATGACACCTTTTATTTTCACGCTTGAAATAGGTATTTTCAATACGTGAATTTTACTCTGGATTTCACTGTATAATGCCTGGGTTATCAAACACACTGTTGACCCTGTATCAATGAGACTTCTTATCTTCATACCCGCAATGTTTACAATAATAATGGGTAGTTCCCTTCTTACATTGACCGTCCTTTCATCGAGGTCTTCGATAAGCTCCTGAGGTTTGGCAATCCAGTTAACAACATTCACTGTATTCCATCCTGAACTTATCTCTCTTTGGTCATTTAAATTTGGTGTTTTTTTTTTCAATTGCACCATTCTTTGTGGAGTTCTTCTGTCTGTCTTCATGCTGCTGAAGTTCCAGACTTTTGGCACCGTCATCATTTTTATATATGTCGGGTGACCTTCTATTCCTAATCGCTTCATCCCAATGAACTCGCGATTGTCTTGGATCATCTCCGCGCTCTTCCATGTATTTTAAAGATGCGTGATAACGTTCTTCCGCCTCTTCATCGAACCCGCGACTCTGCTCTTGGGATCTCCATCCTTGGTTGTTCCCATTTCGGCCGTAACTCCTTCTGTGATCAAGCTTCTGGTCTCTGGTACCACGCTGATTCCAGTTTTTCCTTCCTCGGTTACCACGGTTCGATCCTCCTCGATATGCTGGCCTCCAATTTTGGTTTTCGCGTCCTTCGCGTTGCCAGTCGGATTTTTCTGTTTCGGTGCTTGTAGATTTGCTTTTTGTTTGCACCTTAGTTGGCTCAATCGGCGTAGTCGTCATGTTAACTTGTTCCGCATTTCGACTTTGTCTTGTGTGCTGCACTGTGGTTAGATCAAGTTGTCTCAGCACCTCCTACATATCGATTGCTGTTTTGGCGTTTGCCGAGATTAGCAGACGTTGTACTTCATACGGTAGCTGCTTGGCTATTGCTATGCACAAATCTGACTCTCTAAGCCCTTCATCAAGCTCTCGAAAACGGCACAATTGATTCACAAAGAATTCCCCGTACTTAGTCGGATTACTAGTACTGTAACGCCTGGAATACAAGTCCAATCTGAGGTTCTGTTGTACGCTCGCGTTCCAGTATCTGCTTAAAAATGCTTGGCGAAATTCTTCAACGGTGTCGAACGTGTACCGAAAACTCCTAAACCATAGGGCACACTCCCCCTCGGTTAGTTTTTCAATCGCTCTCAACCTGCGCTCTGGCGGTACTTTCGCGTCATTCAGGTACTCGGAAACTTCTTTAAGCCAGTACTTGGGTGTCATGTTAGAATTACTCCCAGAGTATTTCTTTGGTTTCTCATCACTAGCCCTTATAACTGTGACTATTTGACTTTGAACAGTATTTTCATGCGGTATTGACATGGCAATTGGCATACCGGGTGTGGTATACGGACTGTCACTTGGCATGGCTGCATTCTTTGGAGTGGGCTGTATTTCTATCTCTGCCCATTTATTTCTCCTATTCTCGTCTATACTTCCTTCGCTAGACCTAGGATTCCGCAACATAGATTCCTCCTGTGCGATCATTCTAGTCTCGATTTGACTGTGTCTATTTTCTGCCCTTTCCAAACGAGCTAATACCTCTCGTTCTATTTTCTTTAGGCGATCTCGGTTTCTTTCTGCCATAGAAAATACCTTTTCCTTATCATCCTTAAGGTTTCCTTCAGGTGGATAATTTCCCCTGCTAGACTTTCTCTTACTTCGGCAAGAGTCTTATCACTGGCTTCAGTCTTTAAGCCTTCTCGAAGTTCTAATTCTTCTCGTAAGCCTGTGACTTCCTTTTGAATGTGACCTTGTATATGAGAGATTTCAGTCCTTATTTTCGTGATTTCTCCCTGGTCCTCGTCCTGTCTTTTATGGATAACTGCTAAGTCGTTCTGAGTTTGTTCCAACTCTTTCTGTACTTTCCCGACTTGCCTCTTCATATTTGACATTATCTCCTTATTCTCTTGATCAGAAGTTTTCATTTCCTGTATTTCCTTGAATTGGTCAAGGATATTCTGATCCTGTTTTCTTAAGGCTTCGTCTACCGCCTTGGCGTAACCTGCCATTCGCGTATTCCATTTTATATCGCTATCCTCGAACCTTTGATCCACGGTCTGAGTGAACGTATTAAACTGCTCTAATTGACGTTTAGTATTAGCTTCATTCTGACTCTGAATGTCTTCAAGCTCCATGGACATACTGCTTAAATTATCGTTAATTTCACGCTGTGACTCTCTGCACGCTTGCAGATTATTCTCTAGTTTTAATTCTATAGACTCAACGCGTTTATCGTTATCATCTTGCATTTCTGAGACCACGCTAACAATATTCTTAGTTACCTCACGCTGGACAGACTCTTTAACGTCATCCATTTTCTTATTAACCTCTATTATGTTTGCCTCTAATTGCGTGTTTATTGTAACTTGATTAGCCTCTAATTGAGTATTGACTGTAGCCAACATCTGGCTTACCTCAGTTTGACTAGCCTCCAATCTAGTATTGATTTCGGTTTGATTAGCCTCTAATCTAGTATTTATTTCGGCTTGATTGGCATCCAATCTACCCGCTATTTCATCTTTAAATTCTCTAATTTCTTCCTTTCTCTTAGCATTAGTCTCATCAAAATGTTCCCTTAACTCAGCAATACACCTGAGTACGTCTTCAGTTCCAGCCATCCTGTACTTCTTAATTTGAGATTCAGGTAGGCCGCAGCTGAATATGCTGGCGCGTTCTATTGGAAAGGAAAGGATTCCGATCCCACGACAACAACAACAACATATTATAAAATGCCAAAACTAACTATGGAATGGGTATAGACCCTCGTACCCGTCTGACAACAATGTCTGACGTCTGAATATCATTTAGAAAGACTCACAATCGCTCAAACAAAGTTTGAGGAAAAATATCATTTCTATGGTTTTCCCCATGAAAACCATGCTATTATTATGGGATTTTCTGAATCCCATAAGCCATCCACGTACTGGGCGCCATGATAATTATGATGGGTTATTATGCTCATGTGCCTATGGTGACCCGTAATTTCAACAGGCCCCACTCACGGGCGACATGATAATTATTATCATCATTATCATTCTGGTCCTCATTGTAAGACATCGGCCATATTCTGAATTATTAATAAAACTGTCAAGGAGTGGTTTTTATTGCCGAATGCCCCACGTATGGGCCGTCATGATAATGAAGAAGGTAATGACATGCTTTGCGGTAGTTGCCCTGGCCAGTTTGCGCAATGCCAAGATCGCTCATATTGCACAGATGCAGGCGGTTCCATAATGAATTAATACCGTCCCACATTGCTTGGGCCATGATAATTAAAGGGGTTTGTGTGTAATTTAACATTTACATTTAAGCATGTTTTATGGAGGATTATCAACATTTATTTTACGCGATGGCTTATTAACAAATGGGACGCGGCCTTTCCTATTTTGTCCTAATTTATATGCTGTATTTGCTTCTACCATTAATATCTTGGCCGACTTTAGCAGTACCTGTGACTCAATCCCAGTACAGAGACATCTCCTCCATGTACCCGATTGTCATCATGTGGACCATGTGTTCGTATCCCAACTAACTCACGGTCTTTCGAGGTATGGGACGTTCCTGCCCACTATACGACCACATGCTCAGGATTTGAGTCTGCCAGGTAACTACTCTACAGGAAATACACAACATTTTCCTAAAGATAACACATTTACTGGTCTAAAATCATGGCTATACAACAAATACCAATAAAGGACAAATTACATTTAATTCCCACAAATAAAATAGGGTTGTTCTGTGAGCTTTCTTCGTAAAATAGTGCTACACTGCACTCAAATCTAATTCTAGCATCCTGTCAATGATATTTTCAGACTTCCATGGGTTTCCATAGTGTTCATCAAGTGACACAATTTTAGTTAATGGGAGTACCATAACACAAAAATCACATATCACATAAAAATGATACTAATAAAACATTATTCCATTTCTTATGGCATTTACCTTGATTAACATGAATTCATTACTTTCTGCAATCATTAACAGATATTTGTTGTGTTGTGTGAATCATCTTCCCTCCTTCCATCCATATGAACGCCTTAAGAAAAGTGGTACTTAATTTTATAGTTTCACCATATAACGATTTTCTGGGTCTAGTCGGGCTTATCATCGTTACAAATGTGTCATGTTCTGGGAAAACACATACCCGTCTGCATAAATTGGCAGGAATGGCAAAATGCACTCTAAAAGAAGATGCCTACATTATTTTGGTTCAGCTTTTCTCCTCAGAGGATAACTGAGCCAAATATTATCTGATTTCTATGATTCAACAACGTATGTGAGTTGCAACCCACCGTTCAATTCACTTGGCATCATCAAAATAATCATATCTTAATTGCATATTTAAATATCGAGATCCCTCAGTGTCCTATTGTGACTCTAATTTACAAGGGACCGGTCGAACGACCTTCCTTCCCCCTCAGCAGGCAATAAAATTCGTTCCAGTTGGCTATCCAAGATGGCCGCTGCAGAAGGAGTCTACAATTCCCCCTCTCTCTCTGTCAAGATCAAGGTCAGGTTTGTTTACAAAATGCAGTACTGGAGTAACACTGAGTGTGGCTCCTACGTAATTGAGTCATTTAAATATTTAACACCTATCCTTATAGTGTCTTGGGCTCAACTGGCTCCTTAATTAACATTCATGGCTGGGGTGGAATTCTAGTGATAGCCTTGCCGTTCTATGGTGACTACTAGTGGCTTTTAGACGCGCATCATAGTGAAAATCCACGACTTTCACCAGCAGCTGTCAATAAAATATAAGGAACCCTGCGTTCCTAAACGACGAATATGATCCTTACCTCAGGGTAGGTCATTAATACACACATGCTCACAGCGTCTCGACGGACGTCAATAGTGGCATAATTCAAGCAAGCGTTGGATACAGACAGGCTCTGTCCAATTCGCTGCGAAATAATACAGTATGCTCAAGGGCGATACTACTCGTAGATTTAGCCAACTTCTCACCTAACGCGCAAGCTATATTAGTTTGTCCCCGCAATATTTATTACGTAAATCACTGGATTCTACGTTAATTCAGCACGCTTACAAGCGGCTCAAACAATACTTCACATATATGACTCAATTATTAAGGCACCCGCGTTCTCTCTGTCATACCACTTAAGCCAAAGCTTTACATAGCTCCTAACAAAATGTAATAAAATTTACTGGCTTACTTTACTTTAATGGTCCTCAAACATAATCCTAAGAATTGACCATATCAAATATTCATTCATATTTCACTGACACTGAAAAAGCTCTCGTATTTCTCTATATTTCACGTTATACTCTTACTGTTTACCAAATACAGTATCTTTACATTAGACATGACACTATTTGAACACCACTATTTAGGCCAAAAATACCTATTACTTTACTGTTGCCGACCCATAATATTATTATTCTTATCATTTAACGTTACCGTTACATCCATCACTATTTTTGCCTGAATGGCCTCAAACAAATCACCTTCCAAGCCATATTTCATTCAAGACGAGTGGTGAAAACTCGTTCAGTAAGTGACTATTACATCTTATTCTCAAAGTGATAAATCGTTACATGGTGAACTCCTTAGTTATAACTACATTATAAAAATTGGGTACTCACTTTTTCCTCTTTGCTGGATAGTGCCAGCGCCTCAGCTTTAGCGCTACCATGACGCTTGACTTAAGCCATCATGTTATCCTTGACACAACACTTAGATTCATACACTTTCCACATGATACATATATTTTTATCAGTGGCTTTTATCATTGCTATACACTGCATATTAATCACTATACACATGAACACTTTAAATCACTATTTCACAATTTATATACATTTATCCACTACTTCACATGTTGATCCTTAAATTGGACTTCTCCTACGCCTGATCTCAGAGATGCGCTGCAATTATGACAACCGCTGGTCTCCGTGACAATCTAACAGCGTTTTACGGACGTTCAATCCTCGTTCCCTGCAATCTTGTTCAGCTCACTATCCAGATTAGGTGGCAATGATTTCCAAGCTCCCATCATTGTAGTGTTTCTGGTGATGATGTCATATAATTCTGACAATACCTCCCGGTATAAGAACTGTTCAAAACATTATAAGTTCCCTTTCGCTGTGGCGAATTTATATTTGCGTCAGATAATAGGTAAATATCTGTAATAATTTACTTTTGACGCACTTCATGATTACTTATGAAGCTTTTATAACTTGCTTCTATTGTTCTCCAACGACGACGCGTTGATACTTTAACATTTGGCGCGCTACTAGCAGCGTCTTAGTTACGTGTATACTGTAGAACAACTGGCGAACGACTGTAGAAGACTGTAGAAGAACTGGTGAAGAACTGGTGAAGAACTCGTGAAGAACTGGCTTGGCTTGCCTCGATCCCCATATATAAAGGCTTCTCGTACAAAATAGTCCACTGGACACATGAGAGCGACTCCTTTCTTGAAATAATACCTCTTCAGCCGAAATGACATCTACATCTTGTTTATTTAGGTGTGGAGGTTTCAAAAACATTCGCGTGCCGGCGATCGCTTCGGCCAATTAATTACAATTAATTGCCTTAGTTCAGCGCGTGGGCACGCCATCGTGGTACTTCCCCGTTGACTGGTCACAAAGTCAATGCTCTTGAGCGTAGGCTAGGGTGTAATGCATTCATTTGGAGATAAAGGCCTTAATTTAGGTGAAAAACCACTCCTAAATTACCTCTCCGTGAATATATTCACCTGGGTGTATATTTCAATGCATTTCAATGCTCCACTTGGCTGTAATTAATTAATTTCCATGAGCCATCATCCCCACTCTAAGTTTCACCGTTGTCAAACGGTGGATACCCGGGTCATTAATTCTGAGCTGTCTCTCCGCTCCAGACGTAAGTAGTTCGGTCGGCGCCTAGATTCTCCGCCCACTTGCTAAGGGTCATTTGTAAAACTTCAAACTGGCCTTCTCTCACTTTAGTATGCTCTGAAAATGTATATTTCCTTGCATTTGGCTACAGTTCTTCCCTTAAATTGCTATGATTTTCACCTATAGATCGTGAAATCACGCTACCTTGTTATATGCCAGTATACCTCTCATTGCCCTTTGGGTTCCCTGAAACGCTCCCCCGCAGAGATCAATGGTTCGACTCTAGGCATAACCATGTGCCTGGTCTTCTCTGATGAGACCTGAGTTCGATGCCAGACTGCCGTGACCAATTGGGCACATCTTTCCCCTGCTAAGCTCGGAAAATTCATTTCATAAGTGCATTTTTCTGGCCTTTCAGATGGCATCGACTCCATGCAATATTTACTTTAAGCGGTCAGTGCTCTTGGCAATGGGATCTCTCGTTCCCCACTCCACTCTGTCTGCTTTCTCGTAGACTCTCGTTCTGCCTTCGCAATTGTTCATTCATCCCCTCTAGCTCCGTAGCGGCTTCCCTCAACTGGTCATAAAGTTCCTGCAGTTGACAGCTGCATTCTCCCTTCGTATCCGTTATGTCTGCGAGCTGGTCGCTTCGCTCCGTCCCTTCCTGAGACTGCAAGCTTTCCTCAAGATTCTTTCCGTGCATACGTAATGATTCCCCATCCACTTGGGTGTACAATGCTTGCTCCTCTCTTGTATCATAGTCTTCTGGTGGACTATATAACTTCAAATTCGCTGCATTTACAACAACTTCTCTACCTGTTGCTCCGTCTTTGAACCGATATGCATTATTTCGCAGATCCCTTATAATCAGGTAGGGTCCGTGATAAGCATGCTGAAATTTCTTATATTTCCTGCTCTCTGGATCTGAACTGGCGTTCTCTGGCTCATTAAGTACGAGTTAGGCTTTACTCGTTGGCACATATCACATGTCCTGATAGTATTCCTGACTGTCTCTCTAAGTTTTGGCCAAATAAATGCTTCTTTAAGCAGGGCAACAGACTTATCTACACCGGAGTGACCAAAAGCTCGGTGTGCTAACCATACTAGCCTTCTCTGCAATGCTGGTGGTACGACTATCCTGGGTTTGGTGTGGTCTGAGTCGCTCCATTTATGTAACATCTGATTAAACCATAGATATTCCGTTGATAATGCTTCAGCTTCCACATACATCGGAGGTCCTCTATCCAGCTTTCCCTCGAAGTAATTAATCATCAACCGTATCCAGGGATCTTCACGTTGAAAAACGGTGATGTTCCTCAGATCATCTAAGGTCTTCTGATCTCTATCTTCTATCTCGATAGCTAGAACTTCTTCTTCATCAGCTATAGGGTATCTGCTCAGCAAGTCAGGTATGATATTGTCCTTCCCCGGGCAATACTCTATTTCCACTTGAAATTGCTGTATGTACAGGGACCACCTTGTCAGTCTTTGACTCGACAAGTCAGTTTTCATCAGGAACGTTAGGGCTTTATGGTCTGTTCTCAATATAATTCTAAAACCATAAACTAGCTTTCGCCAATACTGTAGGGCATACAGTATCGCGAGTAATTCGATCTCCGTGACCGTATAATTCTTTTCATTAGGCTTCAACCTTCTGCTGATAAATGCAATGTAAGTTTTCTCCTCTGGCCTGTCCATGTTCTCCTGATATAACATCGCTCTGATCCCTATAAATGATGCGTCAGTCTGGATAATAAATTTCTGAGTGTAGTCAGGATATCCCAATTTCACATAATCTAACAACATCTGTTTAGATATCACGAAGGCTTCCTCGCATTGTTCCGTCCAGCGCCATCTTCCTCCCTTCTTAAGTAAGTCTTGGATTGGTGCTACGGTCTCGGTATACTTTGGACAATGGTTTGAAAAGAATCCAATAACGCCTAGATATTGCCTGACGTTCTTTACCTTCGTTGGTCTCGGGAAATGTTTAATGACTTCCAATTTTCCCGGATTAGGTCTGACTCCTTGTGCATCTATTACGTGGCCTAGAAATTTAACTTCTCTCTGAGCAAAGTTAGACTTCTTTATATTGACCTTAAAGTTAGCCTGACTTAGGTCATATAACAACTTGCGTAGATCTCTGACATGTTCTTCGACAGTTTCAGATGTCAGTAGTATATCATCTACGTAACATATGGTTGTAGCTTTTACTTCTTCGGACAGGTTCCGATCTAGCGCTCGTATCAATGCTGAACCTGCTGTTTTAATCCAAATGGAAGACGCACGTATGAATATGTGTGCTGGTCAAATAAAAATCCATTTAGCAAGCTTGTTTTCTCTTCCAAAGCAAGATGGTGAAAACTTGCCGTCAGGTCAAGATTTGAGAACACAGTCTTTCCTTTGAACCTCCTGAGTACCTCCTTAATGGGCGGCACTTTATCAAATTCCGGTATGACCTTGGAATTCAAATTTCGTCTGTCCAGGCATATCCTCACACTTCCGTCCTGTTTAGGTACAACTACCAGTGGGCTGACATAGGGTGTGGCTGTCTTTACAATGACGCCTGCTTCTAGCATTTCCTGTATTGCTTCTTTAACCTTTAAATAATGTTTCTCAGCTACAGGATACGGCTTCTGTTTAAATGGTGTCCAATCGCTGACTTGGAACGCATACTGGAAATTCTTGATCCGGCCAGGTCTCGAATCGAAGACTCCTTTATACTCAAATAGCAGTTCCCTTAGCATTTGCTTATATTCTGGACCAAATTTAGCTTCCTCAATCTTCTCTTCCAGGCATTCTTCAAATTTTGGTTCGAGATCCTTTTCAATGTCTGCGGCCAGTGTTGCCAACTCTTCCTCGATGTCTTCTGTTGTCGACACTGCTTCCCCAGTCATAGCTCCGTATCTATGCCATACGTATTCTTCTGGTCTCGTTTCATTCTGCTTTAATGAGAGTTCTAACTCGTCCTTTCCCTCACTTGCGCGAAACATCACAATGTCTTGCGAGAGATCTATAATAACTTTATACTCTCTTATGAATTCCATCCCAACAATGATATTAAAGGGCAGCTTATTTACAAGTAGGAAGCTCTGTGAGAATGTAGAGTTCCCTATATGCAAATCTAAAAATATTTGGTATTTGCATATCATAACTTTATCTGGTATGACACCTTTTATTTTCACGCTTGAAATAGGTATTTTCAATACGTGAATTTTACTCTGGATTTCACTGTATAATGCCTGGGTTATCAAACACACTGTTGACCCTGTATCAATGAGACTTCTTATCTTCATACCCGCAATGTTTACAATAATAATGGGTAGTTCCCTTCTTACATTGACCGTCCTTTCATCGAGGTCTTCGATAAGCTCCTGAGGTTTGGCAATCCAGTTAACAACATTCACTGTATTCCATCCTGAACTTATCTCTCTTTGGTCATTTAAATTTGGTGTTTTTTTTTCAATTGCACCATTCTTTGTGGAGTTCTTCTGTCTGTCTTCATGCTGCTGAAGTTCCAGACTTTTGGCACCGTCATCATTTTTATATATGTCGGGTGACCTTCTATTCCTAATCGCTTCATCCCAATGAACTCGCGATTGTCTTGGATCATCTCCGCGCTCTTCCATGTATTTTAAAGATGCGTGATAACGTTCTTCCGCCTCTTCATCGAACCCGCGACTCTGCTCTTGGGATCTCCATCCTTGGTTGTTCCCATTTCGGCCGTAACTCCTTCTGTGATCAAGCTTCTGGTCTCTGGTACCACGCTGATTCCAGTTTTTCCTTCCTCGGTTACCACGGTTCGATCCTCCTCGATATGCTGGCCTCCAATTTTGGTTTTCGCGTCCTTCGCGTTGCCAGTCGGATTTTTCTGTTTCGGTGCTTGTAGATTTGCTTTTTGTTTGCACCTTAGTTGGCTCAATCGGCGTAGTCGTCATGTTAACTTGTTCCGCATTTCGACTTTGTCTTGTGTGCTGCACTGTGGTTAGATCAAGTTGTCTCATCACCTCCTACATATCGATTGCAGTTTTGGCGTTTGCCGAGATTAGCAGACGTTGTACTTCATACGGTAGCTGCTTGGCTATTGCTATGGACAAATCTGACTCTCTAAGCCCTTCATCAAGCTCTCGAAAACGGCACAATTGATTCACAAAGAATTCCCCGTACTTAGTCGGATTACTAGTACTGTAACGCCTGGAATACAAGTCCAATCTGAGGTTCTGTTGTACGCTCGCGTTCCAGTATCTGCTTAAAAATGCTTGGCGAAATTCTTCAACGGTGTCGAACGTGTACCGAAAACTCCTAAACCATAGGGCACACTCCCCCTCGGTTAGTTTTTCAATCGCTCTCAACCTGCGCTCTGGCGGTACTTTCGCGTCATTCAGGTACTCGGAAACTTCTTTAAGCCAGTACTTGGGTGTCATGTTAGAATTACTCCCAGAGTATTTCTTTGGTTTCTCATCACTAGCCCTTATAACTGTGACTATTTGACTTTGAACAGTATTTTCATGCGGTATTGACATGGCAATTGGCATACCGGGTGTGGTATACGGACTGTCACTTGGCATGGCTGCATTCTTTGGAGTGGGCTGTATTTCTATCTCTGCCCATTTATTTCTCCTATTCTCGTCTATACTTCCTTCGCTAGACCTAGGATTCCGCAACATAGATTCCTCCTGTGCGATCATTCTAGTCTCGATTTGACTGTGTCTATTTTCTGCCCTTTCCAAACGAGCTAATATCTCTCGTTCTATTTTCTTTAGGCGATCTCGGTTTCTTTCTGCCATAGAAAATACATTTTCCTTATCATCCTTAAGGTTTCCTTCAGGTGGATAATTTCCCCTGCTAGACTTTCTCTTACTTCGGCAAGAGTCTTATCACTGGCTTCAGTCTTTAAGCCTTCTCGAAGTTCTAATTCTTCTCGTAAGCCTGTGACTTCCTTTTGAATGTGACCTTGTATATGAGAGATTTCAGTCCTTATTTTCGTGATTTCTCCCTGGTCCTCGTCCTGTCTTTTATGGATAACTGCTAAGTCGTTCTGAGTTTGTTCCAACTCTTTCTGTACTTTCCCGTCTTGCCTCTTCATATTTGACATTATCTCCTTATTCTCTTGATCAGAAGTTTTCATTTCCTGTATTTCCTTGAATTGGTCAAGGATATTCTGATCCTGTTTTCTTAAGGCTTCGTCTACCGCCTTGGCGTAACCTGCCATTCGCGTATTCCATTTTATATCGCTATCCTCGAACCTTTGATCCACGGTCTGAGTGAACGTATTAAACTGCTCTAATTGACGTTTAGTATTAGCTTCATTCTGACTCTGAATGTCTTCAAGCTCCATGGACATACTGCTTAAATTATCGTTAATTTCACGCTGTGACTCTCTGCACGCTTGCAGATTATTCTCTAGTTTTAATTCTATAGACTCAACGCGTTTATCGTTATCATCTTGCATTTCTGAGACCACGCTAACAATATTCTTAGTTACCTCACGCTGGACAGACTCTTTAACGTCATCCATTTTCTTATTAACCTCTATTAGGTTTGCCTCTAATTGCGTGTTTATTGTAACTTGATTAGCCTCTAATTGAGTATTGACTGTAGCCAACATCTGGCTTACCTCAGTTTGACTAGCCTCCAATCTAGTATTGATTTCGGTTTGATTAGCCTCTAATCTAGTATTTATTTCGGCTTGATTGGCATCCAATCTACCCGCTATTTCATCTTTAAATTCTCTAATTTCTTCCTTTCTCTTAGCATTAGTCTCATCAAAATGTTCCCTTAACTCAGCAATACACCTGAGTACGTCTTCAGTTCCAGCCATCCTGTACTTCTTAATTTGAGATTCAGGTAGGCCGCAGCTGAATATGCTGGCGCGTTCTATTGGAAAGGAAAGGATTCCGATCCCACGACAACAACAACAACATATTATAAAATGCCAAAACTAACTATGGAATGGGTATAGACCCTCGTACCCGTCTGACAACAATGTCTGACGTCTGAATATCATTTAGAAAGACTCACAATCGCTCAAACAAAGTTTGAGGAAAAATATCATTTCTATGGTTTTCCCCATGAAAACCATGCTATTATTATGGGATTTTCTGAATCCCATAAGCCATCCACGTACTGGGCGCCATGATAATTATGATGGGTTATTATGCTCATGTGCCTATGGTGACCCGTAATTTCAACAGGCCCCACTCACGGGCGACATGATAATTATTATCATCATTATCATTCTGGTCCTCATTGTAAGACATCGGCCATATTCTGAATTATTAATAAAACTGTCCAAGGAGTGGTTTTTATTGCCGAATGCCCCACGTATGGGCCGTCATGATAATGAAGAAGGTAATGACATGCTTTGCGGTAGTTGCCCTGGCCAGTTTGCGCAATGCCAAGATCGCTCATATTGCACAGATGCAGGCGGTTCCATAATGAATTAATACCGTCCCATATTGCTTGGGCCATGATAATTAAAGGGGTTTGTGTGTAATTTAACATTTACATTTAAGCATGTTTTATGGAGGATTATCAACATTTATTTTACGCGATGGCTTATTAACAAATGGGACGCGGCCTTTCCTATTTTGTCCTAATTTATATGCTGTATTTGCTTCTACCATTAATATCTTGGCCGACTTTAGCAGTACCTGTGACTCAATCCCAGTACAGAGACATCTCTTCCATGTACCCGATTGTCATCATGTGGACCATGTGTCGTATCCCAACTAACTCACGGTCTTTCGAGGTATGGGACGTTCCTGCCCACTATACGACCACATGCTCAGGATTTGAGTCTGCCAGGTAACTACTCTACAGGAAATACACAACATTTTCCTAAAGATAACACATTTACTGGTCTAAAATCATGGCTATACAACAAATACCAATAAAGGACAAATTACATTTAATTCCCACAAATAAAATAGGGTTGTTCTGTGAGCTTTCTTCGTAAAATAGTGCTACACTGCACTCAAATCTAATTCTAGCATCCTGTCAATGATATTTTCAGACTTCCATGGGTTTCCATAGTGTTCATCAAGTGACACAATTTTAGTTAATGGGAGTACCATAACACAAAAATCACATATCACATAAAAATGATACTAATAAAACATTATTCCATTTCTTATGGCATTTACCTTGATTAACATGAATTCATTACTTTCTGCAATCATTAACAGATATTTGTTGTGTTGTGTGAATCATCTTCCCTCCTTCCATCCATATGAACGCCTTAAGAAAAGTGGTACTTAATTTTATAGTTTCACCATATAACGATTTTCTGGGTCTAGTCGGGCTTATCATCGTTACAAATGTGTCATGTTCTGGGAAAACACATACCCGTCTGCATAAATTGGCAGGAATGGCAAAATGCACTCTAAAAGAAGATGCCTACATTATTTTGGTTCAGCTTTTCTCCTCAGAGGATAACTGAGCCAAATATTATCTGATTTCTATGATTCAACAACGTATGTGAGTTGCAACCCACCGTTCAATTCACTTGGCATCATCAAAATAATCATATCTTAATTGCATATTTAAATATCGAGATTCCTCAGTGTCCTATTGTGACTCTAATTTACAAGGGACCGGTCGAACGACCTTCCTTCCCCCTCAGCAGGCAATAAAATTCGTTCCAGTTGGCTATCCAAGATGGCCGCTGCAGAAGGAGTCTACAATTCCCCCTCTCTCTCTCTGTCAAGATCAAGGTCAGGTTTGTTTACAAAATGCAGTACTGGAGTAACACTGAGTGTGGCTTCTACGTAATTGAGTCATTTAAATATTTAACACCTATCCTTATAGTGTCTTGGGCTCAACTGGCTCCTTAATTAACATTCATGGCTGGGGTGGAATTCTAGTGATAGCCTTGCCGTTCTATGGTGACTACTAGTGGCTTTTAGATGCGCATCATAGTGAAAATCCACGACTTTCACCAGCAGCTGTCAATAAAATATAAGGAACCATGCGTTCCTAAACGACGAATATGATCCTTACCTCAGGGTAGGTCATTAATACACACATGCTCACAGCGTCTCGACGGACGTCAATAGTGGCATAATTCAAGCAAGCGTTGGATACAGACAGGCTCTGTCCAATTCGCTGCGAAATAATACAGTATGCTCAAGGGCGATACTACTCGTAGATTTAGCCAACTTCTCACCTAACGCGCAAGCTATATTAGTTTGTCCCCGCAATATTTATTACGTAAATCACTGGATTCTACGTTAATTCAGCACGCTTACAAGCGGCTCAAACAATACTTCACATATATGACTCAATTATTAAGGCACCCGCGTTCTCTCTGTCATACCACTTAAGCCAAAGCTTTACATAGCTCCTAACAAAATGTAATAAAATTTACTGGCTTACTTTACTTTAATGGTCCTCAAACATAATCCTAAGAATTGACCATATCAAATATTCATTCATATTTCACTGACACTGAAAAAGCTCTCGTATTTCTCTATATTTCACGTTATACTCTTACAATTTACCATATACAGTATCTTTACATTAGACATGACACTATTTGAACACTATTTAGGCCAAAAATACCTATTACTTTACTGTTGCCGACCCATAATATTATTATTCTTATCATTTAACGTTACCGTTACATCCATCACTATTTTTGCCTGAATGGCCTCAAACAAATCACCTTCCAAGCCATATTTCATTCAAGACGAGTGGTGAAAACTCGTTCAGTAAGTGACTATTACATCTTATTCTCAAAGTGATAAATCGTTACATGGTGAACTACTTAGTTATAACTACATTATAAAAATTGGGTACTCACTTTTTCCTCTTTGCTGGATAGTGCCAGCGCCTCAGCTTTAGCGCTACCATGACGCTTGACTTAAGCCATCATGTTATCCTTGACACAACACTTAGATTCATACACTTTCCACATGATACATATATTTTTATCAGTGGCTTTTATCATTGCTATACACTGCATATTAATCACTATACACATGAACACTTTAAATCACTATTTCACAATTTATATACATTTATCCACTACTTCACATGTTGATCCTTAAATTGGACTTCTCCTACGCCTGATCTCAGAGATGCGCTGCAATTATGACAACCGCTGGTCTCCGTGACAATCTAACAGCGTTTTACGGACGTTCAATCCTCGTTCCCTGCAATCTTGTTCAGCTCACTATCCAGATTAGGTGGCAATGATTTCCAAGCTCCCATCATTGTAGTGTTTCTGGTGATGATGTCATATAATTCTGACAATACCTCCCGGTATAAGAACTGTTCAAAACATTATAAGTTCCCTTTCGTTGTGGCGAATTTATATTTGCGTCAGATAATAGGTAAATATCTGTAATAATTTACTTTTGACGCACTTCATGATTACTTATGAAGCTTTTATAACTTGCTTCTATTGTTCTCCAACGACGACGCGTTGATACTTTAACATTTGGCGCGCTACTAGCAGCGTCTTAGTTACGTGTATACTGTAGAACAACTGGCGAACGACTGTAGAAGACTGTAGAAGAACTGGTGAAGAACTGGTGAAGAACTCGTGAAGAACTGGCTTGGCTTGCCTCGATCCCCATATATAAAGGCTTCTCGTACAAAATAGTCCACTGGACACATGAGAGCGACTCCTTTCTTGAAATAATACCTCTTCAGCCGAAATGACATCTACATCTTGTTTATTTAGGTGTGGAGGTTTCAAAAACATTCGCGTGCCGGCGATCGCTTCGGCCAATTAATTACAATTAATTGCCTTAGTTCAGCGCGTGGGCACGCCATCGTGGTACTTCCCCGTTGACTGGTCACAAGGTCAATGCTCTTGAGCGTAGGCTAGGCTGTAATGCATTCATTTGGAGATAAAGGCCTTAATTTAGGTGAAAAACCACTCCTAAATTACCTCTCCGTGAATATATTCACCTGGGTGTATATTTCAATGCATTTCAATGCTCCACTTGGCTGTAATTAATTAATTTCCATGAGCCATCATCCCCACTCTAAGTTTCACCGTTGTCAAACGGTGGATACCCGGGTCATTAATTCTGAGCTGTCTCTCCGCTCCAGACGTAAGTAGTTCGGTCGGCGCCTAGATTCTCCGCCCACTTGCTAAGGGTCATTTGTAAAACTTCAAACTGGCCTTCTCTCACTTTCGTATGCTCTGAAAATGTATATTTCCTTGCATTTGGCTACAGTTCTTCCCTTAAATTGCTATGATATTCACCTATAGATCGTGAAATCACGCTACCTTGTTAGATGCCAGTATACCTCTCATTGCTCTTTGGGTTCCCTAAATCGCTCCCCCGCAGAGATCAATGCTTCGACTCTAGGCATAACCATGTGCCTGGTCTTCTCTGATGAGACCTGAGTTCGATGCCAGACTGCCGTGACCAATTGGGCACAATATATATCAGTTTCTTGTGGACACGATAACTGCCGTAATTTTTCACCAATCACTTCTTACCGAATATGTATACCTATAAAATCTCGGTCGAGTTCGTTACTGGGCAAAACCGGTAGAAGGAGGTGAAAATGGGGGGCTTTTTTCGAAAAAGTGAAATATTGCTATAACTCTCTTAATATATGAAATATCGAATCCGTTCATCGTTCATACTATGTGTCGGATAAAGCCCAAAAATTTATGTTTGAAGAGTTTTTTTATATCACCATCCATTGACCAAAGGGGTGGGAAAAAGTGGGTTTTTCGGGAAACATTAATCATATCTCTCTTAATAGGCACAATATCAAAACCGTACGAAATGGACAATATTCCCCTAATAATTACCTAAAACTTTTGTCTGAAAGAATTTTTGATATGACCCACCATTATGCCAAGGGATGAGAAAAATGATTTCGGAATTATAAGAAAATGTCAAGAGCTATCAGAGGTTGCCATGGCAACACTACTAAATTGATGAGGGATGAGCCATCAGACGTTGCCATGACAACGCACTTGCACGAGATCAGATTCAGTATTTTCATCCAAGTGGGAACCGGCTTCGGTGACGTAACTAGTAGCATGCAGAATGTCTATGCCCAAGGTCGCGGTTTCAAAGCCGGCCGAAGTCGTCGGATTTTCTAAGAGAGCTAAAATCCCTCAGTATGCTTTCCTTTGGAGGGGAAGTTCCAACGTTCGTTGCGAGTTGCTGGTTAGGGTGGCATCTACTAGCCAAGTTCACAGCTAGGTGTCGTTGACGGTAGTACCTGGTAGCAACATTAGGAACTACTGCTCGAAATTGACCGTCTGCAGTCCTTACCTGAATTAAGACTACTACAGCCATTACAATTCACACCGTTTATCAGACAGATTCTACACTCACCCAAAGTACACGGTGTTAGATGACCGCGTTGTCGCAGCCCCTAAACAGAGGAACCAACCAGAGGTAGATTTCATTAGAAAGCTAACTATTGCAATGGGTACCATGTTTCGACTTCCGGAAAATTTCGACATATCTTCGCGTTTCACATCCCCCAGACCCCAAAACCACCGTCTGTTCAAAAGTTTATATATAATTTATGTATGTATATGTATGTATATATATATATATATATATATATCTATTATATAAAACTAAGTGTCCTGACTGACTGACTGACTGACTGACTCATCATCGCCCAGCCAAAACTATTAATGTTAGAAACATGAAATTTTGGGGATATGTTCGCTGTATTTCGAAAGGGCGCACTAAGAAAGGATTTTTGGATATTCAGGTTCTAAAGGGGTGTTAAGGGGGTAGACCTGCATTTCATCGAATAACAATATCTCCCGATTGGTTTCATTGGGGAATGTGATACTCGACATATAAACTCATCATTAAAAATAAGATGACACGTGTCTGAGGGTTTTTCGATGTGGTGTATATTATGGGGTGAAAGGGGTGAAAAGTGGGGGTTGAAGGATTCATAACGGACCGTGTATCTCTTAAACGACATAGGCAAGGTGTTTGAAACTCAGCGGAAAAAAATCAGCTTGAAAAATAAGTAAATAGGTGTTCAGCCGTTTTTTCATAAATCTAATTTAAGGGGCCCATGGAGAGGGGTGAAATTATGTGGAAAAAAAAACGGGAAAGAAAGTGTCCTAACTGATTGACTCACTCACTCACTCATCAAACTCAGGGAAAAATATAGCTTAAAAATAAGTTAATAGGTGGTTGACAGTTTTTTTCATAAACCCAATTTAAGGGGTTCATGGGGAGGGGTGAAATTCTGAAAAAGGAAAATTGAAAGAAAAAGTCCTGACTCACTCACCACCGCCCAGCCAAAATTATTGAAGTTAGAAACATGACATTTTAGGGATATGATCATTGTATGCCAAAACCGTCCACTAAGGGAGGATTTTCGAATATTCAGGTTCTAAAGGGGTCTTAAGGGGGTTAAACCTGCATTTCATTGAATACCAATATCTCCCGATAGGTTTCATTGGGTGATGTGATACTCGGCACATAAAGTCATCATTAAAAATAAGAAGACACGTGTCTGAGGGTTTTTCGATGTGGTGTATATTAGGTGGTGAAAGGGGTGAAAAGTGGGGGTTGAAGGATTCCTAACGGAGCGCGTATCTCTTAAACGACATAGGCGAGAGGTTTGAAACTCAGCGGGAAAAAAATCAGCTTAAAAAATACGGTAAGTTAATAGGTGTTCGACCGTTCTTTCATAAATTCAATTTAAGGGGCTAATGGGGTGGGATAAAATTCTGGAGAAAAAAAAGGAGAGAACGTGCCCTAACTGACTGACTAACTCACTCACTCTTCAATCTCAGGGGACAAAGACAGCTTAAAAATAAGTACATAGGTGTTCGAGCGTTTCTTCATAAATCCAATTTAAGGGACCCATGGGGAGGGGTAAAATTCTGGTAAAAATAATTGAAAGATAATGACATAACTGACTCACTCACTCATCATCGCCCAGAAAAATAATAAGAAGTTGGAGAGATGAAATTTTGGGAATATGTTCGCTGTATGTCGAAAACGTCAACTAAGGAAGGATTTTTGTTTATTCGGGTTCTGAAGAGGTGTTAAGGGGGTAAACGTGCATTTCATTGAATAACGATATCTCATGAGTTGTTTCTTTGGAGATGTGATATTCGGCATATAAACTAATCATTAAAAATAAGCAGACATATGTCTAAGGGTGTATCGATGTGGTGTATATTATGAGGTGAAACGGGTGAAAATTGGGGGTTGAAGGATTCTTAACGGAGCGTGTATCTCTTAAACGACATAGGCGAGGAGTTTGAAACTCAGCGGAAAGAAATCAGCTTAAAATATAAGTAAATAGGTGTTCGACCGTTTTTTCATAAATCCAATTTAAGGGGCCCTAGGAGAGGGGTGAAATTCTGGGGGGGAAACAGGAAAGAAAGTGTTCTAAATGATTAACTCACTTACTCATCAAACTCAGGTCGGAAGATCAGCTTAAAAATAAGTAAATAGGTGTTCGACCGGTTTTTTAATCCAATTTAAGGGGTTCATTAGAGGGCTGAAATTATTAAAAATAAATGAAGGAAAATGTCCTGACTTACTCACTCACTCATCATCGCCCAGCCAAAATTATTGAATTTAGAAACATACAATTTTGGGGTTATGTTCGTTGTATGTCGAAAACGTCCACTAAGGAAGGATTTTTGGATATTCCAGTTCTAAAGGTGTTTTAAGGGGGTAGACCTGCATTTAATTGAATAATATTATCCCCCGATTGGTTTCCTTGGGGGATGCGATAATCATCATATACTCTCATCATTAAGAATAAGATGACACTATGTCTGAGGAATTTTTGATGTAATGTATATTATGAGGTGTAATGTGTGAAAAGTGGGGGGTTGAAGGATTCCTAACGGATCAAGTATCTCTTAAAAGACAGAGGCATAAAGTATAAAACTTAGGGGGAAAATAAACTTGATAAATAAGCAAATACAGTAGGTGGTCGACCATAATTCATAAATCCAATTTTAGGGGCCCATGGGGAGGGGTGAAATTCTGGGGAAAGAAGTCCACCAAGGAAGGATTTTTGGATATACACTCATCATCCTCCAGCCAAACCTATTGCAGTTAGAAGCATGACATTTTGGGGATATGTTCGTTGTATGTCGAAAACATCCACTAGGGATGGATTTTTGGATAATCATGTTCATTGATTAACAATTTCTTACGAGTTGTTCCATTTGGGGGTGTGATATTCGGCATGTAAATTAATCAATAAAAATAAGCAGACATATGTCTAAGGGTATATCTATATGGTGTATATTATGAGGTGAAAGGGGTGAAAATTGGGGGTTGAAGAATTCTTATCGGAGCGTGTATCTCTTAAACGACATTAGCGAGATGTTTGAAATTCAGCGGGAAAAAATCAGTTTAAAAAATAAGTAAATAAGTGTTCGACCGTTTATTTCATAAATCCCATTTAAGGGGTTCATGGGGAGGAGTGAAATTCTCAAAAATAAATGAAAGAAAATGTCCTGACTCACTCATATTCGCCCAGCCAAAATTATTGAAGATAGAAACATGAAATTTTGGGGATATGTTCGTTGTATGTCGAAAACGTCCACTAAGGAAAGATTGTTGGATATTCAAGTTTTAAAGGGGTGTTAAGGGGGGTGAACTTGCATTTCATTGAATAACAATATCTCACGAGTGGTTTCATTTAGGGATGTGATACTTGGCATATAAACTAATCATTAAAAATAAGCTGACACATGTCTAATGGTTTTTTGATGTGGTGTATATTATGAGTAAAAGGGGTGAATTATGGGGGTCGAAGGATTCCTAACGGAGCGTGTATCTCTTAAACGACATAGGTCAGAAGTTTGAAACTCAGCGGGAAAGAAATCAGCTTAAAAATACGGTAAGTAAATAGGTGTTCGACTGTTTTATCGTAAATCCAATTTAAGGGGCCCATGGGGAGGGGTGAAAATCTGGAAGAAAAACGTCCAATAAGGAAGGATTTTTGGATATTCACTCTCATCGACCAACCAAAACTATTGAGCTTAGAAGAATGATATTTTGGGGATATGTTTGTTGTGTGACGAAAACGTCTACTAAGGAGGGATTTTTGGATATACAGGTTCTAAAGGTGTGTTAACGGGGTTAAACCTACAATTCATTGAATAACAATATGACACGACTATGACGCGAGCGAAGCCGCGGGTACCTGCTAGTATATATATATATATATATATATATATGCATATCAGTTTCTTGTGGACACGATAACTGCCGTAATTTTGCACCAATCACTTTTAATATTTTACCGAATATGTATACCTATAAAATCTCGGTCGAGTTCGTTAATGGGCTAAATCGGTCGAAGGGGGTGAAAATGGGGGGCTTTTTTCGAAAAAGTGAAATATTGCTATAACTCTCTTAATATGTGAAATATCGAATCCGTTCAACGTTCATACTATGTGTCGGATAATGCCCAAAAATGTATGTTTGAAGAATTTTTTATAGCACCAACCATTGACCAAAGGGGTGGGAAAAAGTGGGTTTTTCGGGAAGCATTAATCATATCTCTCTTAATAGGCACAATCTCAAAACCGTACAAAATGGACAATATTCCCCTAATAATTACCTAAATTTTGTCTTAAAGAATTTTTGATATGACCCACCATTGTGCCAAGGGATGAGAGAAATGATTTCGGAATTATAATAAAATGCAAAGAGCTATCAGTGGTTGGCATGGCAACACTACTAAATTGATGAGGGATGAGCCATCAGACGTTGCCAAGATAACGCACTTGCACGAGATCATATTCAGAATTCCATCTGACTAAGTGTGAAGCGGCTTCGGTGACGTAACTGGTAGCAAGCATGCTGAATGTCTATGCCCAAGGTCGCGAGTTCAAAGCCGGCCGAAGTCGTCAGATTTTCTAAGAGCGCTAAAAATCCCTCAGTATGCTTTCCTTTGGAGGGGAAATTCCAACGTTCGTTGCGAGTTGCTGGCTGCGGTGGCATCTAGTAGGCAAGTTCACAGGTAGGTGTCGTTGACGGTAGTACCTGGTAGCAACATTAGGAACTACTGCTTGAAATTGGCCGTCTGCAGTCCTTACCTGAATTACAGACTAATACAGCCATCCCTAAGTACACGGGGTTACATGACCGCGTTGTCGCAGCCCCTAAACTGAGGAACCAACCAAAATCTCTGCGGGAGATATAATTTTGCGTGAAGAAGTAACAGACCGTTACATAGTTACACATCAGTGTCGAAACCTTGCATAAGGACAGTGTGACCACAAGTATAAAAATGGACCCCAAATGACAAGAAGGTTACCGTTCCCATAAGACAATAAAATGTTTAAAATAAGCATAAAATGACGAAAAACAAAGTTAATTAAGCTCCAATTATAAAATACCTTCTCGCAGTAAATGAGGTCAGATCCTTCTACGAAAACCTGCATATTCTGCCTATTTTCGCATATCCCCAAGTTTGTCCGGTGAAATCTACCTCCGCCTTCCGGCGTGCCGAGAGGACTTTTTTTAAAATCCAAGTACCAATATATCAGAAAGTATGCAAGCCAACAGCTTTAAACTATGCACACGTATATTCTGACATTTTAGATTGATTTGGAGTAACTTATATACGTCAGTTCTACCAACATGATTATAAGCCTGCTGATAGTACCAATTTTTAAATACATGTAACTTCTATACTATCAGTTGGATTTCAACCAAATTTCGTATGTGCTATGTGTACCATAACAGATATGACTGAAAGTATTTTTAAGATCAATCAGGGCTGCCAACTGTTAATAAATGGTGTCCATATTTTTTTACCCTAATATCAATATATCAGAAAGTATGCAAGCCAACAGCTCTATACTTTGCACACGTATAACACCTGACATTGTAGATTAATTTGGAGTAATTAATACAAGGCAGTGCTGCCAACATGATTCTATGCCTGCTGATATGTCCAATTTTAAAATACATGTAACTTCTATACTAACAAATGGATTTCATCCAAAATTGGCACAACAAGATATCATAATATTTCAGATTATTTCCTACCAGCACACGCATGGTATTGTTGGCAACATGCTTTTACGTGTGCAGATAGATCCAGTGTCTAACTGCATGTAACGTCCATTGGACTTCAACCTAATTTTGTATTCTGTACCTTAAGAGATGGAACTAAGAATATATTCAGTCTCCAGGGCTGCCAACTGTAGTGCTCTATTAGGCTACATTATACCAGGTATATTTTGAACTAATTTGATATTTCGATATTACCAACTTAATTTTGTCATTATTCTAGATAGGTAGAATAATCATTGGCATGAAAAGTAGGTTGTATAGTTCTTCACGGAACTTCTTGTTCAAATTGATTTGTATCCTTCGGTGGTGAAAAAAAATCGTATATCGTCAACTACTCGACCATACCCTGACTTACAGCCAGGTACAAAACAGTAAGGCATGTTGAACTATTAAATGAACAAAGCCACATAAGAAATATGTTTGAAGTACACAGAACACAAAACGCTGATGTACACAAGACACAATGAACTGAATTTAAGAACTGAAAGCAAAGAAAATTCAATTTAATTCACACAAATATCTCACACAGTAACTTCTCGAGCTCTTTCTATGAACCGGCTCGACGGAAACACAGCATGTGTTGGACATAATCGCTTGCAGTGCTTGTAGCGGCGGGACCAGGAACTACCGTGCTAAAATGGCGGAGTCCTCACACTCGGTCCTTCTATTCATCATGGTGGAAGTAAACACAGCTGTGCGTGTGATTGCAGGACTGCCCGCAAGGGGTGCGTAGTGTTGCGCCTGTTGAACGTACGCGTCCATGTGAAGCGGGCGAGTGCGATTTCTATTTTTTTTTTAATTCTGAGTTATGATTTTATTATTTATTGGTAGATTATGTATTTAATTAATTAATTAGTTCTTAATTGCTTACGATAGGCAATCATTATTTTAGGACGTGTGTAGGCGGATTTTATACAGTCGACTAGCAGAAGTACCCATTCTTCGAACGGTCTTCGGTATTAATAACCAGATGTTATCAATTGATTTACTGTTGCAATGTTTAGGGGCTTGGAACCTGTTTGTTGGCAAAGAAAAATGAAAAGCTAAAATGTGCTTTTAAACTAAATTTACCTAACGTGTTCTTCCTGGCGTGAAAATAAAATTGAAAACTTCGTAGACGAATCGCAATACACGTCACATACGAACTGACCCTAACCGTTGTGTCAAGTGCCCAACTACAGGAAGACCCCTTTTATAAATTATAAAGGCTTGTGGTGAATTGAACATTCAGTTTTCTTTAGCCTCCAATGGCCCAAATTCCTAAAATCAGCAAAAAAACGTCTACTATTTCAAATCAGGAATTTTTGAAAATAATGTTGCTGTTTGGAGATATAATAGACCTTCTGAGGATTCAACCAGCCTTCGGGCTGACTACCTAACAGACAGACTGGACGATATATCGCACGTGTAAGTCGTGTAAAAAAAATCTAGGGTAATCCTTGAACCCCTTAAGCGCATTGAGGATTTTTACAGTTTTAGTTGGTTCCGTGATAACCTTATAGCCATTTGCAACCTTTCACAGAAATGTAATAAATGGAGTGGCATTACTTATTCCAGAAATAGATGGAAAGTTGGATGCTCTTGAGCTACTGTTGTCATGGTTAGTGGCTTGCATTCCTTCTTTAGTTTATTAAATGGCATTAGTTTTCTGGGAATATCTAAGAAACTATTGGGTTTATAGCCTTAAAATATAGTTTTCGGGGACCCTTTACGGCTCTTGAGGGGCCCCGAGTTTTGTTTCTGACACCAAGGGTTTGAAAATGAGTTTTTCTCGTCGTTGTACGCCATAATAATGATAATAATTAAAATAATAGTAATAATAATAATAATATAACAATATAGGGATAGGGATATAATAGACCTTCCGTACCATACCCGCACGTGTAAATCGCGTTTAAAAATTCTAGAGAACCCCTTGACCCCTCAAGCGTATTATATGTATTGATGAATATTTCAGCTTAATTTGGATCCGTTATAACCTTATTGTCGTTAGCAAACCTTCACAGTAATGTAATAAATGGAATTGTATTGCGTCTTACAGAAATAGATGGACCTCTGAGGTTCTGTTGCCATTGTTACCGGCTTTCATTCCTTCATTAATTTATTAAGTGAAATTAGTTTTTTGGGAATATCTCGAAAAATGTTGGTTTTAGGGCCTTAAAATTTGGTTTTCGGGGTTTCTTTTAGGGCCCCCGAGTTTCGTTTCTCACATTGAGGGGCTGAAAATGATCTTTGTCTCACCCTTCTACGCTTATTTCAGCAGGTATTTTAAGGGGGTAGGCCCCCTGTTATGAGAGGTACGGAGAAGAGTTACATCAATGATTAGTGTCGTACCTCTGATGGATATCTGCATCATATTTTACGTTCATCCACCCAGCCGTTCTCGAGTTATAAGGACACAAAATATTGCCCACAGACAGACAGACAAAAAAAATATTTGCGTGCATCCGTCACAAAACAGTCTAAAACGGGCAAATATGTCAAATTTCCGTGGAAATGCAGAAAAAACAGACGAACATTCTTAATAGAGAAGGGATATAATACACCTTCCATACCATACCCGCACGTGCAAATCGCATGAAAAAAATCTAGAGTACCCCTTGACAACTTAAGCGCATTGTATGTATTCATGAATATTTCAGCTTAATTTGGATCCGTTATAACCTTATAGCCGTTTGCAAACCTTCTCAGTAATGTAATACATGGAATTGCATTGCGTCTTACAGAAATAGATGGACCTCTGAGATTCAGTTGCCATGGTTACCGGCATGCATTCTATCATTAATTTATTAAGTGAATATTAGTTTTCTGGGAAAATCTCAAAAATTGTTGGTTTTAGGGCCTTAATATGTGGTTTTCGAGGGTCCCTTTAGGGCCCCCGAGTTCCTTTTCTCACTTTGAGGGGCTGAAAATTAGCTTTGTTTCACCCTTCTAGGCCTATTTAAGCACTATTTAAGGGGATAGGGCCCCTTTTATGAGAGATCCGGAGAAGAGTTACATCAATGATTGGTGTCGTGCCTCTGAAGGATATCTGTATCAAATTTTACGTTGATCCACTCAGCCGTTCTCGAGTTATAAGGACACAAAAAATTGTCCACAGACAAACAAACAAACAAACAAACAAATAGACAGAGAGACAGACAGACAGACAGTGTATTTGTAACAGTTCTACACCCTCCACCTCCACACCCTCCACACAAGATATCTCTCGAACGCATGGTCGGAATTCGACAATTGGGGTGTAATTGAACTCGGGCTGACACCCCCTTTCCATTGCACAATATATCTCTACCCCAAAATAAAACCTACCCCTACTAGGGGGTGACATTTTAATTTTTACAGAATCTCTCTTTCCAAGTGCAACATGTGAGAGTTTGAATGCCAATATGGAATGAAACGTTGTTCTACACAAGAGACATGTATACGGTGGATAGCCACTATGAATGAACATGCTTGTTTTTGTTTTTTATGCATGCCCACTCATGGCTTTTGAAGAGGGTGGGGGAGCGGTTCCGTGTGGACGGGTCCTTGTTGACAGGTTATTGTTGACAGGTCATTGTGGATGAGTCTGTGTGAACAAGTTCTTGTGGACGAGTCCTTGTTGATAGGTCATTGTTGACGAGTCCTTGTGGACGAGTCCTTGTGGACAAGTCCTTGTGGACGAGTCCTTGTGGACGAGTCCTTGTGGATGAGTCCCTTTGGACTGATCCCTTTGGACGGGTCCCTTTGGCCTGGTTCCCACGGACTAGCCCATGAATTTATTTAAATTATGTCAAAGGGCCTAACTACACTTTGCGTGTAAAGCAGTGTGTTGAACTGACGTTGTTCACTAATCCCCCACTACTATAATGTAATAACGATATGAAAGGAAAGTGACGAATACATGTGAACATACAAGGGATCTGACTTGGTGGATGGATGTGTCATTTGTAGTTGAAAGAAAATAATACATGTTCTTAAGATGTTAAAACTGAGGAGATGGTACGTGCAGTAAGACGTCTTGTTACTTCATGTGTCATATTACAGACATGACAGAGAGCGCGCAGATCTGTTGCTATTACTAACGCTGCAGTAATTTGAAACCGCAAGTGTTCATGGAGACAATGGGTGATGATCATGCAAAGTTAGCAGTTATTGGATATTACACAGGTGTTCCTTCCGGTGTCATGTTGCTGACATGGCAGAGAGCGCACACTGCTGTTGCTATGACTGACGCTGCAGTAATTTGAAACCCCAGGTGTTGATCAAGACAATGGGTGATGATCATGTAAAGTCAGCAGTCATTGGATACCACACAGGTGTTCCTAGTGTACTTTGGACTCTCAGCTGTATTGGGAAAGGAATTGCAATGATCTGCAAAAAACTGCTGATACGAGCGATGAGAGTTTATATAAGAGAGGTGTCATATATGTCCCTACTGTCAGTCTTTATTACTCGCTTTGAGTGAACAGTGCTCTATTACTGCTCAAGAGTTGTAAAAAAGCCTTTTTGGTAGGAAATCATTAAATTATTTTGCAAGGTAAGTTCTTATTATTGTAGTCTTTTATTACTAATTGATGTTGATGTTATTGATTGGAATGTATTGATTGATTGATTGATTGATTGACTGATTTGTTTACAGATAATTGGGTACCTGTAGGTTACCAGATTCCTACAATCTGTTCATTCAGTGGCAGCAGTTGATAAATTATAAAAAGGTAAGTACCCCTTTAATAACTTTTAAACAGTTAGAGTGATATTTTCCAATGTTCACCACTACTTGTCAGTGAAACTGGTATATTTGGCAGTCAAAAGTTGGAACTACTTGACCATGGTGTGTAAAGCTAATTTTGTAAGTTAGATTTTGATTACCGCTCTATTAAGTCTGAATATTCATTGCTAGGTGTCAGTGACAGAGGGAATATTTAAAGACTTAACCTCAGTTCACCTAACATAACCTAACTTTACCTAACTTAACCTTGTCACGTGACATGTTTTACAAGTTTAAACTTGCTTTATGAGTGGCTATGACGTCACACTTAGCTCACTTAACTGGTGGCTGCTGGTTTCTATCACGTGCCATGTTCTACAAGTTTAGACTTGTTTTAAGACTGGCTATGACGTCACACTTAGCTCACTTAACTGGCGACCACTGGTTTCTACCACTCTATCAAGTTCCAATGTTCGACGCTAGGTGTCAGTGACAGTGGTATATAGTAACCTCCAGTTCGAACTACATGAAATTAGACTTGCTAGGAGTTCACAGATGATAGATTTAAATACCCTGCTATAACCATTGACTGGAATGTAATTAAACTATTTATATTGTACTTTGTTTTATCATTTACTAGCAGGTACCCGCGGCTTCGCTCGCGTCATAGTCGTGTCATATTGTTATTCAATGAATTGTAGGTTTAACCCCGTTAACACACCTTTAGAACCTGTATATCCAAAAATCCCTCCTTAGTAGACGTTTTCGTCACACAACAAACATATCCCCAAAATATCATTCTTCTAAGCTCAATAGTTTTGGTTGGTCGATGAGAGTGAATATCCAAAAATCCTTCCTTATTGGACGTTTTTCTTCCAGATTTTCACCCCTCCCCATGGGCCCCTTAAATTGGATTTACGATAAAACAGTCGAACACCTATTTACTTACCGTATTTTTAAGCTGATTTCTTTCCCGCTGAGTTTCAAACTTCTGACCTATGTCGTTTAAGAGATACACGCTCCGTTAGGAATCCTTCGACCCCCATAATTCACCCCTTTTACTCATAATATACACCACATCAAAAAACCATTAGACATGTGTCAGCTTATTTTTAATGATTAGTTTATATGCCAAGTATCACATCCCTAAATGAAACCACTCGTGAGATATTGTTATTCAATGAAATGCAAGTTCACCCCCTTAACACCCCTTTAAAACTTGAATATCCAACAATCTTTCCTTAGTGGACGTTTTCGACATACAACGAACATATCCCCAAAATTTCATGTTTCTATCTTCAATAATATTGGCTGGGCGAATATGAGTGAGTCAGGACATTTTCTTTCATTTATTTTTGAGAATTTCACTCCTCCCCATGAACCCCTTAAATGGGATTTATGAAATAAACGGTCGAACACCTATTTACTTATTTTTTAAACTGATTTTTTCCCGCTGATTTCAAACATCTCGCTAATGTCGTTTAAGGGATACACGCTCCGATAAGAATTCTTCAACCCCCAATTTTCACCCCTTTCACCTCATAATATACACCATATAGATATACCCTTAGACATATGTCTGCTTATTTTTATTGATTAATTTACATGCCGAATATCACACCCCCAAATGGAACAACTCGTAAGAAATTGTTAATCAATGAACATGATTATCCAAAAATCCATCCCTAGTGGATGTTTTCGACATACAACGAACATATCCCCAAAATGTCATGCTTCTAACTGCAATAGGTTTGGCTGGAGGATGATGAGTGTATATCCAAAAATCCTTCCTTGGTGGACTTCTTTCCCCAGAATTTCACCCCTCCCCATGGGCCCCTAAAATTGGATTTATGAATTATGGTCGACCACCTACTGTATTTGCTTATTTATCAAGTTTATTTTCCCCCTAAGTTTTATACTTTATGCCTCTGTCTTTTAAGAGATACTTGATCCGTTAGGAATCCTTCAACCCCCCACTTTTCACACATTACACCTCATAATATACATTACATCAAAAATTCCTCAGACATGGTGTCATCTTATTCTTAATGATGAGAGTATATGATGATTATCGCATCCCCCAAGGAAACCAATCGGGGGATATTATTATTCAATTAAATGCAGGTCTACCCCCTTAAAACACCTTTAGAACTGGAATATCCAAAAATCCTTCCTTAGTGGACGTTTTCGACATACAACGAACATAACCCCAAAATTGTATGTTTCTAAATTCAATAATTTTGGCTGGGCGATGATGAGTGAGTGAGTAAGTCAGGACATTTTCCTTCATTTATTTTTAATAATTTCACCCCTCTAATGAACCCCTTAAATTGGATTAAAAAACCAGTCGAACACCTATTTACTTATTTTTAAGCTGATCTTCCGACCTGAGTTTGATGAGTAAGTGAGTTAATCATTTAGAACACTTTCTTTCCTGTTTCCCCCCCAGAATTTCACCCCTCTCCTAGGGCCCCTTAAATTGGATTTATGAAAAAACGGTCGAACACCTATTAACTTATATTTTAAGCTGATTTCTTTCCGCTGAGTTTCAAACTCCTCGCCTATGTCGTTTAAGAGATACACGCTCCGTTAAGAATCCTTCAACCCCCAATTTTCACCCCTTTCACCTCATAATATACACCACATCGATACACCCTTAGACATATGTCTGCTTATTTTTAATGATTAGTTTATATGCCGAATATCACATCTCCAAAGAAACAACTCATGAGATATCGTTATTCAATGAAATGCACGTTTACCCCCTTAACACCTCTTCAGAACCCGAATAAACAAAAATCCTTCCTTAGTTGACGTTTTCGACATACAGCGAACATATTCCCAAAATTTCATCTCTCCAACTTCTTATTATTTTTCTGGGCGATGATGAGTGAGTGAGTCAGTTATGTCATTATCTTTCAATTATTTTTACCAGAATTTTACCCCTCCCCATGGGTCCCTTAAATTGGATTTATGAAGAAACGCTCGAACACCTATGTACTTATTTTTAAGCTGTCTTTGTCCCCTGAGATTGAAGAGTGAGTGAGTTAGTCAGTCAGTTAGGGCACGTTCTCTCCTTTTTTTTCTCCAGAATTTTACCCCAACCCATTATCCCCTTAAAATGAATTTATGAAAGAACGGTCGAACACCTATTAACTTACCGTATTTTTTAAGCTGATTTTTTTCCCGCTGAGTTTCAAACCTCTCGCCTATGTCGTTTAAGAGATACGCGCTCCGTTAGGAATCCTTCAACCCCCACTTTTCACCCCTTTCACCTCCTAATATACACCACATCGAAAAACCCTCAGACACATGTCTTCTTATTTTTAATGATGACTTTATGTGCCGAGTATCACATCCCCCAATGAAACCAATCGGGAGATATTGGTATTCAATGAAATGCAGGTTTAACCCCCTTATGACCCCTTTAGAACCTGAATATTCGAAAATCCTCCCTTAGTGGACGGTTTTGGCATACAATGATCATATCCCTAAAATGTCATGTTTCTAACTTCAATAATTTTGGCTGGGCGGTGGTGAGTGAGTCAGGACTTTTTCTTTCAATTTTCCTTTTTCAGAATTTCACCCCTCCCCATGAACCCCTTAAATTGGGTTTATGAAAAAAACTGTCAACCACCTATTAACTTATTTTTAAGCTATATTTTTCCCTGAGTTTGATGAGTGAGTGAGTGAGTCAATCAGTTAGGACACTTTCTTTCCCGTTTTTTTTTCACATAATTTCACCCCTCTCCATGGGCCCCTTAAATTAGATTTATGAAAAAACGGCTGAACACCTATTTACTTATTTTTCAAGCTGATTTTTTTCCGCTGAGTTTCAAACACCTTGCCTATGTCGTTTAAGAGATACACGGTCCGTTATGAATCCTTCAACCCCCACTTTTCACCCCTTTCACCCCATAATATACACCACATCGAAAAACCCTCAGACACGTGTCATCTTATTTTTAATGATGAGTTTATATGTCGAGTATCACATTCCCCAATGAAACCAATCGGGAGATATTGTTATTCGATGAAATGCAGGTCTACCCCCTTAACACCCCTTTAGAACCTGAATATCCAAAAATCCTTTCTTCGTGCGCCCTTTCGAAATACAGCGAACATATCCCCAAAATTTCATGTTTCTAACATTAATAGTTTTGGCTGGGCGATGATGAGTCAGTCAGTCAGTCAGTCAGTCAGTCAGTCAGTCAGGACACTTAGTTTTATATAATAGATTAACATTTATGATTTTGTTTCTTTTATAGGTAATTCCGAAAGTGATCATCATGTTCAAGTGTGGTGACTGTAAGAAACAGTTCTCAAGACCTGACAACCTTCAACGACACGCAAATGCTAAACATGACATTAAAATGTTTGTGTGCAGTCATTGTGCTACCACATTTAACAGACAAGATAGTCTTGCACGTCATGTAAATTTAATGCATGTCAGTTCAGCACCTTTTTCATGTTCAGTTTGCGAACTTGGTTTTTCTGCTGTAAAGCGATATCAATCCCACATGGATGATGTGCATGGTGAACAAAAAGAATTAAAAACTGTAAAACCAACAACTAGCACGGAGCTTTTAAACGAATGTGATGCTCAAAAGCGTAAACATTCTCAAGAATGTGAAAATAGTTGTGCAACAAAAAGAAAGAAGAATGGTGAACCTTCGATAACACATTGTGATGTATGTAATACTGATATACCTTCTTCAATCATTCATGGACATTTACGCAGTATTCATCATAAAAATAACGCTTGCCATGGAAGAAATTCTGGAAATGTTCAACAAAATGGTAGTGCATTTAAAAGTCGAATTGCTAGTTATAGACTTTATAGTAAAGAAAAAACTCAAAGCATTGAATCAATTTTAAAAAACGTTCAATCTACTGTGTTTGGCTTGGTAGGTAATGTTTTATTTGAGCATAAAACAATTAAAATGAATTTTGAACTTTTTGGACTCTATGTAAAAACTGGGAGCGAAGGTGAAATTACGGATATCAAATCCTTTAATACAAAAAACATAATTGTTAGCGAATCGACTAATATTAGTGATATATATCAAAATATTTCAAGTGCTATCATTGTGAAGAGTGAAGAGTTCCAGGAAAGGGAGTCAGGCTGGGCGTTGGTTGAAGTACTTTATTTAGAAACCAATCTGAATAAATACAACCCCCTTCGAGCATCATCATCCATTGATTTGCCAGGATGGATCAAACGAAAGAAAGCTGTTGTGAACGTAATGAATAGTGATCAAGCATGTTTTGCGTGGGCTGTAACCTCAGCACTCCATCCAGCAGTGATGCATGAGAATAGAACGTCATCTTATCCTCACTATTCTTCAGTGTTAGATTTAAAAGAAATAGAATTTCCTATAGCGATAAAAGACATTCAACGTTTTGAAGAGCTGAACAATATAAGTATTAATGTTTATGGAATTGAAAATAAGAGAATAGTAGGTCCTCTATATTATACTGAGGAAAAAAATGCTCATGTAAATTTACTATACATAACCGAAGATGAAAATGCTCACTATTGCTGGATAAAACATTTCAGTAGACTTGTTAGTAGTCAGCTATCAAAATGCGATGGTAAAAAGTGGTTGTGTGATGGATGTTTGCTATATTTCAGAAAAGAGGATCAACTAACTCGACATCAACAAGTAGTTCCGTGAAGAACTATACAGCCTATTTTCATATATCCTGCTCATGTTAATTGCCTCTATCAACATACAAAATTTCAGTTTAATTGCTGTAACAGATTCGTAGATATTGAGAACCGTCTAAATATTTCAGATTGTCGCCAGGTTGGATTTTTATTTTTGTACTATTACATTAACATTATTGTGTACGTGTGGTATTCAAACTTCAATCGCATGATTAGAACAGAAGAAGTAAAAACGAGATTTTAAAATTACGCACAGCAGCCATCTTGTGATTATGCAAACAATTGAAATAAATTAGATGCCAGTGGATCAACATTTGTATAAGCATTTAACGTGCAACGTTTCACAGCACTCGGATAGTTAATTCGCGAGAATCGTCCATTTAAATATTTATACTTCGCGTCGCCGCCATGTTGGATTAGTGCTCACCAGGTTAATGAAAGTCCTATAGGTGAACATATGTTCATAGTCTCTATGAACATAAAAAAAATCAGTTTGGTTACTGTAAAAGATTCATAGATATTGAGAACCGTCTAAATATTTCGGAAGCTCGCCATTTAGGATTGTTATATGTATAGGCCATAGAATTATGTACCATTCAAGGCCAATTATTGCCTAGGTTCATTATTCAAACTTTCACTTCGATCGCATGATTACGACACAAGAAATAAAAACTTAATTTTAAAATTTCGCACAGCCGCCATATTGAGGTTATGTAAACAATTGATTTAAATTAGATGGCAGTGCATTACAGTCTGCAAAATCATTTACTGTACCACATTTCACTGCGCTCAGAGAGTTAAATCACGAGAAAAGTCTATTAAAATATTTCAAATTCGCTTGGTCGCCATGTTCGTTTTTTACTTTACAAGTTTATGAAATATACATAGATAAACTTGTACCAGTACCCTTTATCACCGTACAAAATTGCAGGGTAATATCTGTAATAGTTTCGGAGATATAGAATGTCAGTGAAATATTTCGCACAGCCGCCATTTTGAGGTTATGTAAACAATTGAACTAAATTAGACTCCAGTGCATTACTATGTGTATAAACACTTGCTGTACCTAGTTTCATTACGTTTGGATGGTTACATCGTGAGAAAAGTCTATTTAAAAGTCTCAACTTCGCTTGGTCGCCATGTTCGTTTTCTACTTTACAAGTTTATGAAATATACATAGGTAAACTTGTATCAGTACCCTTTATCACTGTACTAAATTGCAGGGTGATATCTGTAATAGTTTCGGAGATATAGAATGTCAGTGAAATATTTCGCACAGCCGCCATTTTGAAGTTATGTAAACAATTGAACTAAATTAGACTCCAGTGCATTACAATGTGTATAAACATTTGCTGTACCAAGTTTCATTACGTGTGGATAGTTAAATCGCGAGAAAAGGTTACTTAAATGTCTCAACTTCGCTTGACCGCCATGTTGGTTTTGTAGTCACCAGGTTTTCGAAAGTCTCATAGGTGAACTTCTAGTAGTACCCTTCATCACCGTACACAATTTCAGGGCGATATCAGTAATAGTTTCGGAGATATTGAATACTAGTGAAATATTTCGCACAGCCGCCATTTTGCATTGGTGAGACGTAACAAAATTTGAAGTGCACGGTCGAGGTCGCCGGGAATAGTGCTATGAACATACCGAGTTTCATTGAAATCGCTCCAGCCGTTTAGATTTTATTAGGGGGGACACACACACGAATCACACACACACACACACACACACACACACACACGCACACACACACGGACAAAAGGTGATCTCATAAGCCTATTTTTTCAAAATTGAAAATAGGCTAAAAATGGGGATGTAATCATGTGTGTACGGTATTACCGACTCCTAAAAATAACATTCTAAAATTTAAGGATTATGAGAAACAGCTTCGAGTACCATTTGTTATATATGCTGACTTCGAGGCTTTGCTAAAACCATTTAATACATGTTCATCGAATCCAGCCCAACATTTCACCAACACTACTCACATTCATGAACCTTTTAGCTTTGCATATTATATTAAATGTAGTTATGATGACTCTTTAAATAAGTTTGAACTCTATAGAGGACCTGATGCACCTAAAGTTTTTATGGAAAGGCTTGAGAAAGATGCCATCCGTATATCCTCTATTTAAAATACGATCATTCCAATGGAGCCACTAACTTCATCAGAGCAAATGAATTTTGAAACTGAAACTAATTGTTTTATATGTGGTGAATGTTGATATACAGACAGGGTTCGCGATCATGACAATTTAACAGGAAAATATCGTGGTGCTGCTCACCAAGAATGTAATTTAAATTATAGAGTAAGTAAATTCATTCCGGTCATTCTACATAACGATAGCAAATACGATAACCACTTTATCGTAAATAATTTGGAGCTTCAGATGTGAAAATTGATGAGATTGCAAATAATAAGGAACAATACATATCGTTCACAAAATACATCAAAACTAGCAATAAAAAACCATTAAACTGCGATTTTTAGATTCATTCCGCTTTATGCCGAGTAGTCTTGATAAGCTGGCTAGTAATTTAAAATCAGATCAGTTTCATGAAATTCAACGTGTCTTTCCTAAAGAAGATGATTTTAATTTGATTTGTCAAAAGGGTATATTCCCTTATGAATATATTAACTGTGTGGAACGTCTTGAGGAGTGTTCTTTACCACCGAAAGATGCATTTTACAGTTCCTTAAACACAAGTGATATCAGCGATCAGGAATATTTACATGCACAACGTGTATGGACACAGTTCCACATTCAAAATTTAGGAGAATTTTCAGACATATATTTGAAGACAGATGTGTTATTATTAGCAGATTTTTTTTGAAAATTTTCGGAATGTTTGTATGAAAACTTATGACCTTGATCCTTGTCAGTATTTCACTGCTCCTGGGTTAAGTTTCAGTTCAATGTTGAAAAAAACGAAAGTAAATTTAGAATTAATGACTGATATAGACATGATCAATTTTATAAAATCATCAATTCGAGGTGGAATAAGCCAATGTAGTGGACGGTACTCTAAAGCAAATAATAAATACATGCCTAGCTACAACCCTTGTGAAGAGTCAAAGTATATTGTCTACCTCGATGCAAATAATCAATATGGTTGGGCTATGAGTCAATATCTTCAACGGAAAGATTTTCGCTGGCTGACACAACCTGAAATTGATGTCTTACATGTTGACACTCTTAAGGATAACGATGATAAAGGATATATTTTAGAAGTAAATCTTGAGTACCCTAAAGAGTTACATGATGATCATAATGATTTACCATTTTGTCCTGAGAATATGATATCTCTATACATCTCATCACGTACAAAAATGTTAATTGCTAATGTAAATGATAAATGTAAATATGTAATATCTTATCAAAACTTGAAACAGTGTCTATAGCATGGATTGAAATTAACTAAAATTCATCGCGTATTGCAATTTCATCAGTCAGCATGGCTCAAACCGTATATTGATCTAAACAATAATTTAAGAACACAGTCAACAAACGCGTTTGAAAAAGATTTTTATAAACTCATGAATAATAGTGTTTTTGGAAAGACTATGGAGAATGTTGATAAACGAGTTGATGTAAAGCTGATAACAAAGTGGGAGAATGATGGTAAAAGGTATGGTGCGAGCAACTTAATAAGCAAGCCTAACGTTCATAGCTGTTCAATTATTCATGAGGATTTAGTTGTAATACAAATGAATCGTCTTAAAGTAACTTACAATAAACCCATATATGTGGGTTACACCATTCTGGAATTGTCAAAAACAATTATGTATGAATTTCACTATGATTATGTAAAGAAAAACTATCTTGATAATGCTAAATTAACCTACACAGACACAGTTTCTTTTATTTATGAGTTTAAAACTGATGATTTTTATGAGGATATCAAAACTGAGCAAAATAGGTTTGATACAAGTGACTATCCCGAGGATAATATTTACCATTTACCTCTAGTAAACAGAAAGAGTAGGGTAGTGGTAGGAGTTCTAACTCACTCATTTTATTTGTACCCGACTATACATGTTAAAATAATGAATATCTCTAGAACGCATGGTCCGATATTGACAAATGCGGTTTCGTTGGACTCGAGTTGACGCCCTCTTTCCAATGGACTATTCATTTCAACCCCTAAATAAAACCTACCCCTACTAGGGGGTGAAATTGTAATTTTTTTAGTGAAAGTCTCTTTTCAAATGCGACATGTATAAGGTGCGCTGCTAAAATGAACTTAAACGTTGTTGCTCATATAGCGCATGCGCTTTTGTGGCTGCCGCTATGGATTAACATTTTTGTTTTTGTTTTTTACGCATGCGCAGTTGGGATTTTTGTAAGAGGGCGAGCTCTTTGAAAAAAAATGATTGATAAGAAGGGGTTTTGGTGGTGAGGAGAGAACCAGATAGTCGCCTACTTTCCTACGAAGTTTGCCGATATTTCTCGAACGCAAGGTCGGATTTGGACGTGTGACGTGTCAAATCGCTTGTCTCGAAACCCTATACATGTTATTAATAGGTTATAGTTTTGAGAATGAGGGAAACAGGCTTTTTGGAGGTAAAACCGTGATTTTAGACTTTTTCGATATTTCACGAATGCATGGTCGGATTTGGTCCTATGACGTGTCAAATGGCTTGTCTCGAAACCCTGTTTATTTTGGTAATAGGTTAAAGTTTTTGAGAATGAGGGAAACAGAATTTTTTGGGGTAAAACCGTGATTTTAAACTTTTTGCTATATTTTACGAACCAATGATGCTAGAGGCGTGTACGAGCGGTCCAAAGACTCGGGCTGACATCCTCTTTGCTATGGATCACTCGTTATAGTTTTTTAAAAAATTGGAAACTCGAATTTGGGGTAAACAAGTGTTTTTTGTGATTTTTGCTGATAACTAACGAACCAATAAATCTAGAGACAAATGTGAGGTGTCATTTTTTTCATTGCGTTGCCCTCTTGCCGAGGATGTTCGTGTTGAGCAGGAATGATAAACCACGTTGAGGTAAAACCATGATTTTAGACTTTTTGCTTTATCTCGCAAACCCATAACGCTAGAGACGTGTACGAGGTGTCCTAGGACTCGGGCCAACGCCCCCTTTTAGAAACTATGTTTGACAAAGGGCCTATGCCATATATGTTGAAAAAAAATCTTTATCGATACCTGTTTATAATGTTCATGAAGCGTGATGGTTGAGAGAGACGATACTGCTGGGTGTGTGTGTTTCAACGAACCTGTCGCTGACCACGGTGGCTGTGCTCAATAGATCAATCACTATTTCGACAGGTCTGTTTATGACAGAGCGAGGGTGCGTTTTTTCTGATACTTTACCCCGAAGATGATCTTTAACGAGTAAACGGTGATGAGAACTTCGTTCTATGTTGGTCGAAGCGAGTACAGAAAACAAACTTGCCGAGGAGCAGGAGGTGAATGTCATTTGAGCTTATTGGAATGCGTTGATCTGACTTGACAACAGGTGCAATGGAAAATGACAAACACGCTGAGGACACTTGAAGGTGAAATAATCTGACCATCGTAGTGGCAGGAAAGAGCGAAATGCATGCATACACGTGTGAGATGACATGTACGCTAAACAAGTTACATCCTGTCTTGCTTCGTACGTGACAAAATGCAAGTTCATGTGAAATATGATACAACACAGTGGTTCGCCTGGAACGTTAGCTGTCCACGTGCGCGATAACTGTTAACAAGTCACATCCTGTCTTGCTTCGTACGTGACAAAATGCAAGTTCAGGTGAAATATGATACAACACAGGTGTTCACTTTGGACGTTAGCTGTCTACGTGCACGATAACTGAATGTTCAATGCGTGGGAAAAAAAGATTATACATGCAACGTAGCATATATAAAGACATGTCGTTATTATTTCCACTCTCACTTGGGTGGACTACCTTTGAACATACTGCGTTGCGTGAAACACTTGGTCTTGTTTAACAGTTTTGGTGTTGGTGGAAAATACTTAACCTTGTTGTGAGGTAGGTGTTTATTTATTCATTTATACATTTATTGATTTATATATATATATATATATATATATATATATATATATTTACAAGCAATTATTTATTGATTAGGTAATTTAAGATTTTATTTATTTATTTATTTGTTTGCAGATAACCGGTATACCTTACATGTCTGAGAGAGAAGAAACCATTGCACTTTTGAGCCCACTAGAAGGAAACAGCAACAAGCCACTGCAAGTAAAGGTGAGATGATTTTTTTAAACTAACTTGTTTCATTTTTTGTTTGATATTTTATTTCATGAAATGTATGTATTAATCTGAATTTAGGTATTTATAGCGGTTTATTTTATTTATTTTTAGAAACTTGGAAAGAATAGCCTTACCGCCGTAGCAGTTGCTCAAAATAAACGAAACGCACTAAAGCGAAACCACTGCCAAAAGAGTGAACTTTTTAAAACTCAGGTAAGTCTAACTTAAAAATGCTATTCCATTTTACCACTACTGAAAACTCGTAGACGAAAAAAAAATCATTACCTGTACATGACTGGGACAATTATAGCTTTCTTGATTAATAGCTATGTTGTTGTTGTTGACTGCGAAAAGTACAAGGCCATGTTGGATTTTCTAAAAATTAAAAAAAAATTAATTTATGGGTGGTTCCCTATGGACTCAAAGAATTTCCACAGGTTTGAACATGATAATGTGAACTAAATGACATGACATTCATTGTTGCTTATATATTGGTTAAACAATGACTGTAGCTTTATAAAAAGAAAATAAGTACATGGGTTACTGTTAGTGCCAACATACAGTTTATTTTTAATGGTGTTTTGATATATTAATGCCAATTAACGTTAACGTTTTATTTACAAGTATTGATTGATTGATTGATTGAGTGATGGGTTATTTTGTTTGCTTTTAGGTGTCGTCATGTGCCATTAACGTAATGAAAAGACAGTGAACAAGCATGCATTATGCTTTAAAGTACTCTGTGCTCTTGTGCAACGTTAGTAACTTACAATAAGAAAAAGTTTTATTATAACACATGGCGTTAGTACCAAATACAACAGGTGAGCAAGTTGGCTTACCTCGTGGGTTAAATTTAAAATCAGAACATGATCGATGGTTAACATTTGAATCCTGGCCTTTAGGTTTTTTGTCGACACATGAACTTGCAAAAGCCGTTTTTTTTACTTGAACCGAGAAGATGTGGTGCACTGTGCGTTTTGTCGTATTGAACTTTCACACTGGGAAGAAGGGGATGATGCCTTTAGAGACCATTTGCGATGGTCTCCTCACTGTCCTTACATGCTTGGAAAGCAAGTGCGTAACCTACCCGTGCATTCATTTTACCGAACCACAAGGCCTTTGGCCGCTACTTACGTTGCTGAATCACAAATAAATAATAATAATGATGTATTACCAGCCAACGGAAGTGTCGATATATGTGGTCCATATGCCATAGACAGTGTTGAATTGGCGTGTGCTATTGAAAAATTGGGAGTTTGCAAGACTAAAGCAATAGCACACCCAGAGTACAGCTCTGTTGAAAAACATTTAGAATCATATAAGAATGTTTGGCCATTAATATTAAAACACCTTACCAAACAGCTAAGTGAAGCTGGATTTTTTTATACTGGTGAAGGGGATAAAACAATATGTTTTTATTGTGGATTTGCTTTAAAGGATTGGCAAATGACTGATGACCCTTTAGTGCAACACGCTCGTTGGTTACCAAACTGTAAATACATGGTGTTGCTTAAAGGTCAGGAATTTGTGAACACTATTCGTAAAGAAATCGTGATTGCAGCACAAGACATAAAAGTGCCTTTAGAGTTAGAACACGCAGAGCAAATACATAAGGTTGAAAGAAAAGACTTGTCTCACGAACAGATACAAAAGTGTGACCAACAATTATGTAAAATTTGTTATCAAGATGAACTAGGTGTTGTATTTTTGCCTTGTGGACACATGATAGCCTGTGTCAAGTGTGCATTAGAACTCAACACTTGTGCTATATGCAGAAAAGCAGTATCTGTTACAGTTAGGGCATTTCTTGCATAACTACAGTAGTATAATTTATTCGTCATTCATATTGCAAAATCCCTAAATGCACAATATTATTAAAGCTGTTTTAGAGTGTAATAGATATGCTTTTCTTTTGTTTATAGACTACTACAATGAATGTTCTGAATGCTGTGGGACAATCATGTGGCTTAGAGACAAAGAAGCTCAGCGAATTGCCAACGCATATTCCATTCCGCATTATCAAGATTCAGAAATTGAAAACAGCATATGGTGATCGAGTACTTTGTGTATATGAAAACTTTGAGACATTTCTGCCTATACGGTTTAATGATATGTTGGAGAGTGTTTTCGATGAAGTCAATAATGCTGTGCAACCTGTACACTTAATATATGAAGGTTTTAAAAACAATAGGTGCATGGTTCGTTTTAATTAAATAAATAAAAAATGTGAAATAATAATGGAAAATATAAGTAATGACAATATACTGAAAAAGAAAGAAAATATGTGTATATAATAGTAATGTTTTAGTGTTTAGTGTTGTCTTTAAAAATATTATGATGAAACCAAAAAAACGAGAAATGAATATAAAGTTTGTAAATAAATGCAAAATGATGTTACAATGTTGTTTTATTTTATACAAAGTTAGTATATTTAACATTGCAGAGTATACATGATTATGACAATAAATGCACACTGAATACAAGCCTTTCTCACTTTACAATAGTCTGTTATAGTTTTAAACACAAGGCTTGTTGTAGATTATTTTATAGCAATGTCCATTCAATGTTGTTTTCGAAAAGTGGGGAAGCCGCAATGGTTGTATAGGCATAAAAACCTTATTGTTATTACTATTTAGTCACTTTGATCCCCTTGCATATCAAGAGCAGATGACCTAGTTGTTCCACTCTTTAAAACGACAACAATAACACTACCTCTTGCATAGTTTGTGATTTTGATGGCTCCTGCGACGTGGAAGATGGATTAAAATAACTTTTAGAACAGGGGTTATACATTGCTCATTAAACAATGCACTATTTTGAGTGGCAATAAGGTTTTCTTGATTTTTTGTCGACGACAACTGTGTTTCATGCAGTACACTACATTGATGATCACTGACACTTAAAACCTCACTATTTTTACCTTTTAGGTCACTACGACAATGTTTGGAACGTTGCTTTGAACAACGCCAAATAACAGTTCCATTTTTATTGGTCCGTTTCACAATATATGAATATCCATTATAGTATGCGTAAGGCTTACCATACCTAGTCACTGATACTTCCATATCAACTGTCAAACATAGACTAAGCTCTAGTAAAGTCAACTAGGTAATAAGAATACTAGTTTAATGTGAGAGCAAATATGGATCCAAAGAGTTCAGGTAAAAGTGGAAGCAAATAAGCAAATATAAGAAACAAGAGTGGGGGTAAAAGTGGTCGCAAAGTGGCAGACCCATTACACAATAATTTCAGCACGACGAAGTTCTTGTTCAATTTCTTTGATTTCCCAATCGTGACCGATATGCCCAGCTTGTCGTAAAGCATGCAATTGTCGAAGCCGTTGAATTACCTTACTGGGTTTGTTACAGTAAACAAATTTAACAAATGGATTTTTAGGTGTAAACAAAGCATTACCATTATCATGACCATTATCATCATCATGATCATTATCATCATCATGATCACCATTATCATCATGACCATTATCACTGTTTCTATATAGTCCTTTTTGATCCACTTGCAATACCACTTTATTTATAGTCTGAGTTGATTTTGATAGTGTTGAAGGTTTCTTGGACGTTGACAACTGTCCTAACATGATGTTTTGAGGACATTATAAGTCCTTTTGAACAAACACTGCACTATCTTAAGCCGCAATATTGTTTTCTTGAACTTGCTTTTTAGCATTTTGATAATTGTTTATAAACTGCAAGCGTGGTTCGTTTCGAGCACTACATTGATGAACACTCACACTTAAAACCTTTCCATTTTTAGCCTATTTTCAATTTTGAAAAAATAGGCTTATGAGATCACCTTTTGTCCGTGTGTGTGTGCGTGTGTGTGTGTGTGTGTGTGTGTGTGTGTGTGCGTGTGTGTGTGATTCGTGTGTGTGTCCCCCCCTAATAAAATCGAAACGGCTGGAGCGATTTCAATGAAACTCGGGAAGTTCATAGCACTATTCCCGGCGACCTCGACCGTGCCCTTCAAATTTTGTTACGTTTCTCCAATCCAACATGGCAGCTGTGCGAAATATTTAACTAGCATTCAATATCTCCGAAACTATTACCGATATCGCCCTGAAATTGTGTACGGTGATAAAGGGCACTACTAGAAGTTCACCTATGAGACTTTCAAAAACCTGGTGACTACAAAACCAACATTGCGGCCAAGCGAAGTTGAGATATTTAAATAGACTTTTCTCGCGATTTAACTATCTAAATGTAATGAAACTTGGTACAGCAAATGTTTATATACATTGCAATGCACTGGAGTCTAATTTAGTTCAATTGTTTACATAACCTCAAAATGGCGGCTGTGCGAAATATTTCACTGACATTCTATATCTCCGAAACTATTACAGATATCACCCTGCAATTTTGTACGGTGATAAAGGGTACTGATACAGGTATACCTATGTATATTTCATAAACCTGTAAAGTACGAAACGAACATGGCGACCAAGTGAATTTAAAATATTTTAATAGACTTTTCTCGTGATTTAACTCTCTGAGCGCAGTGAAATGTGGTACAGTAATTGATTTTGCAGATTGTAATGCACTGCCATCTAATTTAATTCAATTGCTTACATAACCTCAGGATGGCGTCTGTGCGAAATTTTAAAATTAAGTTTTAATTTTTTTTGTCGTAATCATGCGATCGAAGTGAAAGTTTGAATAATGAACCTAGGCAATAATTGTCCTTGAATGGTACATAACTCTATGGCCTATACACATAACACTCCTAAATGGTGAGCTCCCGAAATATTTAGACGGTTCTCAATATCTATGAATCTTTTACAGCAACCAAACTGAATTTTTTAATGTTCATAGAGACTATGAACATATGTTCACCTATAGGACTTTCAGGAACCTGGTGAGCACAAATCCAACATGGCGGCGACGCGAAGTATAAATATTTAAATGGACGTTTCTCGCGAATTAACTATCCGAGTGCCGTGAAACGTTGCACGTTAAATGCTTATACAAATGTTGATCCACTGGCATCTAATTTATTTCAATGGTTTGCATTATCACAAGATGGCTGCTGTGCGTAATTTTAAAATCTCGTTTTTACTTCTTGTTGTCTAATCATGCGATTGAAGTTTGAATACCACACGTAAACAATAATCTTAATGTAATAGAACGAAAATAAAAATCCAACCTGGCGACCATCTGAAATATTTAGACGGTTCTCAATATCTACGAATCTGTTACAGCAATTAAACTGGAATTTGTATGTTGATAGAGACAATTAACATTAGCAGGATATATGAAAATAGGCTGTATAGTTCTTCACGGAACTACTTGTTACTTTTCAGATTGCCTCGACATTTTGTTGACCTCTCTTTTGAGCATCGCCAGAATATTATTCCATTCACATTCTGGCGATTATAGTTATAGGAGTAGCCTTGATAGAGTGCATGTAGCCTACCTTTGTTGGTTGTAATAAGTTCCATAGTAGTAACTGACCTGTCAATACTATGTTCACATTACAAAGTTTACAACTGTTTTGCTGATGGAGTGACCTACCATAAGCTTATATATTGGCTTATGTGTTGGCTTTTTGTGTTGGCTTTTTGTGTTGGCTTTTCGTGTTGGCTTTTCGTGTTGGCTTTTGTGTTGGCTTTTCGTATTGGCTTTTTGTGTTGGCTTTTCGTGTTGGCATTTGTGTTGGCTTTTCGTATTGGCATTTTGTGTTGGCTTTTCGTGTTGGCATTTCGTGTTGGCTTTTCGTGTTGGCTTTTTGTATTGGCTTTTCGTGTTGGCTTTTTGTATTGGCTTTTCGTGTTGGCTTTTTGTGTTGGCTTTTTGTGTTGGCTTTAGTATTGGCTTATTTGACAAGTTATTTGTGTCAATGTATTTAGTGGATTTTTTTCTTGGTGTTGGAAAGTAGTTGAAAGAGAGGGAATATTTAAAGACTTAACCTCAGCTCACTAACCTAACCTAACCTAACCTAACCTAACCTAACCTAACTTTACCTAACCTAACCTAACCTTTCAACTCTCAGATGTTAATTAAATTCTGTGCATAGTCGAGTTGGAACCCAAGACCTCAGGGGTAAAAAAAAACAATTATTTTTGATGGCTTATTTTGGTAACTTATTTTAATGGCTAACCTAACTTTACCTAACTTAACCTAACCTCAGCTCACTTTGGATATTACTAGTAAGTGTTCATATCCTCTGCTAGGTAGCATGCTCGTAGTACAGGTAGTGCTCATATTTACCCCTAGGTAGCGGAAACAAACTTTGCATGTTGCAGGTGACACTTGTGAAGTTTAACCACATGCAAGACGTGCTTGTATAAGTTCTCTATTTAAACTCAATATACAATTAACCACTAAATGTTCAGAACTAACATGTATAGCCATGTTTAGGATATATAGGAGACCCTAAGCAAGAAAGGCTGTCTAACCCACGAGTGTACAGCCTTGTCATACGCAGTAAGCACCTGTTGGCAGAAAACAACAACAACAATTTGAGAAACCCAACAACATATCCATTAATATATTTAAAAGAAACAGTTATTTGTTGGCTTTCTCAAATTGTTGTTGTTGTTGTTGTTTTCTGCCAACAGTTGCTTACTGCGTATGACAAGGCTGTACACTCGTGGGTTGACAGCCTCTCTTGCTTAGGGTCTCCTATATACCCTAAACATGGCTATACATGTTAGTTCTGAACATTTAGTGGTTAATTGTATATTGAGTTTAAATAGAGAACTTATACAAGCACGTCTTGCATGTGGTTAAACTTCACAAGTGTCACCTGCAACATGCAAAGTATGTTTCCGCTACCTAGCGGTAAATATGAGCACTACCTGTACTACTAGCATGTTACCTAGCAGAGGATATGAACACTTACTAGTAATATCCAAAGTGAGCTGAGGTTAGGTTAAGTTAGGTAAAGTTAGGTTAGCCATTAAAATAAGTTACCAAAATAAGCCATCACAAATAATTGTTTTTTTACCCCTGAGGTCTTGGGTTCCAACTCGACTATGCACAGAATTTAATTAACATCTGAGAGTTGAAAGGTTAGGTTAGGTTAGGTTAGATTAGTGAGCTGAGGTTAAGTCTTTAAATATTCCCTCTCTTTCAACTACTTTCCAACACCAAGAAAAAAATCCACTAAATACATTGACACAAATAACTTGTCAAATAAGCCAATACTAAAGCCAACACAAAAAGCCAACACGAAAAGCCAATACAAAAAGCCAACACGAAAAGCCAATACAAAAAGCCAACACGAAAAGCTAATACAAAAAGCCAACACGAAAAGCCAATACAAAAAGCCAACACGAAAAGCCAACACGAAATTCCAACACGAAAAGCCAACACAAAAAGCCAATACGAAAAGCCAACACAAAAGCCAACACGAAAAGCCAACACAAAAAGCCAATACGAAAAGCCAACACAAAAGCCAACACGAAAAGCCAACACAAAAAGCCAACACAAAAAGCCAACACATAAGCCAATATATAAGCTTATGGTAGGTCACTCCATCAGCAAAACAGTTGTAACCTTTGTAATGTGAACATAGTACTGACAGGTCAGTTACTACTATGGAACTTATTACAACCAACAAAGGTAGGCTACGTGCAATCTATCAAGGCTACTCCTATAACTATAATCGCCAGAATGTGAATGGAATAATATTCTGGCGATGCTCAAAAGAGAGGTCAACAAAATGTCGAGGCAATCTGAAAAGTAAAAATGGAAAGGTTTTATGTGTGAGTGTTCATCAATATAGTGCTCGAAACGAACCACGCTTGCTGTTTACAAACAATTATCAAAATGCTAAAAAGCAAGTTCAAGAAAACAATATTGCGGCTAAAGATAGTGCAGTGTTTGTTCAAAAGAACTTATCATGTCCTCATAACGTCATGTTAGGACAGTTGTCAACGTCCAAGAATCCTTCAACACTATCAAAATCAACTCAGACTATAAATAAAGTGGTATTGCAAGTGGATCAAAAAGGACTATATAGTAACAGTGATAATGGCCATGATGATAATGGTGATCATAATGATGATAATGATGACGATGATGATAATGATCATGATAATGGTAATGCTTTGTTTACACCTAAAATCCATTTGTTAAATTTGTATACTGGAACAAACCCAGTAAGCTAATTCAACGGCTTCGACAATTGCTTGCTTTACGACAAGCTGGGCATATCGGTCACGATTTGGAAATCAAAGAAATTGAACATGAACTTCGTCGTGCTGAAATTATTGTGTAATGGGTCTGCCACTTTGCGACCACTTTTACCCCCACTCTTGTTTCTTATATTTGCTTATTTGCTTCCACTTTTACCTGAACTCTTTGGATCCATATTTGCTCTCACATTAAACTAGTATTCTTATTACCTAGTTAACTTTACTAGAGCTTAGTCTATGTTTGACAGTTGATATGGAAGTATCAGTGACTAGGTATGGTAAGCCTTTCGCATACTATAAAGGATATTCATATATTGTGAAACGAACCAATAAAAATGGAACTGTTATTTGGCGTTGTTCAAAGCAACGTTCCAAACATTGTCGTAGTGACCTAAAAAGTAAAAATAGTGAGGTTTTAAGTGTCAGTGATCATCAATGTAGTGTACTGCATGAAACACAGTTGTCGTCGACAAAAATCAAGAAAACCGTATTGCCACTCAAAATTGTGCATTGTTTAATGAGCAATGTATAACCCCTGTTCTAAAAGTTATTTTTAATCCATCTTCCACGTCGCAAGAGCCATCAACATCACAAACTATGCAAGAGGTAGTGTTATTGTTGTCGTTTTAAAGAGTGGAACAACTAGGTCATCTGCTCTTGATATGGAAGGGGATCAAAGTGACTAAATAGTATTAACAATAAGGTTTTTATGCCTATACAACCATTGCGGCTTCCCCACTTTTCGAAAACAACATTGAATGGACATTGCTATAAAATAATCTACAACAAGCCTTGTGTTTAAAACTATAACAGACTATTGTAAAGTGAGAAAGGCTTGTATTCAGTGTGCATTTATTGTCATAATCATGTATACTCTGCAGTGTTAAATATACTAACTTTGTATAAAATAAAACAACATTGTAACATCATTATGCATTTATTTACAAACTTTATATTCATTTCTTGTTTTTTTGGTTTCATCATAATATTTTTAAAGACAACACTTAACACTAAAACATTACTATTATATACACATATTTTCTTTCTTTTTCAGTATATTGTCATTACTTATATTTTCCATTATTATTTCACATTTTTTAATTTATTTAATTAAAACGAACCATGCACCTATTGTTTTAAAACTTTCATATATTAAGTGTACAGGTTGCACAGCATTATTGACTTCATCGAAAACACTCTCCAACATATCATTAAACCGTATAGGCAGAAATGTCTCAAAGTTTTCACATACACAAAGTACACGATCACCATATGCTGTTTTCAATTTCCGAATCTTGATAATGCGGAAAGGAATATGCGTTGGCAATTCGCTGAGCTTCTTTGTCTCTAAGCCACATGATTGTCCCACAGCATTCAAAACATTCATTGTAGTAGTCTATAAACAAAAGAAAAGCATATCTATTACACTCTAAAACAGATTTAATAATATTGTGCAATTAGGGATTTTGCACTATGCATGACGAATAAATTATACTACTGTAGTTATGCAAGAAATGCCCTAACTGTAGCAGATACTGCTTTTCTGCATATAGCACAAGTGTTGAGTTCTAATGCACACTTGACACAGGCAAAATTTCAACACCTAGTTCATCTTGATAACAAATTTTACATAATTGTTGGTCACACTTTTGTATCTGTTCGTGAGACAAGTCTTTTCTTTCAACCTTATGTATTTGCTCTGCGTGTTCTAACTCTAAAGTTACTTTTATGTCTTGTGCTGCAATCACGTTTTCTTTACGAATAGTGTTCACAAATTCCTGACCATTATGCAACACCATGTATTTACAGTTTGGTAACCAACGAGCGTGTTGCACTAAAGGGTCATCAGTCATTTGCCAATCCTTTAAAGCAAATCCACAATAAAAACATATGGTTTTATCCCCTTCACCAGTATAAAAAAATCCAGCTTCACTTAGCTGTTTGGTAAGGTGTTTTAATATTAATGGCCAAACATTTTTATATGATTCTAAATGTTTTTCAACAGAGCTGTACTCTGGGTGTGCTATTGCTTTAGTCTTGCAAACTCCCAATTTTTCAATAGCACACGCCAATTCAACACTGTCTATGGCATATGGACCACATATATCGACACTTCCGTTGGCTGGTAATACATCATTATTATTATTTATTTGTGATTCAGCAACGTAAGTAGCGGCCAAAGGCCTTGTGGTTCGGTAAAATGAATGCACGGGTAGGTTACGCACTTGCTTTCCAAGCATGTAAGGACAGTGAGGAGACCATCGCAAATGGTCTCTAAAGGCATCATCCCCTTCTTCCCAGTGTGAAAGTTCAATACGACAAAACGCACAGTGCACCACATCTTCTCGGTTCAAGTAAAAAAACGGCTTTTGCAAGTTCATGTGTCGACAAAAAACCTAAAGGCCGGGATTCAAATGTTAACCATCGATCATGTTCTGATTTTAAAATTTAACCCACGAGGTAAGCCAACTTGCTCACTTGTTGTATTTGGTACTAATGCCATGTGTTATAATAAAACTTTTTCTTATTGTAAGTTACTAACGTTGCACAAGAGCACAGAGTACTTTAAAGCATAATGCATGCTTGTTCACTGTCTTTTCATTACGTTAATGGCACACGACGACACCTAAAAGCAAACAAAATAACCCATCACTCAATCAATCAATCAATCAATACTTGTAAATAAAACGTTAACGTTAATTGGCATTAATATATCAAAACACCATTAAAAATAAACTGTATGATGGCACAAACAGTACCCCATGTACTTATTTTCTTTTTATAAAGCTACAGTCATTTACATCCCCCCTCCCTTTAACCAATATATAAACAACAAAAAGTTCCGTGAAGAACTATACAGCCTACTTTTCATGCCAATGATTATTCTACAGTATATGAACCTATCTAGATTAATGACGAAATTAAGTTGGTAATGTCGAAATATCTAATTAGTTCAAAATATACCTGGTATAATGTAGCCTAATAGAGCACTAGAGTTGGCAGCCCTGGTGACTGAATATGTTCTTAGTTCCACCTCTTAAGGTACAGAATACAAAATTTGGTTGAAGTCCAATGGACGTTACATGCAGTTAGACACTGGATCTATCAGAACGCGTAAAAGTATGTTGCCAACAATACCATGCGTGTGCTGGTCAGAAATAATCTGAATTATTGTGATATCTTGTTGTGCCAATTTTGGATCAAATCCATTTGTTAGTATAGAAGTTATATGTATTTTAAAATTGGACATATCGGCAGGCATAGAATCATGTTGGCAGCACTAACTTGTATTAATTACTCCAAATTAATCTAGAATATCAGGTGCTATACGTGTGCAAAGTAGAGAGCTGTTGGCTTGCATACTTTCAGATATATTGATAATAGGGTAAAAAGAATATAGACAGCATTTATAAACATTTGGCAGCCCTGATTTCTCTTAACAATACTTATAGTCATATCTGTTATGGTACACATAGCACATACGAAATTTGGTTGAAATCGAACTGATAGTATAGAAGTGACATGTATTTAAGAATTGGTACTATCAGCAGGCTTAGAATCATGTTGGTAGAACTGACGTATATAAGTTACTCCAAATTAATCTAAAATGTCAGAATATACGTGTGCATAGTTTAAAGCTGTTGGCTGCATACTTTCTGATATATTGGTATTTGGATAAAAAATAGAGAGAGCAATTATTAACAGTTGGCAGCCCTGGTGGATCTTATGAATACGCTCAGTCATATCTGTTTGTGTACAGATATTACATACAATATTTGGTTGAAATCCAATTGATAGTTGAGAAGTTATATGAATTTAAACATTGGACCTATCAGAAGGCTTAAAATTATTTTGGCAACACTGTCATAGTTGGCCTCCTGGAAATTAAACTGAAATAGTATTATCTACTTGTGTGCCAATTTTGGAATAGCTCCCATGCATACCTTGGAAGATATCCAACATGGAGCTCAAATTTCTAGTGCGTTTTTTCAGCAGTTGGTAGCACTGACATCATTTTCAAATATGGACGTGAGCTATTCCGGTGCACATCTTTACTCATACTAAATTTGGTTTTGATTGCTGCAGCCGTTTAGGAGTTGATAGGGGGGGACACACACACAGCCAGACAGACAGACAGAAGGACAGACAGACAGACACACATTTTCCCGGATCGATCTCATAAGTCTACTTTTACCTCATTTTTGCAAAATGTGAAAAGTAGGCTAAAAATGAATGTCATGTAATTTAGTTCACATTATGATGTTCAAACCTGTGGATATTCTTTGAGTCCATAGGGAACCACCTATAAATTAATTTAATTTTTTTATTTTTAGAAAATCCAACATGGCCTTGTACTTTTCGCAGTCAACAACAACATAGCCATTAATCAAGAAAGCAATCATTGTCCCAGTCATGTACAGGTAATGAATTTTTTTCGTCTACGAGTTTTCAGTAGTGGTAAAATGGAATAGCATTTTTAAGTTAGACTTACCTGAGTTTTAAATAGTTCACCCTTTGGCAGTGGTTTCGCTTTAGTGCGTTTCGTTTTTATTTCAGCAACTGCTACGGCGGTAAGGCTATTCTTTCCAAGTTTCTAAAAATAAATAAAATAAACCGCTATAAATACCTAAATTCAAATTAATACTTACATTTCATAAAATAAAATATCATACAAAAAATGAAACAAGTTAGTTTAAAAAAATCATCTCACCATTACTTGCAGTGGCTTGTTGCTGTTTCCTTCTAGTGGGCTCAAAAGTGCAATGGTTTCTTCTCTCTCAGACATGTAAGGTATACCGGTTATCTGCAAACAAATAAATAAATAAAATCATTAATTACCTAATAAATAAATAATTGCTTGTAAATGTATATATATATATATATAAATCAATAAATGTATAAATGAATAAATAAACACCTACCTCACAACAAGGTTAAGTATTTTCCACCAACACCAAAACTGTTAAACAAGACCAAGTGTTTCACGCAACGCAGTATGTTCAAAGGTAGTCCACCCAAGTGAGAGTGGAAATGATAACGACATGTCTTTATATATGCTACGTTGCATGTATAATCTTTTTTTCCCACGCTTTGAACATTCTGTTATCGTGCACGTGGACAGCTAACGTCCAAAGTGAACACCTGTGTTGTATCATATTTCACCTGAACTTGCATTTTGTGACGTACGAAGCAAGACAGGATGTGACTTGTTAACAGTTATCGCGCACGTGGACAGCTAACGTTCCAGGCGAACACCTGTGTTGTATCATATTTCACATGAACTTGCATTTTGTCACGTACGAAGCAAGACAGGATGTAACTTGTTTAGCGTACATGTCATCTCACACGTGTATGCATGCATTTCGCTCTTTCCTGCCACTACGATGGTCAGATTATTTCACCTTCAAGTGTCCTCAGCGTGTTTGTCATTTTCCATTGCACCTGTTGTCAAGTCAGATCAACGCATTCCAATAAGCTCAAATGACATTCACCTCCTGCTCCTCGGCAAGTTTGTTTTCTGTACTCGCTTCGACCAACATAGAACCGAGTTCCCATCACCGTTTACTCGTTAAAGATCATCTTCGGGGTAAAGTATCAGAAAAAACGCACCCTCGCTCTGTCATAAACCGACCTGTCGAACTAGCGATTGATCTATTAAGCTCAGCAACCGTGGTCAGCGACAGGTTCGTTGAAACACACACACCCAGCAGTATCGTCTCTCTCAACCATCATGCTTCATGAACGTTATAAACAGTTATCGATAAAGATTTTTTTTCAACATGTATGGCGTTAGGCCCTTTGTCAAACATAGTTTCTAAAAGGGGGCGTTAGCCCGAGTCTTAGGACACCTCGTACACGTCTCTAGCGTTATGGGTTTGCAAGATAAAGCAAAAAGTCTAAAATCATGGTTTTACCTCAACATGGTTTTTCATTCCTGCTCAACACGAACATCCTCGGCAAGAGGGCAACGCAATGAAAAAAATGACACCTCACACTTGTCTCTAGGCTTATTGGTTCGTGAGTTATCAGCAAAAGTAACAAAAAACACTTGTTTACCCCAAAATCGAGTTTACAATTTTTTTAAACTATAACGAGTGATCCATAGCAAAGAGGACGTCAGCCCGAGTCTTTGGACCCCTCGTACACGCCTCTAGCATCATTGGTTCACGAAATATAGCAAAACGTTTAAAATCACGGTTTTACCCCAAAAAATTCTGTTTCCCTCATTCTCGAAAACTTTAACCTATTACCAAAATAAACAGGGTTTCGAGACAAGCCATTTGACACATCATAGGATCAAATCCGACCAGGCATTCGTGAAATATCGAAAAAAGTCTTAAATCACAGTTTTACCCCAAAAAAGCCTGTTTCCCTCATTCTCAAAAACTTTAACCTATTACCAAAATAAACAGGGTTTCGAGACAAGCCATTTGACACGTCATGGGACCAAATCCGACCATGCATTCGTGAAATATCGAAAAAAGTCTACAATCACGGTTTTACCCCAAAAAGCCTGTTTCCCTCATTCTCAAAACTTTAACCTATTAATAACATGTATAGGGTTTCGAGACAAGCGATTTGACACGTCACACGTCCAAATCCGACCTTGCGTTCGAGAAATATCGGCAAACTTCGTAGGAAAGTAGGCGACTATCTGGTTCTCTCCTCACCACCAAAACCCCTTCTTATCAATCATTTTTTTTCAAAGAGCTCGCCCTCTTACAAAAATCCTAACTGGGCATGCGTAAAAAACAAAAACAAAAATGTTAATCCATAGCGGCAGCCACAAAAACGCATGCGCTATATGAGCAACAACGTTTAATTTCATTTTAGCAGCGCACCTTATACATGTCTCATTTGAAAAGAGACTTTCACTAAAAAAAATACAATTTCACCCCCCTAGTAGGGGTAGGTTTTATTTAGGGGTTGAAATGAATAGTCCATTGGAAAGAGGGCGTCAACTCGAGTCCAACGACACCTCATTTGTCAAAATCGGACCATGCGTTTGAGAGATATTCATTATTTTAACATGTATAGTCGGGTACAAATAAAATGAGTGAGTTAGAACTCCTACCACTACCCTACTAAAAAGGTTCATGGGAAATTTAAGGATGAATGTGCTGGTGTTATTATAGACACCTTTGTAGGCACAAAATCTAAATCATACAGCTATATGACAATTGATGATGTAGTAGTAAAAAAATTAAAAGGAGTGAAAAAGAATGTTGTTAGCCTATTTTCAATTTTGAAAAAATAGGCTTATGAGATCACCTTTTGTACGTGTGTGTGTGCGTGTGTGTGTGTGTGATTCGTGTGTGTGTCCCCCACTAATAAAATCTAAACGGCAGGAGCGATTTCAATGAAACTCGGAAAGTTCATAGCACTATTCCCGGCGACCTCGACCGTGCCCTTCAAATTTTGTTACGACTCACCAATCCAACATGGCGGCTATGCGAAATATTTCACCAGCATTCAATAACTCCGAAACTATTACCGATATTACCCTGACATTTTCTATGGTGATAGAGGGAACTACTATAAGTTCACTTATGTGACTTTTGAAAACCTGGTAACTACAAAACCAACATGGCGGCCAAGCTAATTTGCGACATTTAAATAGACGTTTCTCGCGATTTGACCAACCAAACGCAATGAAACTTGGTACAGTATATGTTTATATACATTGTAATGCACCGACATCTAACTTCGTTCAATTGTTTACATAATCACAAGATGGCGGATGTGCGAAATATTTCACTGGCATTCTATATCTCTGAAACTATTAGCGGTATCTCCCTAAAATTTTGTACGGAGATAAAGGGCACTACTGGAAGTCCATCTATAAGATTTTTAAAAACCGGTTAACTACAAAACGAACATGGCGGCCAAGCGAATTTGTACATTTTAAATAGACCTTTCTCGCGATTTAATGTTCCAAGCGCACTGAGACCTGGTACAGGAGATATTTATACACATTGTAATCCACTGGTATCTAATTTAGTTCAATTGTTTACATAACCTCAAGATGGCGGCAGTGCGAATTTTAAAATTAAGTTTTTATTTCTTGTGATGTAGTCATGCGATCGAAGTGAAAGTTTGAATAATGAACCTACGCAATAATTTTCCTTTAATGGTACATGACTCTATGGCCTATACATTTAACAATCCAACATGGCGACCATCCGAAATATTTAGACGATACTGAATATCTACGAATCTATTTTAGCAATCAAACTGCATTTTTTAATTTTCATAGGGGCTATGAACTTACGTTCACCTATAGGACTTTAAATAACCTGGTGATCACAAATCCAACATGGCAGTGACGCGAATTATAAATATTCACATGGACGTTTCTCGCAATTTAACCATCCGCGTGCAGTGAAACTTGGTACAGTAAATCTTTATCCGAATGTTAATCCACTGGCATCTAATTTATTTCAATTGTTTCCATAACCTCAAGATGGCAGCTGTGAAAAATTTTTAAATCTCCTTGATTTTTCTTGTGTCCTAATTATGCGATTGAAGTTTGAATACTACACGTTCACAATAATCTGCATGTAACAGTACATAACTCTAGGACCTACATATATAAAATCCAACATGGCGACCATCCGAAATATTTAGTCGGTTCTCAATATCTACGAATCTATTACAGCAATCAAACTGAAATTGTGTATGTTGATAGTGGCAATTAATATAAGTAGGTTATATGAAAATAGGCTGTATAGTTCTTCTCGGAACTACTTGTTAGTAAAGAGTTAGATATAAGTGATTATAAAAACTGTATAGTTAGTAACCCACCTGTATTATATAGGAAAATGTGTGTATTTAGAAGTAAAAATCATCAACTACAAACCAATTTGCTGAACAAAGTTACTTTAAGTAATGAAGACAACAAACAATTCATTATACCCAACACATTTGATACTCTTGCTTGGGGAAACAGTCGCATTGACGACTATTATTTTACTTAAGTCTAATGATCACTATATTGTAATATTTGTAGCGTGTTTTATATTGTAATATTTTTTGTAAAAACAGTAAGTAGAATGTATAATGTTAGGCTACTGTAGTTTAGTAAAAATAAGATAAGTAACACATTTTAGTGTAAAATGTTTGCTTTTGTATATTACGAAGAAGATTTTAAAAAATCTACAGAATGTGTGAACTAAACAAGGGGAATGTAAAAAATGTAAAGTGGAAATTGTAAATATCCATGTGTGAAAAATTAAAATGGCTATCACCATTTTAAAATTAAAAAACATTGTGATCTGGTAAACCATGTTTTTATTTCACAACAACAAAAATGTACAGAATGTGTAAACTAAACAAGGGGAATGTAAAAAATGGAAAGTGGAAATAGTAAATAATCATGTGTGAAAAAAATGAAATAGCTATCACCATTTTTAAAAATTAAAAAAAGATATAGTGATCTTGTGAACCTTATTTTTATTTCACAACAAAAAAAATTGTACAGAATGTGTGAGCTAAACAAGGGGAATGTAAAAAAATGTAAAGTGGAAATTGTAAATATTCATGTGTGAAAAAATAAAATGAAGAAATCGCTATCACAATTTTTAGAATTAAGAGATATAAAAGATATAGTGATCTAGTGAACCTTATTTTTTATTTGACAACAAACAAAATGTACAGAATGGTTGAACTAAACAAGGGGAATGTAAAAAAGGGGAAGTGGAAATTGTAAATATTCATGTAAGAAAAAATGAAAATTAAGAAATGGCTATCAACATTTTTAGCCTATTTTCAATTTTGAAAAAAATAGGCTTATGAGATCACCTTTTGTCCGTGTGTGTGTGCGTGTGTGTGTGTGTGTGTGTGTGATTCGTGTGTGTGTGTCCCCCTAATAAAATCTAAACGGCAGGAGCGATTTCAATGAAACTCGGAAAGTTCATAGCACTATTCCCGGCGACCTCGACCGTGCCCTTCAAATTTTTTTACGACTCACCAATCCAACATGGCGGCTGTGCGAAATATTTCACCAGCATTCATTATCTCCGAAACTATTACCGATATTACCCTGACATTTTCTATGGTGATAGAGGGAACTACTATAAGTTCACTTATGTGACTTTTGAAAACCTGGTAACTACAAAACCAACATGGCGGCCAAGCGAATTTTCGACTTTTAAATAGACGTTTCTCGCGATTTGACCAACCAAACGCAATGAAACTTGGTACAATATATGTTTATATACATTGTAATGCACCGACATCTAACTTCGTTCAATTGTTTACATAATCACAAGATGGCGGATGTGCGAAATATTTCACCGGCATTCTATATCTCTGAAACTATTAGCGGTATCTCCCTAAAATTTTGTACGGAGATAAAGGGCACTACTGGAAGTCCATCTATAAGATTTTCAAAAACCGGTTAACTACAAAACGAACATGGCGGCCAAGCGAATTTGAACATTTTAAATAGACCTTTCTAGAGATTTAATGTTTCAAGCGCACTGAAACCTGGTAGAGGAAATATTTATACACATTGTAATCCACTGGTATCTAATTTAGTTCAATTGTTTACATAACCTCAAGATGGCGGCAGTGCGAATTTTAAAATTAAGTTTTTATTTCTTGTGATGTAGTCATGCGATCGAAGTGAAAGTTTGAATAATGAACCTACGCAATAATTTTCCTTTAATGGTACATGACTCTATGGCCTATACATTTAACAATCCAACATGGCGACCATCCGAAATATTTAGACGATACTGAATATCTACGAATCTATTTTAGCAATCAAACTGCTTTCTTTAATGTTCATAGGGGCTATGAACTTAAGTTCACCTATAGGACTTTAAATAACCTGGTGATCACAAATCCAACATGGCGGTGACGCGAATTATAAATATTCACATGGACGTTTCTCGCAATTTAACCATCCGCGTGCAGTGAAACTTGGTTCAGTAAATCTTTATCCGAATGTTAATCCACTGGCATCTAATTTATTTCAATTATTTCCATAACCTCAAGATGGCAGCTGTGAAAAATTTTTAAATCTCCTTGTTTTTTCTTGTGTCCTAATTATGCGATTGAAGTTTGAATACTACACGTTCACAATAATCTGCATGTAACAGTACATAACTCTAGGACCTACATATATAAAATCCAACATGGCGACCATCCGAAATATTTAGTCGGTTCTCAATATCTACGAATCTATTACAGCAATCAAACTGACATTTTGTATATTGATAGAGGCAATTATCATAAGTAGGATAAATGAAAATAGGCTCTATAGTTCTTCACGGAACTACTTGTTAAAATTAAAAGACATTGCGATCTTGTAAACATTGTTTTATTTCACAACAAATAGAGCTTTACAAAAATAGTATACAAAAGATATAGGCTACCAATTCCTCAATCCTTTTCAATGTTCATGTCCACTCATCATTAACTTTCCTTTTATAACACTAATCACAATGAGAGCTGCCAACCTCTCCCCACTGAGACATCGCAGGATGTCAAACGTTGTTTAGCTTTTCAACGATAATTTATCCACTACACGTCTTAATGCAGGATGACTGTGGTGATAAGAAAGGTGCATGCTTGATCCAAAGGATTAATAGGTATATCACCACGCTGCAAAGGTTCTTCAAGACAAGTTCCAGGACTACACAAATAATAACCAGGTAGGTAGATTTCGAAAGTTAAGTATTGAATTGCTTTATCAATGACGCCATTGCCAGTACAGGTCTGGCATATTCTTTTCCATCGGTGGTAAAAAGGTTTGATCTTCCTCCTCCTCTGTGGATGATGTTTGTTGTTGCTGCTTTTTTCTTCATCACACCCATGGTATTGTACAGCCTCCCAGGGGTATGCACCCCTTGGAGACCATCCCCCCATCATCTGTCTAAATATCCTAACGGGCAACCCTCGTAAAGCCAGGCCAACATCCATCAACGCCGCAAGGACAGCTTGCCATTCTAGAAAGCAGCTCAATCCTTGCACAATTATTACACACAGCGACATATTATTAACTGGGGCAGCTATGCCATCACATTGCTGACAGCATAGCGCCCAAGAATATAAAAGGAGGCCTAAGGAGGTCACAAGGATCTCTCCATTATCAGTCTCTCAGTGGTGCGGCCGAAGGCTACGTTGGTGTCATCAGAGGTGAGTCAGTCGTGTTCAGATCTCCTACTTTTGTAACCTTTATCCACAGCTTGTACTTTCACATTGTGAACATTGTTACATTCCCTACAAGGGACTCATACTTTAACTTCACAGACCAATAAACACTTGGTCAACACTCTACACTCGCCTTACTGTTTATACGCCTCTTTACATCCCAACGCCCTTCCTTATTCCCGTCACGGTTAGACGTGACATACGGTAGTCTGATAGTGCTAGCTCAGACATCATTGTATTTCTCGCGGCGGCCCGGCTGCTAGGGAGCAGCGCGTGCCACTTAGCTGATACAAGCACGTTCAGTTATATAATAAGCCAGTCAGCTGAGCGACCAGCACAGTGACCCTTGCATTGAGGCCCATCCCCTAAAACACTACTACATTATTTATAGGAGCGCCCCCTAGTTCCTAGCACACAACAACACTCTACACTGGTCAGCTTACCCTGCCAAGGGAAGCTACCCCTTTTTAGGCACAGCTTTATAAATCAACACAATAACTCTTCCCTTTTAGATCCAACCACCCCCAAATAAGGGATCTAAAACACTGGTGGAGGCGGGGTACTACGCATAGTAGAACAGGACTCAACCAACGAGCCCTCGTAGTTAAAACGACACCTTCCGTACCGCAAAAAGCCAAGCAAATAGTGAAAAAAAAAATTTTGACCTTATATTACGTTACACATTTTTTATATACATATAGAAGTTTGTATTATTACGCCAACCCCATTCGCCCCATAGTACAAAGTCAGGGGAAATTAGATGTCCAGATTTAGAAACACACTAAGAGACTTTGCGCACCATTTGTCGGCTAGTACGACTCCACTCCTGCCGAAGCTAAAAATTAGGAACGGTGACTTAATAACTGACCAGACTGCAGTACAACTTCTCAGGGACCTTGAATTCAAAACAGCACAGATCCGTGCTCAACACCCTGCCGCCGCAGCACAAGTTATACATTTTACACGGTCCCAGGCCAGTGAACACACACAAGAGTCACCGGTATCCAGCGCTAGTGAGGTAGATTGCCTGCCAACACTCCATCCCCTATGGTTGCAGCAACTGCAGATCACAGAGCAGAAAGCCAGTAACCTGCTCGAGCGCATTACAGAGCTACTAGAGACAGACACTATCAAAGCCAATAATCACACAACAGAAGCGGTTCTTGACATCCACACTATTTTGGAAACAGTAAAACAGGATTTAGACAGAACCGTACACATAGTCAAATCCACACAGTACGACAACACACCATCCATCAGCACAGACATATCAGGTGACGAGCCACCTGGTAACCTAACACAGGTGTCGTACACGGGAAGCAAGGCTAATTCCCCTCTAAACAGCCAAAACACCTCGGCATACGATAGTGGTGCGAACAGAATAGACAGACCAGAATCACTACACAGCCAACAAGAGACAGCTGAAAACGAGATGAATAGACACACTGAGTACCCCATGATCCACCCCACAAAGTTCACGGGGGAAGGCCAGGATCCCGAGGAATACCTCAAGGCCTTCAATAGAACGGCCCGGATCAATGGTTGGAGCGAGGAAGTTAGGAAACGGCTCCTTCCTGCCTATCTCACAAAGGCGGCCATGACATGATATGAGCTCCATGAGGACACGCTAGAAGCTGGCACATGGGAGGAAACCGCCTTACTCTTGAAAAATGAGTTCCAGCTTATACCAGACGATGACGATCTCTATGACCAGATTAGACAGAGGTCACAGGGACCCAAAGAGAGCGCCCAGGCATACATCAATGTTAAATTGATAATGTGCGAAAAGTACAATGCAGCCATGACAAATAAACAGGAAGTCAAGCTGTTAATGCAGGGCCTCAGACCAGCCATAGTGGAAAAGCTATGCATCATGAACAACCCCACGGTCCAACATATGTTAAATAACATAAAGACCATAGAGGAGGGGAGAAAGATCACGGAAAAGGCTACGGAAAAAGCCGTGGATCTGCACTTCAAAACTCAGAAAGACGACACTAACGACAAAATGGACGAATTAGTGGACAGGATGGAGAAACTGACCATAGCTGCCATCCAAGCGGGCGGGAGACCGCTAAGGGATGAGCACGCAGACAAACGAGAACACTATCATACTGAGAGGGACAGGGGGTACACAGAGGGGAGACGCTACGGGAGGGAGGAAAATTACTACCCTCCACAGCGGCCAGCAACACCTCCCCCACAGGATAGGCCACACTACCCTCCTCGGTACTCACCGATATCATACACGGACACAGAGCCGCCATACCCCTCAAGGCGTTCACCATCCCCGTACACACGGGAGTACTACCCTGAGGAGTACGACCACGACATCCCCCGACGAAACAGCCCGACACCAATTAGACAGTCCTACGCTGCCCCACAATACAGGGCAGACAGGGAGTACCGGGAAAACTCGCCCCCACGCAGGCAGGGCTATGCCGCCCCGCAGTACAGGGGAAATGGGGAATATCGGGAGAACCCGCCCCCACGCAGGCAAAGCTATACACCCCCACAATACAGGGGAAATAGGGACAGGCGAGGAAACCCACCCCCAACCAGACAGGAGTATGCAGCTACCCAATATAGGGAAAAGGGGAACCGACGGGAAAACCCGCTCCCCCAGCATCAGACATACACCCCACCCTGGAGGAAACAGGAAAACAGACCCCCGGGCAATAATAGACAGGGAAGAAAACATACGAAGGGCCCGGAACACTACCCCCTCCCCGACGAATACCCGAGGGACTTCAGGGATGAGACACCCCACAGGACAGGCAGGGGGGCAATACTCCCTACGCCTAGACACACACCGCAGGCGGGGAGCTGGCGCAGCCACCCCGAAGGGGGGGGCGCACATACATTACAGGCAGGCGTACACCCACATTTCCAGAAAACGCCTAGACGGGGAGGTTCGGCCAGCTAATGAAGCGGCTGAGGTTCCTTCCCCAACACAACACAAGAAAGACCCTTCCCCCAAGCAAACTCGCAAGAGTAAGGGGAAGAAGCAGCCAGCTAAAGCTAAGGCTGACGATCCGCCCCCGGACCGTTTCCAAACACACCCCGTGCAGGGAGACGGCAACTGTCTGTTTAGGGCCATGAGCTTCCTAATCCGGAATACCGAGGACTATCATGGGGACTACAGACAGAAAACGGTCAAACATATCCTGGCCAACTGGAAAGAGTACCGGGACTTTGTGTCGGACGAGCGGGAAAACCCATTCCAGACCGGGGCGGATTACAGTAAATACATGGGTAAGGACGGCACCTATGCCAGTGCCGTAGAGGTGACCGCTCTCGGCAAGGTGCTGAAAGCCAACATCCATGTATACACTGATGTGCACTCGCCTCCGCTATTCTCAACTGCGGGATTCGATAGGGACCTACATGTACTTTTTACAGGAAACCCTAAGGCGGGACATTACACACCCCTCACAATCATAAGCAAACAGCCTGAGAACACGCCCACACCCTCCAAACAGAAAACCCTACCCCCTTCACCACAACACAGGGTGGGAATTGACCACACACAGGCGCATGACGCGACCTCGCTCGGCATGGGGAAGCCAGCAACAGGAGGCGAACTCGCGACCGCCTGGAACAAAAGACGGGGTAACAAGGGCAAGCTCAGAGTCACGTTCGCAGACACACCTTCCCGAGAGGAAGAAACCAACAACAACACAACTACACAAAGGCTGGGAACGATTAATACATTAAACGTTCGCCAGCAGACTCCTAGTCTAACAGCAAGACCGGTTAAAGGAGCTGGCAATGTACTTGGCAAACGCACTTTGCTGACCGGGGCAAAGTATTCAGGACAGGAAGTCAGCCGAGAGGCGAAGCGTGCCAGGTACGATAAGCGGACAGCTCCGTGCCTTCCCAGCACAAATGTCACTCCGGCAACAACAACAACAACAACAACATACATCTTACACAACACATCGGTGCAGGGCAGTGGATTTCAGGTATCGGCCCTCACGATACACGCCACCATAAATGGCCACAGAGTGCAGGCCCTAATTGATACTGGGGCAGCCGTAAGTTGTGTTAATAGACGACACATTGCCGAGGCGCAAATACAAGGTGTCACGGGAGACATCCGGCTGGTAGCGGCCAATACTCAGACGCTAGAAAACATGGGGGTGGCAAACATACATATTAGGATAGACCATTTTTCCACAACGCACCCCATGTTCGTTATCGAACACCTTTCTGCGTCAGCCATAATTGGCATGGATTTTCTCGCTAGATATGAGGCTAGCATAAATTTCGCTAGTGGTCAGATGCTTTTAAAGCACGACCAGAGGCTCACCACACATCCCATGGTATACACCAGGAACAGAGATGGGATTCGAGCGGAGCGAGAAAATCACGAGCATCAGGCCCCTACACTGCACACTATCAGCCAATACACAGACACACACACAGATAAGGCGGCCAACCAGAACCACAGGCAGGACCTGACTCCGGAGCAAAATGAAAGACTCACGGAGCTCCTGGAGACTAACAGGGATATTTTTGCCCATTCAATGAAGGATCTCGCTGTGACAGACCTCATTGAACACCATGTCACACTCACTAGTGACCGGCCAGTAGACCAGCCTCCCTTCAGAGTGAGCCAGAAGGAGAGACACGCCATCGACGCTCAGATCTCAGAGATGCTCGAGGCAGGGGTCATTGTGCCCGTTATTTCTAACTACTCCTCACCGGTTCTGCTGACCAAAAAATAGGACGGATCGCACAGATTTTGTACTGACTACAGGAGGCTCAATAAGTTAGTCGAAAATGATAGTTATCCACTACCAAGGGCAGACACCTATTTGGACGCCCTTGGCGGAGCTAGCTGGTTCAGTTCGATGGATTGCTATAGTGGATTCTATTCAATCCCCGTCTATGAACCAGATAGGCATAAGCTGGCGTTCGTTACAGAGAACGGATTATTTACCTACACCCGTTTACCGATGGGTCTCCGTAACGCCAGCCAAACCTTCCAAAAGCTAGTGGATAAGACATTTTCAGGGCTTAAGTGGCGTTCCGTATTAGTGTACGTGGATGATATAACGGTCTTCTCCAACACTTTTGACGAACACATCGTACATTTGGAGGAGGCTTTCGCAAGGATCAGAGAAGCTAAACTAAGGCTTAAACCTGCGAAATGTCAATTTGCCAGACAGCAGATTAACATATTGGGCCATATTGTCAACAGGGAGGGCATTATTCCCGACCCAGCTAAGACTGACGCAATAACGGGCATCCCAATGCCCACAAATTTGAAACAATTGCGCAGTTTTATTGGCTTGGCTTCGTACTATCGCAAGCATATCTATAGGTTTGCACACATCGCCCATCCCCTAACTGAGCTCACACGTGAAAAAACGCCCTTCAGCATCAAGCAGGAACACATAGATGCCTTCAACACACTGAAGCAACTATTGACCTCACCTCCATTACTGCAACACTTCCACAGTGATAGACCCACATTTTTACACGTGGATGCCAGCCTGTATGGGCTGGGGGCAGCCCTATTGCAGGAAGACGCCGAAGGGCGCAAACGGTCCGTCGCCTACGCTAGCAGGAAGCTAACGGCCGTTGAGACTAGATACTCTGCCACAGAGCGGGAAATGCTGGCATTTTCGTGGGGAGTGAACTATTTTAGAGTATACCTCTATGGTATCAAGTTCACGCTAGTGACTGACCACGCGAGCTTGCTTTTTTGGGACAAATTTAAAAACCCAAATCCGCGGCTCAACAGGTTTATATTCCGCCTATATGAATATGACTTCGTGGTCAAACACAAGAAAGGCGCTACACACCTAGACGCAGATGGGTTGTCTAGGCTGCCAGTAGCCGATCCCCCGGATGACAGTAAGGACCACGACTGGGACGATATGCCCACCTTTGCCCTGACGGTGATTAACGTCAAGCAGGAGCAAGAAAGTGATCCGTACTTGAAACAGATTCTATTGGCACTAGAAAACTTGGATAAAGTGGACTCCAAGACAGCACGGCTGTCTAGGCGATTTTTCCTAGACAAACACGGGGTACTGAAATTTAAGCCCACAGCCATGCACGATAGCGCACCTATAGCGGTTCCGGAATCATTGAAAGAAAATATCATGATCGGACACCATAATAGCCCACTGGCAGGGGCGCACTTAGGTACGCATAAAACATACCTTAGAATCCGTGACAAGTACTATTGGGTAAACATGAAGGCCAACATAGATACCTTTGTAAAGACATGTCACACTTGCCAACGATTCAAAACGAGACCTGGCAAGCCTCATGGACTACTCAACCCAATTCCCGTGGGAGAGTTATTTCACAGAGTTGGGATAGATGTGAAAGGCCCCATTACGACAAGTCAGAAAGGTAATAAATATATCCTGGTGGCCACCGAATATCTCACACGATATATGATTACGAAGGCCGTTCCCAAAGCAGACACGAACAGCATAGCCGAATTTCTATTTGATATAGTTACACGATACGGCCTATTCCAAACCTTATTATCCGACAGAGGTACTATTTTCACCTCGAGAGTGCTCCAACAGTTTCTGGAGATACTCAGGATTAAGGCATACACTACCACGAGTTTTTCCCCGCAAACCAACGGACTCACGGAGAGTATGAACAAAATACTTGGAATAGCGCTGGCCAAATTTACAGAGGACGCAGGAACAGACTGGGATGAATACCTGCAAGCCATTACTTTTAGTTATAATACCTCTGTATCCACGGCTACGAAACACTCTCCACACTTCCTACTGCACGGATACACACCCAGAAGTCCCATAGACAATATATGTATCCCACAGGACGCCCACACAGACAATGCGGCCCGGCTAGAGCATTTGCAAATAGCCCGCATGGACGCTAGAAAAAACATAGCCGAGGCCCAGAAAAAGCAAAAAGAGCGGTACGATCGGAATAGGAATACCGTGGAATACACACCCGGGCAATTGGTCATGGTCTCCAATTCTGCCCGTAAGAAAAACGTGTCCGAGTTTCTCCTGCCACGCTGGTCAGGTCCCTTCAAAGTCTGCAGGAAGGTATCTGACTTAAATTACATAGTCCGCGTGCGCCATGGGAGAAAACTCATTAAAGACATTATTCACGCCCGCCGGATGAAGGCATATCATACACGCCAAGCTCACACACCTACACGTACAGGCGGGCACACTACTAAAAGAAAAGGAAACGATCCCGCTGGCAGATGTGGAAAAAAGGCCAAGAAATAGCCTTCAGACCCCACTGACCGAACCGGGATACGATCCTAACACTCACCAGAACTGTCCAGGAGACACAACCTGATTAGTGCCAGAAACAATTACTCTGGGTAAAAGACGGTCTCAAAACCCGCAACCTTCTGAATACCAGGAATACAAGGTCGGGTAGCTATCCAGTTCTAGAATAGAAAAATGAGAAAGCTAAGACAGATTGGGACAGTTCCACCAACAGCGGGTCATAAACGAAAAACAACAAAATCGCCTCCGGCATCTAGTCACCAAACACGCGACTAGCGGCCCAGACACACTAGTGTATAACGACATTTGGTACAACGGATAGGAATATACCTGAACCCCGATACAGTTAACACAAAATTTGGGGACACAAACGTAGTTAGTGAGAGGTTCTTTTGTATGGCGGACGGCCCCACTCACAATTACAGAGATACCATTCAGACCGAGAGACACAAACATACAGTCACAGAGCATTGTCAAGCAAGTAACAAGATAATGCACACGTGAGTGAAATTAGACACTATCGAGAAGCGATAAGGCGCGCATGGCTGGCTGACCTTCACGCACACAGACGAACTAAGCCTGCTCCAAGTGGACAGGAAAGACGCGTTCATTCACGGCAGATCCAAGGACCCTATAACTTCCAAAATTACACTACGAGGAGGATCCAAAAACATACAAACTTTGCACAGGTATGCGTACTTTCATTTGCGCAGTGCACATACACGGGGAACGTGCCATAATATGGACGGCACAAATACCGTCGTGACAAGTCTTTACAGGCAACCGGGTCCGAACCCATGATCACACACCACGCTCGTACCAAAAACTAACTATCCAACGGTATTTTTGGTACGGGGAACACAATCCAAATACATACAAGGAGCGAACAAAACATGAACAACGCAGACATAGTACACAGAGAATGACATGAGATCACGGGTTCCAATCCCAGTAAACATTAGACACCAAGGAAGGCAATCATCCAGGCTTCCAACCACACCGAAATTGGCCAATACAGATACATGAACAGGGAATACCACATTTCCTCACGCTAAAAACCGGGCATAAAATTTCAAAATACACCTGACATGGGAAATACATTTCCCAGACACAGCTAGGATAATTTCATAAGACAAAGGTCTCACGGAATAGTGACCACACCATAGTATTGGCAAATGGTATGAATTGCCACATTAAGTCCGCCAGGAATCTAAAACAATGACCACACTTGCATACGTGCAGGAAAGCACATGCCAGCGGATGACAAACAATAACATCCCAGCCTGACATTACACATACCAACTGCTGACTTGCAGACTCGTCATACTGCAATACTGCTGGTGACAAGACACTATTGTGTATCGGCAGTGACCGTGAAATTACAAACACAAAACAATTATAACACCATACATTTTTTTTTCACACTGCAAAAACATTTCGCAATGGACAAGACGTGACACAGCGGAACTTATCTTGGGCCCATACGAGCACGTTCTCAAAGACATTGGCAAGCCACGGGCGCCTTTTGCCCATACGCGCGACACATATTACGACTTAGCCTGTAACAGACCAAACCGTCCGCGTGGTGTAGCGGAACGTAGGCACACACACACGCGCTCACTAAGTAGAAGTGAACACAGACAGGGGCTCTGAGGAAACAAGACCTCCCCCCCCCAATAACTTCTTGTCGCGACTCTATTCCTAAAATAAATCATTCCAGGCGACTAGGACATGGCCAGTCGCACTACGTCCACTGGACACACTTACACTACAAATGGCAGACCAGATTAGGTCGTGAAGCTTTACTATCCCAAGGCGCGGATAGAAAGCCAACATGGACCAAGGGAGGATGACAGGACCACAGGCTACCAGAGTTCCACCTTAATCCCTTCCAATAACCCTCTCACGTCCAACATAAACCAACGCAGACACATGAACACAACCAAAACAGCTACACTACATTACAGAGTACACACAAGGGGTTGATGGACTTCATGCGTCTAAAGAGAAGGCATGCTACGCCTTGGATCACGATGCTACCACCTGAGTATTAGGGGTGGGTCGGCAAAAGATTAAATAAGCATAATGCGCATCTCCAAATGAGAGATGAGGCCATAGATATATACTAACCATTCTTTATTAATTAAACACTCCCGCATGACAGGAATATATTGGTATTATGCCCCACCCTACACCTATCCGTACATGAAGGCAGACGCCTCATAGCCAGATACATGCATGACTATCCCATCCATTCACCAGGGATATTAATATCAAACCTGCATGGAATTTTTATATCTTTGCAATCCCGGGAATTACCTCCCCAGTCCACTCACTATAGGAGCATCCCAGCGCCATCACCGGTTCCAGGCCACCACTAACGTGGAACCCAAAGGTGCGCAACCCCTTCCTACCATACTTTAAGCCCACTCTACAAATAACTACCCCCAGATCATAATAACAGGGTACCTGACGCCACAGACCCTACTAACACCTCCATTAAGGTAAAGAGAGCATTATTGCTGGAAAGCTGACGTAGCAATGGTAGACCAGAAGTAGCCTATGTACTTAGAAGATCTACAACCCCACAACACTGGAAATATTTTACATTTTACACAGAGATTAAACTATTTACACAGGTTACGCCCACATTTTTTTACAAAGGAATCTGATACGCTCTGATTGATGACAACGGCGTAAGCCGAAGGTCAGAGGGACCACACTGGAGCAGAGCTGGGGAAGGTGATGTGGACCCTTACCCCAGTTGGCTCAACAGCGCAGCGACCTCACTTAACTTGACGGCTAGACCAAACAGACGAACCACGTAAGGTCAAAGCATTCGTGACCTGGCACGGGCAAACATCGAGATCTAGGGGTGCATATAGCTTATCCCCCTTGTCGGAGAAGGTTACACCCACTATGTGCCACGGTCATCGAAGCCAAGACCTGCAGGGAGACTTTCTGAGAATGGCGGGAGAAATAGCTCACTCAGTGCCGGACTCGGGAGCTATCCCTAGAGACGACCCCATTATGACTAGACTTCTAGTTAAATTTAAATTTAAGTAGGCACGGCTTCCATAGCGGGAAGCAAAACTCCTGTGCGTTGGAGGGAAATGTTACTGCGAGATACATACTACTACGGCCGATACAGGCGAATATTAATGCGACAAGCATACTACTGCGGCCGATACAGGCGAAGATTACTGCGAAAAGCAGACCACGATTGCCGACAAAGGCGAAGACAATATTATGCCATTGGACGACAATGTCCAATGCCCACATAAATGGCGATGCATCGGGCAACCAATGGGCATTAAGAGAGGGGCATAGCGAGCGCCTCATAAGGGTTACGGGGGCGGCCCAACTACGACTACACACGCAATGGCAACGGTCAAAGAAATGATAAGTACAGCGGGCGAAACGGTTTGCTTAGTGGCACCGTAAGCCGCCTGTGACTAGGTTAGTACTAGTAATAAGACCCAGAATAGATGTCGACAATAGGATTAAAACGGAGGGGACTACGAGACATTGTTGGGTTCCGGTCCCGACAATGTACTACAAGGGAACCACCGCGAGAGAAATCAAACGGACAGCCTCCATCTAAATTTTAGTACTTAAGTCATAGTGCCATTTTCAGGTCACTTAGATGTAAGCAAATTTACTAACCGCTGTTGCTAATAATAGCACAGCACATTTCGGCTTTAGAGTAAGGTCCACTCGGCATGTACATACAGTATAGTTTACATTTAATTAATTTTATTAATAAGTAAGATAAGTAGTGTTAAGATAACGCCGTTCGGCGCCTGATGACCCAGAAACCCGGCATCAGGGTAAGTCTGACAACTCATGATAAGTCATGATAATTTGTTGTAAGATAGCATAAGCCTACATTTAAGGCAATTTTTTTTATATATATATATAGATTACAGTAGAATATCTCGGCACTTGGTGACTAAAAATCCGTTACCAAGGTAAGTCCGACACCATTAGGCTAAGATAGGTTAACGTAGGCTAACCTAGATTAAGTTAGACTTCAGTGGCGCTACACTTAGTTTACAAATTAAGCGCCACCAATGAAGGTTCTATATATACCTGTAATGCATTGCAGTGTATTGTACTGTCCTATTCATGATTAATCCACTTTCACCCACACAGGAAGACCACGGAGCTACGAAGAGATGAACATTTTTATATGGAAACATTTTTGGATTTACAGGTAACCAGGAGCATGAATATGTCTGTGGTAAATATATTACCAAAATACACATACCTTCATCTATGTCATACACAAATACACTACTCACCAATTTTAGTTGCACCCTTAAAGGTGACAACGTCAGCGGTCAGCGGTGGACAGCATACGTGGGATGATGACCATCGCTGAACGCAAACACATTGCAGCATACGCAAATGAAGCGTTACTTCAGGCTCAAAGGGCGACACAGAGTTTGTAAGTGCCGTACCTTCGACCCTAAGGTGGACTTCCGACCCACGACGGAAAACCACGAGGTTATATGATAAGTACAAGGAGAGACTAGTGGACTAGCCACTAAACCGCACCAGGAACGGCCGATTAGAGAACGGTAGTCGAGGCATGATGGTAAGGTGCGCACTAAGTATAAGGGGTATACAATAACTGGCCATGTAACAGAGCTCTACAAGGTATATATGATAGTGATAATTGTAAAGTGTAAATTATTTTGTATTTTCTCGCCATGTCATACAATTGAAAGGTTCCACAAGGGTGGCCAACATACCTATACGTACAGGGTACCAACATGGCAACCTTTATTTTTTCTATGTTCATCATTATTACTATGTTTACTGTGTTCACTTGTAAATCGTCAGGTATATTACAAATGTAATGATTATTATTATTATTATCGGGTCATATCTGTTATCAATATCATGACCACCAACGTAAATAATGTCCATGATTTGTTTTCTTTCATTTTTCTTTCTTCTAACTTCCCCATTTGTCAGGGTGTTCCGTTTTATCCCAAACCAATAAATGCACTTTGATTATATCCCTTAAATTATACCGTGGAACACCCATTTTTTCTATTCTCTTCTATCTTTCTCTTAGCAGGGAGCACTTTTTCCCCAAAATAAAGCCAGACGACACACTTCCTCGTCTAGCTGGGTTTTTCCTCCCTGCACAACTATGTAACGGATAAGTACCCAAACCATGTTTTTTTTCTTTTTGAAACTAGCAATATGCCAACAATGTCAATTTTTTTTTCAATGTCAATTTTTTCTCGATGTCAAATTTTTCTCAATGTCAATTTTTTTCAATGTCCATTTCTATTTTCACAATGCCAATGTCAATGTTATATATATATATATCTCTGTACATCCCATAACCCTCCCCTCTGAACACGGGCTGATCTCACACCTACACTTCGATACGACACCACCCATTCTATACGACGACGCCGACGACGACGAGGAAGACACCACCAGGAGATACGAGGGGGCTTCAAGGACAACTACATCAACATCCCAACCTCCAGTTCCGTTCCCGTTCGCGAGGACGCGAACAAATGGAGGAAGACGCTTGTACAGCCTCCCAGGGGTATGCACCCCTTGGAGACCATCCCCCCATCATCTGTCTAAATATCCTAACGGGCAACCCTCGTAAAGCCAGGCCAACATCCATCAACGCCGCAAGGACAGCTTGCCATTCTAGAAAGCAGCTCAATCCTTGCACAATTATTACACACAGCGACATATTATTAACTGGGGCAGCTATGCCATCACATTGCTGACAGCATAGCGCCCAAGAATATAAAAGGAGGCCTAAGGAGGTCACAAGGATCTCTCCATTATCAGTCTCTCAGTGGTGCGGCCGAAGGCTACGTTGGTGTCATCAGAGGTGAGTCAGTCGTGTTCAGATCTCCTACTTTTGTAACCTTTATCCACAGCTTGTACTTTCACATTGTGAACATTGTTACATTCCCTACAAGGGACTCATACTTTAACTTCACAGACCAATAAACACTTGGTCAACACTCTACACTCGCCTTACTGTTTATACGCCTCTTTACATCCCAACGCCCTTCCTTATTCCCGTCACGGTTAGACGTGACATACGGTAGTCTGATAGTGCTAGCTCAGACATCATTGTATTTCTCGCGGCGGCCCGGCTGCTAGGGAGCAGCGCGTGCCACTTAGCTGATACAAGCACGTTCAGTTATATAATAAGCCAGTCAGCTGAGCGACCAGCACAGTGACCCTTGCATTGAGGCCCGTCCCCTAAAACACTACTACATTATTTATAGGAGCGCCCCCTAGTTCCTAGCACACAACAACACTCTACACTGGTCAGCTTACCCTGCCAAGGGAAGCTACCCCTTTTTAGGCACAGCTTTATAAATCAACACAATAACTCTTCCCTTTTAGATCCAACCACCCCCAAATAAGGGATCTAAAACAGTATGAGGAAACAAAGTCTTTACACTGACTTTTATGACTGTGATACAGTTTGACCAGCTGGCAAGTAGCACACTGTCGCATAGAGGGTATTTTTGCCATAGCCAGTTGCTTATGGTGATCATAATCCGTACATGGTTGCAATTCACTTAACACAGGGTCTTGAGTCCATGATTTTGGTACATGTTGCCAGATTTCTCTCACTGCATTTGCTGCGACATAATAAATGAATGATTTTGGAAGAGCCAATAATTCTTCTTTGGTAAAACTGCCTAGTTTCTTTTTACACACAAAGAACTTTCCAATCGCTTTATCGGTAGCATCCCCTTTCTCCATGGTATCACGTTGATGTTTACACGTCGCTTGTAGAAATTTCACTGGTGTCATCCACAGGTAAACCATTATTTTTAATTTTATTTAACAACTCCCAGCAGGCATTGGTGGTTAGCCAATGAAACAATTGCCACACCTGTGCCAGGACTTTATGGGTAATATTGTCACAGGGGCAGTGGTCCATGAGTGTTTGCAGCGATGGACAGCCCATGTCCATTAAATCGATACATTGACAGTAAGACACCAAAAATGGTTGTAGCCATTGACGTTTTTCACTACCTTTCACAAATACTACATGGGCAGAAGACAAGTGGGCTTTCATGACCATGTCCAGGTGCTTATATGAAATGGTTCCTTGCTTCCAGTCTAGTTGCATGTGAGTTTCAATCCACTGAGTTTGTTTACGGTCTTTATCACACAATAAATCAAACGCATAAGGTGGTTTAAACACCAAATGGGTAGCTTGTGGTATCCAAAATGTGGAACAATCGATGATGGCCACTTCTTTAAATATAAATTTGTTATCTCCAATTTTAAACCCTTGCCAGTCGACAATCAGTGTACGCAACATGTTCACTCTTGTCTGGATCAAGTCTAACTGACCACAGACTGTCGATTGTTCAGTAAAGTGTACCCATGTCATTTACTGATATTCCATTCTAGTAAAATAAAATAAAAACATAGAGTAGTCACTATAGAGGTTATGATATGACAGAAGGCATAAGAAATAATAATATAACAACAACAACCAATTTTAATTACATTAATTTATTTGCATAACAAGCTTTACATTCTTTTTTCATTCTAGGATAGAGGCGGTACCATCACATACAACAAAAAAGTCTGTTATATTTATAGTGTGCATAACACCGATGATATTCTAATGTCTCTAAACTGGGTGTTTTTGACTGTGAGCTGCTCACTGAAGCACTGTTGACACCATAAAGTCCACATGTATCATAACTTTCTTCATCACTCAGAGGCATGAGTGAGGGGTAACTTGAATGACAGGGTATATTACCCACCTCCATTCTGCACAGGTAGGGGCAGGCAGGTGACCAGCGCTGATGTTCCTGCATGGGTTCATCGCTCTCTTGCCATTGGTCTAACATGATGGGGCAAAACACACATTTCACTTCATCTCTTGTTTTTAAATAGTAGAATCCAGCGGCCGCTAAGGCTTGAGGGTTTATAAAAGGCACCGGCCACGTCGCAAAGGTCTTGAAACGTTGTTCCTCAGATTTTAAATTCATGGATGTAACTTCTCTTGAAGCTTGAAAGCAAGACATGACTGAGGGGTTTGATGTGGGTTGACCTGCTATTTATACACTTGTCACTTGGTTGGACAGTGGATAATAGTTGACTTGTTTGTGATGAATAATCAAACAGTAGGTCGTGGTATTGGCTGGAACATTGTCATGCGTTTCAAAATCTAGTCGAATGTCAATATTGGATGATTTGATAGACTCTCCCAAGTAGGAACAGTCAAAGACAATCAGTGGCGCCCTTGTCTTAAAAGCTTGGGGTGACAACATTGGACAATTCTCTTTTTGATAATACGACCATCTAAATTTAGAAAACAAGTCGTACAGGGGGCCAAACTTATTTTTTGAAAAATCTAAATCCAACCCTTCATAGGGAAACACAGCACCGTTGAGGAAAGACGTGTATTTCTCAATTGCAGGTGATCAAATTGCGTGACATCTTTGGTTTGTTGATACTTGCGATTTGTTTGAAAACCCACAATCATGTAGAGAGGTCTCTCTGTATAGCGGGCAATTTTTATAGACCAACTGTGTGTGTTGGTGGTGGGCAATAACGGGTACTCATGGAGTGCCCAGCTTCTAAATTCCATGGGTAGAGGTATATCTCTCTTTACCATTTTGATTATGTCCAGTTTTTTGCTATCGTTAAGGGTCACATGAGGCACTTTCCATAGCAAGCGTTGTAGTTGAATTTTTGAATCAATGGGGGCATTGTCGGCTCCCTTGAGTGCATTATTATCACTCCTGTCTCTCACCAGATAAAGCACTTGCCTTGCGTTGACCACAATGCGCTGGTGATCTTCAGCAAAGCCTAAAATCAGTTTAAGAGGTAAATATCCAGTAAAGGTGCCATCGGTGTGTACCATCCAGTCATTGATCGAGTCAGGACACCAACCCTCCATGCAAAGTGTTTTAGCTTCTTCCTCTCAATAAGAGGGATATAGTTTCATGACACTGGAAATACCCACATTTCGAGTGCTATCCACCACGATATCGTTAATCATATAACGCACTTCAGAAAACAGGAAGGCGAAAGCATGGTTGGCTAACTTGGATGTAGTGGGTGTAGAGCCTTCGGCTTTGGTGAGCCGACCTTCAATCAGAATAACACTTTCATGCGGTAGAGTGTAAATATCTTGGTTGTTGATAACAAATTGTATTTCATCATTGTTATTGAGTCCAGGTGTTTGAGCTTGATAAGAATGCAGATAAATTCGTACCACTCCTGGTTGCTCCTCGATGTGGTTCGCTACCTCTAGGATAGAATTCATCGCGGGAGTTAATGTGGTAACTCAAATGCTGTAAAATCTGCTTGTTCTGAGATGTTAACGTGTATTCACGTGGTAAACAAATAACACCATTCCTAGACGGTGCTGTTGCTTTATATACAAACTATATAGTGGTTTTAGCACCAACTTGTAAGTCACTGGTGTGGTAGAATCTAGATCAATGAGTTGTTGCTCTCTATTGATCAGTCTTAATGTTATATTACTAATACCATCGGCAGCCACAGAATGAAAAAGCACCACTGGAGGGTTTTCACGAATAATATAGCCATTGGGTGATGTTACAATAAAGTCATAAAGCGAATGCGACGGTTCTTGATTGGTGTTCATTTGACTAATAATATTACACGTCACCGACACATGATGGTCCTCAATAAATTTTACTTCATGGTCTGATTCATGTTTTTTGTTGGGCTCCAACACGCGTGGTTTAAATCCTAGCAATGGACCAATGGAATCGGGGTGTGTTTTAAAGTCAATTTTGAATGTAGAAAAATACAGCAGCGATGAGTGTTGGTATTTCCTACCAGTTAAAACTTGCGCGTTCCATCGAGAAATGACTTTACACCATATTCATTGATCAACACCACATAAATGTGTTCATAAATGTCACCTATCGTGTATCCACCAGAGTTCAGGGAGAGCACAGAATCTTCATAGTAAAACTTGTTGTTCACATTTTCACGTATGTTGAATATTCGATTGTACGTTTCAAGAGAAACAAGTCCTAAACCATAGGGTTTTTCACTCAATTCGATAGGTGGGTAAAAGTCTAGGCTCACTTCAGGTCCACGTCCATGCAGTGTAAACGTCTTACTTTCCACCGACATACTGTTGACGTTTTTGCTTATGTTGCGTCTTATATAAAAAAAATAAACACAAACGTCCACACTGTTGGCTGTTAAACGTTTGCTCACGTTTCACATTATAATATGTCTTGATCCTGTTTCCAAAATAGGCCACTAGTTCCATGGGCGGGGGCAAATTCCCAAAACTGTCAAAGTACCATACAGTGGATCCCTCTTTGACATAAGCTACATAATGTGTTCCAGGTCCTCGGATATCATCCAAATTGACAACAGCACATTCATGTTTCTAGGGTTGTGAGGGTAACTGGTTTCGCATAAACACACCTCGAAAATGAGAAAGCTTCAGTTGTTTAGCATAGCTTTCCACTTGCTGATGCGTCAGGGCATGTCTTGCTATGGCTGAGGTTAAAGATGTTACTTTTTATTTCGAAAAGGTGAAATTCCAAATCCTGTTTGATAGAAGGCTGGCTTCAAATTAACATTTCTAGCCCCCATAGCAATGGCCTCCATTGTTTCATTGTGTCGCTGACTTTCTTTGAATTGTTGCTTGCCCTGTAGCAGGGCTTTAATAGTTTTTGCCACTGCACTGGCGCCACCAAAAATTGAACCTAGAGCAGCCAGACCAGCGAATAATGCAGGCAAAAATCCCGCTCGTTTGGGGACGGGAATCACTCGCCCTTGTTTTGAACTCTGTCGTTGACGTTTTGGAATAACACGTCTTTGTGCTACTCGAAGAGCTTTCCTTATGGTCAACACATTATTTTTTATTTTTTTCATTCGCAAGGGCTTGTCCACGCATGTCTTAAGCCCAGGCTTTGCCAAGGACAGGGTCATATTTTTAGTCTTTCTCACCAAATATCTTTGTTTCACCATGATGATAATGACCAACAACCTTTCACAAGAAAGTTTAAGTCACAACTAACGTCAGATTGTTATTTCATGGCTGTATATTCCAATTCTACATAAAGTGGGAAATCATTTATGGTTTTTCCAGCTTACTTTTCATCCCATGTCAACATGAGATGAAAGGATAATTCGTCTCCTGCCTTGACCATTTCATGGTTATGGACCAACATCCTATGACCATTTATCTCTATTTCTAAATGGTTTTCATCAGGTATGGCGTATTTGATGTGAATGGTTCCATCATAGTGTAATCGATAGTGGCTTAAACCCGAAGCAAGCACATAGGTCAAGTGCTGGTCATGAACTAGCGGTATATGGTTTCTCTCATTCACTGGTTTTACATTTGTCAGATACACTAAAAATACAGATGAGATACATTTATAAAGCCTTTTCATTTCATAGGTCACGTATCGCTTGGTACAGACATCATCATCTTCTTGTGGGCCTTCCACGTGAATAATGCGGTGATGATTAGCGCTATAGCCACCCACTGTAAGCTGAGGCACTTTATCATAAAACTCATACACCTTGTTATCCACATATTTCTTGTAGTAACGTCTGTAGACACTTGAGGATGTTTTACATGGGTTAACCGCTTTCCTTTAAAGTTATAATCTCCCTGTTTTGTGCGTTGCACTACAGACCTATCCACATAGTGTTTATTAGCAGGATCTGTTTCTTGTTTAGGATCATGTATGGGAACAGACCTAGCTTTGACCATCAACGCACGTCCAAAGACATCCATCGTCAACCTGTAGTACGAGTCTACTGTTTCTATGACAAGGCTCGGTGCGATGTATATAAACAGCCTGCTAGCCTCTCTAAGCCTTAGTTGAAATGAAAATAATTAAGCTGCAAGAGGCATTCCCCGTGGGGGACATGGTTTCCCATCTCTGTCCCACATCACGTGAACAACGTCATGGTTCGTTGTTTCCATCTTCCATTCGCTGCATCATTGTGGGACCTTCCGGCTGTGGAGAGACCAATCTTTTGCTGACATTTATTACAGCGCCCAATGGTCTGTGTTTTCAAAATATTTATATTTTCGCAAAATCTCTCTACCAACCCCTCTACGTGTTTCTGGATCAAGTCATGTCTGGATTACAAAATGAGAATATGGGGTATTTTACATTTTCCACGCAAGAAAATGTTATTTCACCGGATGAGGTAAAGCCTGATTCACTCATGATTTTCGATTATGTATCTACTGAACGACAAGGTATCATTCAAAGCTATTTCAGCATGGGTCGACACAAACATATCGATTGCTTCTATCTTGGACAAACTTATTCTAAAATGTCCAAACAGTTGATTCGTGACAATGCCAATGTCATTGTTTTATTTCGCCAGTACGAGAGGAACAGTCGTTACATTTATAATGAACATGTGAATCTGGATATGACCTTTCAAATGTTTATAGAATTGTGTGGCAAGTGCTGGAACACACAACGTCATTCCTGTTTAGTGATTGACAAACAAAGTGAACTCAACCAAGGGCGGTATCGCTTAGGGTTTGATCATTTTATTGCTATTTAAGGCACTGTATCATTCCCTCTCAAGCCATTTGTCACGACATCATGGTGTTAGCAGAGAGTCAATTGAAAAAAGCATATTATTAGAGCAAAAAATACTATTCGCCAAAAGTTTCGTCAATTGAAACGATCATGCTTTGTTTATTCAACAACGTTTAGCACCTCCGCTAAATGCCATGTTGAAACCCTCTTTTAAGCCATCTGAAACGCTACCTACCGTTTCACAAGCCACTCAGACGCACCACGAGGACCCTGAGGAAGAGGAAGAGGAACAGGAAGATTTAACTAGTGTTAGCGAAGTTGAGGATAATGAGGAACAAGTGTTTACGCCTCAAAAAAAAGGTATCACCCTTTGCAGAGTTTTTAAGAAAAAAGAAATCCTTGGCCATGGTCGAAACACCTTGCCCTTCCAGATCGTCTCCATTTTCACAACTCTTGGCCACCCCTCAACATAAAGCTCAACTGAAAAACATTTTAATAAAATATTATGGATCAACACTGGAACCCTATTTCACCAATCTATTTATTGGAAACACAGATACCACATATGGCGTTCACTATGAGGATGATAGTTTTAAAATTGGTGAATTATCGATTAAATTTAGTCGTACTAAAGCTGTCATTAAAAAGATCATCTATAAATTAACACCAGGACTGTTAAAGCTACTATTCTCTCGGACTCCCTCATCTCAAGATTATACGCCAGAGGACCTTTGTAAATATAAATCCATTTTATTGGACACCCATGCTCACAAAAGACAGTATGATCCCACTCAACAAGTGAATGCCAATATATCTCAAAAATATAAAACCATCATTGCAAAACTGTTCCCCACCAGTCAAAGTGGTCGTCGTAAAGTGTCCGCTTCAGGGGTGACATTTAAACCATTAAAACCCCTTGTGGATGTTACCTACTGGCACAATCCAAATAAACTCGTCCAGCGACTACAGCTGTTGCATGCTTCACGTCATGCCGGCCATACTGGTCACGATTGGGAAATTCAAGAAATTGAGGAAGAACATCGAAATGCCAAAATTATTGTTTAAGCCCTCACCCATTAAAATGGGTATTGCTCACGAGTTGCATCGTCCAGCTAGACGTCACTATCAGCGACTCAAGGTGATTTCACAGGGTGTGGATGAACTTTGGCAAGCAGACTTGGTTGAAATGATTCCCTATGCTAGCGTTAACGATGGTGTACGCTATATGTTGACGGTCATTGATGTTTATTCCAAAAAGGCGTTTGTTGAACCTGTGCGTCGCAAGTCTAGTCCACTGGTCCCCAAAGCCTTTCAACATATTATTCAACAATCTAAACGTCAACCTCAGCTGCTACAAACCGACCAGGGAAAATAATTTTTCAACAAGGATTTCTCCAGTTTTCTCAAATCTAAGGATATTCACCATTACACCACGTACAGCAATCTCAAAGCCAGCGTGGTCGAGCGGTTCAACCGAACATTGAAAACCCATATGTGGAAAGCGTTTACCGCTCAGGGCACTTATCGCTGGTTGGACTTGTTACCTGAGCTAGTGTCACGTTACAATGACACCAAACACAGAACCATTGGGACCAAGCCACGACTTGTAACTAAAAATATTCCACAACTGGATAAACTGTTTAACCCCATAAAAACAGCAGACCCTAAACGTCATCGCCTTAACATTGGGGACCATGTTCTTGTGAGCAAATTCAAGTCCGTCTTCGACAAGGGCTACACACCAAATTGGGGGACTGAACTATTTCGAATTCGTCAAGTCAACCTGAACAGTCCAGTCACCTATTTACTCGAGGAACTCAACCATCAACCCATAAAAGGCAGGTTTTATCTTCAAGAACTCCAAAAGACAGCGTTTCCTAAACATTACCTTGTGGAAAAGGTGTTGAAACAAAAAGGAAATAAAACTATATGTAAAATGGTTGGGATTTCGCTCAGCCTTTAATTCTTGGATTAATAAATTACATGTTGTGTGAACCTGTGTGTCTTGTAATTATTTATTTATTCACAAACGTTGTACTTAACCTACAGTCCTATGTACAGTCCTCAGCTATACATGCATTATGAGCAATACATATTTCTTTCTCTCTTCACCTGTGTTCTCTCTTACACCAACTCCCCCCTCCCCCCCCCCCCCCCCTTCACCTCCCACCACTGTCAAAACAGGTTGTGACTTGTTAGCTCTTATCGTGCGCGTGTACAGGTTAGTACCTGTGTGTTAGATCATATTACACATGAACTCGCATTTTCTCACGTATGAACCAAAACAGGATGTGACTTGTTTCACAAGGAGGACGGTAATAAGGTCATCTCACACGTGTTCACATGTATTTCATTACTTTCCTTTCATATCGTTATTACATTATAGTAGTGGGAGATTAGTGAACAACGTCAGTTCAACACACTGCTTTACGCGCAAAATGTAGTTAGGCCCTTTCACATAATTTAAATAAATTCATGGGCTAGTCCGTGGGAACCAGGCCAAAGGGACTCATCAACAAGGACTCGTCCACAAGGACTTGTCCACAAGGAATCGTCCACAAGGACTCGTGAACAATGACCTGTCAACAAGGACTCGTCCACAAGGACTTGTCCACACAGACTCATCCACAATGACCTGTCAACAATAACCTGTCAACAAGGACCCGTCCACACGGAACCGCTCCCCCACCCTCTTCAAAAGCCATGAGTGGGCATGCATATAAAACAAAAAACAAGCATGTTAATTCATAGTGGCTATCCACCTTATACATGTCTCTTGTGTAGAACAACGTTTCATTCCATATTGGCATTCAAACTCTCACATGTTGCACTTGGAAAGAGAAATTCTCTAAAAAATTAAAATGTCACCCCCTAGTAGGGGTAGGTTTTATTTTGGGGTAGAGATATGTTGTGCAATGGAAAGGGGGTGTCATCCCAAGTTCAATGACACCTCATTTGTCAAAATCCGACCATGCGTTCGAGAGATATCGCGCCGCCGCCATCTTGTGAGGAGGGTGTGGTGGTGGAGGGTGTAGAACTGTTACAAATACACTACTCGCATCCATCATAAAACAGACTGAAACGCGCAAATATAGCAAATTTCCGTGGAAATGCAGAAAAAACAGACAAACTTTCATTTTAAGCCTATTTTCAATTTTGAAAAAATAGGCTTATGAGATCACCTTTTGTACGTGTGTGTGTGTGTGTCCCACTAATAAAATCTAAACGGCTGGAGCGATTTCAGTGAAACTCGGTAAGTTTATAGCCCTATTCCGGGCGACCCCGATCGTGTCCTTCAAATTTTATTACGTCTCACCAATTCAACATGGCGGCTGTGCGAAATATTTCACCACCATTAAATATCTCCGAAACTATTCCCGATATCACCCTGGAATTTATTACGGTGATAAAGGGAACTACTAGAAGTTCACCTATGTAACTTCTGAAAAACTGGTAACTACAAAACCAACATGGCGGCCAAGCGATATTGGGACATTTAAATAGACGTTTCTCGCGATTTAACCAACCAAACGCAATACAACTTGGTACAGTATATGTTTATACACATTGTAATGCACCGACATATAACTTCGTACAATTATTTATATAACCACAAGATGGCGGATTTTTGGAATATTTCACCGGCATTCTATATCTTTGAAACTGTTAGCGGTATCACCCTGAAATTTTGTACGGAGATAAAGGGCACTAGTGGAAGTTCATCCATAAGACTTTCAAAAACCGGTTAACTACAAAACGATCATGGCGGCCAAGCGAATTTGAAAATTTTAAAGAGACCTTTCTCGCGATTTAATGTTCCAAACGCAATAAAATCTGGTACAGGAAATGTTTATACACATTTAAAGCACTGGTATCCAATTTAGTTCAATTGTTTACATAACCTCAAGAAGGCAGCTGTGCGAATTTCGAAAATTATTTTTTTATTTCTTGTGTCGTAATCATGCGATCGAAGTGAAAGGTTGAATAATAAACCTACGCAATAATTTTCCTTTAATGGTGCGTGACTCTATGGCCTATACATTTAACAATCCAACATGGCGACCATCCGAAATATTTAGATGGCTCTGAATATCTACGAATCTGTTATAGCAATCAAAATGAATTTTTTTAAATGTTCATTGGGGCTATGAACTTAAGTTCGCCTATAGGACTTTCATGACCCTGGTGATCACTAATCCAACATGGCGGCGACGCGAAGTATAAATATTCACGTGAACGTTTCTCGCAATTTAACCATCCGAGTGCGGTGAAACTTGGTATAGTAAATCCTTATACGAATGTTAATCCAGTGGCATCTAATTTATTTCAATTGTTTCCATATCCACAAGATGGCAGCTGTGCGAAATTTTAAAATCTCTTTGTTTTTCTTCTTGTGTCCTAATCATGCGACTGAAGTTTGAATTCTACACGTACACAATAATCTTCATGTACCAGTACATAACTTTATGACCTACATTTATAACATTCAACATGGCGACCATCCGAAATATTTAGTCGGTTCTCAATATCTACGAATCTATTACAGCAATCAAACTGAAATTTTGTATGTTGATAGTGGCAATTAACATAAGTAGGATATGTGAAAATAGGCTGTATAGTTCTTCACGGAACTACTTGTTATAGAGATAGAGAGAGATTCTACGCTTATTTCAGCATGTATTTTAAGGGGGTAGGCCCCCTGGTATGAGAGATACGGAGAAGAGTTACATCAATGATTGGTGTCTTGCCTCTGAAGGATATCTGTATCAAATTTTACGTTGATCCACTCAGCCGTTCTCGAGTTATAAGGAAAAAAATTGTCCACAGACAAACAAACAAACAAACAAACAGACAGACAGACAACAAATTTATTTTTGCGCGCATCCATCATAAAACAGTTTGAAACGCGCAAATATCGTCGTAGACTCAGCAGGAGACAATGTGAGTGTTATTATTCCACCAAAGAAGCAGCTTAGCATATGGTCCTAAACACATATAAGGCCGAGTTAGAAATGCATCCCACTGTACTAATTTCTGCCATAGTATACTAAGAGAACCAGCTCATTCCACGGGTTTTTGTGAAATTTCTGTGTATCGAATAGTTCGAGAATACAAAGCTACCCACAGTTTACAGTCGCCCAAGAAAGAGAAACCAAGGGCAAAGATTTTGGAAACAGTTGGAGAGTTTGATAAGAATGCTATAAGAAGAAAGGTCCACTAGTTCTTTTTTTTCGCAATGAGCTGCCTTCGATCGATAAAGTACTCGTACTTATCGCTGTGAATGAAGACACAGATTTGCCGGGTTTTTTGACGAACGACATTCTATAATTTATTGGAGGAACTAAACTTCGAACACGAACGAGTACGAGACATTGCTCATAGAGAAGGACGAAATAGTTGTATGGACGGAGGTATTTGCAGACAATAGGACGAATGAGGCAAGAAGGGAGAACAATCTATTTTTAGATGAAACTTGCCTAAATACAGGGTCACAGTACAACGCTAGTCTTTTCTATGGCTACGGCATGAGAAACTATCTCGGATCATCTTGGATAGTCCTGCCAGGCTGAACCGATCACGTGAACTGGGCGTGTTTCTCTGTCCGGGCAGCCAGGTGATCACGTGCAAGTATTAACCTTGACTCGGCAAATAGACTATATGTGCCAAGCTGAGGCACTATAACACTGTTCTTAAACCGGAAGGGACCGGAGACTTCGATTTCGTGAAGGCAAGGACAAGTCGTTAAATTATTAAAACGAGAACGAAGGATATTTCGGAAGAATTTGATGGCCAAGTACGATTGAGTTCCAATGAAGAAGATAGAACCAATAATGTCGTCCATCAAAAAGAAGAGATTGGTGTTCTATGGGCACGTCTTCCATACGGTACGACTGATGACCGGCTGACTAAGACAATGGAATTTCACAAAGCCCAAAGGCAACCAAATGGAGATGGTTCCAAGAATGTGAGAAGGACCTGATGCAAATTGATATTCCAGAAACGAAAATTCACGATAGATTTGAATTTCGACAAATTGTTCAAAACTATCAACATTTTAAAGTGGATCTGAGCCCAGAAAACAAAAAGGGGCTCTACCAGAAGCACGAGAGAAGGATCGATGGACTCAAGAAATACTGGGAGGATGTTAAGGGCGGTAGAAGAATAAGATCTAGACACAAATGTTAATATGCATTCCATAGAGCTGTCATGGGCAATCTTTCTAGGGAAAGGGAAAGCTGTATGTCTACCCCTTATTTTCCCCGTTTCCAACGGGGTCGGGGATGAGATGCGATGGAAGTCTTTGTGGCGATGGTTTTTACGGCCAGATGCCCTTCCTGACGCCAACCTCATGAGAGGAGTTAATGAGAGATGAAATGAATGATGGTGAATGAAACTGGGCAAGGATGTGGAAGGAAGCAGCCGTGGCCTGTCAGAAGGTACTGTCCCAGGATTTGCCTGGTGTTGAAAATGGGAAACCACGGAAAACCATTTCAAGGACGGCCGACGGTGGGGCTCGAACCCCACGCGTCTACCGAGTCAGCAGAGAGCTTGGCCCCATGACCTAATGCTGCGCGTTAGCCAGCGTAGCCACTACTGTCGGTTGGACAGAGCCAGATGCAATACAAAATAATCTAGACGGGTCGAAAATAAAATAACACGTGTTAACAAATAGATTATGGTTGGTTGGTTCCTCAGTTTAGGAGCTGCGACAACGCAGTCATGTAGCCCCATGTACTTTGGGTGTGTGAAGAACCTGTCTGATAACCGGTGTTAATTTTGATGACTGTATTAGTGTGTGTTATCTGTTTTCAATTCAAGTAAGAACTGCAGACATTCAAGCAGTTCCTACTTTTGCCGCCAAACGCCACCGTCAACGACTACAAGTCAGAACTTGATCACCACATGCCACCGCAATCGGCTCCTGGCGACGAACGTCGGAACCTAAGAGGGTTTGTCGAGTGTTTAACCTATATTATATTTTAGCTTCACACAGGTGTAATTAGTGGAAGGTTCTTTAACATGCCATAAATCTATGACATGGGACCGCCGGCTTTACTTCCCCTCCGAAGAAAGGCATACTGAGAGATTTTTAACGCTCTTAAATATCCGACGACTTCGGCCGGGTTTGAACCCGCGATCTTGGGCATAGAAGCTCAGCATGCTACCAACTACGCCACCGAAGCCGCTAAATAGATTATGAACTTTTTATTTATGAATTATCAATCAAACAAAACTTATAGGCTACAATGGTAGAAAACATAGGAAAAAGGATCACAACATATTGATCTTGGTTCGTTGATGCCCCTTGTTCCTTACTCTGGTGAGCTTTCTTCTTAGCCCAGTACAGTATTCCTTCATCTTTGCACTATTAGCACACCTTCATTATTTGATAGAAGAGTATGTGACAAGTGAAACTGTGACTGTGCTTCTAAAAGGTTTTCATAATCTAGTTGAAACTGGCATGAGCGGATTCTTAGTAGCGCAGCTAAATTGTGGTCTGTTGACACATTTCTGACGCTATTTTTGCGAAGCTTCGTATATAGAAAACACCTGTTCACACATATAGGAAGATGCGAATATAGCAGTTATCTTGTGTGCCTGAGATCTCAAGTTTGGGTAGCTTGATTTTGGTAGGACCTTGTGTAGAACTCAATTTTTGAAACGTTGAGGAATAGTTACTTCAATTCATTGTTACATTGTAACTCAACCAGTTGTAGCTGCTACCCTATTACACAAAACACATAAACACAATGATATTGATACAGTTTTTCACTTCTAGGAATACAGAATAGAAAATATGACCTATGTGTAATTGTAGTTAGTTAGTTATTATTGTTTCAAGGGTCGGAACTAGGAGGTCATCTGCCCCTTGTAGACAGTATCATTCGAAACAATGTCGCGGGCCGCACTTTGCCCATGACTGCCATAGAGGCTCAATTCAAATGTGCCCTGATGAGACGGTACAAAATGTTGAAGTGCATCAAATGGCGTGGGCGCTAAATAGCTACTTTCCTTTTCACTCAGGCACCGCAGCCTGTAATATGCATAAGGGGAACACGTACGTTGGAGTCAGCTCAGCTCAGTGGAAAGGGTCTGGGATGCAAATAGATGAGATCAGATAGGCCAGGGGACTAATGGATTCAGCTGATGGCTGACGAGAACTAGTTGTAGAGCCGGGAATGAAGGCTGCACCTGCTGTTTAATAATTCTAAGCTGAGAATATGGATGCAGTGTTAGCTGCAAATGGGGAATTATTGAGGGACAGTGTAATCCACTAAAAGCGCTGAAGGCTACAGCAGGCAGAATAATCATCGCAGATTGAGCATAACATAATTTTATGAGCACACAAACATTAATTGCAACATTGCATTTCCATACAAAAATTGCACAGACTAGATGATGACATTTTCCTGTATACATAAAATAGAAAAGAAAGAATGAAGAATCCTATGGAAAATATTGGGGCCAGTACAGAGAGCAGATGGCTTATGCAGGAGACGGAGGGATAGTGACTTGTACAACCAGGCGGAGAAATTTACGGACACGATACTTAAGAGAAGGATTACATTTTATGGCCATCTCACACGAATGAGCATCAATAGGTTAACCAACATTAGCAAATTAAAGTCCACCACAAAATGGGTTGAGGAAACACGAGCAGATCTCAAAGAAGTTGGCATCACTCAAGAAGATATTCTCAACAAATCACTCTTTCGGAGGAAGTTTGATAACTTTAAAGGCTTTCAGGAAAAACCTAGCTCAAAAACCGAGGTCATCTGGTCTGAAGAAAGAGGGAGGAGACTCAGCGAACGCATGAAGACATTCTGGGAGGAGAAGAAGAGATTGGCAGGTTGGCCGATTGTTCAACGCGGTCCACAGTAGGCCGAAATCGACAGAAGAAGAATAAAAAATATAGCAAAGCCAACTCCGTAGAGGCCATGGTAGCCCTGGGGAATGGTGGAAGGTAGAGGCTTCCACTTTTTGTGACATCGGCACTAGATGGGATGGAGTTGTCAGCTCCACACCCGGCGTCTTTGCTCCCAAGAATTACCCTGGTACTCATTCCTGGTGTAGGCTGAGTGAACCCCAGGGCAATTTGCGTTTTTCAATGTGGTGGTTTTGTTTCTAAAATCCACTACCTGGGAGGGGATCGAACCCACTCCCTTTCAGCTCAGCGCCTATACGGTCTGCGCCACGCAGCCCCCACAGTTTAATAACTAAACAAGTACAGTATTGATAAGAGCTGTGAGTGATTGCATGTACATTGGAAGTAATGTTGTTGTTTCAGTAACAGACCACTTTGTGGTGTATTGGCTAGCAATCTTCGCTGTCACCCCGGAGATCCGGATTCGATTTCTGGCTCTGCCAAGAAATGCAATTCTGGTCTGAAGGCTAGAACGGGGTACACTGAGTCATATGTGGCACACCTAAGAAGAGGTGGGTTCGATTCCCACCTGATCCATCCTGGAAGAGGTTTTAGCAAGGTTTCTCACTTCGACTCCAGGTAAATGCCGAGATGGTTGCTTATTATTTATTTATTTGTTATTATTATTATTTAGCGTATGCCTTTTAGTGCCGGGAGTGTCCTAGAACATGCTCGACTCACCAGAGGCTGTAGCTGCTTCAAGCGGACAAGTTCCGTTCAATTTCAAGTAGTTCCAACTTTCGCTACCAGATATCACTGACGCCTAGTGGTGAACGTTGGCACTTTGATAGAGCGTTTCAACGAAATCTACCCTAGACATTTAGCTTCACACAAGTTTAGTTAGTGGAAGGATCTTTTACATGCCATAAATCTACGACCAGGGACCGCTGGCTTTACCTCCGCTCCGAAAGATGGCATGCTGAAGGATTTTAACGCTCTTGAAACTCCAACGACTTCCGCCGGGTTTGAACAGCATGCTACCAACTACGCCACCTGAGCCGCTTGAGATGGTTACTAATGTAAAGTGACGGACACCTCCATCCCAATCCTCACCTGAGTTACAAATACAGACTCTAATACATACAGCACAATAACATAGGTTATCTATGCCACCCATGAACAGTCACAGCCCTTCAACAACAACAACATCAACAACAACAACAACAAAACCCACTAAAGACACAGCAAATTCGTTTATCGCGGGGTGTCATTGTTGATTTGGTAGTGTTAGGTAGAACAATGATACTCGCTTGACGAGCGAGACATATCATCCAATTAAACCTCCACGATTTGTTAGAAAAGCTCAGGATAGGGAGGTTTGGAGCGCTGCATCAAACCTGTCAATCTACTTAAGGGGAGTCGTAGAGGTCCAAAGCGGTTAATTTTGAAATTTTCACTCTTTTACACATTAATAATATAAGGTGCGTTCGAAAAGTAACGAGCCGGAAGCATGCATACATACAGAAGCATTGGCCCTGGCTGTTGAGTAACTTGTCCCACAGTGACACGAGGCGGTGAATGGCTGTTTCATAAAATTCCCTGGGCTGCGATGTGAACCAGTTCCGCACGTTCAGCTGGACGTCGGCGTCCGAGGTGAATCGTTGGCCCCGCAGAGCCCTTTTCAGGGGACCAAACATGGCGTAATCACAGAGAGAGAGGTCTGGACTTATGGAGGGTGGCCGAGAACTTCCCATTTGAATTTTTGCAGGAGTGCGGCGACTGTGTTGGCCGTATGAGGTCGTGCAATGTCGTGGAGCGACCACGGTGGCTATGGCGTTCACTGTCACTCGGCGGTCCTGGGTAATGAGTGCATCAACCAGCTGGACGTTATCATCGGTAATGCAGCGGGGTGCCCCTGACCGGGCATCATCGGCTAACGACACCCATCCTTCCCTGAGGCGCTTGTGCCACGCCTTGACCCTTGCAAGGGACATGTAGTGTTCGCCGTACACTTGTGACATTCGGCGATGAATGTCCGTTCCCTTGACTCCTTCCGCTGTCAGAAACCGAACAACACTTCTTTGCTCTTCGGTTGACGCCTCCATGTCACTGTTTGCAATGCGACTGGCAGCGTCGGATGATTGATGCATGCTGCTGCTCGCTTTGTATCGTCACGTGACGTGCACGCGTGCCCTCTAGCGATGGGCTGTGACCTTCCACGCTCTGGTCGGAACCACACCTCGTTACACACGCACGATAAGCCGATGTCGTCACCGGTTTGCGCATTCCAGCCTCCGGCTCGTTACTTTTTGAACGCACCTTATATATGATTCATTCTGATTAATTTGGTATGTGTTTTATTACCATAGTCCAATATTTACTATTTTGAATTGATTTTTATCGGCATACTATTTGGTCTAGAAGGCTGTGGTTTGGCTTATATTTTAAAGGAAATCATCAGTTGGCTATTCTGTCGAGAAGAGTGTCAGTGGTCGATGGTCCCCCGACATCCCTGTCTTACGGGCACAATACACTTATATACTTGCTACTACTAGTGCAACTAAATACTTTCACCCAAACCTTTAGACACAGATTTAATAGCCTAAGTGTAATGGATCTTATGATGATCGCTTGACGAAACTGGCCATCCAAATGTATTTATTAATTTATTTATTAATATCATGTGTTTTATTCTCCATGATAAGGGAATAACCCATCACAATTGTAAAAACAAGATGTTCAGTAAAGAACATATAGCCTACTTTCTCCTAAATGTATGAGTATAGTTATAACTCGTTGTTATTATCAAAGAGTATAATAGAACTATTCTTTGTTGAAGACCTTAGAAACGATTTACCTCTACCAAACGCCACAACCTAGATAAAAACTGCTACCATCATTGAAGAAAGAAAGATAAGAAGTATCTAAAGAATGTTATGGATCTGGAGACATAATCGACCGGACTGGCGGCGTGGCTCAGCGGTAACGTTCTCGCTTGCTGGACCGTATGTTTCAGGTTCGTATCCTGGCGCAGTCAGCTGGCATTTGAGGGTGCACAAATGCGAGGGAGCCGTGTTAGTAGATTTACTGGCACGTTAAAGATCCCCTTCGGGACAAAATTCTGGCACCCCGGCGTCTCTAAAAGCAACAGTAGTTAAAAGGGACGTAAAACCAATAACATTATTATTATTATTATTATTTTTATTATCATTATTATTATTATTATTATTACATAATTGGCCTGACGCAGGCAACATCCAACTTTGAGTTGAGGCATGTCTTTACACGTCTGGCTGCGTATGACTTTCACAACCCTAATTGAATTAACAAATCTTTCCATGACCCTACAGAGACGTGTGTGTACCAACTATGTGGATATTTTCGATTGCTATTTGGCTGAAATAGAAGTATTAATTAATATCCTGAACTAGCACCAACGGTAGAGTTCAGATACTATGTGAAATCGTTTTGTTCTTTACTTCAATTAACATTTTCAAATAACGCACAATAGGCTGTTACAAACCCTTTAAAATAGAAAGTAAAAATGTATCGTAGTATCATCTTGTCATTCTTCAAATTCGATGCGCATAGAATGCAAATGGTATAGTAATCAATGGAGCCCCACGTAGACTAGTCGTGATATCTAGTGGTGAAATATCGAACAATATAATCCTAACAGAGCGAGTGCATTCTAGCGGCCAGAAGAAGAAACTTTTCAATAAAATCTGGTCGGCGTGCAGTTACCTTTTTGGCAGCTAGATGTCTCGAGTAAATCTGCTGGCGAATTATGTTTTAATTAAATATATATTTTACACCATAATATGCACAATATAACGCTTAATTTTAAAACATCTGAGTCATTACAAAACAATAAACATATAAAATTTCAAGCAAAAAAACTAGCTCTGATCGGGTTTGAACCATAGGCATTTGAGCGATAAGCTAACTCTCTACCACTTTTTTTTTTTTTTTTCGGACACCGCAGCTACTTATATACTGTGTGCTCCGCAACAAGCCTCCAATAGTTTCAAAATAATTTGGTATATATATGTAAAGTATTCGCAGCGGAGAGGATTCGAACCTGCGTGGTTAGAAGCCATTGGATTTCAAGTCCAGCTCCTTAACCACTTTTTTTTATTTTTTTATTTTATTTTATGAGCTCTTTACAGAATTACAGAATTTTCAGATATAATAAATACCATACTAATACATCACAAGAAATCCAGATAGTGTCCATATTTATCGTACAATTGTCCACCTTCACTAAGCTTCCAACGCTCTTTTTGCAGGTGATACCTGAGATCCAGGAAAGAGAAATGTTGATCATTGTCCATCACGAAGTGTACATATTGGCCCATTATCCACACAATGGCAGTCTGTTTAATTTGGGGGAAGGCGGTCACCGACAAACGAACCAACTTCCTGTCATCAAGGTCATCCGAGGGCACATGTAATAGTTGACATACTTTTCCCTTACACCACAGCCACGTGGAGGCAACTCGCGTGCATGATGTGAAGCGGTGTATCGCCGTATCAGTTTGACCACATATAGTACACCATGGGTAAGCTTCAAGATGGATGGTATATCGCCGTAGAGCGGTTGGGATGAGATCGTTGAGGAAGATAAAAACTTGGGAGTGTACAGCAGAAGAAATGGACATAGCCCCAAAATTTTTCCAAACAGTGGGCCAATGGACGTAGAGGGTGGTGGCCTCTATTCGCGGTTTGGAGTGTACCACTTGCCGCAACATGTTATAGATACTTTTCGTCGTTGGAACAATCCCTGATGGCATTTGGCGAACAGTTTCCAGAAGGTGCTGTTGATGGTCCCTAAATATCTTCGGCAAAGCTCTATCACAACCACGGGCTGTGTTTCGAATATCTTTGTATAGCGCTTTCGTAAAAGTGTCATGTTGGGAAAGAATGGTGATATCGTTCTTGCAGAGGAGTGCACGGCATTTCATGCCATGAGCTGTTAGCCCTAGCCCGCCTTGCCGGGATGGGAGATACAACTGTTCCCGTTGTACTCGGAACAAAAATCCTTGCCATATAAACCAACCTGTATATTTTGCCAATTGGCTCTCAAACATTTTGGGAAGTGGGAAAAGTTGTGCGACATACCATATTTTAGAGAGCGCAAACACGTTGAGGACCATGACCCGTTGCACTATATTGAGGTTTCTTTGACCAAATTGGATCAGGACTCCCCTAAATTTGGCAATGACCTTAGTCCAGTTAACTTGCACTGTGTCCAGAAGCGATGGCTTCCATGTAATGCCAAGAATTTTCACCTCATTTACTATCCGGAACCAGGGCTGTGGGGTTATCACTGAGTTAGTATTGAGCGGAAGCAAAGCAGTTTTCTGGGGGTTCGATTGTGCTCCAGAGGCGATATGGTAGAGCTGAAGGACGCTATCGATGTGGGAGATGTCTTCTTCATTGCGGATCAATATTGATACGTCATCAGCATAGGCGCACATTCCAAAAACATGTGTGGACAGTTTGTAACCCTGTAGCTTCACCTGGGTAGTCCGAATGAACGGTTCAAGGCCAATGACAAAAAGTAGCATAGAAAGGGGACATCCTTGCCTAACTGATCGTTGTATTGGAATCAGAGGGGAAAGAAAACCGTTGACGAGCACTCTGGACGTAGCATTACAATTTATCATACGAATGTAGTCAATAAGGATTTCAGGAAATTCGAAGTGTTGCAAGACCATGTACAAGTATTCATGACTGATGCGGTCGAAAGCTTTATCAAGATCTAAGGTGAGAAAACTCATTGGCTCAGTGGGGAGCATTTCGGCTTTTAGGTGTAGGTCCCGTAGTATCGCTAAGTTTGTTAACAGAGTTCTTCCAGGAATACTGCAACATTGTTCATCACCAATGATATCAGGTAGAACAGTCTTCAATCGGCATGCAAGTACTTTGGTAAGGACTTTATAGTCACTGCAGAGCAGAGTAACTGGTCGGAAGTCACCAACTGCCATGGGAGAGGATGTTTTTGGTATGAGGACTATGGTACCCTCGTGATGTGATTGACAAAGAGCACGACGTTGGAGAATGGTACGCAGGACATGACAAAATTCTTTGCCAATGAGAGGCCAGAAGTGTTTATACATTTCATATGGCAGTCCATCAATGCCAGGTGAGCGGTTGTTTGGGAGTTGTTTAACCACAGAGTGAATCTCTTCATCCGTAATATCCGCGCTGAGCAGAGTTTTGTTGTCCGGAGATAGTTTGGTACTGCAAGATGACAGCAATAGGGTCACCTGCTGTGGATCAATGGGAGCCTTAGCGTAGAACCGTTGATAAAATAATGATATTTCACTACGTATAGCGTCAGGGGAGGTGACGACACTTCCAGTACTGGTGCGGAGGCGGTGGATATATTTACGTTGCCGCTCACGTTGTCCTTTGGCGATATGGTATACACTTGCACTTTCGTCCGGGAGCACTGTACGATCTTTTAAAGTCACGTTGATATGAGCGAGCGTTCGTTGCTGTAGAGACAGGAGCTTGGTTTTAACTTCCCGGATCTGGTCATGTATACGCTCCCCAGCATCAGATCTTTGCTGGAGCTGGCGAAGAACTCGATAGTAAAATTCAACTGTATCCCGTCTTTCCCGACCTCGTTGGTAAGATGTGTTCTTAAAGACGCGGCGGATCCCTGGTTTAACTAAAATATCCCACCAGTCTGTGCAGTCGCGAAATTTGCATTTTTGTTGGACCCATCGAATCCAGTGTTGTCTGAAAATATCTTGGCATTCCTCCTCCAGTAACAGCGAGCAATTCAGCTTCCAATAACCTCTTCCTATGTGAAATATGGGATGGGGGTAAGAGATTGTACATACGACAGCATGATGGTTAGTGAAACTGGCAGGAATCACTTCATATCGTCTAGGCTGGATAAGTTCCTGTGAAAAGTAGATGCGGTCAATTCGTGATGAGGAGTTGTGACTTATACAGGTGTAATGGGGCAGGGGCACCCTTAAACTATTCACAGCATCAATGAGGTGTAGGGAGGTAAGAAGGGTCCTGAGAGCCGGGTTGACACCTCTGTATGGACTAGTGGAATCCTCTGGGCGTTGAATACAATTGAAATCCCCTGCAAGAATAAGTTTTTCCTTAACGTCGTGCAGATGAGGCAGTATACTCTGTTGAAAGAACATTTTCCGTTCCACTCGTTTATTGGACCCGGACGGGGCATACACATTTATCAGGGTGGTATTGTTTATGTGTCCAGATATTATGCGTCCTGATGGATGACATAGCACACCTTCGAGTGGGATATCATGTCTTATGAGGAATCCGGTCCCTCTATTCGTATTACCGGTATTGATGTATTGTTTGTAGAAGGCAGATATGGGTAAACGTGGTGTAGCAACTTCTTGAATGAAAGCAATGTCAATGTCAGCATCTCGAAGGAATCTCTCCAACAGTTGATATTTCAGAGGGCATTCTATTACATTGATATTCACAGTGGCCACAGTGAGAAATTGCGCCATTAAGAGAAGTATAAAAGCTGTGCTAGACATACTGGAAGGTGGACTCGAAAGAAGACACAGGTGAGAATTATCCTGGTGCACTATGTCAAATTAGGTTGAGATAGTTCCTTTTGACTGCCATTCATAGGCCGGCTGTCAGCGGTTGAGGGCGTTCGTGGGTCCCTAGATGACGTAGAATGAAGATTGTGTTTCTTTTTCACAGCTGCGGGAACTTTTGTGGAGCCAGTTTGATTCTTCGGGGCTGGTACGGCAATCGAGGCATTTGTTTTAATCTTCTTAGAGACGTTCTCGGATCCCCGGTCAACATTCTTAAGTGAGTCGGTAGGGACCAGCGAAGTCGGGGGCAGTGAAGACAGAATTTCTGTGGCAGCCTGTAGTAACGGCAGAGTTGGTTCTAAGGCTGCGATACAGGTTGCCGAGAGCACAGGGCACTCTGTGTCTCGCAGCCCTGGTCAGGGCAAGGTACCAGTTCTGCGTCAGATGTATCCGAGGTCACCCCCGGTGTTGTCTCAGCTGACTGATCAATGAGCATGTTTTCATATGACGTTTGCTGCGTCACAACTTCCGAGTATTGTACACGTCGTTGTTGTGTAGGAGTTACACCGAGGGGAATCATTTTCTTTGGGCAGTTAATACGTAGATGTGTGGTAGCATTGCAAATTAAACAGGTCTGTTTCTGTCCATTATACGTTATATAGCCAGAATGGCCACCAAAAGCCTCAGTGGAGGGGATATCTTGCTTGATTTCCATAGTTACGGCACGTATTCCATTATACACCGGGAACTGATAAGCAGAAGACCATTGTTCTTTCCTGACGTCACTCACAGTGCCATATTTCGACAGGACGGATTTGAAAATTTCAGGGGGTACTTCGAGTGGGACATTAAATATACGCACTGTGGTAAAATTGGAATCCGCCGTGGAGAGCTTAACATTGGTCATTTCGCCGGAATCATACTGAAATTTAATAGGATCTGCAAAAGTATTTAACAATTTCTGATAAATAGATATGCTGATTACCTTGATGTACATGGTTTTTTCGTGCGCATTTAACTGGATGGCTTCTACTTGGTCGACAGTCAACCGGAGGGTATCGCCAATCCAGCGGTGAATTTCTCCTGGTGAGGGGCGAGAACTCTGCCTGTCCCATTGGCAGCGTACGGTGTTTTTTCTCTGGTATCCGGACATGATTTTCAGCGGGGTTTTCTGGGTTTCTGGTTTTGTTGTCTTATCTGGAACACTACTTAAAAAGTATTGTCCGAATGACACACGGAAGGTCAGTACACACGTGGAACTAAGGAAGCACCGGTATTAGGAACCGTAAACTCTTCCAATGCGGTCACACAGCGCGCACAAACGTACCGCACTCGGCCACGACCAGTGACCAACTCCAACTGCCCACTGAGCTAATTGTGTCAACGAATATCGTTCTATATAAAATGACTTACATAAAACTTGTTAGCAAATAGTGATTTATACTAAACGATTTCATCACTGGAGTATATTATTTATATATAAAGCATTTCATACAAAGTTTATTTATTTTATATCAGTACGCTATATTGCATGCAATACTCAAATTAGTGAAATATAAGTCAGGCACAAGATATCCGCTGCCATCTTGTCTTATTAGTGAATCGGGTCAGCTTTTTAAAATCACGTCTGCACTATAGTATTACAAAATAAACTTTTAATTTCGAACGTGCCTCTTCCTTTAGAACAGTTAAAACGATTCTCGGCTCGATAATCGGAACTGGTGGGTCCCATGATATGGATTATAAAGTTTGCATAATTCGCACGGCCGCCATCCTGAAATGGTATGGCGGACGACCTTGTAGTTTGGTCACAAGACGCATCCTATACGAAGGTATGTTGTTACCAAATTTGGTAGAGATCGGATGATTTGGTTAGTCGTTATTTGATTTTACGTTTTGAACGTTTGAGTGGCCGCCATTCAGTTTTAGTAAAGATGGCGGCGATATAAAACATGACACTGAGGTGTCCTTTGCTAGTGCTACCTTTGTACCAAATTTCGTTCAATTCGCATTCACCGTGTTCGAATTGATAGGGGGGGACAGACATTCAGAGTACACACACTCACACACACACAGACACACACACACGCAGACACACACACAGACTCACACACACACATACACACACACAGACAGACACACTTTTTTCGCCCTGTGTTGATCTCATAAGTCTACTTTCATTTTTTGCAAAAATCGAAAGTAGGCTAAAAATATTAACATATTAATTAGTTATATTGAATTCAGGTTTGAGTGACACTGTTAGTTGTAATATTTGTAGGAGGAAAGTGAAACTCGGTAAAAAATACTTCAAAATTAAATGGCCTTACCTTAACATCAATTTTTTCAGCATTATTTTTTTCAAAATAAATGCCCCGTTTTCTCACCATTTCTCCATAATTATTTTTCCATATAATGTATATTGCACACCGATACTGTGAATCCTCGAAGAGTCAATCTGTTCAAGTAGATAGTTTTAAAAAAATCTTCAAATATTTAATGGAAAAATTAGAGATTCAATGAAAAAAATATTTAAGAAAATATGTATTAAGGTTTCCCATATGAATGAGGATCAGTAGACTGAGGAAGAACCAATAAACAGTCCGTAAAAAGAAAATTCATATATCTAATAGATGCTGAGAAAATGGGGCATTTATATCGTCATTTTAACATTGGCAATATAGGGCTTTACGGCTCCCTTTAAGAATCAAACACACACGCCCCTAGAATTGGATCAGCAACAACTTTCTCTTCCCGTTTTGACTCGATTTCTCTCCCCCTCCCCCTCACATACACACACACTTCCTCTGGAGCTAAGTAGCTGGATTGAACACAGCTGAGGATGTCCTCAAATGCCTCGTGAATTGCAACTCTTGCAATATCATTCTTTCACTGGAGGAGGGTTTACTTTACTCGGATGATATCAAAAGATCAAAAGCATGTTATAGTGAGAGTCTCCACTACGCACCTCATTAAAAGCGAGTGGTGTTGGGTAAATGAAGAAACGCTCCTTGCCTAGCACTCAGTGCCACCAACTGCGCGAACATAAACACGTCAGTGCTGACAATATCTCCCTCTACTTTATGTCGCGGAGGAATGTACTGCGCTAACAGAGAATGCAACTTCCCTACGTCTCTTCACGCTCATCACAGAGTTCATAAGTCCCGAGTCGTAACTCAGTAAGACCACCACCTAAAACAGTTAATAATTCACAATGTTGAGAAAGGGTTAGGGCATTAGCTTCCATTTAAACATCGCGCGCTCAAGTGGATAGTCTACTCGTTTTTAGACTTATGAGATCAACACAGAGTGAAAAATTGTGTGTCTGTCTGTGTGTTTGTGTGTGTGTGTGAGTTTGTGTGTGTGTGTTTGAGTGTGTGTACTCGGAATGACTGTGCCCCCCCCCCCCCTCTATCAATTCTTGCACGATGAAACCGAACTGAACGAAATTTGGTACAGAGGTAGCACTAGCAAAGGGTACCTCAGTGTCATGTTTTATATCGCCGCCATCTTGACGGGAACGTAATGGCGGCCACCCAAATGTTCAAATCTTAAATCAAATTACGACCGACCTAATCATCTGATCTCTACCAATTTTAGCAACAATATATCTTTTTTGTGTGAAAAATCTTATGAACGAACTACAAGGTCATCAGCCAAACAATTTGCGGATGGCGGCCATGTATGTGTACAAATCGATTCCCCCTATCAATTCAAACACGATGAAACGGAATTGAACCAAATTTGGTACAGAGGTAGCACTAACAAAGGGCACCTCAGTGTCATGTTTTATATTGCCGCCATCTTGACAAAAAAGTAATGGCAGCCACCCAAATTTTAAAAGCATAAATCAAATTGCGGCCAACCTAATCGTCTGATCTCTACCAAATTTTGCAACATTTTACCTTTATGTACGAAGAATCTTTTGATCGAACTACAAGGTCATCAGCCCAGTAGTTTGCAGATAGTGGTCATGTATGTGTGCAAATAGATTCGCCATATCAATTTAAACACGGTGAAACCGAAGTGAATTAAATTTTGTACAGAGGTAGCACTAGCAAAGGGCACCTCATATTCATGTTTAATATCCGTATAGCACGTTGTATTTCAACAAGCTACTACAACCAACATTCAATTTTACTCTTTGTAAAGAACAAAGAGTTATAAGAATACCCATGCATTTAGGAGAAAGTAGGCTATATGTTCTTTACTTAACATCTTGTTGTTTTTCTCATTTTACAATTAATATTGGAGCTCTCAGCTACACAAACATCATTCCAATTACTGGAATATGTGAAAAATAACCTGAAACAAATTACATGTGATTAAGATTTATATACATTGTTACGGACTAATGAAGAAGAAGAAAAATAAGGGATAACATGTTTCGCTCATCAAACGAGCATCATCAGATCCAAATAAGCAAGACAAATTGCTCTACAAAACACTAACAAACCTACAGTGTCACCCATAGACAGTCTCTGTCCTCCAAAAATGAAAAGGAAATAAAAGCTGTCAGTAACTTTGTGAAATGAAAATCCGCAGCCTGTTTCCAGTCGACGGACTGGGGCAGGGAATGGAATGAAAGAAGCCTCCATCTAGCGGCGAGGATATGAACTGTGCCGGCTGCCGAAGCCTGTCGCACTCGCCTGGGGCAATGATTAAATGAATGACAAATGAAATGAAATGCTAGTGGACAGTGTTGCAGGATGAAATTGTGACAGCGAGAACCAGAGTACCCGGAGAAACACCTGTCAGCCTCCACTTTGTCCAGCACAACCCTCACATGGAGTGACTGGGATTTGAACCACGGACCCAGCGGTGAGAGGCCGGCGTGCTGCCGCCTAAGCCACTCAGGCTCTCAGAAATTTAGTAAGTGTGGTAGCTATTACTGATAAATATTAAGGCATTAAGCACCGAAAATAAACCTATGTATTATAATGTTGCACAAGTTAGAACTGACGATCCCATCAACAAAAACAGTCTTCCTCCCTCAAGACTAATCTATGAAGGTGTGGCTACTATTGCCGTGATACAATAAGTCCTCAACTACAGTCGAGTTGTTATCTAATATGCGTAAATTAACTACAAGTACTCTGTTGTGATGTTTAACTACAACATAAATACTATTTGTCTACTATTAATGTGTACAAATATCTATTGTTGATACTTATCTGAAGTTGTAGAATGACTACAGGGTTCTCAGATAATCAGGTATGGTGTGTAGTATGTTCCGAAATTTTTTAAATAGCTTATTATTTAAGTAGCTTTCTTAAAAGCTGGCTTCTCATGAAAAGTCTTCTCATTTAGGAGCCAAGGATTCGTTGTTATTGATTCATTTAAGAGCTTTGTGACATGTCTGTTTTGTAGCCCAGCGTAATGTTGGGAGCGCACTTGATTGCACACACACACACACAACCTTGTTGCCATGGCAACCTTTGTAATACCACGTGTGCTGAAAAACATCGGCACGCTCGGCAGACATTGTTCGAATGACTTTAATGGTGATTTTGTTGTTCTTGTTGTTTTTTCATTTGCGAGGTTTTTTTTCTTCGTGGTTCTTTAGCCCTTCGTAGTTGGGTATGTATGGAATCTGTCTAATAACCTGCGTATTGTGCTGTTTGTGGTGTGTACATTGTCATACCGGTGAGGATTGAGAAGGAGGCTGACGTGGCTTCAAGTTGGGAACTATTCCGACATTCAACTGTAGTAGAACTGAGAAAACCACTTCCAGAATGACTGAGGTGGGAATTGAACTCATCTCTTCTGTATTTTTGCCTTTTTACCTCACAAAACTGAGTATAACCCCATTGTAGCCCCTAGACCAGAATTGCTTTCTTGGTAGAGCCGGAAAATGGACTCGGACCTCAGTTATGTCATCTGCAAGGAGAGACATTTCACGCGATAGAAATAGCTAATCACTGTAAGGGCTTTAGTAATAGGGATGGCTAAGTAAATCGCAGACCAGAATATGACAATTTCTACTGGGTTAAAAAAAACTTATGTATCTTAAACTAAAATAGGCTATGTTGCAACGAAATAAAACTTTGCAGGATTAATAAACACAGTTCACTTATTATTATGAACAAAACACATTTTTCAATATGCTTGCAGTCATGCATTATTATACCACCAAACTTTCAGCTGTTTTTGTACAGTTGGACAGCGTTTACATGATAACTACCCCTCAATTTAAAATATTTACATGAATGTTCTTTTGTGCTGTTGGTAGCATTTACGGCTACAACATACACCTAACAAATTAATACATATATTCAGATTTCTTTTTCATAGCCTATGCTTACTCTTAATGTACATTTTTTTACCTTACTTTGAGTTAAATAATCTATGGGAAGTATGCTTGAAACACACAAATTTTGGTGTATGTTGTTCATATTGGTAAAATACACAATGATGCAAAATTTCATTGACATAGCTTGAACAGTATTGGAGTTATCACGTAAACGTTCTATGTAAAGAAAGTTTTCGGGAAACAAGCTTCAAACTTACTTAAGGGTAGAATTTAAGGAGACAACTTAAGCAACAGCAACTAACATTTAGGGGCATATCTCTGGAAGTATTGAATATATTTTAATTTTGTTTTCACCAAATGAAAGATAAAGATTAGTCTTCCAAATAATGCGTTTCAAAAATTCAAATGTATTGAGCCTGCATCTTACCATCTTATTCTTTGATTCACGAGGTCATGGAGCAAACAATCACTGCGTGTTCCGACATGGCTTCCTACCTGATGCCATTTAATCTATGCAGATGAGATGCCATTGTTAGTTCACTTCTTCAATTAGTTATAATACGGCTTCGGTGGCGTAGCTGGTAGCATGCTGAGCTTCTATCCCCAAGGTCATGGGTTCAAACCCGGCCGAAGTCGTCGGATTTTTAAGAGCATTAAAATCCCTCAGTATACCTTCTTTCGGAGGGGACGTAAGGCCGGTGGTCCCATGTAATAGATTTATGGGATGAAAAAGAACCTTCCACTAACTACACTTGTGTGAAGCCAAAATTCTTAGGTTAGAATTGATAACGCTCTATTAGTTGGAACGTTTGCCGCCAGGTGCTGACTGACATCTAGTAGCCAAGTCCGCAAGCTAGGTGGCGTGGACGGTGGCATTTGGTAGCAAAAGTAAGAACTACTGGAAATTATTGTCTGCAGTCCCTACTTGAATTAAAACAGACAACACACACTAATACAGCCATCACAATTAACACCGGTTATCAGACAAATTCTACACACACCCAAAGTACACGGGGCTACATGACCGCGTTGTCGCAGCCCCTAAACTAAGGAACCAATCAACCAACCTTCAATTAGTTATAGCGGGACCTCCCATCGTCGCGAAACGCGTCGATTCAATATTATAATTCTCCTCATCGTTATGTATTGCCGGAGGAGAGGTCAATGACTGTTGTTGCTAATTTTAGGGGCTGCGACATTGTGGTCATATAAACCCGTGTATTAGGGTGTGTATGTGTGTGGGGGGGGACATTGTGTGATAACCTGTGTTATTGTTATGACTATACTAGTGTGTGTAATTGAAAATTGGGGGGAAAAAGAACAAAAACAAAAAAACAAAACAACAAAACAAAACAAAAAAATAATAATACAAAAACAAACAAAAATAAACAAAAAAAAAACAAACTGGCATCTAATTTAGTTCAATTGTTCACATAACCTAAAGATGGAGGCTGTGCGCAATTTGGAAATTAAGTTTTTATTACTTGTGTATTAATCATGCGATCGAAGCGAACGTTTGAATAATGAACCAACGCAAAAATCGTCATCTAACTCTATTGAGAAACTTAATTGCGAAAGAGGTGGTCGTGGCCTTAAGTTATGAATCATACCAGTATTTTCCAGGAGTGGAAGGGGGAAAACCACGGAAAACTGCTCACAGGATGACTGAGGTGGGAATTGAATTCTCATGAGGCTGAGTGTACAGCCCTCACACCAGAATTAATATTTCTCGGCAGAGTCGGGAATCAATACAGGGCCTCTGGGGTGACAGCTAAGAACGCTAACCAGTACACCAGAGGTCCTCAAAGTGGGGGACGCAGAGAGTGATTAAGAAGAATGTCGGCTCTGATACAATATTTCCTATCATAGGCAGGAAGCTGCCACGGGCGTTGGAGACCAATAATATTAGTACTTTTACTGTCTTATTTCACATGAACTGACCAGCAGGTCCTGCCAGCAGGAATTCTGAGAAGCCTAAGTCACGAGCATTTAAATATGAAATGCATTATAGAACCAGGAGCAACACAGGTGCCACAGCTAAACAGCTAATTAGTAAATTAAAATTTAAAACACAGCAATTTTTCTAGGTTTGTGCCGTGTCTTGTGTGGGGTTCCTCCTAGGACACCAAGCTGGCTCATCAGCGGACTCTTGGTGTCCCCACTCGGACTCCCATAGGAGTAGCAAATTGTGCGCTGCCTCCCATTTTATAAGGAGCACCTGCGCCTCTTTACTGCGAGAACTAAAAGCTCAAGCAGCCATAGCCCCCCTATGAAGACTTCCAAAATGATGATATATAGGCTTTCACGACCGGTGAATTAAAATTCAGTAATGTTTCTAGGATTGTGCCGGGTCTTGTGTGGGGACACCAAGAGCCCACTGATGAGCCAGCTTGGTGTGCTCGGCAAAACCTCACACAAGACACGGCACAGAGCTAGAAAAATTGCTGAGTTTTAATTCGCTGGCCATGTAAGCCAATATACCAAATTAAAATGTGTTCCATTCCAATAACTGCACATGCAGCAGTATTTTTATAAGCATACAGAGATTGTCAACTTTCAACATCGTGGAGTAATACAAATGTATGATCTTTGTTACAAAAGTAGTTGAAATTAATGTGCTCTAAGAATAGTAAATTGTGTGTAATTATCCCTCCCTATATTATACTGCTAAGGTCCCATTCCAGTTTTGTACCGAAAATAAGGTCCCATTAACACCAATCTACACATATGGGGTACCTACAGGTTCAACATAACCCAATGCGTAAGCGAAACGCACTCACTTACTCTTTAAATGCCTCACAATTAAATAAATACCTTAAAACATGTATATCTACAATGAAATAATGAAAGAATGCAACACGGTAACCATGGTAACAGAATCTCACAGGTCCATCTATTTCTGTAAGACGCAATGTAATTCCAATTATTACATTACTGTGAAAGTTTCCAGACGGTTATAAGGTTATCACGGAACCAAATTAAGCTGTAAATTTCATCAATACATACAGTATAATGCGCTTAGCGGGTCAAGGGGCACTCTAGATTTTTTTCACGCAATTTTCACGTGTGTGTGTGGTACGAAAGGTCTTTTTCACCCGACTATAAAGGGTCTCCGCAATGCACATTCAAAGGTCCTTAAATTAACAATGTCTGTGATATTCCCAGAAAACTAACTTCGCTCTGATATACCTAGGAAGGAATGACAAACCCCTAACCACTGCACCAGTAGCTGAATTGATCAAGTCTGATTATTCATACCAAGGATAAATCAGTCAAAACATTCAAGATTGAGATTTTGCTAAGTGTACTTTTTACAACTTGAATATTCGCGGGCGATGCCGCGACGGGTAATGCTAGTTAGTATTATTATAACTGGTAGTTGTAGTAATTAGGCAGAAGCAAATACTCTAGATCTTGTGATCCGTTTTTTTTGTACGAAGTAGCCCGAGAGAAGTGCTTCAGAAGGGGGGCGCGACGATATAGTAGGGGAACCCCTGCACTACACTACGAGGTGGTGGAGAGACGAGTGAAACCCCAGCCAAATCTAGTCTCATGGTGCCTTTTGGAAATGTTTACACGCTAAAGATAATTCTTTTTAGGAGCATCGGACATGTTTGTCATCACCGTGTACTTGGGTGTGTGTTGTTGGATTTTATTGGTCATAGCCTGTGTTTCTGTAGTTGTGGTAATAGTGCATGTAACTAAATATTAGGCGAGGCAATTGCCTCAGGAGTTGCTTTACGGTAATATCTCTGCATTTGCCTGAAGTGAGTGTGGAGAAACCTGGGAAGGATGCACACTCAGGATAACCATTTTAAACAGCAATCCCCAGCCTTGCTACAGGTCTCCGTCGCAGTTTTGGGAGTATTCTTAACAGTGGCGATTCCTCCATCTAGGACGTGAGGATCATCCTACAGACAGCCCTCTGCTGTAACTGTTGAAAAGTTTAAATTGTTTCTAAAATAGCATTTGGGGCCACCTTGCGCGCCTTCTCGATAAGCTCTGTCTCACTGTCACTGTCAGTTATTCTAACTAGTTCTACATTTCAACCCCAGATGGGTGAAGTGTGACCTTTACCGCCCGGAGTAGGGAGCTGAGGAAGGAAGCCGTGCATCCTCAAAGCACGTGTTTATAGCTTTAGAAATGTACGGGAGCCCTTGAAGGGGGAAGGGGCAGGTTTGGTCTGTTTAAAGGCGATCTGAGGACGTCTATTGAGATCCTCAAGTCTCGCTATTGGTTGAAGTTAAACCAACACTACGGGCTTATTGGTTACGATTTCGCGTGGTCAGAATGGATAGTGTGTTTGGAGTGGTATTAGATTGTATTGTATTGTGTAATGTGTTCGTAATTGTGATGTGCGACTGAATAATTAATATTACACCGCGTCTAATATCTCAATCTATCCCAGATATAATAATTATCTTAAATTAATAAGTAGCCTACCCTACCCGTCCAACTCATTGCAAACAAGAAGTTCCGTGACGTACTAAAGAGCCTACGTTTCTTCAAATTAAGATACATGCCAATGATTAGTCTACAGTATATGAACCTTTCTTGAATAATGACGAAATTAAGTTGGTAATATCGAAATGTCTAATTAGTTCGAAATATACCTGGTATAATGTAGCCTAATAGAGCACTACAGTTGGCAGCCCTGGTGATTGAATATATTCTTAGTTCCGTCACTTAAGGTACAGAATACAAAATGTGGTTGAAGTCCAATCGACGTTACATGCAGTTAGACATTGGATCTATCAGCACGAGTAAAAGCATGTTGGCAACAATGTCATACGTGTGCTGGTCAGAAATAATCTAAAATATTATGATATCTTGTTGTGCCAATTTTGGATGAAATCCATTTGTTAGTATAGAAGTTACATGTATTTTAAAATATGACTTATCAGCAGGCATAGAATCATGTTGGAAGCACTGACTTATATTAATTACTCCAAATTAATCTAGAATGTCAGGTGCTATACATGTGCAAAGTATAGAGCTGTTGGCTTGCATACTTTCTCATATATTGATATTAGGGTAAACAATATATACAGCAATTATTAACAGTTGGCAGCCCTGATTGCTCTTAAGAATACTTACAGTCATATCTGTTATGTTACACATAGCACATACGAAATTTGGTTGAAATCCAACTGATAGTATAGGAGTTACATGTATTTAAAAATTGGTCCTATCAGCAGGCTTAGAATCATGTTGGTAGAACTGACGTATATAAGCTACTCCCAATTAATCTAAAATGTCAGGTACAATACGTGTGCATAGTTTAAAGCTGTCGGCTTGCATACTTTCTGATATATTGGTATATGGATAAAAAATAGACAGAGCAATTATTAACAGTTGGCAGCCCTAGTGGCTCTAAAGAATACACTTAGTCTTATCTGTTTGTGTACACATTTTACATACAAAATTTGGTTGAAATTCACTTGATAGTGTAGAAGTTATATGCATTTAAAAATTGGACTTATCAGAAGGCTTAAAATTTTTTTGGCAACATTGTCATGTATCACTACCTGGAAATTAAACTGAAATAGTGTTATCTACATGTGTGCCAATTTTGGAATAGCTCCCATGTATACCTTCCAAGATATCCAACATGGAGCTCAAATTTCTAGTGCTTTTTTTCAGCAGTTGGTAGCACTGACCTCATTTTCAAATATGGGCTTGAGATATTTCGGTATAGATCTTTACTCTTACTAAATGTGGTTTCGATTGCTGCAGCCCTTTAAGAGTTGATAGGGGGGGGGGGCACACACACACAGCCAGACAGTCAGAAGGACAGACAGACAGACAGAAGGGCAGACAGACACACATTTTCCCGGATCGATCTCATAAGTCTACTTTTTCCTCATTTTTGCAAAATGTGAAAAGGAGGCTAATAAAAATCAGCAGTCACCACTGATTCTTAAAAGCGACACTAGTGATTACGTTCTTTCTTTACGTAAAGGACTAAACGCTCAACCTTCTTTGCAAACTGCCCGTCATTTTAAAGAATTCCATTCTGAAATTTTGCACACGTAGGACGGTAACCGGAACAATGAGTCCAGCGAAGTAATCGAATGGATCAGGGAGCAATCGATAGAGTACACAAGTCGGACGTTATTGGCAATTACGATGTCTTCTTCTTCTAGTTCCTATTACCAAGGATCTCAAGTAGACTCAACACGTACTTAGGAGACACCGTCTTCATTCGTCCTATGTGGATGGGTCCGATATGCTGCGAGATGTACTCAGAGACGTGCCTGGAATAAGTGGTGCGAACGAAATAATATCCGTGATGCCAAGTACAGGTGAGATCTACAACATTGCACCTGCTTACGTATGCTTGCGACACGACACAAGAGAATTTATGACTGTCTGTATGTCTTGCTTATTAAGATTTTAGTTGTTCCAGATTCAGAAGGAAAGTACCTCCCTTACTTACATACTTAGCCCTTAACTGGGTATGAGGGGTACTGAGAACACCCCACGTGTTATATTCGCTTGCTTTTTTTTCTGACAGAAGTTGGCTACACTGTTGAGGAACTCAGTACTTCCCTGAAAATGATTGGAGTTTAATATAACGTCATTTGCATTGTTCAAAGTTGTGTCTATTATTGCCGAAAATAGCATTTATAGGCTGGGGTGTCGTCAGCACCCCGCATACCCAGTTACGTTACACATCGTGTCTAGTTGGTTTCTACTTCGCAACTTGAGCTGTCGCACCTGTGTTGTGTTGGGAATGTTTAAAATGAATACTTCTTTAGATGAAGTGTAGGAACGGATCAGTTTACATCCTTGTGTTTGTAAATAATTGTCTGGAAGTAATAAATAATTGAGCTTAAACATTTACATATTGTACGAAACCAAAATGTTAAGTCTTGGGGATTGGAAATCAGTAAGGTATTTATTTTTATAACAGTGGTGCCAAATATCTTATGATAATATTCTAAGGTAGGTAGTAATAAAGATTGATTTTGGTATATTTGGTCTTTATTTAACATTTGTAAAACAATAGTACAAGCTTTAGTTGGAGTGTTGTGAGCACCCAACCTACCCACTTACTTAACTCTTACTCACATACCTAATTAAGGTTACGGAGCACTGAGACACTCTTTTCATCAGAAATAGCAAATAGAAACATCACCCCTGGTTCCAGTGGATAACTGAAATTATGTTATTTTCTATTAACCACTATATTTAAAGGTCTAGTGATATTTTTCAAGACTGGCTGCGTGACTCAGCGGTAACGTTCTTGTCTACTGTGTCCAATATTGCAGGATCGATTCGTGGCGCAGCCAGTTGTCATTTGAGGGTGCGCGAATGTTAGGCAGCCGTGTCTGTAGATTTACTGGCAAGTAAAAGATCCGCTTCGGGGCAAAATTCCGGCAGCCCGGGGTCTCTAAAAGCCACCGTAGTTAGAAGGGACAAAAACCAATAACATTATTATTATCATTATTATTTTTTATTAGCTTGCCACGGTGGGTGAGTGGATATCATGTCGGTCTACTAACCCCAAGATTGCAGGTTCACTCCTGGCCGTGGTAAGTGATTTTTGAAAGGCGGAAAAAATACGATACGCATGTCATACGATGTTGGCATGGCAAATAACCCATTTGAATTCAGTATGCCGAGTTCATAATGGCAAAATTAATCTCGGGAGTTTCCGCCAACACACAGTTCCTCATTTCTCTACTAGAAAGCGCTATAGTGTTCAAGGAGCTTTGATATCTAACATCTAACCTTCTTGACTTTCACAGTCGAGGAACAACGAAATTCGACATGCAAGCTACCCTCTGGGTGTCAAATAACAATGCTTGCACCCGGCACCCCAGGCCATACGATAATATTATTATTTATTAATTTATTTATATGTTCGTTAATTCCCTATAAGGAGAGCGTTACAACTCTATCAATTTTCATGTTTTATTCTGGCCCTTTCTTCTTTTTTCCCAAAAACCTCTCATATATACACTATGCTTCCCCTTCCTCTCTTCTGTCCAATTCTTTCCCGGTTGTCTCTCTTTGGGAGTTTGCTCAAACTTCGGTTGTCTAAGTTTATTATTATTATTATTATTTACATATCAAGTGATGAGCCATATGGCACACTGGTCGAAGCAGTAGCAATTTAATGGAGAAGTCACAGTTATTCCAATGAAATAGCTGTCTTCTAGCTTGAGGTATATCCTGATAGATAATATACCATGCACAAATGCAATTTAACAAGCACAGTGGACTACATACTAATCAATATCGGATATGGTGCAGGGTCCCACCCTCTGTGATTCCTACCCCGACAGACGGTGAACTATCATGGCCAGTGTTCTCCATTGGTGCGTGGCGATCATCGCCGGAGGTGACGAGTGCCCACAGTAGTGCAGTGATCCTTGAACTATGAGGACCCACATGTTCGCTTCCAATTCACACTTTGTGAACCTTTTAAAAATAATAGCGATCACGGCCCAGTACACAGGTGGCGAAATTATTATGGTAAAGCTAAATGGAACCACATTATTTATTGTTAATTGGTTCACAGAATCTTCAACAATGTAGGAGATTTCCTGTACCCTGACGAAGAAAATGTGTTTTTGTGCATCCTCACCAGAACAGTCTTGGTCGCTAATTGATAATGATGATTAATATTATTTGTTTTAAGTCCCTTTTAACTACTGGGATTTTAAGAGACGCCGGGGTGCCCGAATTTTGCCCCGAAGGTTTTTTTTAAGGTGCCAGTAAATCTACTGACATGGCTTCCTCGCATTTGCGCACCCTCAAATGCCAGCTGACTGCGTCAGGTTTCAATCCTGCAACCTTGGGACAGCAAGCGAGAACGTTACCGCTTAGCCACGCAGCCAGCCAGGTCGCTAATTGAGCTAACGCGGATGGAAATTAACAAAATTAAAGATTTACAATCGGTGATTTGAAATGATAGTCATTTTTAAGTGTTCCCAAGTTCTTTTAGAAATAGCATTTCAGTCGGTCAACATAAATTATGCCCAATTACATTGGGATGGAAAACGAGTATTTATATGCCCTAACATGAAAATTATTACAAAAGATATTAAACACAAAATAACACGCTTTTAGGTCCAACCAGGTAGTTCCGTGAAGAACTAAATAGCCTATTTTCATATTTCCAACTATTCTTACTAAGGAAACGAGAAATGAAAACGAGATTTAAAAAATTACATAGCCACCATTTTTAAGTTCTCATAAAATTCCATTAAATTTGACGCCAGTGCTTGTATGAAGATATACCGTACCAAGTTACAGAGCGCTCGGCTGAAAAGTCGCTAGAAAAATCCATATACATATTTAAATTTCGTGTCGCCGCCATGTTGCTTTTGTGCTCACCAGGTTATTGAATGATTCATAGGTGAACTTATGTTAATAGCCTTGATCAACCTACAACATTCCAGTGTGATTGCAGTCATAGATTAATCTATTGAGAACCATCTAAAACTTTCGGATAGTCGGCATCTTGTATTTATATATATATATACTAGCAGAAGTACCCGCTCTTCGAACGGTCTTCGGTATTAATACCCAGACGTTATCAATTGAGCTACTGTTGCAATGGTTAGGGGCTTGTCATTCTTTCATAAGTTTATCAGAACGAAGTTAGTTTTCTGGGTATATCGCAGACACTGTTAATTTAAGGGTCATTAAATGTGGTTAAAATTTCTGAGAAGCATTAGGAGCTTAGTTTGGAATAAAGATGTCCCACAAAAAAGCAAGGAAGTGTTATACAGAAGCTACAATATCCCGATACTGACCTATGCTTCAGAAACGGGGACAATGAAGAAAAGAGACATAAGCAGAATACAGGCAGGTGAAATGAAGTTCCTGCGAAGTAGGATCGGAATAACAAAAAGAGACAGGTTGAGGAATGAAAAGGTCAGCGAAATGGTGAAAGAGGAGCCCTTGCAAGGTAGGATTGAGACATCAAGACTGAGGTGGTATGGACACTTAAAGAGAATGGATGAGAAGAAGATTCCCAAGAGCATACATGAGATGCAGATGCAGAAGAAACGACCCAGGGGAAGACCAAGAGATAGATGGCTGAAAGGAGTGGAGGAATGTGTCAAGAAGAGAGGCGAGGACTGGACCAGAGTGACAGCGGAGAGGTGGTGGGAAGAAAGGACTAAGTGGCTAGGCTTATGTTCCAAACAGACCCAGCCTGGGGCTGGGAACTGTACAAGATGATGATGATGATGATGATGATGATGAAATGTGGTGTTCGGAGAACCTTTATAGACTCCCTAGTTTTGTGTCACACATAGAGAAGCGTAACATATGCTTTGGTCGTCCATCTAGGATAATTTTAATTTTTCGCCTATTTTAGCATGTAGTTTGAAAAGTTGCTCCTTATACCCACCCATCTAGTAGAAGTAAGTTGAAGAGTTTTATAAATCATTGGTGTATTGACTCATTAACAGGAACAGCACTCATTCCAAGTTCCGTATTGACCATGTTTACATGAAGTATAACATAAATTTCTCGTCAACTCAATACTTTACTTACATTAAAAATACTACAGGTACATGTTTCGGTCGGAAAACTAAATGTTTCCATCTTCAGCCCATTTATTTTTTGTTGTTGTTATTTGGTGAGGTTTTCGATGTAGTATGATGTTATACACCAAAAAGTGGACTGAAGAAGGAAACATTTAGTTTTCCGAAACATGTAACTGTAGTATTTTTAATGTAAGTAAAGTATTGATTTGGCGAGAAATTTATGTTATACTTCATGTATTGACTCATTGTTAAAATACCTAATTTTACGAGGCTCCAAGCACCCGAACATGAATTATTGGCGTACATAAACATAAAGATATATCAACCACACAGTATCAAACAAAATCAACTTTACGATGAACCCGTTTGTCGACAAAAATATGATTAGTTAAAATGTGCTCTCAAACTAAATTCACCTAACGTGTTCTTCTGACTTGAAAATAATATTGAAAACCTTGCAGACGAAACGCAATATATGTCAAATTAAAACTGACCCTCACCGTTGTGGAAAGTCCCCATCCCCAGGAAGACCCGTTTAATAAATTATAAAGGCTTGTGGTGCATGAACATTCGGGATTTTTAGCCTCCATTGGCCCAAATTCCCGAAAGCTGCAAAGACACTATTCCAATCCGTTAATTTTTGAAAATAAAGTTGCTGTTTGGAGATATAATAGACCTTCGGCACAACATATCGCATATCGCACGTGTAAGTCACGTGTAAAAATTGTAGGGTACCCCTTGACCCCCTTAATCGCATTGTTGAATTTTACAGTCTATATTTGATTCCACGATAACCTTTATAGCAATTTGCAAACTTTCACAGAAATTTAATAAATTGAGTGGCATTGCTTCTTACAGAAATAGATGGAAAGTTGGATGTCACCTCATGTGATAGGCCTACTGTTGTCATGGTTACCGGCATGCATTACTTCATTAATTTTTTATTTTACTTCTTCTTTCGGATGGCCCAGCTAAGGACCATGACGTTCAACATTTCAGCTTGGCGAGGGACTTGACGTTCGCCCAATATTCGCGCATTTTCTGGCTATGTTTCTCCTTTCTCTCTTTTGTCCAGATGATGGCGGTTTTCTTACAGGGTGGTCTGTCCTGATAACTCTTTTGTTTAAGTATCTTTCTGAGGTGTGATCGGCTTCTAATATCACTTTTCATTATCTTCAGTTGTTGGATATCCTTGTTAACTACTGCTAGCTACGGTGTCACGCTCTTTCTCTTCCCCCCAGTAGTTGAGAAGCTGGTTGGTTAGTGTTGTGGGGTTCATCAATGAGGCATGTCCGTAGAAAGCCAGACGTCTTCCTGGCCACATCTCTGATTTTCTCAGTATATCTATATAGCTCCTGATTTGGTCTTCTTATGTACTCGTCATCTATTTATTAGTTTATTAAATGAAATTAGTTTTCTTGGAATATCTCAGAAACGTGGTTTTCGAGCCTTAAAACATGGTAGCCTCCGAGCCACCGAGGGGCTAAAAATGAGTTTTGTCTCGTCCTTGTATGCCATAATATAACAATAGTCATAATAATAATTAAATAATATAGGGATAGGGATATAATAGACTTTTAGGACCACACCCACCCGTATAAATCACGTGAAAAAATTCAAGAGTACCCCTTGACCCCCTATAAAATATACGTATTGATGAATTTTACAGCTTAAGTTGGTTCCGTGATAACATTTTCGCCGTTTGCGAACGTTCACAGTAATGGAATAAATGGAATGGCATTGCGTCTTACTGAAATACAATAGATGGACTTCTGAGATTGTGTTGCCATGGTTACCGGCTTGCATTCTTTCAATCATCATACTAATATCATACTAATATATAAAAATGAGATGGTGTGTGTCTGTCTTTCTGTCTGTCTGTCTGTCTGTTACCTAATAACGCAAGAACCACTGGTCCGATTTAAATGAAATTTTGCATGGATGTAGCTGAAATACCAGGTTTACATACAGGATACTTTTAATTTTGATATTTTGCACAATTAAGAAATGGCGACAATTTTAGTGACGCCACTACACCCTTTGGATTCAAAATTTCATATTTCCATATCAAATAAAAAGAGAACGGTAGGAAATAGCAAACTTTTGATGGCACATACGAGCTTTGAAATTTAATTTCCTATCCGAAAGGTCCTTATCACTTTTCGTGTATCTCCAACGGTTAGCGAGTAAAACCTACTTTTGTGACGTCACTACACCCTTTGGTTTCAAAATTTCATATTTCCATTTCAAATCAAAAGAGAACGCTAAGAAATAGCAAACTTTTGATGGTATACACGAGCTTTAGCATTTAATTTTCTATCCAAAAGGTTCTTATCACTTTTCGTGTATCTCCGACGGTTAGCGAGTATAACCTAAATTTGTGCAATAAAACACGGTCAACACCGAGCGGTGCAGTATATCTCTATATATATAAATAGAAAAATTACGCAGAGCTTACACAATCACTTGGAATATTTACAACAAGAAATCACTTTCCACTAAAGTCAAACTCTATCACTACTACACAGTCATCCTCCCAGAGGCACTCTATGCGATTGAGACGTCATCGTTAACCGACAACATCAAATACATTGAGAAGATAGAACGACAAATACTGAGAAAAATCTTTGGACCAAAGCTTCAGGACGGTATCTGGATGAGGAAAAGCTCAGACGAACTGTATTCACGGACTGAACGATTCGCCTCACTCGCACGTAAAAGACGCATGAAATTCTACGGACATATAGCTCGAATGGACAACTCCCGACTGACCAAGAAAATCTTCCTCATAGTCAATGGAAACCGACAAACCAAAGTACGCTGGCTAGCAGACACCCAAAAGGACCTCAGTGAAATCAATATTGACCCACTGACAACGACGCGGACTGCATATAGACAAAAAGTAAATTCGTATAAGTTTCCACCCAAGATCCCTACGGGACAGAATTTGAAACTTAAAGCTGCTTGGACACAAGAAAGAAGACAGGCACATAGCGAAAGGATGAAGAAGTTTTGGGAAGATAAGAAGAACAAGAAGACCAATGTTAACTAATGGTTCTACGTGCTCCTTAGAGGGCCAAACGCATTATATATACATTATATATATAAATAGAAAATTTGTCTGTTTTTTTCTGAATTTCTACGGAAATTTGAGTTATTTACACGTTTCAGACTGTTTTATGATAGATGCGCGCGGAAATAATGTTTTGGTCTGTCTGTTTGTTTGATTGTCTGTGGACAAATTTGTTCCCTTATAACTCGAGAACGGCTGGGTGTATCAACGTAAAATTTGGTACAGATATCCATCAGAGGCACGACACTAATCATTGATGTAACCCTTCTCCGTACCTCTCATAAAAGGGGGCCTACCCCCTTAAAATGCATGCTGAAATAGGAGTAGAAGGACGAGACAAAAATCATTTTCAGCCCCTCGATGTGAGAGACAAAACTCGGGGGCCCTGAAGGGTCCCCGAAATCCACATTTTAAGGCCCTAAAACCAACCGTTTTTGAGATATTCCCAGAAAACTAATTTCATTTAATAAACTAATGAACGAATACAAGCCGGTAACCATGGCAACAGATTCTCAGAGGTCCATCTATTGCTGTAAGACGCAATGCAATTCCATTAATTACATTGGAGTGAAAGTTTGCAAACGGCTAGAAGGTTATCACGGAACCAGATTAAGCTGTAGAATTCATCAATACGTATAATGCGCTTAAGGGGGTCAAGGGGTACAGTGTAATTTTTTCACGCGATTTACACCTCCGGGTGTGGTACGGCAGGTCTATTATATTCCTATCCCTATATTATATTATGATTATTATATTATGGCGTACAACGAGGAGACAAAGCCCCCTCGCTGCCAGAAACAAAACTTGGGGGCCCTAAAGGGTCCTCGAAAACTACATTATAAGGCTATAAAACCAAAAGTATCTGAAATATTCCCAGAAAACTAATTTAATTTAACAAACTAATGAAGGAATGGAAATCGCTAACCATGACAACATTATCTCAAAGGGTGGCATCCAACTTTCCATCTATTTCTGTAAGAAGTCATGTCACTCTATTTATTACATTTCTGTGAAAGGTTGCAAATGGCTATACGGTTATCACGGAACCAACGTAGACTGTATAATTCATCAATGCAATTAAGGGGGTCAAGAAGTAACCTAGATTTTTTTCATGCAATTTTCACGTGCGTCATATAGTACAGAAGGATTATTATATCTCCAAACATTTGCAAAGTGAAATGCCACGCCCTGTGGTTCAGATTCCACGTAAAATGGAGGTCCCGTGGCTTATGATCTCGCGATTAATGGTCACGTAAAACTACAATCATCCTTTATATCTCCAAACAGCAACATTATTTTCAAAAATTCCTGAATTGAATCAGCATTTTTGCGGCTTTTAGGAATTTGGGCCATTTGAGACTAAAGAACTTGAATTTTCATGCACCACAAGCCTTTATAATTTATGAAAGAGGTCTTCCTGTGTATGTGGACCTAACACAACGTAGAGGGTCATTTTTATGTGAGGTGTATTGCGTTTCGTCTACAAGTCTTTCAATTCTATTTCACGTCAAGAAGTACAAGTTAGGTGAATTTAGTTTGAGAGCAAATTTTAACTAATCTTTCTTTTGTCGACATACGGGTTCATCGTAAGGATGATTTTGTTTGATACTGTATGGCAGATATACCCATATTTGGATATCTGGGTGATATGTTGTAGACAATAGAATTGTCTGTCTGTCTTTCTGTGTATCTTTATGTACGCCTATAAATCGTGTTCGTAGGCGTGGTGCATCGTAAAATTAGGTATGGTAAACATGAGTCAATACACCAATCATTTATAAAACTCCTCACCGTACTTTTCAAATAGTAGAAGGGTGGATATAAGGAAAAACTTCTCAAAATACATGCTAAAATAGGCGAAATATAAAAAAAAATATCCTAGAAGGACGATCAAAGCATATGTTGCGCTTCTCAATGTGAGACACAAAATTCGCGAGTCTATAAGGGGTCTCCGAAAACCACATTTTAAGGCCCTTAAATTAACAGTGTGTGTGGTATTCCCTGAAAACTAACTTCGTTCTGATAAACTTATGAAGGAATGAAAAACCGCTAACCATTGCAACAATAGCTCAATTGATAATGTCTGGTGTTAATATATAACACAGTTCGAAGGACGGGTACTTCTGCTATACTAATATTAAAAAATGAGATGGTGTGTGTCTGTCATTCTGTCTGTCTGTGTGCTACTCAATAACGCAAGAATCACTGGTCCGATTTAAATGAAATTTTGCATGGATGTAGCTGATTTACCAGGTTTACATATAGGATACATTTTATTTCGATAATTTTCACTATTAAAAATGGCGACCATTTTAGTGACGTCACTACACACTTTAATCCAAACTTCATATTTCCTTATCAAATAAAAAGAGAACGCTAAGAAATAGCAAACTTTTGACGGTACATACGAGCTTCACTTTTCGTTTATCTCCAACGGTTAGCGAGTAAAACCCACATTTATGACGTCACTACACCCTTTGGTTTAAAAATTTGATATTTCCATTTCAAATAAAAAGAGAACGCTAAGAAATAGCAACCTTTTGATGGCATACTTGAGCTTTAACATTCAATTTTCTATCCAAAAGGTCCTTAACACTTTTCGTGTATCTCCAACGGTTAGCGAGTAAATCCTAAATTTGTGCAATAAAACACGGTCAACACCGAGCCGTGCAGTATATCTCTACATATATAAATAGAAAATTTGTCTGTTTTTTTTTCTGAATTTCTACGGAAATTTGAGTTATTTACACGTTTCAGACTGTTTTATGATAGATGCACGCGAAAATAATGTTTTGGTCTGTCTGTTTGTTTGATTGTCTGTGGACAAATTTGTTCCCTTATAAATCGAGAACGGCTGGGTGTATCAACGCAAAATTTGGTACACATATCCATCAGAGGCACGACACTAATCATTGATGTATCTCTTCTCTGTACCTATCATAAAAGGGGGCATACCCCCTTAAAATACGTGCTGAAATAGGAGTAGAAGGACGAGACAAAGCCCATTTTCAGCCCCTCAATGTGAGAGATAACATTCGGGGGCCCTAAATACACATTTAAAGGTTCTACGTCCAACCGTTTTTGAGATATTCCCAGAAAACTAATTTAATTTAATAAACTACTGAACGAATGCAAGCCGATAACCATGGCAACAGATTCTCAGAGATCCATCTATTGCTGTAAGACGCAATACAATTCCATTAATTACATTAGTGTGAAAGTTTGCAAACGGTTAGATGGTTATTATGGAACCAAATTAAGCTGTAAATTTCATCAATACGTAAAATGCGCTTAAGGGGGTCAAGGGGAAGTCTAGATTTTTTTCACGCGATTTACATCTGCGGGTGTGGTATGACAGGTCTATTATATTCCTATCCCTATGTTATATTATTATTATTAATATTATATTATGGCGTACAACGACGAGACAAAGCCCCTCGGTGCCAGAAATAAAACTCGAGGGTCCTCGAAAACTACATTTTAAGGCTCTAAAACCAACAGTTTCTGAAACATTCCCAGAAAACTAATTAAATTTAATTTAACAAACTAATGAAGGAATGCAAATCGGTAACCATGACAACATTATCTCAAGGGGTGGCATCCAACTTTCCATCTATTTCAGTAAGAAGCAATTTATTACATTTATTACATTTCTGTGAAAGTTTGCAAATATAAGGTTATCACGGAACCAACGTAGACTGTATAATTCATCAATGCAATTAAGGGGGTCAAGGGGTAACCTAGGATTTTTTCATGCAATTTTCACGTGCGACTTATAGTGCAGAAGGTCTATTATATCTCCAAACAACAACATTATTTTCAAAAATTCCTGAATTGAATCAGCATTTTTTGCGGCTTTTAGGAATTTGGGCCATTTGAGACTAAAGAACCTGAATTTTCATGCACCACAAGCTTTTATAATTTATGAAAGAGGTCTTCCTGTGTATGGGGACCCAACACAACGTAGAGGGTCAGTTTTTATGTGACGTGTATTGCGTTTCATCTACAAGGCTTTCAATTCTATTTCATTTCAGGAAGTACACGTCAGGTGAATTTAGTTTGAGAGCACATTTCAACTAATCTTTTCTTTTTTTTTTGTCGACATACGGGTTCATCGTAAGGATGATTTTCTTTGATACTGTGTGGTAGATATACCCATATTTGGATTTCTGGGTGATATGTTGTAGACAATAGTATTGTCTGTCTGTCTGTCTTTCTGTGTATCCTTATGTAGGCCTATAACTCATGTTCGGATGCTTGGTGCATCGTAAAATTGGGTATGGTAAACATGAGTCAATACACCAATCATTTATAAAACTCTTCACCGTTCATTTCATACAGTAGAAGGGTGGATATAGGGAAAAACTTCTCAAAATACATGCTAAAATAGGCGAAATATAAAAATTATCCTAGAAGGACGACCAAAGCATATGTTGCACTTCTCAATGTGAGACACAAAATTCGAGAGTCTATAAAGGGTCTCCGAAAACCACATTATAAGGCCCTTAAATTAACAGTGTGTGTGATATTCCCAGAAAACTAACTTCGTTTTGATAAACTTATGAAGGAATGACAAGCCGCTAACCATTGCAACAGTAGCTCAATTGATAATGTCTGGTGCGTCTCTAAAAGCAACAGTACTTAAAAGGGACGTAACACCAATAACATTATTATTATTATTATTATTATTATTATAATGTCTGGTGTTAACACCGAACACCGTTCGAAGAACGGGTACTTCTGCTAGTACTAATATATAAAAATGAGATGGTGTGTGTCGGTCTTTCTGTCTGTCTGTCTGTCTGTCTGTTACTCAATAACTCAAGAACCACTTATCCGATTTAAATGAAATTTTGCATGGATGTAGCTGATTTACCAGGTTTACATATAGGATACTTTTGATTTCGAAATTTTGCACTATTAAAAAATGGCGACCATTTTAGTGACGTCACTACACCCTTTGGTTTCAAAATTTCATAATTCCATGTCAAATAAAAAGAGAACGGTAGGAAATAGCAAACTTTTGATGGGACGCGCGAGCTTTGAAATTTAATTTCCTATCCGAAAGGTCCTTATCACGTTTCGTGTATCTCCAACAGTTAGCGAGTAAAACCGACATTTGTGACGTCACTACACCCTTTGGTTACAAAATTTCATACTTCCTTTTCAAATAAAAAGAGAACGCTAAGAAATAGCAAACTGTTGATGGTATACATGAACTTTAACATTTAATTTTCTATCCGAAAGGTCCTTATCACTTTTCGTATATCTCCAACGGTTAGCGAGTAAAACCAGAATCTGTGCAATAAAACACGGTCAACACCGAGCGGTGCAGTATATCTCCCTAGATATAAAAATGAAAATTTGTGTGTTTATCTCTGAATTTCTACGGAAATTTGAGATGTTTACACGTTTCAGACTGTTTTGTGATGGATGCGCGCGAAAATAATTGTTTGTTTGTCTGTCGGTTTGTTTGTTTGTCTGTGGACAAATTTGTTCCCTTATAACTCGAGAACGGCTGGGTGTATCAACGTAAAATTTGGTACAGATATCCATCAGAGGCACGAAACCAATCATTGATGTAACTCTTCTCCATACCTCTCATAAAAGGGGGCCTACCCCCTTAAAATACATGCTGAAATAGGCGTAGAAGGACGAGACAAAACTCATTTTCAGCCCCTCAATGTGAGAGACAAAACTCGGGTCCCCGAAAACCACATTTTAAGGACCAAAGACCAACCGTTTTTTAGATATTCCCAGAAAACTTATTTAATTTATTAAACTAATGAACGAATGCAAGCCAGTAACCATGCCAACGGATTCTCAGAGGTCCCATCTATTGCTGTAAGACGCAATGCAATTCCATTAATTACTTTAGTGTGAAAGTTTGCAAACGGCTAGAAGGTTATCACGGAACCACATTAAGCCGTAAAATTCATCAATACGTTTAACGCGCTTAAAGGGATCAATGGGTACTCTAGAATTTTTTCACGCGATTTACACCTGCGGGTGTGGTACGGCAGGTCTATTATATTCCTATCCCCATATTATTCATTCATTCATTCATTCATTCATTTCGTATAGGCCATCTATGGACCGCGTCATTCCAACCGTCTCCTACTGGCTTTGATGTTTGCCCTGTACGCCCGCATTCGTTCTCGGTGGACTTCCTTCCGTTCCTGGGTCCATATCTTTCCCGTTTTTAGCTACGGTTTTTCTTGGAAACCTTTACAAGCTTGAAGTTTCCCTTTGAGTGGGACGCACTCCTGAATGTCTGTTGGTGTAATCCCCACTTCTTTCAGATCTTTATCCAGTTCAATGAACCAGGCCCATTTTGTTTTCCTCTCCTGAAAGTAAGTTATGTTGCGGTTGGTCAGTCTCGCTGGGCTCATTCGTTTCACATGCCCAACAAATGGTAACCTTCTCTTCCGGATGACGTTGCTTATCTTCTCCTCATGAGTATATAGGTCATGGTTATGCCGTTTTCTGTTTTCCCCATTGTCTTTGATGGAACCCAATATCTTTCTCAAATTTTTCTTTCTTTGGCCTCCAGTTTCTCGACCAAGCCTTTTTTGTTCATCGTGAGGCATTCAGAAGCATGCAAGACTTCCGGACGGATGACACTGCAGTAATGTTTTAGTGTTGCGTTGAAGGATATTGACCTTTTCAAATAGATGTCCTTAGTTAAATGGTAGGCCATTTCCATTTTGCAAGCGAGATGTGAATGCTTCTTTCTCTGATAAAATCCCTTCCCTGACCCGTCCTGAAAAGAAAAGTACATGGCCATTGGCTGAATAAAAAATAATAAAAAAATAGGTGTTATAATTTCTCCCTATATTATATTATTATTAGTATTATATTATGGCATACAACGACGTGACAAAGCCCCTCGGTGCCAGCAACAAAACTCGGGGGCCCTAAAGGGTCCTCGAAAACTACATTATAAGGCTCTAAATCCAACAGTTTGTGAAATATTCCCAGAAAACTAATTTAATTTAATTTAACAAACTAATGAAAGAATGCAAATCGGTAACCATGAGAACATTATCTCATGGGGTGGCATAAAACTTTCCATCTATTTCTGTAAGAAGCAATGACACTCCATTTATTACATTTCTGTGAAAGTTTGCAAATGGCTATAAGGTTATCACGGGACTAACGTAGACCGTATAATTCATCAATGCAATTAAGTGGGTGAAGGGGTAACCTAGAATTTTTTCATGCAATTTTCACGTTCATTATATAGTACAGAAGGTCTATTATATCTCCAAACAGCAACATTATTTTCAAAAATTCCTGAATTGAACTAGCATTTTTTGCGGCTTTTAGGAATTTGGGCAATTTGAGTCTAGAGAATCTGAATTTTAATGCACCGTACCCCTTTATAATTTATGAAAGGGATCTTCCTGTGTATGGGCTCCTAGCACAACGTAGAGGGTCAGTTTTTATGTGACGTGTATTGCGTTTCGTCTACAAGGCTTTCAATTGTATTTCACGTCAGGAAGTACACGTTAGGTGAATTTAGTCTGAGAGCACATTTTAACAATTTTTTTTTGTCGACATACGGGTTCATCATAAGGATGATTTTATTTGATACTGTGTGGTAGATATACCCATATTTGGATATCTGGGTAATATGTTGTAGACAATAGAATTGTCTGTCTGTCTTTCTGTGTATCTTTATGTACGCCTATACCTCGTGTTCGGATGCCTGGTGCATCTTAAAATTAGGTATGGTAACCATGAGAGTCAATACACCAATCATTTATAAAACTCTTCACCGTACGTTTCATGCAGTAGAAGGGTGGATATAGAGAAAAACTTCTCAATATATGCTAAAATATGCGAAATATAAAAATTATCCTACAAGGACGACCAAAGCATATGTTGCGCTTCTCAATGTGAGACAGATAATTCGGGAATCTATAAAGGGTCTCCGTAAACTACATTTTAAGGGCCTTAAATTAACAGTGTGTGTGATATTCCCAATAAACTAACTTCGTTCTGATTAACAAGATGGAATGACAAACCGCTAACCATTGCACAGTAGCTCAATTGATAATGTCTGGTGTTAACTACGAACACCGTTCGAAGAACGGGTACTTCTGCTAGTAGTTTAATAAATGAAATTAGTTTTCTGGGCATATCTCAAAAATTGTTGGTTTTAGGACCTTAAAATGTGGTTTTCGGGGCCCGTAGGGCTCCCGAGTTTTGTTTCTCACATTGAGACGCTGAAAATGAGATTTATATCGTCTTTCTACGCCCATTTCAACGTGCATTTTAAGGGGGTAGTCCCTCTTTTATGAGAGGTATGGAGAAGAGTTACAACAACGATACTTTTGTGCCTCTGAAGGACATCTCTACCAAATTTTACGTTGATCCACTCAGCCGTTCTCGAGTGATGCGCGTGCAAAATTGTACACAGACAGAGAGACAGACAAACATTTTGTTTTTGCGCGCAACTGTCATAAACCAGTCTGAAACGCGTTAATAACTCAAATTTCCGTGGAAATTCAGAAAAAAACAGACAAACTTTCATTTTTATATATTGTACCCAACTGTCATCACGTGGACCATGTGTTCGTATCCCAGCTAACTCACGGTCTTTCGAGGTATGGGACGTTCCTGCCCACCATACGACCACATGCTCAGGATTTGAGTCTACCAGGTAACTACTCCACATGAAATACACAAAATATTCCTAAAAGAAAATATTTACTGGTCTAAAATCATGGCTATACAGCAAATACAAATAAAGGACAAATTATATTTAATTCCCACAAATAAAAATAGGGTTATTCTGTGAGTTTTCTTCTTAACATAGTGCTACACTGCACTCAAATCTAATTCTAGCATCCTGTCAATGATACTTTCAGACTTCCATGGGTTTCCATAGTGTTCATCATGTGACACAATTTTAGTTAACTGGAGTATCATAACACAAAAATCACATATCACATTAAAATGACATTAATAAAACATTACTCCGTTTCTTATGGCATTACTTTGATTAGCATAAATTCATTATTTCCTGCATTCATTAACAAATATTTATTGTGTCTTGCGAATCATCTTCCTTCTTTCCATCAATATGAACGCTTTAAGAAAAGTGGTACTTATCCCTTCCAAAATAAACATGGATAGAATATTTTATAGTTTCACCATACAACGTTTTTCTGGTCTTGTCGGGCTTATATCGTTACAAACGTGTCATGTTCTGGGAAATCACATACCGGTCTGCATAAATTAGCGTGAAACTCTTCCTGCCGGTTATGAAGAGTCGTGGCCTACATGGAAGAGTCTGAACAGGCTGCGGTCTGGGGTCGGTCGATCTAAGACCAATATGAAGAAGTGGGGCCTTTCCGATGAGTCAACCTTTTGTGCCTGCGGAGAAGAACAAACCATGGTGCACCTTCTCCATTGCAACTCCTGCCCTCTCATTTGCACTATGCAGGATGTAGTTCAGGCCACACCAAATGGACGAGATCTTGCCAAATTTTGGTGCGATGTAATTTAATTGTTATTTTGAAAGTACCATTAGTGTGTTTTTTATTTTACATGATGTATTGCTTCTGATACGAATAAATAAATAAGCGTGAACTGGCAAAATGCATTCTAAAAGAAGATGCCTACATTATTTTGGTTCAGTTTTCGTCCTCAGAGAATAACTGAGCCAAATATTATCTGATTTCTATGATCCAACAACGTATGTGTGCTGCAACACACCATTCAATTCAATTGGCATCATCATAATAATCATATCTTAATTGCATATTGAAATATCGAGATTCTTCAGTGTCCTACTATGACTCTAATTTACAAGGGACTGGTCGACCGACCTTCTCTCCCCTCAGCAGGCAATACAATTCGTTCCAGCTGGCTAGTCAAGATGGCCGCCGCAGGAGTGGTCTACTACACCACCTCCTCTCATCTGCTGTCAAGGTCAAGTTTGTTTACAATTGCAGTACTGGAGTTACGCTAGGTGTGGTTCCCAATTAATTGAGTCATTTAATTATTTAACACCTATCTTTATAGTGTATTGGGCTCAACTCGGCTCCTTAATTAACATTCATGGCTGGGGATGGAATTCTGGTGATAGCCTTGCCGTTCTATGGTGACTACTAGTGGCTTGGACGCGAATCATAGTGAAAATCCACGATTTTCACCAGCAGCTGTCAATAAAACATAAGGAAATCTGCGTTTCCTGAACGACGAATATGATCCTTACCTCTAAGGGTAGATCATTTATACACATGCTCACTGAGTCTCGACGGACATCATTCGTGGCCATAATTCATGCACGCGTTGGATACAGACAGGCTCTGTCCAATTCGCTGCGAATAATACAGTATGCTCAAGGGCGATACTAACTCGTAGATTCAGCCAACTTCTCACCTAACGCGCAAGCTATACTAGTTGGTCCCCGCAATTATTTATTTACGTAAATCACTGGATTCTACGTTATTTCTGCACGCAATATGCGGCTTCAAACAATACTTCACATAGATGACTCAATTATTAAGGCACCCGCGTTCTCTCTGTCATACCACTTAAGCCAAAGCTTCAAATAGCTCCTAATAAAATGTAAAAATTTACTGGCTTACTTTACTTTAATGGTCCTCAAACATAATCCTAAGGATTGACCATATCAAATATTCATTCTACACTTCACTGACACTGAAAAAGCTCTCGTATCTCGCTATATTCCACGTTACTTTCTTACTGTTTACCAAAATACAGTATCTTTATATTAGACATGACACACTTTGAACGTTATTTAGGCCAAAAGTGCCTATTACATTACTGTTGCCGACACCAGATTATTATTATTATTATTCATTTAACGTTACCGTTACATCCATCACTATTTTCGACCTGAATGGCCCTAAACAAATCACCTTCCAAGCCATATTTTAATCGAGACGAGTGGTGAAAACTCGTTCAGTACGTGACTGTTACATCTTATTCTCAAAGTGATAAATCGTTACATGGTGAACTCTTTAGTTATAATAACATTGTAAATTGGTACTCACTTTTTCCTTTTCGCTGGATAGTGCCAGCACTTCAGCTTTGGCGCTACCATGACGCTTGATTTAAGCCATCATGTTATATTTTACACAACACTTAAATTCACACATTTTCCACCTGATGAACATACTTTTATCAGTGGCCTCTTTCACTTCTACACAATGCATATTAATCACTATACACATGAACACTTTTAAATCACTATTACACAATTTATGTACACTTATTCACTACTTCACAGGTTGATCCTTAAATCGGACTTCTCCTACGCCTGATCTCAGAGATGCGATGCAATTACGCCAACCGCTGGTCTACGTGAAAATCTAACAGCGTTTTACGGACGTTCGATCCTCGTCACCTGCAATATCGTTCAGCTCACTGTCAAGATGAAGTGGCAATGCTTCCCAAGCTCCCATCATTGTAGTGATCCTGATGATAATGTCATATACAATTCTGACAATACCTCCCGGTATATGTAATGTTCAAAAACATTATAAGTTCCTCTTTCGCTGTGGCGAATTTATATTTGCGTCAGATAATAGATAAATATCTGTATTAAATTGACTTCGACGCACTTCATGATTATACTTATGAAGCTGTATGACTTGCTTCTATTGTTCTTCAACGGCGCAGCGTTGATACTTTAACATTTGGCGTGCTTACTGGCAGCGTCTTAGTTACGTGTATACAGACTGAAGACAACAAGACAACTGGAGAACAACTGGAGAACAACTGGCTTGGTCTGCCCTACTCTCCCTTATAAAGGTTTTTCGTACAAAATAGTCCACTGGACACATGAGAGCGACTCCTTTCTTGAAATAATACCTCTTCAGCCGAAATGACATATACACCTTGTTCATTTAGGTGTGGAGGTTTCATAAACATTCGCGTGCCGGCGAGCGCTTCGGCCAATTAATTCCAATTAATTGCCTTAGTTCAGCGCGTCAGGACGCCATCGTGGTGGTTCCCCTTTGGCTGGTCACTAAGTCACTGCTCTCGAGCGTAGGCTAGGTTGTAACGCGTTCATTTGGAGATATAGGCATTAATTTAGGTGTAAAACCACTCCTAAATTACCTCTTCGTGAATATATTCACCTGGGTGTATATTTCACTCCATTTCAATGCTCCACTTGGCTGTAATTAATTAATTTCCGTGGACAATCATCCATACTCCCGATTCCATCGTTGTCAAGCGGTGAATACCCGATTCATTAATTTTGGGCTGTCTTCTCGGTCCATACGTAAATAGTGCGCTCGGCGCCTAAGGTCTCCACCCACTTGCTAAGTGTAATTTGTAAAACTTCAAACTGGCCTCCTCTCATTCTCGTATGCTAAGAAAACGTATATTTCCTTGCATTTGGCTACAATTCTTTACCTTAAATTGCTATGATATTCACATACAAGTCGTGAAATCATGCTACAATATTATATGTCAGTATACCTCTCATTGCTCTTTGGGTTCTCTGTAATTGCTCCCCCTCAGAGATCAATGGTTCGACTCTAGGCATAACCATGTGCCTGGTCTTCTCTCATAAGACCCGAGTTCGATGCCAGACTGCCGTGACTGATTGGGCACATCTTTCCCCTGCTAAGCTCGGATAATTCATTTCACAAGTGAATTTTTCGTGCCTACAGATGGCATCGACTCCGTGCAGTATTTACTTTAAGCGGTCAGTGCTCTCGGCAATGGGATCACTCGTTCCCCGATTCCACTCTGTGTGCTGTCTCGTAGACTCTTGTTCTGCCTTCTCAATTGTTCATTCATTTCCTCTAGCTCCGTAGTGGCCTCCCTCAACTGGTCATAAACTTCCTTCAGTTGAGAGCTGCATTCTCCCCTCGGATCCCTTGGGTCTGCGAGCTGGTCGCTTCGCTCCGTTCCTTCCTGGGACTGCAAGTTCTTCTCAAGATTCTCTGCTTGCATACGTAATGACTCCTCGTCCATTTGGGTGTGCATTGCTTGCTCCTCTCTCGTATCATAATCTTCTGGTGGACTATATAACTTCAAATTAGCGGCATTTACAACAACTTCTCTACCTGTTGCTTCGTCTCTGATCCGATATGCATTATTTTTCAGATCCCTTATAATCAGGTAGGGTCAGAGATAGGCATGGTGATATTTTTTATATTTCCTGCTCTCTGGTTCTGAACTGGCGGGTTTCTTCAATAAGACGTATTCCCCCACGAGTAATGGTCTATGATAGCGTTTCCTCCTGTTTCTCCGCTGCCGTTTGTCTGCTTGTTTCTTGAGATACTGGAACGTTCTTTGGATCCTCAACTCACGTCCAGGTTGTGCATCGATGGGTGTCCGAATGACATTATTCCATGGCCTCTCTGGTAAGTGTGGTATAGGTTTCTGCCTCATTAAGTACGAGTTAGGCTTTACTCGTTGGCAAGTATCACATGTCCTGATTGTATTCCTGACTGTATTTCGAAGTTTTGGCCAAATAAATGCTTCTTTAAGCATGGCAACAGACTTATCTACACCGGGGTGACCAAAAGCTCGGTGTGCTAACCATACTAGCCTTCTCTGCAATGCTGGTGGTACAACGATCCTGGGTCGAGTGTGGTCTGAGTCGCTCCATTTATGTATCATCTGGTTAAACCATAGATACTCCGCTGATGGTGCTTCGGCTTCAACATACATCGGGGTTCCTCTATCCAGCTTTCCCTCGAAGTAATTAATCATCAACCGTATCCAGGGATCTTCACGTTGAAAAACGGTGATGTTCCTCAGATCATCTAAGGTCTTCTGATCTCTATCTTCTATCTCGATAGCTAGAACTTCTTCTTCATCAGCTGTAGGGGATCTGCTTAGCAAGTCAGGTATGATATTGTCCTTCCCCGGGCAATACTCGATTTCCACTTGAAATTGCTGTATGTACAAGGACCATCTCGTCAGTCTTTGACTCGACAAGTCAGTTTTCAGCAGGAACGTTAGGGCTTTATGGTCTGTTCTCAATATAATTCTAAAGCCGTAGACTAGCTTTCGCCAATACTGTAGGGCATACAGTATCGCGAGTAATTCGATCTCCGTGACCGTATAATTCTTCTCATTAGGTTTCAACCTTCTACATATGAATGCAATGTAAGTTTTCTCCTCTGGCCTGTCCACATTTTCCTGATATAACATTGCTCCAATACCTATGAATGATGCGTCAGTCTGGATAATAAATTTCTAAGTGAAGTCAGGATATCCCAATTTTACATAATCTAACAGCATCTGTTTAGATTTCATGAAGGCTTCCTCGCATTGCTCCGTCCAGCGCCATCTTCCTCCCTTCTTAAGTAAGTCTTGGAGTGGTGCTACGGTCTCGGTATACTTCGGGCAATGGCTTGAAAAGAATCCAATAACGCCTAGATATTGCCTGACGTTCTTTACCTTCGTTGGTCTCGGGAAATGTTTAATGACTTCCAATTTTCCCGGATTATGTCTGACTCCTTGTGCATCTATCACGTGGCCTAGAAATTTAACTTCTCTCTGAGCAAAGTTAGACTTCTTTATATTGACCTTAAAGTTAGCCTGACTTAGGTCATATAACAACTTGCGTAGATCTCTGACGTGTTCCTCAACTGTTCCAGATGTCAGTAGTATATCATCTACGTAGCATATGGTTGTGGCTTTTACTTCTTCAGACAGGTTCCGATCTAGCGCTCGTATCAACGCTGAACCTGCTGTTTTTAATCCAAATGGAAGACGCACGTAAGAATACGTGTGGTGGTCAAATAAAAATCCAGTCAATAAGCTTGTTTTCTCCTCCAGAGAAAGATGGTGAAAACTTGCCGTCAGGTCAAGATTTGAGAAAACAGTCTTTCCTTTGAACCTTCTGAGAACCTCCTTAATGGGCGGCACTTTGTCAAATTCCGGTATGACCTTGGAATTCAAATTTCGTAGGTCCAGGCATATCCTCACACTTCCGTCCTGTTTAGGTACAACTACCAGTGGGCTGACATAGGGTGTGGCTGTCTTCACAATGACGCCTGCCTCTAGCATTTCCTGTATTGCTTCTTTGACCTTTAAATAATGTTTCTCAGCTACAGGATACGGCTTCTGTTTGAATGGTGTCCAATCGCTGACTTGGAATGCATATTGGAAATTCTTGATCCGGCCAGGTCTCGAATCGAAGACTCCTTTATACTCAAATAGCAGTTCCCTTAGCATTTGCTTATGTTCTGGACCAATTTTAGTTTCCTCAATTTTCTCTTCCAGGCATTCTTCAAATTTTGGTTCGAGGTCCCTTTCAATGTCTGCGGCCAGTGTTGCCAACCCTTCCTCGATGTCTTCTGTTGTCAATACTGCATCCCCAGTCATATATCCGTATCTATGCCATACGTACTCTTCTGGTCTCGTTTCATTGTGCTTTAATGAGAGTTCTAACTCTTCCTTTCCCTCACTTGCGCGAAACATAACAATGTCTTGCGAGAGATCTATAATAACTTTATATTCTCTTATGAAATCCATGCCGACAATAATGTTATAAGGCAGCTTATTCACAAGTAGGAAGCTCTGTGAGAATGTAGAGTTCCCTATCTGCAAATCTAAAAATACTTGGTATTTGCATATCATAACTTTATCTGGTATGACACCTTTTATCTTCACGCTTGAAATAGGTATTTTCAATACGTGGATTTTACTCTGGATTTCATTATATAATGCCTGGGTTATCAAGCACACTGTTGAACCTGTATCAATGAGACTTCTTATCTTCATGCCTGCAATGTTTACAATAATAATGGGTAGTTCCCTTCTCACATTGACCGTCCCTTCATTTAGGTCTTCGATAAGCTCCTCAGGTTTGGCAATCCAGTTAACAACATTCACTGTATTCCATCCTGAACTTATCTCTCTTTGGTCATTTAATTTTGGTGTTTTTTTTTTCAATTGCTCCATTCTTTGTGGAGTTCTTCTGCCTGTCTTCATGCTGTTGAAGTTCCAGACTCTTGGCACCGTCATCATTTTTATATATGTCGGGTGACCTTCTATTCCTAATCGCTTCATCCCAATGAACTCGCGATTGTCTCGGGTCATCTCCGCGCTCTTCCATGTATCTTAAAGATGCGTGATAGCGTTCTTCCGCCTCTTCATCGAACCCGCACCGGGTGAGTTAGCCGAGGTCGTTGCGGCATGACTGTTGGCAGTCACTCACATCCGGGAGGCGAGGAGGTTCGAATCCCCCCGCCGGCAACCTTGAAGATGGTCTTCTGTGGTTTCCCATCTTCCTTCCAGGCAAATGCCGGGGTTGGTCCCTAACTATAGGCCACAGCCGCTACCTTCCAACTACTCGACCCTCCCTTCCGACTTTCCTCCCCAACGGTACTTGTAGCTCACCCATTGGGTGTCCGTCTCGAAGCAGCTACAACACTGGCGAGCCGAACATGTCCTCGGACACTCCCGGCGCTAAAAGCCATACGCTAAAAAAAAAAAAATCGAACCCGCGACTCTGCTCTTGGGATCTCCATCTTTGGTTGTTCCCGTTTCGGCCGTAATTCCTTCTGTTATCAGGCTCCTGGTCTCTGGTACCGCGCTGATTCCAGTTTTTCCTTCCTCGGTTTCCACGGTTCGATCCTCCTCGATATGCTGGCCTCCAATTTTGGTTTTCGCGTCCTTCGCATTGCCAGTCGGATTTTCTGTTTCGGTGCTTGTAGACTTGCTTTTTGTCTGCACCTTAGTCGGTTCAGTCGGTGTAGTCGTCATGTTGACTTGTTCCACGTTTCGACTTTGCCTTGTGTGCTGCACTGTGGTTAGATCGAGTTGTCTCAGCACCTCCTCCATATCGATCGCAGTTTTGGCGTTTTCTGAGATTAGTAGACGTTGTACTTCGTACGGTAGCTGCTTGGCTATCGCTATGCACAAATATGACTCTCTAAGTCCTTCATCAAGCTCGCGAAAACGGCACAATTGATTCACAAAGAATTCTCCGTACTTCGTCGGATTACTAGTACTATAGCGCCTGGAATACAAGTCCAATCTGAGGTTCTGTTGTATGCTCGCGTTCCAATATCTGCTTAAGAAAGCTTGGCGAAATTCGTCAACGGTGTCGAACGTGTACCGAAAACTCCTAAACCATAAGGCACACTCACCTTCAGTTAGCTTTTCAATCGCTCTCAACCTGCGCTCTGGCGGTACTTTCGCGTCATTCAAGTACTCGGAAACTTCTTTAAGCCAGTACTTGGGTGTCATGTTAGAATTACTCCCAGAGTATTTCTTTGGTTTCTCATCACTAGCCCTTACCACTGTGACTATTTGATTTTGAACAGCATTTTCATGCGGTGTTGACATGGCAATTGGCATACCAGGTGTGGTATACGGGCTGTCACTTGGCATGGCTGCATTTCTTGGAGTAGGCTGTATTTCTATCTCTGCCCATTTGTTTCTCCTATTCTCGTCTATACTTCCTTCGCTAGACCTAGGATTCCGCAACATGGATTCCTCCTGCGCGATCATTCTAGTCTCGATTTGGCTGTGTCTATTTTCTGCCCTTTCCAAACGAGCTAATACCTCTCGTTCTATTTTCTCTAGGTGATCTCGGTTTCTTTCTGCCATAGAAAATACCTTTTCCTTATTATCCTTAAGGTTTTCCTTCAGGTGGATAATTTCCCCCGCTAGACTTTCTCTTACCTCGGCAAGAGTCTTATCGCTGGCTTCAGTCAAGCCTTCTCGAAGTTCTAATTCTTCTCGTAAGCCTGTAACTTCCTTTTGAATGTGACCTTGTATATGAGAGATTTCAGTCCTTATTTTCGTGATTTCTCCCTGGTCCTCATCCTGTCTTTTAAAGATAACTGCTAGGTCGCTCTGAGTTTGTTCCAACTCTTTCTGCACATTCCCAACCTGCCTCTTCATATTTGACATTATCTCCTTATTCTCTTGATCAGAAGTTTTTATTTCCTGGATTTCCTTGCATTGGTCAAGGATATTCTGATCCTGTTTTCTCAAGGCTTCGTCTACCGCCTTGGCGTAACCTGCCATTCGCGTATTCCATTTTACGTCGCTATCCTCGAGCCTTTGATCCACGGTCTGAGTGAACGTATTAAATTGCTCTAGTTGACGTTTAGTATTAGCATCATTCTGACTGAATGTCTTTAAGCTCCATGGACATACTGCTTAAACTATCGTTAATTTCACGCTGTGACTCTCTGCACGCTTGCAGATTATTCTCTAATTTTATATCAATAGACTCAAAGCGTTTATCGTTATCAGCTTGCATTTCTGAGACCACGCTAACAATATTCTTAGTTACCTCACGCTGGACAGACTCTTTAACGTCATCCATTTTCTTATTAACCTCTGTTAGGTTTGATTCTAACTGCGTGTTTACATCAGCTCGATTATTCTCTAATTGAATATTTACTGTAGCCAACATTTGGCTTACTTCAGTTTGATTAGCCTCTAGTCTAGTATTTATTTCAACTTGATTAACCTCTAATCTATTGTTTACTTCAGCTTGATTAGCCTCTAATCTATTGTTTATTTTGGTTTGATTGGCATCCAATCTACCCGCTATTTCATCTTTAAATTCTCTAATTTCTTCCTTTCTCTTAGCATTAGAATTATCAAAATGTTCCCTTAACTCAGCAATACACCTGAGTACGTCTTCAGTTCCAGCCATCCTGTATTTCTTAATTTGAGATTCAGGTAGGCCGCAGCTGAATATGCTGGCGCGTTCTATTGGAAAGAAAAGGATTCCGATCCCGCGACAACAACAACAACATATTACGAAGTGTCAAAAACCACCTATGGAATGGGTATAGACCCGCGTACCCGTCTGACAACAGTGTCTGACGTCTGAATATCATCTAGAAAGACTCACAATCGCTCAAACAAAGTTTGAGGAAAATACTATTTTTATGGTTTTTCCCATGAAAACCATGCTATTATAATGTGGTTTTCTGAATCCCATAAGCCATCCACGTACTGGGCGCCATGATAAATATATGGGTATTCATGCTTTGCCACACACATCTGGGCGACAAGATAGTTAAAGGGGGTTATGTGTAAGTTACATTTACATTTAAGCATGTCTTATGGAGGATTATCAACATTTATTTTACGTGATGGCTTATTAACAAATGGGACGCGGCCTTTTCCTATTATATCCTAATTTCTATGCTGTATTTGCTTCTACCATTAATATCTTGGCCGACTTTTAGCAGTACCTGTGACTCAATCCTAGTACAGAGACATATCCCCCATGTACCCAACTGTCATCATGTGGACCATGTGTTCGTTTCCCAGCTAACTCACGGTCTTTCGAGGTATGGGACGTTCCTGCCCACCATACGACCACATGCTCAGGATTTGAGTCTACCAGGTAACTACTCTACATGAAATACACAACATATTCCTAAAAGATAATATTTACTGGTCTAAAATCATGGCTATACAACAAATACAAATAAAGGACAAATTATATTTAATTCCCACAAATAAAAATAGGGTTATTCTGTGAGTTTTCTTCTTAACATAGTGCTACACTGCACTCAAATCTAATTCTAGCATCCTGTCAATGATACTTTCAGACTTCCATGGGTTTCCATAGTGTTCATCATGTGACACAATTTTAGTTAACTGGAGTATCATAACACAAAAATCACATATCACATTAAAATGACATTAATAAAACATTACTCCGTTTCTTATGGCATTACTTTGATTAGCATAAATTCATTATTTCCTGCATTCATTAACAAATATTTACTGTGTCGTGCGAATCATCTTCCTTCTTTCCATCAATATGAACGCTTTAAGAAAAGTGGTACTTATCCCTTCCAAAATAAACATGGATAGAATATTTTATAGTTTCACCATACAACGATTTTCTGGGTCTTGTCGGGCTTATATCGTTACAAACGTGTCATGTTCTGGGAAATCACATACCGGTCTGCATAAATTAGCGTGAACTGGCAAAATGCATTCTAAAAGAAGATGCCTACATTATTTTGGTTCAGTTTTCGTCCTCAGAGAATAACTGAGCCAAATATTATCTGATTTCTATGATCCAACAACGTATGTGTGATGCAACACACCATTCAATTCAATTGGCATCATCATAATAATCATATCTTAATTGCATATTGAAATATCGAGATTCTTCAGTGTCCTACTATGACTCTAATTTACAAGGGACTGGTCGACCAACCTTCTCTCCCCTCATCAGGCAATAAAATTCGTTCCAGCTGGCTAGTCAAGATGGCCGCCGCAGGAGTGGTCTACTACCCCACCTCCTCTCATCTGCTGTCAAGGTCAAGTTTGTTTACAATTGCAGTATTGGAGTTACGCTAGGCGTGGTTCCTAAGTAATTGAGTCATTTAATTATTTAACACCTATCTTTATAGTGTATTGGGCTCAACTCGGCTCCTTAATTAACATTCATGGCTGGGGATGGAATACTGGTGATAGCCTTGCCGTTCTATGGTGACTACTATTGGCTTGGACGCGCATCATAGTGAAAATCCACGATTTTCACCAGCAGCTGTCAATAAAACATAAGGAAATCTGCGTTTCCTGAACGACGAATATGATCCTTACCTCTCAGGGTAGATCATTTATACACATGCTCACTGAGTCTCGACGGACATCATTCGTGGCCATAATTCATGCAAGCGTTGGATACAGACAGACTCTGTCCAATTTGCTGCGAATAATACAGTATGCTCAAGGGCGATACTAACTCGTAGATTCAGCCAACTTCTCACCTAACGCGCAAGCTATACTAGTTGGTCCCCGCAATTATTTATTTACGTAAATCACTGGATTATACGTTATTTCTGCACGCAATACGCGGCTTCAAACAATACTTCACATAGATGACTCAATTATTAAGGCACCCGCGTTCTCTCTGTCATACCACTTAAGCCAAAGCTTTAAATAACTCCTAATAAAATGTATAAATTTTCTGGCTTACTTTACTTTAATGGTCCTCAAACATAATCCTAAGGATTGACCATATCAAATATTCATTCTACACTTCACTGACACTGAAAAAGCTCTCGTATCTCGCTATATTCCACGTTACTTTCTTACTGTTTACCAAAATACAGTATCTTTATATTAGACATGACACACTTTGAACGTTATTTAGGCCAAAAGTGCCTATTACATTACTGTTGCCGACCCCAGATTATTATTATTATTATTCATTTAACGTTACCGTTACATCCATCACTATTTTCGACCTGAATGGCCCTAAACAAATCACCTTCCAAGCCATATTTTATTCAAGACGAGTGGTGAAAACTCGTTCAGTACGTGACTGTTACATCTTATTCTCAAAGTGATAAATCGTTACATGGTGAACTCTTTAGTTATAATAACATTGTAAATTGGTACTCACTTTTTCCTTTTCGCTGGATAGTGCCAGCACTTCAGCTTTGGCGCTACCATGACGCTTGATTTAAGCCATCATGTTATATTTTACACAACACTTAAATTCACACATTTTCCACCTGATGAACATACTTTTATCAGTGGCCTCTTTCACTTCTACACAATGCATATTAATCTCTATACACATGAACACTTTTAAATCACTATTACACAATTTATGTACACTTATTCACTACTTCACAGGTTGATCCTTAAATCGGACTTCTCCTACGCCTGATCTCAGAGATGCGATGCAATTAAGCCAACCGCTGGTCTACGTGAAAATCTAACAGCGTTTTACGGACGTTCGATCCTCGTCACCTGCAATATCGTTCAGCTCACTGTCAAGATGAAGTGGCAATGCTTCCCAAGCTCCCATCATTGTAGTGATCCTGATGATAATGTCATATACAATTCTGACAATACCTCCCGGTATATGTAATGTTCAAAAACATTATAAGTTCCTCTTTCGCTGTGGCGAATTTATATTTGCGTCAGATAGTAGATAAATATCTGTATTAAATTGACTTCGACGCACTTCATGATTATACTTATGAAGCTGTATGACTTGCTTTTATTGTTCTTCAACGGCGGAGCGTTGATACTTTAACATTTGGCGTGCTTACTGGCAGCATCTTAGTTACGTGTATACAGACTGAAGACAACAAGACAACTGGAGAACAACTGGAGAACAACTGGCTTGGTCTGCCCTACTCTCCCTTATAAAGGTTTTTCGTACAAAATAGTCCACTGGACACATGGGAGCGACTCCTTTCTTGAAATAATACCTCTTCAGGCGAAATGACATATACACCTTGTTCATTTAGGTGTGGAGGTTTCATAAACATTCGCGTGCCGGCGAGCACTTCGGCCAATTAATTCCAATTAATTGCCTTAGTTCAGCGCGTCAGGACGCCATCGTGGTGGTTCCCCTTTGGCTGGTCACTAAATCATTGCTCTCGAGCGTAGGCTAGGTTGTAACGCGTTCATTTGGAGATATAGGCATTAATTTAGGTGTAAAACCACTCCTAAATTACCTCTCCGTGAATATATTCACCTGGGTGTATATTTCACTCCATTTCAATTCTCCACTTGGCTGTAATTAATTAATTTCCGTGGGAAATCATCCCTACTCCCGATTCCATCGTTGTCAAGCGGTGAATACCCGAGTCATTAATTTTGGGCTGTCTTCTCGATCCATACGTAAATAGTGCGCTCGGCGCCTAAGGTCTCCACCCACTTGCTAAGTGTAATTTGTAAAACTTCAAACTGGCCTCCTCTCATTCTCGTATGCTAAGAAAACGTATATTTCCTTGCATTTGGCTACAGTTCTTTACCTTAAATTGCTATGATATTCACATACAGGTCGTGAAATCATGCTACAATATTATATGTCAGAATACCTCTCATTGCTCTTTGGGTTCCCTGTAATTGCTCCCCCTCAGAGATCAATGGTTCGACTCTAGGCATAACCATGTGCCTGGTCTTCTCTGATAAGACCCGAGTTCGATGCCAGACTGCCGTGACTGATTGGGCACAATATAGAGAGATACTATCAGGTACCCGCGGCTTCGCTCGCGATCAAGACAATGGGGACGATGCATTATTCTATTACAGAAATCGCGGCTACAGGTGGGTTCATTTTAATTCTGAAAATTCGGATACATACAGTATATTGATATGAGCATCAAGGTGGAAATTATATAGAGTTGAGAAAGTCTGCAGTCTGTTACATTATGTGAACACATTTGAAAATTACGTTTTTGGTTTTGCCACCTTCTGCTGAGACATAACGATTTTGTTGTCGGGATACTCGTGATCACGCCACATACAAGTTGCCCACGGGAAAAAAAAAGATTTTTCTAAATGTACACCTGCTGCTCTTAAGGGACACTGGGACTGAGTTTTAAGCATATTTTATTAAAAAATTCAAATTTTCGATTTTGACATATTATTGTACCCCTGACCATAACGGATGATTTAGATGTATCATTTTCCACATTCCGCCTTTTTTTGAGGCACGGCGAGACGTTTAAATGCCGGCCGCACTGCCATTTAAACGCCCCTTTCTCTTGGTACATTATCCTGTACACGCATTTATGCATTCTTTTATCGGAGTTGTTTGAATACGGATTTGAAATTCCCTCTGGTCTACTGTTTCTGCATTGTGCTACCATCTACCGATGAATATTGACACTATTTACTACGTAAGCTATACAAATACCTCCAATGTTTGAAAATAAATAAATAAATATCTCAAACGGTCGACATGATGAAATTTTGCATTTATATTGTATTTTATAATTTCATGAGAGTTCCTAGTCGCTTATAGAATGTCAGTAGATGCATAATTTATCTTTATTTGATGTTTGTGTTGACTTTAGAAGTGTAAGCATGGTCAACCTCTGTTTATGAACAAGATATTGGAGGCTAGGCTAGCACGTTTTCGAAATTTATTGTGTTTGTGAAGTTTCTGGCGATTTGTATTGCTTTCTGTGAGTGTATTACTTTTAGTGTATACAGAATGGATTCAGTCACTTCCCGCTGGCATAAGCCGAAATGCAAAAGCAAGAAGAAAACTGTCAAGGCTTTCAGACTTGCTGCTGCTCGTTGGAAAACATCAGGTAAGGGAGCTGTTATTCCTGAACAAACTAGTAATGAACATGTGATCTCACCTCTTGTCACACCCACCGATTCTCAGAACACTGCTGATGCAAGAGATAACATTTGTAAGAGTGTACAAAAGTTAGGGTTATTTGAACAATTGGGTTCTGAAAGTAGGCCTAGGCCAAATTTACATCCAACAAGTGATGAATATTTTCTGGTGCATTCTTCCACTTTGCATGAACTAGTGAAGAATATAAAATGCAATGAGTGTGGGGAAACATCATTAACTGTTCAAGTACGAGAAAGGCATGGTTTAGCGCATAAGCTATGTGTCAAATGTACCCACTGTGGCTTTTGTCCAACTCAAACTTATTCAAGCCCTCGAGTAGAAGATGACACAATTACACAGAGGCCTCCATTTGATGTCAATAGGAAGAGTGTCGATGCATGTCTCAGTTTAGGTGTAGGGCATCGGGGAATGGAGAAATTTTGTGCCACGTTAGGAATGTCGGGTATGGATTCGAAAACATTCACAAGACATATGACAGTTTTAGCTGCAGAATCTAAGACTCTAAAATGTCTTACTCTCTCCAAGTCTAGGAAGGTGGTACGTAGGGCATATGATACACTTGATTGTAACCCTGAAGGTAGGCCTACTGATAATGATGTAATTGACATTGCAATCTCCTACGATGGGACCTGGCACAAGCGAGGCTTCACTTCTGCTTATGGAATAGGGATAGCTATAGATCTTCTCACAGGACTAGTCGTAGACTATGAGGTGGTATCCAAATACTGTCCTATGTGTGTTATCACTTCTGCTGAGCTTGGTTCGGAGTCCCCAGAATTTAATGTGTGGCATGTAGGTCATAAGAAGAGTGGGGAGTGTCAGGTGAATTATGAGGGTAGTTCTGTTGCAATGGAAATGTTTGCTGCTGGAATTTTATGGAACCGTTCCATTTCAGACTGCCAGATGCGTTATACAACTGTCCTTTCTGATGGTGATTCTAAAACGTTCAACCATTTGGTCAGTACAAATGTGTATGGCAGCAACACAGTACTGAAAAAGGAGGAATGCGTGAATCACATTTCAAAGAGAATGGGGACAGGTCTGCGACAGATGGTACAGAATTGGAAAATAAAGGGTGTCCAGTTGGGTGGCAGGTCAGGCGGGCTTACTAATGCTACGATTACCAAGCTTACCAGCTATTATAGGAATGCCATAGTACAACACACACCTAATGTTGAAGACATGAAAACTGCTATCTACGCCACTCTCTACCATTACATGTCCACTGACAGTAAGCCCCAACATAAGAAGTGCCCCCAAGGCGTCGATTCTTGGTGCTTCTACAACAGAAGTATAGCGACAGGTAAGGTACCTATGAGTCATAACAAAATGACTGTCAAGCTTTCGGAGTCATTAGTGTGTAAAATAATGCCTGTTTATCAGAGGCTGGCCTCTAATGAATTACTATTCCGATGTGTCCGTGGTGCCACGCAGAATCAAAATGAGTGTCTACATTCTACCATTTGGAGGAAGTGTCCGAAAGAAACTTTTATATCAAGAAAGAGACTTGAAATTTCTGTATGCAATGCTGTAGCAGAATTTAATATGGGATGCAGTGCTACAACAGACTTGAAGTCGGACATCAAAAGAACTTCAGTTCCTTATGTGACTGAACAGGCAGTCCTTAGGCGTGATGCTCGCAGGAAGTATGAGAGTCAGCGATCGTCCTCTGAGAAGAAGAAAGCAACTCGACGGAAGACTAAGGTCACAAAGATGAAGAAGGAGGTTGCAAAACAGAAGAAGGAAGGTGTTACTTATGCTGCAGGAGAGTTCTAATGGGTACGTTGAATGGAAATATTAAAATATATGCATGTTTTTAGAAAAATGCAGTTTTCTCAGTTTCACATTTTCTGATGTATAAAATCTATTACGCGTTACTGATGTAATGCAATTTTCTTGTAAATTAACATGCATGTTCCTTAGTACTTTATCCACAAACGTGTGCATTACTTTTTGGATTGGAGTTCTGGTTTGCCTGTAAAAAAAATTCAAACCTTCAAATTTCAAGAATTTTACAAAAAATAAACTTCATTGGGGAAAAAAATTATATCTTCATAGTAAACAATACAATCTCAAATTCGATGCACTATTTTATTTGTATAAGAATGCGGAACTAGAAAAATATAAATAAATTGTGCTATCTACATTAGTTTGACGCGCTTGACATTTTGAATATTTGAATAATTTGCATATAAATATTGGAAAATAATTAATTTCTATGCAGCTAGTAAAGCTACATTGATCAAATTTGGCACACATGTTTATACTACAGCTTAATACCAGCAAACAAAATATCAAGACTGTACCTTAATATTTACAGGAATTAGAAAACTCAGTCCCAGTGTCCCTTAAGTGTGTGTCATTGTGCTTTGTTAATAGAAATTGCGAATATTGTTAGAAAAGAGAACTGCACTCTTGAACACTGGAATGGCATATCTATCGGAATATGGGCAATTAAAAGTATTTTTCCATAATCTATTCAGGGTGTAATTTTGCCACACGTATTGATGATTTGAACGTCAACATGTCGCTATTAATAGACCTATAGTAAAATATCTCTCACCTTGGCCGCTGATGTACATTATGCAGTCTCTCCCAGTGTTACATCCCAGGGATTGAAATCTCCAACAACACTTTTGCCTCACATGCCTCTCTAAGTAATTAAAATTCCTGATTGTTGTTGTTTGAGTCTTCAGTCTCTTGACTGGTTTCATGCAGCCCTCCATGCCTCCCTCTCCTGAGCTAATCGTTTCATCTCTACATAGCTACCACACCCTACATCCGAGGCAATATGTTTAACCTTGATCTACCCCTACAGTTCTTGTCCTCGATCCTCCCATCCATAATAAAGCTTGCTAGTCTTGGGTGTCTTAATATGTGTCCTACGAACCTATCTCTTCTCTTCATTAGCAGTCACCAGAAACATCTATCCTCTCCCACTCGTCGTACAACCTCTTTATTTGTTACCCTATTTACCCATCTGATCTTCATCATTCTCCTGTAACACCACATTTCAAACGCTTCAATTCTGCTCTCTTCTGCTGCACCAATAATCCAAGTTTCACTTCTATAGAGCGCCACGCTCCAGACAACGGCTTTCAAAAATGACTTCCTAATACCTAAATCTGTATTCGATTTCAACAGATTCCTTTTTTGTAGAAATGCTTTCCTTGCCTGAGCCAACCTACTTTTTATATTCTCTTTGCTTCGTCCATCACTGGTTATTTTGCTTCCTAATTAACAGAAGTCTTCTACTTCCTTTAGCGTTTCACCTGCCAATTTGATGTCCATAGAGTTTTCTGACTTATTTCGGCTGCATTCCAATATTTTTGTTTTACATTTATTGATTTTCATCATGAATTCTTTCCTCAAGACGGAGTCCATACCATTCAAAACTCGTTAAATCCTCTGGCGTATGCCGAGATGACGATTCCATCAGAACATCTCAGAGTTGAAATTTTTTCTCCTTGAATCTTCTCTCCCACTTTAAACTTTTCTTCTATTTCCTGATTATTGTGTTTTTAGAGATCTTTGAAATGCGTTGCTCTCGCACATGGTGTAGATGCATTGTCAAAGGAAAACATTCCGTGTTACGAACATAGGCCGCATACGCTGTACCGAATGCTTCTGCAGATTTAACACAAGGCCTATTCTGAACAGCAGTTCCTTGAACTCAGATTTGCCAACATAGTATTGTATCTTTCCATGTGGTAGGCTATATCTCTGTACCTCAACATACAGAGAGTGCTTTTAAAATCACGTCTTGTGTACATTTTGGAAAAGGTAGCGAGTGTGTTTTTTGGCGGAATGGATACTCGCTCGTAGACATTATTTACAGTAAAATAGACTGGTTTACAATTTTGTAAGTGCACATTGAGGTATGTGACGGCGGGATGCCTTAAGTGTTACGGAAACGGCAATAGCTGTTGAGCTTCGTTGCTACTGAAATAACGACCAGACTGATATTTGTACTTAACTATACTGGATTTGTGAGTCTAGTGTTTATGAAATTGAACGTAGCTTGATCGCTATCTTTATTTAGTAGCCGCTACTGTAGTGTTTAAAAATTAAAGGAGGTATTAGAAGGCGCTATCTCACACTAATTTTCGTTATTGCAGTTCTAAAACTTAGAAAGTTATTTATTTTTAAATTATGATATAGATATTATTTTGAAAGAGGGATGCTCGTTGAGATTTGAAATGCTCTTATCGTGTTTAGATATATCTTGAAAAAGGGATGACCGTTTAGATTTCGAATATTCTTATCGTGTTTTAATAAAAAAAAATAATGGATTTACGTTTCTTTTAACTAATCTGGCGTTTAGATAGAATTTTGTCCCGAAGGGGATCTTAAACGTGACAGTAAATCTACTGACATGGTTCCCTTGCATTTGCGCACCCTGAAATGCCCGCTATTTGCGCCAGGATACGAACTTGCAACCATGGGCAAAGCAAGCTGGAACGTTACCGCTGAGCCACGCAGCCAGTCTATCGTGTTTTACATAAAAAAAAGTGGATTGACATTGCCTCCTACAGGGATAGATACACAATTGGATGTCATGTCTTGAGCTACTGTTGCTAGGGATACGGACTTGCGATTAATTCAACAGTTTATCAAAGCGTACTGGTGCCATGGATACGGACTTGCGATTAGTTCATCAGTTTATCAGTGCGAAGATAGTTTTCTGGGAATATCTTTGAAACTGTTGGTTTTAGGGCCTTAGAATGTGGTTTTCGGTGTCCCGCAGAGTATTGTTTCTCGCATCGAGGGGAGTAAAATGAGCTTTGTCCAGTCTTTATGCGACGACTTTGATATTTTGTCCCAGTTAAGTATAGGCTAACAAAAATGTAAAATCACATTTCACCCCTTAAAGATTGGAATTTTTAAAAATATTTCTTAGAGTGCATGCACACTACAGTAGGAACATATCTTCAAAGTTGCATGCCATTATCTCCAGCAGTTTTTGCCGTGCGTTGATTATCAATCAGTCAGGACATCTTCCTTTATATATACTGCTCAAAAAAATTAAAGCACCACTTTTTTCAAAGGCCACCAAATTTTGAAAAGTTGACCTACAAGCTCGAAATCTCTGTATGACGTTTGTCCAGACGCCTACCCAGCATATGCTTCAGCACAACTCCCCAACTTGAGTAGTTTCGGGGTAGCACCCAGAAAACCAGCACATTTTCGATAACCGCAAATTGAAGTTTGCGAAAAACGCTGCAGGACTTGTCGCAGGTTGCCAAAGCAGTCGAAAATGAATGAGTCTTGCTCCTAAAGGTTCCACAAATACGTTGAAATCGTAACATTTGACGTTTGGGCATTTTCAACCCCCTTCATCATCCCCTAAACATGGACTACCATTGGGGGCGTCTGAGAAGGTACCGGGTGTGTTTAACCCCCTGAAAACCTGTACACCGTCCTCAGTTGCTGATTGCAGTAAGTTCTTAAGGCCTCCGGCAATGTCCACACCCCCTAACACCCTCAACTGGCATGGGACCAAACTACCCCTTCTCGATTCACCCCTAAGGAAGGTTTTAATCGAGATGTTTATCAGTGCTGCTAATGGGGGTGTCTTCCCCTAACGTTTCAAAAAAGGAACTGTGCCTTTGTCACCACCCCTTCCCCTGCAACCCCCGTTTGTATGATTTTTCGAATCAGGCCCTTTTTAAGGGCTGAAACGACGTCTTAATCGCTGAAAGGGCTGTAAAGGTCCTTAGAAGTAGTGGTGACACGAAATCAACCCCTTCCGATCGATGATTGACATTCCGTCCCCCAAATTCGAAATGTTTGCACCCCCAACCCTCCCTGTCTGGACGCGTAATGCGTCATGGCAGAGTTTTCAGAGTTGGATGAAAATGAAGCTTATGGCCTGCAATGGAGCCCAAAACAGCAGGCTGCATAGAAATTCATCGGTAGGTTGGGAAACGGGACCAAAATTTTTGAAAAAAGTGTACAGCCTACAGTAAATACGCCCATGCACAGGCAACCCACATCACGTCCGTGCGCGTGGGTTTTCCTATGATCGGCAATAGGTTACAAAGTTTGGCAATGGGAGAAAAATGACGTGATGTGGGTTGCCTATGCATTGGTGTACTTACTAGAGGCTGTTAACTTTTTTGAAAACTTTTTGGTCCCGTTTCCCACCCTACCAATGAAATTCCATCCAACCTGCTGTTTTGGGCTCCATTTCAGGCCATAAGCTTCATTTTGATCCAACTCTGAAAACTCTGCCATGACGCGTTACGCGTCCAGACAGGGAGGGTTGAGGGTGCAAAAATGTCAACTTTGTGGGATGGAATGTCAATCAAACATCGGAAGGGGTTGATTTCGTGTCACCACTACTTCTAAGGACCTTTACAGCCCTTTCAGCGATTAAGACCTCATTTCAGCCCTTAAAATGGGCCTGATTCGAAAAATCATACAAAATGGGGTAGCAAAGGAAGGGGGGGCGACACAGGCGCAGGTACTCTTTTGAAACGTTAGGGGAAGCCCCCCCCCCCCCCATTAGCAGCACTGATAAAAATCTCGATTTAAACCTTCCTTAGGGGTGAATCAAGACGGGGTGGTTTGGTCCCTTGCCAGTTGAGGGTGTTAGGAGGGGGGAACATTGCCGGAGGCCTTAAGAACTTACTGCAATGAGCAACTGAGGACGGTATGCAGGTTTTCAGGTGGTTAAACACATCCGGTACCATCTCAGGCGCCCCCAATGGTAGTCCATGTTTAGGGGATGATGAAGGGGGTTGAAAATGCCCAAACGTCAAATGTAACGATTTCAACGTGTTCGTGGAACCTTAAGAGCAAGACTCATTCATTTTCGACTGCTTTGGCAACCTGCGACAAGTCCTACAGCGTTTTTCGCAAACTTCAATTTACGGTTTGCAAAAATGTGCTGGTTTTGGGGGCGCTACCCCGAAACTACACAAGTTGGGGAGTTGTGCTGAAGCATGTGCTTGGTAGGCGTCGGGGCAAACGTCATACTGAGATTTCGACCTTGTGCAGTCAACTTTCCAAATTTGGTGGCCTTTGAAAAAAGTGGTGCTTTAATTTTTTTGAGCAGTATATATATAAGATCTAGGCCAATAGAATTATGAACTATTAGATGGCGATTATTGCACAGGTTCATTATTCAAACGTTGACTTCGATCACATGATTGGAACACAAGAAATAAAAATTTAAATTTAAAACCTTCGTACAGCAGCCATCTTGAGGTTATGCAAATGCAAAGTTTCAAAATCTTGTTTTTACTTCTTGTGTCCTAATCATGCGAATGGAGTTTGAATAATAACCCTACAGAATAATCTTCATATCATAGTACATAACTCTAAGGCCTACTATACAAAAATCCATCATGGCGATCATCCGAAATATTTGGACGGTTCTTCATTACAACAAACAAACTGAAATTGTGTATGTTGATAGAGGCAATTGACACAAATAGGATATATGAAAATAGGCTGTATAGTTCTGTACGGAACTACTTGTTTTGATGTAGGCCTGCTTGTTATTATTTTTTAAAGGAAGAAATCCGTGTATAATATATATTCAAACTTTGCTCGCAATTGTAATAGTTTCCTTTCAAACAATGCGGCTGAAACTAGTATAGTCCATTAATGTTATTAATTCAATTTTATTGACGTAATGTGTAGACTAATAAAATTATTAAAATTAAAATTATTAAATTATTAAAGTAATGTTACACCTGGTGTCTTCTTATGAACTATTCCCAATATGAAATGAGGTCTATTTATATTTTTCAAATTTAACATGCAGCAAACTGACAATAATTTACGTAACGGTATACAATTGGCCTTGATGGTGACGGCAAAGCAGTCATCATAATGTTTTTTGAGCAATGGAGCTGATGACCAAGGTGTCCCTAGACCCTAAACATGGATCAACAAGAACGTGAGCTATGTGATTGTGCTGCACCGCAATAGTTGGATTTTCTCCCTTATTTTTTACATATTGTCCCGACTAACGTACGCCGAAAATTGTCACGCGAGGACTGGTGCCATGGGTAAATCTGACCCGACCGTAAATAATATAGAAATAACATGGGTGCTCTAAAAGCTATGGACTTGCTTCTTTTTCACGGTGAAGATCAAGGCTAGGAAGGAAGGTACTGCAAGCGACAGGAAATAAGGGCTGACCAAAACGAAAATTATTTAATCCTCGGCTCAAATATACCCTTGCGCCAGTCCTCGCGGGTTAAGAATAATGGTGTATCTGCCTGGCATCGATGATGTGAGGGCGCTAATTGACTGTTCCGTGACAGCGCGCGCGTGACATGAGGATTCCCTTGTTTCTGTGCCACCGGCTTAATTATGCTTTATACACTAATATGCATACACAAGCTAATTCATCCCACCTCTTAGAGCTAAACACTTGAGTGGTTCGTCTAAATGGTGCGTGGCACACGACTGTCTTGCCTTGTCCCCAGAGCTACAGCTGCAGTTCCAGTGAGGAATGAGACCCCTATGGTTGTTTATGTTCGACGATGTCGAAATGTAAATATTTTACGTCAGAAAACTGTATCATAATGATGGTCATTATAGTACTGTTTTTCATTATGAGACAGTTTCTCCAGCCAATCAGAGCTCATTCATTGACCAATTAGGTAAAGATACCTTCGCGCATGCGCACAAAATCCAACATGTCGTACATGAATTACAGGATATGAAAATTGGCAATGTAGCCTATATTGGATCAACCATTGTAGTTACAATGCCAAACACAAATACAAAATCAGAACGAACCTTTACGGTAACAGGAAAATACTATGAAATATGCAAGAAATTTAGGAATCTACGTCCAGAAATTTGCAACACCATCCTTCTAGCCATTACCGACATGAAAAGTGTTCACCGTCCCTATTGTTTGCATATACAAACTGGCGAATATGAGACAAGAAATAGCACTGTACCTTAATATCCCCACTCCAATTTATACACAGCGCATTGCTTTCAAATGACTTCGGTGACAATATTAGTGAATGCTAGTCTTGATTGGCACTAGACATCATGCAGGCTGTAAACAATCGCATTGACAAGCAAAGTAATTGGTCTCTGCTTCCAAAGATCTTTGACCCACGCATGCGCTCTGTTCAGTAAGCAAAACCAGCGTGCTCTGTTCACTAACTGAAGTGAACGAATCCCACAGATATTTATGAATATGTATGTAAAAACATATAGGCCTAATACAATTATAATTATCGTCGAACACAAAACAGTCGTATGCAATTCGCCTATAATGGTCATTAAGACACTCTTATGAAATTATAAAACCCTCTACCTTATTTTTTTTAAACATACTCGTGTCTTAATTATTGTCATTATAGGCTCGTTGCATAATGTACTATTTCTTGATTGGTCGGATTTTTTAAGGGCGTTAAAAATCCCTCAGTATGCCTTCCTTCGGAGGGGAAGTAAAGCCGGCGGTCCCATGTCATAGATTGATGGCATGAAGAAGAACCTTTCACTAATTACATTTGTGTGAAGCTAAATAACAGGTTAAATTTAACTAACACTCTTAGGTTCGAACACTCGTCGCCAGGAGCCGACTGCGGTGGTATCTAGTAACGAAATTCAGAACAAGTTGGTCGTTGATGGTGGCGTTTGGTAGCAAAAGTAGGAACTACTTGAAAATTCAATGTCTGCAGTCCTTACTTGAATTAAAAACAGATAACACACACTAATGCAGCCATCACAATTAACACCGGTTATCAGACAGATTCTACACACACCCAAAGTATACGGGGCTATATGACCACGTTGTCGCAGCCCCTAAACTGACGAATCAACCAACCTTGTTTTCTTGTTCTTGTAATTCGTTTTAGGTGCTTAGGACACCTTGGTCACTAATATCGTGGACTTGGGTGTGAGTTAAATTTGTCTGATAACACTAGACAACAAAATATTAACTTTTTGTTTTTTACAAAGGCAGAAAGTAGTTGATTTTTATGGATTTGTGTGTGCGGAAGTTCAAAATAATTGTTAAAAATCTAGATTAGCTCAGGTTTGGAAGTTATTGAAACTTCTATGTTCTTCATATATTATAATGGGACAAAAATTGCTGGGGTTATTAGCACATCTGCGGGGCATTATATCAGAAGATTTGATTCCACACAGTAACTCAAAAACTCACGTAAGAGTTACAATACAAAGAGGAGCAGTTTTGGTTCCCTAGAGTAACGCAGAAATTCGAGTAACAATACACAATGGAGCACAGCGGAAGACAAGCAATCTTAGACTGTGTTAGCTAGAAACAAAACACAGCATTCATTGGCATACCAAAATAAGAAAAGGCGAGAGCTCAAACAGAAATAAGGACGTAACAAACTTCATATAGCACGAAAACGGGAGCAAAAAACGAAAATTGTGTCATTATCGAATTCAGCGTTTTTAAATCTATTAAGATTGGCTATTTTTGTTTATGCAAAAAGTTCATTGTTGAACGGTGTAACCTGTGCTTCTGTGATGACTGTAGTAGTGTAACTGTCATGGAAATGGGGTAGATATCTCAGCATTGGACTGAAAGGTGTGTTGATATTATTACTTTTCAGTCGGTCAACGCAATATAATCCCAATTATTGGAACATGTGAAAACGAAAACCTGAGCAAATATTAGGCCTACTTGTTATTTAAATATATACCAGTTGAATCAGCTGCACCTAATCTCCTTCTACTTCCTTCGTTACGGCCAACTGTTACTTCTGCATTTTAATGTTGGCCCAGTGCTCTTTCATTCGATGTTGCACCATTCTCTCTGTCGTCCACGCCTTCTCAGTTTTGAGTTTCGGCTTAAGTTGAAAACTCCAATGTTTTTTGAAGTTTTTCCCTAAGTGGACCACGCTCCTGGATATCTTCACATGTTATCCCAATCTCACTGCGCCTAATAATATTGTTTTATGCAGCCCAACGTTGTTATTAGGGAGGTCGATATTTCTCTGCTTGCATACCGTATGATACTAATGCACTGCAAGCATATCCTGCAAACGATACTGGACCCTATTTCTTTTCCCTCGATGTGACTACAGACTAATGAAAAAAAATCCACAGCCTGCTTCCAGTCTCCGACCGGGTCAGGAATGGAATGAATGAAGCCCCCATCTAGCGGCGAGGATATGAACTGTGCCGGCTGCCGAGGCCTGACGCACTCCTCTGGGGCAATGATTAAATGAATGACAGATGAAAAATGAAATGATAGTGGAGAGTGTTGCTGGAATGAAATTTTTGACAGGGAAAACCGGAGTACCCGGAGAAAAACCTGCCTGCCTCCGTTCTGTCCAGCACAGATCTCACATGGAGTGACCGGGATTTGAACCACGGACTCAGCGGTGAGAGGCCGACGTGCTGCCGCCTAAGCCACGGAGGCTTAGGACTACTGACTAATACGAGGCAGAAATAATAGAGCTCAGTATCGTTTGCAGGATATGCTTGCAGTGCATGAGTATCATACGGGATGCAAGCAGAGAAATATCGACCTTCCTGATGACACGCGTTAGTTGGGCTGCGTAAAACAATATTATTAGGGGCAGCTGATTCACCTAGTATGTGGTTTGGACTACAGAGGGGTAAGAAAACTAACGGATGACATGTTTTGCTCGATAAGTGAGCATCATCAGTTCTAAATGTATACAATACAAAATAGCTCTACAAGACACTATCAACCCTACAATAACATCCACAGACAGTCACTGCTCTCCAAAGATAAAAAAGAAAAAGCTTAGGAGCTGTGGCATCTATTACTAGTAAAATACTAAAGCATTAACCATCCGAAACAAGAATACCCAAATATACGGGGTTAAATGACCACGATGTCTAAGCCCCTCAAATTAAACAACAACAACAAACTCAGTTGGTCAGTAACGCACATTCAGCCTGGACGACCTTGCTATAGGAATCAGCGACTTAGAACTACGGTAGACACAAAATGGAACAAGAAACTGACTATTTGCGTTGTTGTTTAAGAACTATAAATTTAGAAGACGGAAATCTTGAAAAGTGGTGATCAACATCCTTGCTTAAACCAAAGACTTCATCGTTGCCCAAGAAAAGTTGGCTCTGGCTATCCTGGACACTATTTACTTCTCTATCTACGTACAGAAGAATTCGGTGACTAGCTGTGTGGTGCAGAGGTAACTTTCTTGCCTTTTGGTTTGTTGGTTGGTTCTTAAGTTTAGGGGCTGCGGCAACGCGGTCATGTAGCCCCGTGTACTTTGGGTGTGTGTAGAATATGTCTGATAACCGGTGTTAATTGTGATGGCTGTATTAGTGGTTGTTATCTGTTTTTTTTTTAAATTTAAGTACAGACTGCAACTTAGAATTTATCAAAGAGTTCCTACTTTTGCCGCCAAGTGCCACCGTCAACGGCTACTAGGCCAAGTTCAGAACTCAGCTACTAGACGCCACCGCAGTCGGCTCTTGGCAACGAACGTAGAAACCTAAGAGCGTTGTTTACATTCTTAACCTATCCAATTTAGCTTCACACAGGTGTAATTAGTGGAAGGTTCTTGAACATGCCATATATCTATGACATGGGACCGCCGGCTTTACTTCCCCTCCGAAGGAAGGCATACTGAGGGATTTTTAACGCTCTTAAAAATCCGACGACTTCGGCCGGGTTTGAACCCGCTATCTTGGGCATAGAAGCTCTGCATGCTACCGACTACGCCACCGAAGACGCCTTTCTTGCCTTTTGATGAGAAAATTGTTGGATCGAATCCTGATGCAGTCAGTTGGCATTTAAGGGTGCTGAAATACGAGGGAGCCGTGTCATTAGATTTACTAGCATGTCAAATATCCCCTTCAAGGCAAAATTCCGTCATCCCGGTGTCTCTAAAAGTCACAGTAGTTCACCCTCCGTCGGCCGCACCTAATCTGTGAGATTAAGAGGAAATACTTTTTCTCTCCCAGGCTTGGGTTTTTCCATAAACAGTGCAGTAGGGGAGCAAGGCGGGTTCTACCCTCTCCCACTAATAACATCACTGACGTCACAATCTCAGCTATGTAATATTTGATATTTCGCGAACCCATGGTCCGATTTTGACATGCGACATATCGTTGGACTCGGGCTAACGCCCTCTTTCCAATGGACAACTCATTTCAACCCCTAAATAAAACCTACCCCTACTAGGAGGTGACATTTTAATTTTTTAGTGAAAGTCGCCTTTCAAATGCGACATGTATAAGGTACGCTGCTAATATGAACTTAAACGTTGTTGCTCATAAAGCGCATGCGTTTTTCTGGATGCCGCTATGAATCAACATTTTTGTTTTTGTTTTTTACGCATGCACACTTGGGGATTTTGTAAATAATTATTTATGGATGAGTTTTTTTTCTTAAATTTAACTAAAATATTGAAAACTAATAGGTCATGTGCGTTTTAATATCTTGCGAACTAAGAAGGCTATGGACTTGTCGTTGGATTTGGGATGACGCCCCATTTTTGAATGTAGTTTTGATTTTTTGTCAAAAGGGCCTATGTGCACTTTTTGTTAATATTTTGAGAACGAAGGGCCCAAGTGGACTTTTGTAAGAGGGGTCGTAGGATTTGGGATGACGCCCCGTTTTTGAATGTAGTTTTGATTTTTGTCAAAAGGGCCTAAGTGCACTTTTGTTAATATTTTGAGAACGAATAAGGCTACGGACTTGTATGAGGGGTCGTTGGATTTGGGATGACGCCCCGTTTTTTAATGTAGTTTTGATTTTTGTCAAAAGGACCTAAGTGCACTTTTGTTAATATTTTGAGAACGAATAAGGCTACGGACTTGTATGAGGGGTCGTTGGATTTGGGATGACGCCCCGTTTTTTGAATGTAGTTTTTTTTTTTTTTGTCAAAAGGGCCTAAGTGCACTTTTTGTTAATATTTTGAGAACGAATAAGGCTACGGACTTGTATGAGGGGTCATTGGATTTGGGATGACGCCCCGTTTTTGAATGTAGTGTTGATTTTTTGTCAAAAGGGCCTAAGTGCACTTTTTGTTAATATTTTGAGAACAAAGGGCCTATGTGCACTTCTGTATGAGGGGTCGTTGGATTTGGGATGACGCCCCATTTTTGAATGTAGTTTTGATTTTTTGTCAAAAGGGCCTATGTGCACTTTTTGTTAATATTTTGAGAACGAAGGGCCCAAGTGGACTTTTGTAAGAGGGGTCGTAGGATTTGGGATGACGCCCCGTTTTTGAATGTAGTTTTGATTTTTGTCAAAAGGGCCTAAGTGCACTTTTGTTAATATTTTGAGAACGAATAAGGCTACGGACTTGTATGAGGGGTCGTTGGATTTGGGATGACGCCCCGTTTTTGAATGTAGTTTTGATTTTTGTCAAAAGGACCTAAGTGCACTTTTGTTAATATTTTGAGAACGAATAAGGCTACGGACTTGTATGAGGGGTCGTTGGATTTGGGATGACGCCCCGTTTTTTTAATGTATTTTTATTTTTTTTGTCAAAGGGCCTAAGTGCACTTTTGTTAATATTTTGCGAACGAAGAAGGCTACGGACTTGTATGAGGGGTTTTAGCACTTGGGGTGATGCCCTGTTTTTTTTTATTTTATTTTTTATTTTTTACCTGTTTAAATTTTAAGTAAGAGTAGTCGTTGAGAGAGCCGGTACTGCTGTTATGTGTCTCAACGAGCCTGTTGTCGAGCACAGAGACCATGCCCGGAAGAAATGAATTGCTATTTTGGCGGGATGGCGGGGGCAGGTTATTACGGTTGGTTTTGTGATATTTCCTATGACGGATGGAGGCAAATATTTAAAATGTGTGCTAGGTTCTTTTTACCCTGAAGGGGATCTTTAACATGCTATTAAACGGTAATAAGAGAGACCGCTGTCTGGCGCAGCAAATGGTTGTAGGATATGAACAAGTGGTTCTTGGACGTGGTGAAAGTATGTGGCTAACATGGTCATGTAATGAGGATGGCCGCTTGCAAATGATTATTATTACAGTAAAATGTTTAAGACACACACGTTTTGATTGCTAACACACACACAGTTCTGCTCACTGGAGACCGAATACTATACCTAGCCAGAGACCTTGTGAGAACAACTGCTGATAAGACAGAAATGTCTACGTCAGCAGGAAGTGCGATATCAGCTTTTTTGCCTCGTGGTGGCTAGCAGGTGTGCTGTTTACGCAGAGACCGCCACTTTGGTTCTGAGACAGTAGGACTACCGATGTATAAGAGGCAGCTATATTGGTTCTTTTTTTAATGAAAGTAGTTTAAGGTACGCAAATGTTATCGCGTTTGAGGAATGTGGCGAGGCGTGGGAACATGTGTGAGAGAGACAACATTTCAAGGTCAAAACGCAGAGAAAATGCAAATCTCTCTGTTGCTAAGCAGACTGATAATGATTGAGTTAGTGATGCACTTGCCATTTTAGCAAACGGACGTATACAGTAGAGCTCTAAACTGAACTTTGAAGAAAAGGTCCTTTTATTTTTTGGTAATTACCTATGAATGATTATTTTAATAATGTAATGCTAATGAACCTTAAATTTGTAGTTATTGATTAGATAGTTAATGATTTTTATTTATTTATTTGTTTGCAGATAACCGGTATACCTTACATTTCTGAAATACAAGAAACCATTGCACTTTTGAGCCCACTAGAAGGAAACAGCAACAAGCCAGTGCAAGTGAAGGTGAGATTTTTTTAAACTAACTTGTTTTTTGTTTGTTTGATATTTTTTATTTTATTTTATGAAATGCATGTATTAACCTGAATTTAAGTATTTATAGCGGTTTATTTTATTTATTTATTTTTAGAAACTTGGAAAGAAAAGCTTTACCACCGTAGCAGTGACTGAAAACCCGAGACGCAGTAGAGTGCAACCATTGTTTCCAGGCAGTGAACTATTGAAAATTCAGGTAAGTCTAACTTAAAAATGCTATTCCATTTTACCACTAAAGAAAAACCCATAGACAAAAAAAATATTCATTACCTGTACATGACTGGGACAATGATTGCTTTCTTGATTAATGGCTTTGTATTGGCAAACGGTACAAGACCATATTGGTTGTTGACCGGAAAAAGTACAAGGCCATATAGGATTTCCTGAAAACAAAAATTTAAATTTAATTTTGGGCGGTTCCCTATGGACTCAAAGAATATGCACAGGTTTGAACATGATAATCTGAACAAATTTACATGACATTCATTTTTTGTTGTTTACATATTGGTTAAAGGGGGATGTAAATGACTGCAGCTTTATAAAAAAAAGAAATTAAGGACATGGGTTACTGTTAGTTTCGACATACAGTTTATTTTTGTAATGGCGTTTTGATATATTAATGTCAATTATCGTTAAAGTTTTATTTACAAGTAATGATTGATTGATTGAGTGATGGGTTATTTAGTTTGTTTTTTATAGGTGTGGCCATGCGCCATTAACATTGTGAATAGACAGTGAAAAAACCATACATTGTGCTTTAAAGTACTCTGTGCAACGTTAATAACTTACAATTAAAAAGTTTAATTATAACACGTCGCGTTAGTACCAAATACAACAAGTGAGCAAGTTGGTTTACCACGTGGGTTAAATTTAAAATCAGAACATGATCGTTGGTTAAAATTTGAATCCTGGCCTGTAGGCTTTTTGTCAACACATAAACTTGCAAAAGCCGTTTTTTTTACTTGAACCGAGAAGATGTGGTGCGCTGTGTGTTTTGTCGTATAGAACTTTCACACTGGGAAGAAAGGGATGACCCCTTTAGAGACCATTTGCGATTGTCCTTACATGCTGTGCCCAAGATAGCGAGTTCAAACCCGGCCGAAGTCGTTGGATTTTTTAAGAGCGTTAAAAATCCTTCAGTATGCCTTCCTTTGGAGTGGAAGTAAAGCCGGCGGTCTCATGTCATAGATTTATGGCATGTAAAAGATCCTTTCACAGACTAAACTTATGTGAAGCTAAATTGTTAGGTTAGATTTCGTCAGAACGCTCTATCAAAGTTCCAACGTTCAGCACTAGGTTCGCTCCTGGCCATGGTAGGTGATTTTGGAAAGGATGCAAAAATTACGGCACCATGTCATACGATGTTGGCATGTCAAATAACCCATTTGAATTCAGTAGGCCGTGTTCACAATGGCAAAATTAATCTCGGGTGTTTGCGCCAACATAAAGTTCCTCATTTCTCTACTAGAAAGCGCTATAGTGTTCAAGGAGCTTAGATATCTAACCTCCTTGACTTTCATAGTGCTTCAAGGGACAACGGCATTTGACATGCAAGCTACCCTTTGGGTGTGAAATAACAAAGCTTGCATCCGGCACCCGAGGCCATACGATATTATTATTATTACCACTAGGTATCATTGATATCTGATAGCGAAAGTTGGAACTTCTTGAAATTGAACGGAACTTGTAGCTGACCCAATGGGTGTCCGCTTGAAGCAGCTACAGACTCAGGCGAGCCGAACATGTCCACGGACACTCCCGGTACTAAAAGCAATACGATAAATAAATAAATAAATAAATAAATAAATCTCAGTAGAGAAGCTTGAATGTAATATGATTGAGAATTTGAGTCTGTTCATTACATGTAGGCTAATTAGTTTTATTTTATTTTAGTAAAAACCGAGAATTTTATTTCAACTGGATATTTTACTTTGAAGTTAAAAATACAACAGTTAAATGAGATACCAAATTCTCGTGATGTTTTTGGCATTATCATGTGAATAAACATATATTTCAATGGTTAATCTGACAGATTAGTTGCACCCAACGTTGTTATTATTATAATCCCCCCAGGGGCTCACAACTTGTGGGACGTGGGTTGGCGACCACGGAACCCCAGCTGAGTCCGGCATTGCTTCCACTTTCTTGTGCCACGCTCCTCTCTTTTAACTTTTCTGTCGACCTCCCTTGGTCAACTCCAGTGGCGAAGCGTGATATTTTTTGTAGGGTAGGCTGAAGTTGAATGAATTCCGAAAGTAACAAACGTGCTCAACTCCTCAAAATTCACAGCTTTAGTCTACTGGAAAGGCTGTGTCCTCACCCCCAGTGTCCCATAACACATCAGAGGTCAGGCCTTTTTTTACTTTAATGGGGCACACACAGTTACTCATACCATGTATGAAAAAAAGATAGAACAATTATCTCAACTAAATTGTATTCTTCACTTTCACAGTCATAATAAAGCAGATGTGTTATTTCAAATAATTAAATCTAATTCGACAAGGAGCATCAGCAAATTAATACATTATCACTCACCATTAATTTTTTTGTAGATAAGTTCGATCCTTCTGTCCTTTTTCTGGGCGTAGACCTCGATAACTCGGGAAATGAATTTTTGACGTTTGGAAGAAGATTTAACAGTTCTCTTTTCTGTAGCCAAAATTGCCAAATTCGATAGTCTATCGTTCGTCATTGTGTTGCGGAGGTACGTTTTAACACGTTTCAATGTACTCATGCTTCTTTCGCATGGAGCAGTGGTCGCCGGAACTGAAAGTACCAAGGAAAGTAGCTTCACGCACTCGGGGAGCACATTTTTTAATCCATTGTGTATAATGTATTTGAACAAATCCCTAGGCGATAGGTGTTTATCCTCACTACTATAAACGAACATAAGTTCTCCTGTCAGTTTTTCATGATCGAAGAATGGATACACTTTAAACAATTTTTCGAGAATAAATGTCGGGAATTTATTTGGCCTACTGTAATACAAAAATTCTTCCTGATCTACCAATTCCGTAAAATCTACCTTCTGAAAGTCCTGGAATCTGGTTTCCATATTCACTACTATAGTGTCAACTATTTCAAACGCAAGTCTCTTCAATTTCTGTGATCCTGCTTCATTTAGAGTAGTTTAAAGTTCACCTGTTGAATTTAGGAGAGAGTTAGCTTTCTCAATGCAGGCAAGAAATACTTCTTCACATCTTAGTTTATCAACCGCCTTGGTGCAATTTTCAATTTCGTACTTGCAACGTCTTATATCTACGGTTTTGCTTTGCAGGATGACAAACAATACACCCGTATGCTGAAAAATCAAATGATAAAGCTGCAGCAAAAAAGGAAACGTCAGATCATTCAATATATTGCCGAGTCCAATTGCCTGATGTAAGGAATTATCATCCCATCCATCATTGTCTATAATATCATGAAATGCGGCTTTTAGTTCCGCATAGTGAATGATAATTGTTGCAACAGCGCGCGAATGAAAGTTCCAACTTGTTTCACATGAGCTTGGCAATTTGAAACCCCTTTCTCTAAGAAGATCGCTTATTTTACTAGAACGGCTCAAGAAAGTATGGAATCCTGCGAGGTTTGCTACAAAAATCTTAACTTGCGTAATTGTTTTACAAGCATAAAGCAGAACCAAATTTAATTGATGCGCGTAGCAATGGATGAAAAGGGCATGAGGATATTCTTGTTTTACAATACAGTGAACACCAGCATTTTTACCTGCCATTGCACTGCATCCATCGTACGTTTGGGATATTAATTTCCCTTTCGAGACCTTCCAGGTTTTGAGGACGTCAAGCAAAACAGCGGCTATACCTTGAGCACTTCGGTCTTATGAAACGTCATAAAATCCGACGAATCTCTCTTCAATTTCTCCCGATTCGTTATTGGCATAACGGAAAATAACGTTCATTGGACTTGTAGTTGAGACATCCGTGGTTTCATCAGCCTGTATGGAAATAAACGGACTATTTTCAAATTCACTAAAAATCTGTTCTTTAACTACTTCCGTAATACATTCGAGTAGTTCATTTTGTGTGTCAGAGGAAGTGCCTTTATATACCCCATCGGATGATAAATGATCTTTCATATACGGTTCTTCCTCTGCCAAGAAATCCAATAATTCTAAATAATTGCCTTTGTTTAAAGACGTCTCAGATTCATCGTGACCTCTTGCCGCGCCAGGAAACAGAGAGTTGAAATCAGTCTTTTCATTATATTCCTATTTCGCTCGACTTTTTCATTGTGTTTCAAAGCTGCAAGACGCATCGCCTCAGAAAGTGCATGATCAATTCTAGCGGTACCTAAATGATTATATTTAACAACTGCTGTGATGTGTGAAATTGAACATTCATTTTTTTTTGCCTTAGAAAGAAAATTTTTAAGACTTTCCTCACCAACCCCTCTTTTGCCCCATTCTAAATTGTCTTTAGCAAAAAGCACACAATAAAAACAAAATAATCTATTTCGGGTAGCACTACCACTCAACCATGGTTTCGACTCGTACCATTGTCTCTGAAACCGTCTTACAAACTTTCCATCGGTTTTCTGAAGTGACAAGCTTGGCGTGGGCTTCCGTTCTTTCACCTGGAATTTTTCCTCCAAAGAGAGTTGAGAAAAAAATGTTGGATTTTCAATAAGAAAATTCAATGGATCATGAGATGTATTGAACGCATCCGTTGAAACGCATGTGTCGTGTAGATTAGCGTACTTATGCCTACTATTTGTTTTCAACTACACTGTAACACAAACACCCCACCCAGTAAGATACAAATATATTAATAGAAACACACTTCACTGCACTTAACATTCCACACTGGCAATAGGCTGCACAGATTGGTATCATTCACCGTGTAGCCAGGACTGCCAACATGTCAAAAGAGCACATTAAAAAACCATTCTGCAAGTTAAGTTATGTATTTTAAAGTAACACATAATGAGATTTATCTTAAATTCATTGTTTTGCGTATGTCTGGGTCCTGTTCAGATTTATGTCCATGTTCAATAATTTTTCATGTCAGAAAATTATGCTATCTTGCATTTAATATAGTTGACAACCCTGTAACCAGTGCTGTGCTGTCTTAGTTCTGCCAAACACCCCTAGATTGCAGCAGTTATCGTTGTGGCGTTTCTATCTCCAGGAGTCCTTGGGCAAGCCTTAACGCACAAGTTTACAAGATACACCCCCTCTTCACCCCGCCCACCAAGTAGTTGCTACTGCGTCTGCGCGCGTGAGGCTGAGTTGAGGTGAATAGCTATTGGTTGATTTGGTTGTGAGCAGACACGACGCTAGGCAGCGCGAGTTCAAATATATAATATTCGAAATATCAATCGAAAAACACCAATAACAGCCGAAGAAAACTAATTTAACTTTTTTTACGGATAGGCTGAGCCTCAGCGCCCGAATGGGCGCCTCGCCCCTGGTCAACTCTTGTTCTTTTCTCACGGTATTAGGGTATCCAAGGCCTAGGTAGTCATTCAGTTTCCCGCCTTAATTGGCCCTTGTCTCATCTTTCCTGATCCCTCATTCATCGAGGGGTCAGACCTCTTGTTTTCTTTTCATTGTACCTCCTGCCTTCTGCTCAAGTGTGTTTGTAGCCCCACCAGTTATGCTGCACTCTGGATAGTGCTACACCCTCAAGGGCTTACGTCTGGTGAGTTCAGGCGTTGGCGAACCTGAGGGCTTCCTGAGATGGGGTGGTGGGTCCGTTTCCTCTTCTTCTCCTTTGCTTTTGGGGCGGGACCTCGCCTCTTTCCTTTCTGCCTTTCTTGGCTCTCCTTCTTTCCAAGTCCTTCAATTCTCATTCATCGAGTGTTGAGGGTCCTTTCCTCCTGTCTTTTATTTACATTCTTCTCCTTTCTGTTTCCAATTTCCTCTTCTAGTTTGTAAGTCAGTAGTTAGTTTTAGTTGTTGGTTTCGGTTGATAAACCATTAGGGGCCAATGACCTAGATGTTAGGCCCCTTAAAACAACAACTGTCATCATCATCATCATGTTATCATTTAGGTTGCGCCTGATGGAGGGTTAAAAGGGACGTTAAACCTATATCATCAATATTATAAGAAGAATGTAGACTTGTGGTGTCACTACCCTACCAGCCGTAGGACATTAAAGGCTACTACTTTTTAAGTACTTTCTTGTACATTTCCATTATTAACATCGTAGAAAGTTCTAAAGTAATTCTCAGTGGTTCAGATTACAAGCAGCTAGAAGCGGCGTCATTAATACGGTCTTCTGGCTTTATGACCAGAGTAAATATTAAACAGCAAGAAATGTTTTCAACTCTCCGTGGCAACACTGCGGGATGATTGTTTTACACGTGGCCGCACATATGTTATATTTCGTTTTGTTTTTCTGGTAACCAGCGGGAGCACAGGAAAATATAATTAGTATTGAGAAAGAACTTCGTAATAACTTGCTTCAAAGTGAGTAAACCATTGCGGTGTGAAATGCGAATGTATAACATTAGTTTGTTTTTATTGAAGAGGTGGAAAAACATTTTCATAATAGCCCACTTTCATTACAACCTACACAGGGTTTGTGAACTTTCATTTAACCAACATAATGTCCTCGTAGGAGGGAACACAGGAGAATAACACAATCGAGGGGATAGAAAAATGGTATTGTAAGAATTACAGGTCTGTGCATGGGCTCAGTTTCTTGTAATTAGCATATTTTCATTTATGCGATCGCCTTTTGTCCGTGTGTGTGTGTATGTCCGAGTGTGTATGTGTCCTCCTAATAACTTCTAAATGGCTGGAGCGATTTCAATGTAACTTGGTAAGGTCAAAGTAATATTTCAGCCAAACTCGACCGTGCCCTTCAAATGTTATATTAAATAACATTATGCAACGAGCCAATAATAGCAATACGTAAGACACGAGTTTTATAATTTCCATACGAGTGTCTTAATTACCATTATAGGTGAGTTACATACCACTGTTTATGTTCGACGATAATTATAACTATTTTATGTTCAAACATAAATATTCATAAATATATGTCAAGATTTCGCCAGATTTATGTACTGAACAGAGCGCAGGAACTCAGAGAATACCTTGTATTTGACCATGGCCTCCTAAAATACCCCAGTATGACACTACCCACGTAGTGAAATTTAAAGTAGAAGGCCATGGAAGTCAGCGCAGATGCGATGCTATCCTTACCAAATTGGTCATCCCACGGTTTCTTGAGGTCTGATTGGTGAGAGAAACTGTTTCATAATGAAAAAACATAGTTATAATGACCCTCATTATGATACAGTTTTCTGACATATAATATTTACATTTCGACATCGTCGAACATAAATTTTATTACGTCTCACCAATCGAACAAGGTGGCTGTGAGAAATATTTCACCGACATTCCATATCTCCGAAACTATTACTATAAAATGTTGTACGGTGATAAAGGGTGCTACTATGAGACTTTCAAAAGCCTCTTAAATTAAAAACGAACATGGCGGACAAGCGAAATTGAAATTTTCAAATAGACTTTTCTCGCGACTAAACCATCCAAACGCAATGAACTCTGTACAACAAATGTTTATGTACATTGTAATGCACTGAAATCTAATTTAGTTCAATTCTTTACATGAACTCAAGATGACGGCTGTGTGAAATATTTCACCGGAATTCTACATCTCCGAATCTATTACAGATATCACCCTGAAATTTTGTACGGCGATTAAAAGTACTACTAGAAGTTCAGCTATGAGACTTCCAAAAACCTGTAAAATACAAAACAAACATGGCGGCCAAGCGAATTTTCTCTTGCGATTTTGTCATCTGAGCTCAGTGAAATATGGTAGCCTACAGTAAACGTTTATACACATTGTAATGCACTGGCATTTAATTTATTTCTATTGTTCACATAACCTCAAGCTGGCGGCTGTGCGCAATTTTGAAATAAAGTTTTTGATGTGTAACATCTTTCCGCTCGGTTGCTGGATAGTTCTGTGGGAGTGATTTTGAAAATTGGGGACGGAAGTGAATCGAACGGAAGTGGATCGGACGGAAGTGAAGATGTACTGTCAGCTGGATGTACAATTGAAAATGTGTGTATTGGAAACAAGGCAGTGTGTGCTCTGTAGCGCGAGAATGTTATGGCAATACAGTAGGCAGTGCATTTAGCAGGCAATGGTTTGACGAGCACAGTGGCAAATGTTTCACCGAGTTTCATTTGTCATTGGGCAGTTTATGAAGCTTCACGTTCAAGGTTGAATATCACATGGGTTAGGACGAAGACGAAAAATGACATTTAAGTAAGCGGCATTATTGTCAAGCTGTGGGTGAGTAGTCAAATATTAAATACATAACTGAATGTTGTTATATGAGTGGAATAAAAGCTGTATTTTCATCATATGTGAGACTAGGTCATTTCATGATTGTAGGAAGCCATGTTTTCATTGTTTACGACGAACTGTATGAGAGCCTTGAGAATAATGAATGTTATAGTTACTGAGGAATGTGCTCACAGTATTTGAGAGTACTGTCGACGTTGTGTGTCACTTTGTTATTATGAATTATTAATGTAAAAGGAAGGAAGGAAGCTTGTAGATTTGCGTGACCGTTAATCTCACAATCATGATCCACGGTACCTCCCTTTTACGTGGAATGCGAACCACAGGACATGGCATTTCAATTCGAAAATCTCACATGTATTAACCGGAAATCAAACCCGGTATACCTTGGTGAGAGACTAACAGCTTGACCGCTGCGCCACAAATGTGACAGTAGCATATCTCCAATTCAATCTATACATTCATCATAGTACCAGTATGAAAATGGAGTGTAAATTAACATTTTTAGAATATCCAAGCTGTGTAGTATACGACTATGATAACATGTCAGATGTTACACATCATATGCGACTACTGTAGGGCTCGTATCTTTTTTATTTCTTGTGTATTGATCATGCGATCGAAGTGAACGTTTGAATCATGATCCTATGCAAAAATCGCCATCTAATAGTGCATAACTCTATGACCTACATACATTAAAATCCAACATGGCAACCATCTGCAATGTTTAGACGGTACTCAATATCTATTAATCTATGATAGCAATCAAAATGAAATTTTAGGGGCAGATGACCCCGTAGTTCCGACCATAAAAACAACAATAACTATCTAAAAGAATGAAATTTTATTTGTTGATAGAGCCACTTAAAACAAGTAGGATATTTGAAAATAGGCTAGTTTATCTTTGCGATGAAACAATAATAATAATAATAAATATACAATCTGAAGAGCCAGGGGGGGCTCCACCAAGCACATGAAGGAAGAACTCAGGAGGTTAAGAATCACAGATGAAGACTGTCAAGGCAGAAAACAATTCAGGGAAAGATTTTCTAACATAAAGGTTCTTGTGGAAGAAAAGAGAGAGCGCAGGGGAGCAGGATGGACAGAAGAGAGAAAGGCGCAACACTCTGAAAGAATGAAGAAAATGTGGTGGAAGAGAAAGGAAGAAAGGACGATGAGAAGGAAATGAAGTAATATTTGCGTGATCCTTAGTTTCGGCCGGTTTAAAAGGAAAAAGAATAATAATAATAATAATAATAACTTCCTCCGTCTTGAGGAAAGAATTTATGATGAAAATCAATAAATGTAAAACAAAAATATTGGAATGCAGCCGATATAAATCAGAAACCCCCCTGGACATCAAATTGGCAGGTGAAATGCTAAATGAAGTAGGTTACTTCTGTTACTTAGGAAGCAAAATAACCAGTGATGGACGAAGCAAAGAGGATATAAAAAGTACGTTGGAAAGCATTTATATACAAAAGGAATCTGTAGACATAGAATATAGATTTAGGTATTAGGAAGTCATTTTTGAAAGCCTTTGTCTGGAGCGTGGCGCTCTATGGAAGTGAAACGTAGACTACTGGTGCAGCAGAAAAGAGGAGAATTGAAGCATTTGAAATGTGGTGTTACAGGAGAATGATGATGATCAGGTCGGTAGATAGGGTAACAAACGAAGAGGTATTAAGACGAGTGGGAGAGGAGAGATGTTTGTGGCGACTGCTAATGAAGAGAAGAGATAGGTTGGTAGGATACATAGTAAGACACCCAGGAATAACAAAATTTGTTATGGAAGGAAGGGTCGAGGAAGAGAACTGTTAGTTAGTTAGTTAGTTAGTTAGTTAGTCAGTAAGTTATTGTTGTTTTAAGGGGAGGTACTAAGAGGTCATCTGCCCCTGAACAGAACTGTAGAGGTAGATCAAGGTGAGAATATCTTAAACAGATTGCCTCGGATGTAGGATGTAGTAGCTATGTAGAGATGAAACGATTAGTTCAGGACAGGGAGGCATGGTGTGCTGCATCAAACCAGTCAAAAGACTGAAGACTAAACAACAACAACAACAACTTGATCGAGAGACGAACCTCGATAAAAACAAAATATTGGAAAAGTGATGCTAGGAAATAACACTAGAAACTTCTTCAACGATACCCCAATGAAACTAAATCCAAGGTTAATATTCTAGACGAAATCTGAAAAACCATTCAACATTAAAACTGGAGTCAGACACTTCGTGTGAGGAAAGGTTATCAGAGAATGGAGAAAAGTCCTTGTTGGAAAGGATGTCTAACCACTTCAGTCCCTTGTAGTTTTGGAGTGTCTGCGTATATAGGCTACATAGTGATAGAGTTGTCCTGATAACCTATATTATTCAGGTGTCTGGACTGCTGTGTGCATTTGTTATTGATGCTAGGATTGAGAGGTACGCGGCTGTGTCATTATTTTAGAAACCATCCATTCGTCAGGAATACAAGTCGGAAACCACGGAAAACGACTTCTAGGACGGCAGAGGTGAGAATCGAATCCACTTCTTCACAGATTTGCCTCAAAAGGTTGACTGGTTGGTTGGTTCCTTAGTTTAGGGGCTGTGAAACGCGGTCATGTAGCCCCATGTACGTTGGGTGTGTGTAGAATTTGTCTGATAACCGGTGTTAATTGTGATGACTGTATCAGAGTGTGTCATCTGTTTTTAATTCAAGTTAAGACTGCAGACGATAATTCCTAGTAGTTCCTACTTTCGCTACCAAATGATACCGTGATACTGTGTACTTCGCTACTACTAGATGCCATTGCAACCAGCGTCCGGTGATGAACGTTGGAACTTACGGGCATTAATCAAACCTAACCTACACAATTTAGCTTCACCCAAGTGTAGTTAATGGAAGGTTCTATTTCATGCCATAAATCTATGACATGGGACCGCCGGCTTTACTTCCCCTCTGAAGGAAGGCATGCTGAGGGATTGTTAACGCTCTTAAAAATCCGATGATCTAGGCCGGGTTTTACCCCGTTCCAGTCATCAGACCCGAATTAAATTTCTTGGCTGAACCCAAAAAAAAAAAAACGAGACAACCGAAAGCGAATTATTTTCATTGACTCGTTTGTTTGTAGTACTTTGAACTGGCAAGTTATAAAATATTTCATCAATTCTATATCCTCTGCCGATGACAATGCTGTTATACATAATCTTAAAGTGTTTCATATTTAATTTTATGAAATGTTCCTTGCGTTCGGGGGTGTGTAGCTGTTGTGCTCGTTGTACCACTCACAGCCCGTTCGTCCCGACTGAAGGGGGGGGCTCGTTACTACCTGCTAGGAGAACAAAAGGCCAGCGTATTGGCTACATAACAGTCAGAATGAATTGCACAGCTCCACAACGTAGCGCGCAAACCTTGTTTCTAATTGAAAGATAAGAAATGTGCTTTTAATTAGGCTATATTATTCTGTTCGAGCAGGCTTTCTCAACCTTTTTGTGACCTTCATGCCGTACCAAGTACCCGAGCTCCATTAAATCGAATATAATAATAATAATAATAATAATAACACTGATGCAGCTCTCTTTCCTTTTCCTATCTCTCTCTCCCTCAGAAGTGCTGACAATGCTAGGGAATCTCTACTCACCAGGCATGCTGCAACTGCCTGTATAATCCATGCAGATGAGATAAATTTAGGCTACGTATGGACAGTCGATCCGAATCAGCATGTTTCGTGTTACCCAGGGATATCTAACTATTTTTACTGTTGATTAAAAATACTATTCAATAAAATGATCTGCTCTCATTATTCTTTAGAATAGTTATAAATAAATACATTATTGCGCACAATGTGCATGAACGTGTTTCTTACGAACCATCATTAATACAAAATGTTGTCGTTGTCACTGTAAATGCCTCTTTCCGAGGGGTGTCCATATATTTTATAATTTTCACAAAATTTCGTCAGAGACACCTCTCTGCACTTGCACGTCCTCACGTGGTATCTGTCGCAAGGAACCTTACAAAGCTTGTACACGTATAGTTCGTCTGGTTGGTGATAGACGTCTCTTATGCAGATCTGGTGGTGGAAACCATAGACCGCAAAGCGCGTCAAGAGATGTCGCAGCCCGTAGGATCCTTGCATCCAGTCTTGTGTAGTCATAGCGTCCGTCGTATAAAATTCATGCCAAATGTCATTTCTCTTTGCTGTCATGAGACGTAAACACTCCCCATATTCCGGTGTGTGCGGCAGGAGCATCTGTAATCTGACTTCTTCCATAAGAGTAGTTCCCCTGTCATGACTTATACAAGCCGCGAGGGCGTGAACTTGGTTAGGCATAAGGCTCTTTTTAGATGCATTGCCTTGATCCTTTCCAGCGTTGCCAGATGTCTGTGCCTAAGATGTTTCCAAATAATTTCCAGGCCATACATCGCGACTGGTGCTATTTTTAATTTAAAAAGTCGTATTGCCGTCTTCAGGGATAGGCTGCGTAAATGCTCGATGTCGCTCATAGCCGTCAGTGCAGCGTCCAGCCTCTCTCTCACGTGCATCGAAAAGACGTTCCCAGAATAGTTCAGCAGTTCGTCACTAGATGGTACATCTTCATTTGGTAACTGGCATTCTATGTCTGTTTTTCCTTTGTATCCCTGTGTCTCGTTAACAATGTTAAACTATCATGTCCTTTGTTGTTTATTCTCATATTTACAAGTTATAGTCTCCCCAGGATATTTGATATTGTTACGGCTGTGAGTTTGTGTCATCGCTCGCCGCTTGAGTCACAACTGCCCCAGGGGCTGGGCTGTGGCTTGCCTCCTGTATTGCGCGCGCCTTATGCAACAGGGCTACTACAGACAAAGGGATAGTCCAGAAGATTCGTGACTGGACCAGCGGTGGAAACCTCGAGAAGCCGTGGACTCTGGATGGATCTAGAACCATTTATTGAGTCACCGGCCTGCTATATAAGAGTGACCCGTGAAGCAGTTGTGGTTGTGTTTTACGAGCTAGTGCGAGCGATTATCTTGTGCGACAGAAGTGTGGTGACGAAGTGCTGTGCGAGTTACGAAATCCTGTGACATTGTTTCTCCCAGCTTGTGGACAGCGAAATAGCCTGCAGCAAGTGATCGTAAGTAATTGTGGTCGGAGAATATAAATGAGAGGAACGGGTAGTGTCTGTCAAGGCCATCGTACTCATTAGGACGGATTAACTTCTGTGGTCTGTTGCAAGTGAAAGGGGCCAAGAGCGCATAAGGAATAGATTTGAGGAAACTGGAATAAGGCTCCTAATTGCTTGTATTTGCTGACTAGTGTAATTTTCTGGCCGCAATAAAGTTAATTATTTCTTTAAGCTGTAATTGGTGTTGTGCTTTGTACCCCCACCGTAATCCAGTTAACATAAGTGCCACTAGGGGGTGGCACGTAACAATTGGTGTCAGAAGCCGGATTACGAACTCAAGCACAACACCTGACGGTCCTGGTTTCAAAACCCGAGCAGGTCATTTTCTCTAATTTTCCTGTGAGTGCATGCCCTTTACAAGACAAACAACTAAAATGGAGGAGAAATTGGCAGCATTGCTTGAAAAGTTAAATGACATGGAAACCAAGATGGGGGACGGCCAGAAGAAGATGGAGGACGGCCAGAAGATGTTAGCCGAGGACCTAACTGCCAAACTAGAAGACGGCCAGAAGAAGTTAGCCAAGGAGCTAACTACCAAATTAGAAGACGGCCAGAAGAAGCTAGAAGACGGCCAGAAGAAGATGGAAGACGGTCAAAATAAGCTAGCGGAGGACCTGAAGAGGATAGAGGACGGCCAGAAGAAGATGGAAGACGGTCAGAATAAGTTGACACAGGACCTGAAGAAATTAGAACTGGGTCTGCGTGAGGAAGTCACGGCAGTGGAAAAGAAGTTCGACGCCTTACAAGTGGAAGTTGCCGAGCTGCGCCAACGCCCGCTGATGGGGGTGGAGGAGAAATTCAACGTCTTACAAAAGGAAGTTGCCGAGCTGTGCCAACGACCGCTGATGGGGGTGGAGGAGAAATTCAACGCCTTACAAGTGGAAGTTGCCGAGCTGTGCCAACGCCCGCTGATGGGGGTGGAGGAGAAATTCAACGCCTTACAAAAGGAAGTTGCCGAGCTGCGCCAACGCCCACTGACGGGGGTGGAGGAGAAATTCAACGCTCTAAGAGAGGAAGTTGCCGAGCTGCGCCAACGCCCGCCCACCGTTACACCGGGAATATTAGGAACGGGACATAGCAGAGTGACGCCCCCAACCTTCGACGGAAAGGTCCCGTGGAGCACCTACTTACGTCAGTTCGAGGCGGCCTGTTCCATAAATAACTGGAACAGCACAGAAAAGGCTACAGCTCTCATTGTAGCGCTGAGAGGTGACGCCCTTAACGTCCTTCAGGCCATCCCGACTGGATCCCAGGACTACGCTTCCCTGATCGCCCATATGGAGTCCCGATATGGAGATAGCCATCTTCAGCAGGCCTATCAGATGCAGCTCCGGACACGGGTACAGAAGAACGCGGAAACCCTGCAGGAGTTCGAGATGGACATCGCACGCCTCGTAAGGCTCGCCTACCCAACAGCGCCGGCCGACTTTCTGGAGCAGATAGCGACGCAGACTTTCACCGACGGGCTACGGGACTCGGACACTCAACAGGCGCTGCGTCTTGCGCGCAATAAGACCCTGGCAGATGCGCTGAGCCACGCACTTGAGTTCGAGACGGCAAAGCAGGTATCTAGAATGTGCGCGCGGGTGCGTCAGGTGGACGTTGACGAACCAGCCAAAGCCAACAAGACCAAGCCCCTGGCCGATGAACTGATGGAGGTGCTAGGCCGGTTCTTCAAGAGTCGCAGTACCACCAACAAAAACTTAGCCGAAGGACATCCGGTGAGGCGGCCCGGAAGAGGACTACCAACCTGCTGGACCTGCCGTAAGAGAGGCCACCTGAGCAAGGACTGCGGTGATCGCCGCCGCCAAGAGTTTCCGTCGGGACAGTCAGTCGTAGGGAAACCGCGCGGCCCAGGAAAGCAAGTATCAGCCAGCCATGAGGGGCGAAGGTTGGCTCAAGCCCCGGCAGTCCAAGTTCGTGTGACGCAGTTACGGAGGGATAAAAGCAGCCTGATGGTCGACGGAGTCATCAACGGAGTGAGCTGGCCCATGCTAATCGACACGGGAGCATCGAGGACCATCGTCAGCCCCACCGTGATCCCGAAGTGGAGAGTGCAACCCACACAAAGGAACCTCCAGCTAATAACCGCGACCGGAGAGACCGCACCGGTACATGGCGAAGCATCACTGGAGTTCGTCATTGGTCGACGGGCGATAAACCATCCAGTGCTTGTGGCTGACGTATCAAGCGAAGTGATCATCGGACTGGACTTCCTGGACCAGAACAACATCATCTTGGACTTGAGTACCAACACTCTGCACTTCGGAGGTGAGGAACTTGCTTTGCAACCAGCATACATAGAAGGTTTCCTTCGCTAGCTCGTATACCAATCGTGTAGAGGCCATCTGAGCACATTTTTTTTAAGAATCGCGACTTGACACTCTCTATTCCTTAGACATCGTTGATTGTGAGGCTATCCTATACTAATTCTAGGCCATATGTCACAAAGGGTAAGATGGTGGTATGGAATAACGTCAGAAAATTAGTGTGTGTGATTAAAGTTCTGAATTTTGTTCTGTCATGAATGGTTTCTTCAGGACAGTCAACTTCATTTATGTCTTCACTGATACTTTTTAGCCTGTTGTTTTGATTTGTAATTGATAAGGCTCGGTTGAAAATGTTCTTTGAGAGCCTGTTATTATCCATTCTATAGACTATAGGTGTCCGTAAAATTCCAACCACCGATTCCTTATGGTATCTGTGATTCATGTTCATAAATTTCATGGCTTTCTTTTTCACCCGAATTCCATTTTCACACTTTGGTCCTAAGATTCTCCTGAGAATTTTCCTCTCTTGGTTTTCGATAATTTGTTTTCGAGATTTGCCACCAATTATTAGTTTCGGAGTAGGAGGGGTGTCTCGAGGCCGTCTTGTAAAGAGTAATGAATACACCAGGAGTGTTTAAAGTTGAACCGAGGTCCTTGTAGATTGATATTTCCGCTTGCCTGTTCAGATCGTAGTTTTCTTATGTGATAATGATCTTATAAGACGTAAGAGATAAATAACAATCCCTATTGTAATGTTGTATGGAAGTAGGATTCCACGAGTTAATTGAAGGCAACTAGGTTTCGGGAGTAACTATAGTTTTTTGACTGTGTCAAGTATCTTCATACTCTGGGGTACACAAGTAATTTCCTGATTACCTTAATGTATTTGTGAAACTAGAGAGAGATGATAACCGCTGAAAATGTGTGAACATGCCCAAAATATTGAGTTAGATAATTAACATATAATTTTAAATGTAATTATACATTTGTTTTGAGGATTAAGAAAATATAAAAAGTAATATTTGAGGTGTACAAAGAATGACACCATTTTTATGTACAGCATGGAGCCAAAAAGAGCCCGGAGTTATATGAAACTTACAGTTGACGCTTTATGGAAGTAAAACTAATTAGGAATTGTTGGTTTATATGGAAAGCATATGTTTTAATACAATATTTGTTTTATTTTATTGTGATTCCTTGTTCATTTGGAACAAGTAGATGATTATGGGTCAGTAATTTAATTGTTAAAGTGTTTGTAGCGCCATCATTTTTATTAATTAAATGTGTTAAAATAGGAGTTGATTTTGTTGTTATTTTTGCAAGTGTATCCTCTCATTAATCCAAAATATGTGAGTCACAGAGTGGGGGAACTTACCGCTGCCCCGAAAATCCCGAATTGAGCTACGCTGGTATACTGTGATTTGCATATTTCTTGCTAAAAGGGCACACTATGAACTTGTTTATAGCCAACATAACAGCCTCGAGTAAAGAGCTCTTCTGCGTAAAGTTATCTAAAGTACCAGCTGCTGCAGCTTCTTTGTATTTACACCACTCACCGGAACAATTCTTTTTCGAGAAGGAACTTGAAGGTGTAGCAATGTGTAGAGCTGACGTACAAGGTGAACTTTCATTCCCAACCTCACTCAGAACCTCGTTTACACCTGGATAAGTTCTATAGTCTCGATTTCCTTTGTTATTTACTTTCATGAACACTCATTTTGCTCCTGTCTTGATTAGATGTACTCAAGATCAATAACACAAAAAATGAAAAATATGCACGTGACACCTAGAATATCGCACGCGTAACGTAAACAATAAACACGACTGTTATGCCAGGCCCACTATATTATGCAGCAAAACTACCTCTCGAATTTAATCGAACCACAGGCTTCTAGACCATATAGTTCTTGAGATATGAAGTGTTCACTGAAAAATATTATATGAAATCCTGAAAACACCCTGGCAACTAATTAAATTAAATTAAAATAAAAATATTTCTAATCAATCAAATTTAATAAATCATACTCCATATTAATCAGCAAATTCCAAATAATGTTTCGGCATCAAAATAAAAAATACACCTTTTTTCAACAAAATGGTAATTTATACTCCCCTTAATGATACACTGATTAGTTAAAATGCTCCACCACACAAACTACTGAATCAATGTATCATAAGACAAAACCAGTGAACCCGAGCGAGAAATCTCGCATGTTCATAAACAACACTTTCCCCAATAGGTTTATAAATGAATTACGTTTAATAGTTTGGACATGAAACAGCCAAAAGCGGCCAAAATGTGAAGTGAACGGCAACGATGTCACGTATTTCTTTACAACAACAACAACAGTATTTGCTAATCGCACACTTCTTACAAAAATTGATATTTATGATATTAGAATACAATTAATTCGTCACTGCTAATGCCATTTCTGTGCTGAGTCCATTGATTGACAGCTTAGCTGTAACAATCACCGGTTATTCGATATTTATGAAATTATACGATTTGAGTATTCATTCCTTTGATTTACTGTCTCTGAAATCCATGCAAAATGATATTTATTATTAATTTATCGTATGGCTTTTAGTGCCGGCTTCGGTGGCGTAGTAGGTAGCGTGCTGAACTGCTGTTCCCAAGATCGCGGGTTCAAACCTGGCCGAAGTCGTCGGATTTTTTAAGAGCGTTAACAATCCGTCAGTATGCCATCCTTCGGAGGGGAAGTAAAGCCGGTGATCCATGACATAGATTTTTGGCATGTAAAAGATCCTTCCACAGACTAAACTTGTGTGAAGCTAAATTGTTAGGTTATATTTCGTCAGCACGCTCTATCCAAGTTCCAACGTTCACCACTAGATATCATTGATAACTGGTGGCGAAATTTTGAACTACTTGAAATTGAACGGAACTTGTAGCTCACCCTAAGGGTGTCCACTGGAACCAGCTACAGACACAGGCAAGCCGAACATGTCTTCGGACACTCCCGACACTAAAATCCATACGATAAATAAATAAATAAATAAATTGTGCCAGGAGTGTCCGAGGACATTTTTGGCTCGCCTGAGTCTGTAGCTGCTTCCAGCGCACACCATTGAGGTTAAAATGACATGAAACAGGCGTACAGTGGCCAAAATATGAAGTGGACAGCAATAATGGAACGTTGTTTCCTACAGCAACAGTATCTGCAAATCGCACATATTTTTAAAGTCATTATTTAAAGAAATTATAGATATTTATGAAATTAGAGTGCAAATCGTCACTGCTAATGTCTATTCTCTTTCATTTGAATGCTCATTTGTCACGATCGGTCGCTTGTGAGCGCCACAGGAGGGATCTATACTAGTCTACTGAAATAATATATATGATAGTTAAGTTACTAAAAATACATTATCATTCACTGATACCAACATTACAATCAATGCTTCTTTTTTTAACAAAATATTATGCAAGCGGTACATTTATGACCTAACTATTGAAGTTAAAGGGTTGAAAATAAATACAATTGAAGAATATTTCATGGCTTGCAATCCAAATTAGAATGATGATTCTGGTTTGTCGGTTCCTTAGTTTAGGGGCTGCGACAACGTGGTCATGTTGCTCCGTGTACTTTGGCTGTGTGTAGAATTGTAGCGACACCTAGCTGCGGACGTGGCTACTAGTCGCCATCGCAGCCAGCACCTGACAAAGAACGTTGGAAGTAATACAGCGTTATCAAACTAACCTACAAACTTAAGCTTCAACAAGTGAATTTAGTGGAAGGTTCTCTTTCATGCCATAAATCTAAGATATGGGAACGCTTTGCCGGCTTTACTTCCCCTCCGAAGGAAGGCATACTGAGGGATTTTTAACGCTCTTAAAAATCCGACGATTTCCACCTGGTTTGAACCCGCGATCTTGGGCATGGAAGCTCAGCATGCTATCAACTACGCCACCGAAGCCGCCAATCATGATTCTAGTGCTTCAAACTTTTATATGTAATTGCTCTCTGATAAGTTTAACAAGTTTTGTATCAATCCTTTTTTTCCAAGTTACATAAATTTTGCAGCCATTATTCTATGTCAGATTAATGCACATATGAGTATACAGATACTGTGAATATTGCAAGTAGATCGATGCTGTAATTTCTCAGATAATGTACCTTATGTGCCTAAATATAAAGGTTGTAAGAATTGGTTGTCAACGACATGTCTGCAAATGTAAGATGAATGATGATTTCGTATATTATATATTTCAAAGTTGACAAACTACAAGAGCCCTTATCTCAGAAATAGAATATAAGATTTGCTCCAAACAAACTTCTTATGATACTTCAATATGCTCAGAACCCAAATTATTATTATTACTATTATTATTATTATTATTATTATTTAATATATATTTTTAATGCGAATTGACCACTTAGGATCACGCACCAACTTTATTTCTTTTTCTTTTCCTTTGCCTGGAGCTTCCTCTGTCTCCAATAGCCTATTCCTTCATCTGTTCACTGGCATGTTTCCTTTGATCTTCCGTCCAAGTTCCTCCACTTCTCTTAGGTCTTCCTGCATCTTGAAACCCTTCCACATTTTTCACTTTTCTCTTAAATTCACTTCTTTCTAGCATCTGAGACTCTGTTATGTTCAACTTTTCTAAACCTGTCCTAACTTCCTTAGTCCACGTTGGAGTGGTCTTCTTCTTCCAGAGATAGTCAAATATTTGTTTTGTTAATCTATGTTTGTGCATTCTCTATAGATGTCCGAGGAATGTCAGCCTCTTCTTCCGCATAGTCTCTGAGATTCTTTCCATATTCTGCTAGATTTCGCTGTTGCTTCGCAGTTTCCATCCGTCTTCAGTCCGAACTGCAGCCATGATTTTTCTTAGAATTCTCCTTTCCAGGACTTCTAGATTTTCGAGGCTATAGCTCATCGAGAGGCATTCACTGGCAAAGAGACATTCCGCGTTTACGATAGTGTTATAATGCTATATTTTGGTATCCCAGGAGATGCATTTCTTGTTGTAGATATTTTTCGTTATCCATATGCTCTTTCCAAATTTAGAATTCGATCTCCAACAGCTGCTTTTTCTAAGCCATTTTCCTGGTAAGTCTTATAGTATTATTATTACTTTTTTCCTTCGTTGTGCCCAACTAAGGAGCGCGTTAGAACTTATTAGCACTTCTTCTTCCCTTCGCAAAATCTCTTTATCTTCTCGAAAATAGATACATGATTGTATGATTTTCCTTATTGCGGAGGAAATGTACGTTTTCTACACCTCCCATTTCTACTGCTGCATGTCTTCAGTAGAAAAACGATAGTAAGTGAATGTTCTTTCGAAATCATAATAACGATCTGGGGGAACACGTCGTGGAGAGCTAAAGGTTTGCGCCGAAAAGCAGACGATGAAATGTATTTGCTCCTGTATTTTGTCGGGCGGGCTTTTCAGAAAACTTGTGTTTGTGAATTAAAGTTCTGAATTTTGTTCCGTCTTGAATGGTTTCTCATGACAGCCAATTTCATTTATGTCTTCACTGATTTCTTTTAGCCAGTTATTTTAATTTTGTGAGGCTGTTATTATCCATTCTATATAGGTGTCCGTAAAACTGTAACCACGGTTTGAATATTGTATCTGTGATTCATGTTCATACATTTCATGTGATTTCTTTTTCATCCGAATTCCATTTTCACACTTTGGTCCCAAGATTCTCCTGAGAATTTTCCTTTCTTGTTTTTCGATACTTTTTATTCGAGATTTGCACCAATTATAATAGTTCCAGTTGCATATAGAGCTTCTGTTTTAACGACTATGTTATTATGTATTAATTTTGCCATTTGTTGATATAATTCTTTTATGTTCGACCCTGACTATTATATGTCAGACAACTGTACTATAATAAGGTTCATTATAACACTATTTTTCATTATGAAACAGTTTCTCCCACCAATCAGAACTCAAGAAACAGTTGTTTGACCAATTAGATAATTAGATGCGCTGAGTTCCATGGCCTTCTAATTTAAATTGCACTGTCTGGCCTAGTGTCACAGTAGGGTAATCGAGGAGGCCATGGTCAAATACAAGGCATTCTCTGCGTCTCATGCGCTCTGTTCAGTACATAAAACTGGCGAAATCTAGACAGATATTTAAGAATATTTATGTTCATTTCATGTTCGAACATAAAATAGTTATAATAAATGTCGTCGAACATAAATAGTCGTATGGACTCGTTTTGTAAACATACTCGTGTCTTAAATATTGCCATTATAGGCTCGTTGCATAATGTACTATTATTGTATCTGTCCTAGTAATTTTGTGTGCTCTTTTAGTTTTGTAGTTCTTTCTCTGTTATTATTATTGTACTATTTTCAAAATAAATATTTTTATCAATGTTACGCTTTGGAAAGAGAACACCGTCCTATGATAACATTTGAAATTATGTATTCGATGTTTGATCAACAAAGTTCGTATTTTCCTGTATGTCTTCCATGTCTATATGGCACCATTTAAATATTATTATGCGGAATTTGTGCGATTCATTGTAATGTTCCATTTTGGCAGCCTTTTTTCCATTGTAACCATATGGGCCTAGATCACTCGCGCTTTTGAAATATTAATTTTGAAGAAATTTGAATTTAGAAATTTAGTTGGGAGTTTTTGTTAACACTAAAATTATATGTTGGTAGCTATAAATTTTTAAAATTTTATTTGACACTCGGAGACACTAGAACAAAAAAATCGATATTTTGAACGACTATTAGTAACTTTAGGGACTTTAAGTCCAACACTATGAGTTCGTACTATCTCGCAACCGATTGGCGTACTAACTTTCAATAATAGTAAGTAGGCCTACGATGTTCCTATAGCAATATATGAAAGATTGCCTTTTGGAATTTTATTTATTTAGCGTATGGCTTTTATTGCCGGGAGTGTCCGAGAACATGTTTCGCTCGCCAGAGGCTGTAGCTGTTTCAAGAGGACACCCATGGGGTGAGCTACAAGTTCCTTACAATTTCAATTTTATTGAAACAACAACTAAACTAAACAAATGAAAAAGGAAGAAGGTTCGCACGAATTTTTACTATATTCATTAAGTGACTTTGTTCTTTTGCGGCATGTACACCTTTCGTTGTAGACTACACATAAACTTTTGTCACTTGGTCTGTGGTAGGATCTGGTTTAACAAATCTTATGAACAAAGCCATGAATTGCGAGGCTCGTTATCGTATGTTCTTGATTCTTGTTGGTCCGTGTATTGCCCATCATGGCGTCAGTGATATAGAAGTCTGGGTCAATCTCTCTTCTCTTTGATTTTCTAAAGTTTAATAGGTCTGTAGATGGTCTTGTAGCTGGCATTGTTATTAGCTTGAGGTCCTCTATACATAGAAGGTTTCCTTCGCTAGCTCGTATACCAATCGTGTAGAGGCCATCTGAGCACATTTTTTTTAAGAATCGCGACTTGACACTCTCTATTCCTTAGACATCGTTGATTGTGAGGCTATCCTATACTAATTCTAGGCCATATGTCACAAAGGGTAAGATGGTGGTATGGAATAACGTCAGAAAATTAGTGTGTGTGATTAAAGTTCTGAATTTTGTTCTGTCATGAATGGTTTCTTCAGGACAGTCAACTTCATTTATGTCTTCACTGATACTTTTTAGCCTGTTGTTTTGATTTGTAATTGATAAGGCTCGGTTGAAAATGTTCTTTGAGAGCCTGTTATTATCCATTCTATAGACTATAGGTGTCCGTAAAATTCCAACCACCGATTCCTTATGGTATCTGTGATTCATGTTCATAAATTTCATGGCTTTCTTTTTCACCCGAATTCCATTTTCACACTTTGGTCCTAAGATTCTCCTGAGAATTTTCCTCTCTTGGTTTTCGATAATTTGTTTTCGAGATTTGCCACCAATTATTAGTTTCAGATGCATTTATGCTAGAGATAGGGCTGACACATTCCGGATCTTGTACTGTATATTGCTCTGATGACTGTTGCTGACCTCCCTTGTATAAGGTAGATCCGGGAGTGTTGCCACACTATTTTTAACCTATTTTCAATTTTGAGAAAATAGGCTTATGAGATCACCTTTTGTCCGTGTGTGTGTGCGTGCGTGTGCGTGTGCGTGTGCGTGTGTGTGTGTGTGTGTGAGAGAGAGAGAGAGAGAGAGGTGTGTGTCCCTAATAACTTCTAAACGGCTGGAGCGATTTCAATGAAACTCGGTAAGTTCATAGCACTATTCAGGCCGACCCCGATCGTGCCCTTCAAATTTCGTTACGTCTCACCCTTCCAACATGGCGGCTGTGCGAAATATTTCACCAGCATTCAATATCTCCGAAATTATTCTTGATATCACTCTGGAATTTTTTACGGTGATAAAGGGTACTACTAGAAGTTCACCTATGTGACTTAAAAAAACTGGTAACTACAAAACCAACATGGCGGCCACGCAAATTTGCGACTTTTAAATAGATTTTTCTCGCGATTTAACCAACCAAACGCAATAAAACTTGGTACAATATATGTTTATACACATTGTAATGCACCGACATCCAACTTGGTTCAATTGTTTACATAACCATAAGATGGCGGATGTGCGAAATATTTCACCGGCATTCTATATCTCTGAAACTATTAGCGGTATCATCCTGTAATTGTGTACGGAGATAAAGGGCACTATCGGAAGTTCATCTATAAGACTTTCAAAAACCGGTTAACTACAAAAGGAACATGGCAGCCAAGCGAATTTGAAAATTTTAAATAGACCTTTCTTACGATTTAATGCTCCAACCGCAATGAAATCTTGTACAGGAAATTTCTATACACATTGTAATACACTGGAATCTAATTTAGTTCAATTGTTTACATAACCTCAAGATGGTGGCTTTGCGAATTTTAAAATATCCTTGTTACTTCTTGTGTCCTAATCATGCGATTGAAGATTGAATGCTACAAGTACACAATAATCTTCATGTAACAGTACATAACTCTAGGACCTACATACATAAAATCCAACATTTAATCGTTTATCAATATCTACGAATCTATTACAGCAATCAAACTGAAATTTTGTATGTAGATAGAGGCAATTAATATAAGTAGGATATATGAAAATAGGCTTTATACTTCTTCACGGAACTACTTGTTTATAACTTGTGTTATAGGCTATCTCAGTAGAATTACTTTAAAAATTGTTGCAAAATTGATAGAGCATAATTTGAAAATGTTTTCAATAGATCGCATATGAGTAAAGCATTAGTGATTGAAAATAAATCGGCGAAGAAAGGTAAAAGAATGTTTTGCATTAGCGAAGTCCCTCCCTGGAACCTTGCTCGGGAGAGAGGCCACAAGTAAAATAATAACAAAATCAAACTTATACTAATTCCATCATTCATACTTTTGAGTATTAGAACATTTTAAAAGTCAATTATATTTTGAACAAGAAGTTCCGTGACGAATTAAAGAGCCTACTTTTCTTAAAATGTAAGATTCATGCCAATCTATATAGACCTATCTTCAATAATGACGAAATTAAGTTGGTAAAATCAAAATTTCTAATTAGTTCGAAATATACCTGGTGTAATGTAGTCTAATAGAGCACTACAGTTGGCAGCCCTGGTGACTGAATGTATTGTTAGTTCCATCACTTAAGGTACAGAATACAAAATTTGGTTGAAGTCCAATGGATAGCATGGCTGTTACATGCAGTTAGACATTGGATCTATCAGCGCGCGTTAAATAATGTTGGCAACAATGTCATGCATGTGTTGGTCAGAAATTATCTGAAATATTACGATCTCTTGTTGTGCCAATTTTGGATGAAATCCATTTGTTAGTATAGAAGTTACATGTATTTTAAAATTGGACCTATCAGCAGGCTTAGAGTCATGTTGGCAGCACTGACGTATATTAGATTCTCCAAAATTAATCTGTCAGGTACTATACGAGTGCAAATTTCAAAGATGTCGGCTTACCTACTTGCTGATATATTGATATTAGGGTAAAAAAATGGAGACAGCATTTATTAAAAGTTGGCAGCCCTGGTTGCTCTTAAGAATAATCATCGTCATATCTGTTATGGTACACATAGCACTTACGAAATTTGGTTGAAATCCAATTGATAGTATAGAAGTTACAAGTATTTAAAAATTGGTCCTATTAGCAAGGCTTACAATCATGTTGGTAGCACTGACGTACATAAGTTACTCCAAATCAATCTAGAATGTCAGTTACTATATGTGTGAATAGTTTAAAGCTGTCGGCTTGCGTACTTTCTGATATATTGGCATTTGGATAGAGAATTTATTAACAGTTGGCAGCCCTGGTGGCTTTTAAGAATATGCTCAGTCATATCTGTTTATGTACCCATAGTAAATACGAAATTTGGTTGAAATCCAATTGATAGTGTAGAAGTTATATGCATTTAAATATTGGACCTATCAGCAGGCTTAGAATCATTTTGGTAACGCTGCCATGCATAGCCTCCTGGAAATTGAACTGAAATATTTTTATGTATATGTTTGCCAATTTTGGAATAGCTCCCATGCATACCTTCCAAGATATCCAATATGGAGCTCAAATTTCAATTGCGGTTTTTCAGTAGTTGGTCGAACTGACATAATGTTCAAATATGGGTGTGAGATATTCAGGATCTTTACTCAAACCAAATTTGGATTCGGTTACTGGAGCGGTTTAGGAGTTGATAGGGGGAGACACACACACAGCCAGACAGACAGATAGAAGGACAGACATACAGACATTTGCCCGGATCGTTCTCATAAGTCTACTTTTTCCTCTTTTTTTGCAAAATTTGAAAAGTAGGCTAAAAATAGAATTTACTTTTGAAAATACTCCACCTCATCAATACAAACTACGTTTTATTTTAATTCACATTATAAAATTAATGTTATGTTTTTATACAGTCCTCATTTAACAAACATGTATGGAGCCATTGTGCCTTATCCAGATTTCCGTGACCCATTTTGCGTGCCTGCATTCCATAGCACATTTCTGCCTTCCTGAATAGCTTTTCTTTGTTTTCAGAATTTTTTACAGCTTCTCTTAATTTTTTCCCTTTCACTGAGCTCACTTGACTGTGCCCTCACTTTTGTACTGAGTAGGCATGCCATTAATTTTTAATTCTGAAAAAAAAGTAGTTGTATTTAGTAACAATGATGTTAGCAATATTACGAATGAAACAAATTAGGTACTTTGAGAAACATAAGATAATAAAATGCTCGAATGGAATACCAGTACCCTCTGAATAGTTTAAATGTTTCCTGAGATGAGATTTTAATTTTAAATGGATAATTCCCCTGGGTCGAGGACTGAGTGATTTTGATGATTTAAACCCCTTAAGTGATAAAAATATATCAATGAGGTATCGCAGTATTGCTGTGTGGAAACTCTCCTGTCAGTTGAGACGCCGCACCCTCCTGTTGGCTAATATGGCAGGAAAGAAGCTGACAATCTACTACAGTAACGGTTAAGAATTGTTCTGCACTAAAAACAGGTGATTTAAGAGTATAAAACCAACTTAACATATTATAGTATAATACATGAACAAAGGAAAAAAGTGACAGTCAGTCTGAAAGATTAGACTTTGTATCATTTTAAATGCTACAAATGCTAAAAAATGCTAGGAGCAAAGACTCTTGACATGTTAGAAAATTATCTGCATAATACTTATCTTGTTTCAAATTACTCGCGAAGGGCAAGTGCAAACCAAGGGCAAAGCAAGGTCCAGCGCGGGGGATGCCGCACGCTCACCAGAGCACGCGGGGACTTGCCCCTTCCATCCAGTCTAAAACACTTATAGTGGGCGATGTATTGAAAATAGAGATATGCTCTCGTGGACTTCTTTGTAGAACTTTTCATGCTGACCAATTCTTACGCTCAGAGTATATTGATATTTTTAACGGTTTTCACTGAAATCGTTGATGCTTGACTTCCTTTGGTCATAAATAAATTATTTTCTACAGAAACATTCCTCGAGATATCCTTTACAGAATGGTGAAAACAGTATCAAAATCCATTTAGTGGTTCTTGAGATTACCCAAGACATCCAAGAATCGGAGACTTCGTTTTATTGTAAGTAGAGATTATACGCCAATCAGTATAATTAAATATAGTATAATACCCCTTCCGTACAATCTTAAATTGACTGTGAATTTTGCGGAACGAAAAGGTCATAGGCAAAATGAGAATTGCACTTCCAGGGAATGGCGAGGTGAATGAAACTCAAATCCCCCTTCCGTCCGATCTTAACTTGACTGTGTTTCACAGGTGAAATGAAGAATACACGAGTTGCACTATCAGGGAAACTCCAAACACAACCACCCTTCTCAGATGTCATAACTCAACATGACTAGACGGTTTGTTGCTGGCTGTATCTGGGGCAATAAGTTCGCCCGCTAGCTATGCTGTAACGGGGATGATAGACTCGCCCTTAGCTTAGCTTAGCTATAGCTCGTAATCTGTCGCCTCAGTAGTTGAATGGACATGGTTGGAAGAAATTAAAACGTAAAAACACTCATAGTGGGCGATGTATTGAAGATAGACATATGCTCTCGCGGACTTTTTTGTAGAACTTTTCATGCTGAACAATTCTTACGCTCATAGTATTTAGATATTTTTAACGGTTTTCCCAGCGTAAGCTTACAAGTTGTTCGGACGCCAGTTTTTTTTGGTCTTTTCCACTGAAATCGTTAATGCTCGGCTTCCTTTGATCATAAAAAAATTATTATCTACAGAAATCATCCTCGAGATATACTTAAAAGAACGGTGAAAACCGCATCAAAATCCATCCAGTGGTTCTCGAGTTTACCAAGAATCCAAGAATCGGGGACTTTGTTTTATACTAAGTAGAGATTATCCCTCCTGTGGCGCTCACAAGTTACCGATCGCGACAAATGAGTATTCAAATGAAAGAGAATATACATTAGCAGTGACGAATTGCACTCTAATTTCATAAATATCTATAATTTCTTTAAAAAGAGACGTTAAAGAAATGTACGAAGTGTGTGATTTACAGATACTGTTGCTGTAGGAAAATACGCTCCATAATTGCTGTCCATTTCACATTTTTTTCCGCTGTGACCCCTTTTTCATGTCCTTTTAACATTCTGAGGTCTTTGTTTATCATTTTGCATGGATTTCAGAACAGCCTAATTCAAAGGAATGAGTACTCAAATAGTATAATTTCATAAATGTCGAATAACCGGTGAGTGTTATGATGATCCAATTTTCAGTGATTGCGTTCTTCAGTCAGGGAACGTAGAACTTTGAATTCTAACTGAAATGTAAATAGTGTTCTATAACCATTTGGTTGAAATAAAAACACCTTAAGTCTCTCATTATAAACCTATTAGGGAAACTGTGGTTTATGAACATGCGAGATTTCTCGCATGGGTCCGCTAGTCAACAACAATGTTGTGTAATGAGCAAATTGCACCATACTCGCACACAGTGGTTATTGCTTGGATACCGAAATAGCTTACACACTGCCATCTAGCTGCAGCGCTGGGAATTTATAGCTACAGTGTATGCGGCATCTGTACAGCAGCGGCATCTGTACCGTATTTACCTTATGATGGCTGAACATACAGCAACATTATAGATGTCTCCACTGAACTATAGAGCATCCAGCGTTTAGAATAGACTGTGAAGCCTTATGGCGACAGGGTTGCTAACTCTAGGCAGCGGTAGCGCTGACGTCATACGTAATGTTCAGCCACTTAGAGTACTGTCATTTCATAAGTTAGCGAGACAACACAACCCCAGCATCTACCTGAAGTAGAACACGCAGAGGAAGGAGCAGTTTTGCAGGTGTTAACGAATTGGACCAGTTTTAAGGATACCGTACGCGAAGAGAACCAATAACGACATTCATTTCGTTGTGATATGACGCATTACTGATTGACAGATGTCGAGAGCAAACCCCTTCCTTCTCGGATGTACTGTATGCTGACGATGTTAGCAATTTTTACGTCAACAATACTGTTGTTCTTCACTTTTTTTTTGTTATTAGTTAGGCTATAATTTAGTTTATTTCAATTCTATTCTTGTTGTCTTTTTTTTTTAAATTAATATTTGTAATATTGTAGTGAAGCCTCCGTGGCTTAGGCGGCAGCACGCCGGCCTCTCACCGCTGGTTCCGTGGTTCAAATCCCGGTCACTCCAAGTAAGATCTGTGCTGGACAGAACGGAGGCAGACAGGTTTTTCTCCGGGTACTCCGGTTTTCCCTGTCAAAATTTCATTCCAGCAACACTCTCCACTATCATTTCATTTCCTCTGTCATTCATTTAATCATTGCCCCAGAGGAGTGCGTCAGGACTCGGCAGCCGGCACAGTTCATATCCTCGCCGCTAGATAGGGGCTCCATTCATTCCATTCCTGACCCGGTCGGAGACTGGAAGCAGGCTGTGGATTTTCATTTTCAATATTGTAGTGAGTTAGCCATGCGGTTAGGGGCGCGCAGCTCTGAGCTTGCATTCGGGAGATAGTGGGTTCGAACCCAACTGTCGGCAGCCCTGATTCGATCGTACAGAAAATAAAACAGACACACAACAATAACACCAATGAAGGATAGTGCTTCATAACTTATGTTGCCGGCGGAACTGAGCACGTGCTCCACTCCGGGCGAGCATGTAGCACTGGACGAGGTTCTTCTTTCCAGCGTGCTAACCTCAAAAATGTTTAAATCACTAAGGCGTAATATAAACGATACCTGTATGCAATAACAAAGGTAATCAATTGGCAGATAATTGTAGGAAGCTATTATGACGAAAAATATATATGTTCAGAGTTCCTTCATGATAAAAAGTGAGGTAACAAAACCAGTGTGTGTGGGGGGGGGGGGGAGGGGGGGGCGTTAAAAGTAAAAGCCCATAAGACCAACAGTCTTTTCTAAACGCTGGATGCTCTATAGAATCCGTAGGACTAGATGAAGTACGGTACGCTCTTTGTAATGGTAAACCACCGGATATGCGTGTTAGTTTATAGTCCACGCCAATCACAGGTAGAACACCAGCCCTAAATTATATCCATGTTAAGAACTGGTCCTCAGTCAAAAGTGAATGTGCTGCACAATACTTGCGCTAAAGCCCTAGCGCGTTTCGTTACGGCTGCATGAGCTCAAGGAGTTGAATTGTATTCTTCCAGGCTCTTGGGATACATTACGGAATCTACCTTGAGTTTACTTCCAGATTCGAGGTTGATAAATTCAGAGAGGGTGCCAGAAGCAGTAGCGCAAGAGTGACAAGATGCGAGATTCTCGTATTTAAATGTGTTCAATCACACTCCACTTGTTCCAGCAATATGGCGCTATCAACAGATGTGACGTCACTCTCTTTGCCGGAAGCGAATCCAGGAACAACAAATGAGAAGGGAGGGGGTGACGGGGGATGGGTGAGGATTGAGAATTAAGTCGTAGCTGTTATTTGTTTGAATTGCTGGGCTCCAGATCTGATGTTATACCATCTATATCCTTCCGTTTCTTGCTCTCATTGTCGCTGTGATAGACAGAAGTTTGAAGATTTGTGAGACAATTTGTTGAGTGGTACAGCAAGTAAATTTGATTGCAATTGTCACCTGCGTTTGTGATCATATTTTGCGCTTCACGGTAGTTAACTATGAGATGCGATTTGATTAAATATTAGAGTAGGGAAATTAGAGAGTGTTGCAGATATTCTGCTTCGTCTTGTGACGTGCGTGAAAACACGCGATAGACAAGACAAGAACCTAACAGATTTTGTTGAAGTTTAAATTCATGGCCATGGAAGCCAACATGGCAGATTTTTAGAACCAGTGTCGATGATGATTAGTGGCGGCTCGTGGATGTTTGTCGAGAGGGTGGAAGAAGTTAACTGAATAAAATGGCACCATCTCTACTTAGTATAAAACAAAGTCCCTGATTCTTGGATGTAACGGGTAAACACGAGAACCAAAGGATGGATTTTGATGCGGTTTTCACCATTCTGTAAAGGATATCTCGAGGATGCTTTCTGTAGAAAATAATTTATTTATAATCAAAGGAAGCCGTGCAGTAACGATTTCAGTGGAAAAGTCGAAAAAAAACCTGGCGTCCGAGCGGTTTGTAAGCTTACGCTGGGCAAATCGTTGAAAATATCTAAATACTATGAGTGTAAGAATTGTTCAGCATGAAAAGTTCTACAAAAAAGTCCGGGAGAGCATATGTCTATCTTCAATACATCGCCCACTATAAGTGTTTTTACGTTTTAATTTCTGCCAACCATGTCCATTCAACTACTGAGGCGACAGTTTACGAGCTAGCTAAGGCCGAGTCTATCATCCCTGTTACAGCCTAGCTAGCGGGCGGACTTATTGTCCCAGATACAGCCAGCAGCAAACCGCTGATTCATGTTGAGTTAAGACTTCTCAGAAGGGTGGTTGTGTTTGGAGTTTCCCTGGAAATGCAACTCGGTTTTTCTTCATTTCGCCTGTGAAACACAGTCAAGTTAAGATTGGACGGAAGGGGGATTTGAGTTTCATTCACCTCGCCATTCCCTGGAAGTGCAACTCGCATTTCGCCTGTGAACTTTTCGTTCCGCGAAATTCACAGTCAATTTAAGATTGGACGGAAGGGGGATTATATTACATTAATTTATAGGCTACTGATTGGCGTATAATCTCAACTTAGTATAAAACTGAGTCCCCGATTCTTGGATGTCACGGGTAATCTCGAGAACCACTGAATGGATTTTGATGCGGTTTTCACCATTCTGTAAAGGATATCTCGAGGAAGGTTTCTGTAGAAAGTAATTTATGTATGACCAAAGGAAGTCGAACACTAACGATTTCAGTGAAAAGGTCAAAAGAAACCTGGCGTCCATTCACTTTTTAAGCTTACGCTGGGCAAACCGTTAAAAATATCTATATACTATCAGTGTAAGAATTGCACAGCATGAAATGTTCTACAAAAAGCCACGGAGAGCATATCTCTATCTTCAATACATCGCCTATTATAAGTGTTTTTACGTTTTCACTTTTCCATCAATCTCCATTCAGTTACTGAGGCGACAGTTTACGAGCTAGCTAGGGGCGAGTCTATCACCCCACTTACAGCTTAGCTTGCGGACAAGCTTATTTGCCCCAGATACAGCCAGCAGCAAACTGTCGAGTCGTGTTGTTAAAAACTTTAGTGAAGAGTGGTTGTGTTTGGAGTTTCCCTGGAAGTGCAACTCGGCTTTTCTTCATTTCGCCTGTGAACTTTCCGTTCCGCAAAATTCACAGTCAACTTAAGATTGGACAGAAGGGGGATTAGTGTTTCATGCACCTCGCCATTCTTAAATTACGTCTGACAAGAATTTGGTGCACATGCATCTCCATGATAATATAATTAGTAGTCCAGTCAGTGATTTTAACCCATCATGCCGAGACGTAAAACGGATATTGGTCGTTGTTCATTGACATGAAAAAAAAAAAGCGCTTATCATGTAATGCATTCATAACTCTTCCCGGGCGAAGCCGAGACGGGTTGCTAGTCTTAAATAAAACATACAATAATTTAGCTTACATCCAGATGCACAATTTTATTTCAAACATCCCTCTATAAAAACACGACCTTACTAAACTTTCTAATTATATTGAAAGTTTCAATCCACGGATAATATTACTTTCAAAATGGAGATAAATATTTTCACAGCTCTGCTAGCGTAATGGTCTGGTAAGTGATTGAGTACAACGCCGCTAGATGGCATCTGCAGCATGTTAGCCACACTACACGCATGTGCAAAACAAGGGGAGGATATTCTCCTCTTGCCGTTCATTTGGCTGCGTTAAAACAGTAGTTCTTTCTCTGGTCGCCAGTGCGCCTTTGTCTGTGTGTATTAACTGCAGTACAGGAGGAAAGAATGGACTTTCCTCAGTACAACCAACCAGACTTTTCAAGTAGCACAAGAGCGCGCGTAGTTGAAAACCCGAGAAATCATGCTCATGTTATAGTCGAGAAATTAAAAATAATCCGATCTACAGGGTCTTTATATTTGCTTGGCTAGGATATACTCGCTCACGCGCTGCGCCAGTGACGGCCCAGTTGCCGGCTGCCGCGCACGTATGTACGGCAGAATACAGTGCTTAAAATCAGTATCATGCATTTTTACTCACTAAGTTTACAGTAGATGCTGAAAATATTCCCCATTCGCTGCCAAACATAATCGGCATCTTCTTATGAAGTTTCTGGTTAATCCGGTTAATTTAGCTTCAGTAAGGAAATAACGACCTATTTTTATTGTTTACTGAACCTGTACGTTTGAATCTCAAATTAGCCAGTTGTTTTATTGTCCGATTTATAGGAATGGGTCTCCCTGGAAATTTCACTCGATACTTCTTTCTTGTCCTAGCGCACGATTACCTTAATTGACAGACTCACTGATGCCGTACTCAAGAGACTTGTGAAATTCTATGGCCCTATCTCTAGAATGGACAGCGACAGACTAACCAAAATATTATTTGAAGTAATCAAGTCATTCATGAAGAGATTTTGGGATGATAAGGCAGCGAAACCATCAGGCCCACCAGTTCAAGTTCAAACGTGGAGAAGAGGAGATTAACATCAATGATAATAATAATAATAATAATAATAATAATAATAATAATAATAATAATAATTTATTTGTATTTATGTTTACCAGGGATTGTGGAAAATCTGCTTGCAGAGGGTCCGCACTCTTCAAGTGTGTGGGGCTCTTCCCCACTAAGAACCACACCCCCTTCTCCCCCGACGTGTATATCCGCCCCGGAACTGCTCTCGCATTACTTCAGAGCGGCGTCGTTTATGAATCATCTTATGCTCCTTCCTTCAGTTCTTCTTTACTATTGGCCATAAGCGTCTAGATCTCGCTTCTTCTCTGTTTTGCCTGACGAGGCTGAGCGTGCCCGTTCCAGACTTCCGTTAGTTGGTTGGTTCCTTAATTTAGGGGCTAGTGACAACGCGGTCATTCAGCCTCGTGTACTTTGGGTGTGTGTAGAATCTGTTTGATAACCGGTGTTAATTGTGATGGCTGTATTAGTGTATGTTATCTGTGATTCAGGTAGAAGGTAGAAGATTGTTTTTTTCAAGTAGGTCCTACTTTTGCTACCAAATGCTACCATCCACGACACCTAGCTGCGGACATGGCTACTAAATGCCATCGCTGTCAGCACCTGGCAGCGAACGTTGGAACTAATATAGCATTATCCAACTAACCTACAAATTTTAGCTTCCACAAGTGTAATTAGAGGAAGGTTCTCTTTCATGCCATAAATCTATGACATAGGACCTACTTCCCCTCCAAAGGAAGGCATTTTGAGGGATTTTTAACACTCTTAAAAAATCCGACTACTTCGCCCGGGTTTGAACCTGTGATCTTGGGCTCAGCATGCTACCAACTACAACACAGAAGCCACCAACCGAGGGGTTCTTGAAAGTCTTCGCAAACAGGCCAGCGAGTAAGACAACTGGGTGTTGCATCACGACAATGCCCCTTGACACACTGAGATTTCAGTATTTAGCCAGTAAGAACATTCCTGTGGCTCCTCAGCCACCTTATTCACCCGATTTGTGTCGTTGTGACTTTTTCTCTTACCGAGATTGAAAGCCACACCTTAATGACGTCGTTTTGGAGACACTGGACACCATTCAAACGGCTGTAACCGGCCAGCTGAAGGTGATGACAGTATTCGAGTTCAAAAACTGCTATGAGGAATGGAAGAACCACCTCCATTACTGTGTGGCTTCCCAAGGCAGATGACAGTATTGAATTGCCTGCCATGGTGGGCGAGTGATTATCGTGTCGGATTACCAACCCCAAGCTTGAAGGTTCGCTCCTGGCCGTGGTAAGTGATTTTTGAAAGGCGACAAAAATCACGACACGCATGTCATACGTTGTTGGCATGTTAACGAACCCATTTGAATTCAGTAGGCCATGTTCATAATGGCAAAATTAATCTCGTGATTTTCCGCCAACACAAAGTTCCTCCATTCTCCACCAGAAAGCGCTATAGTGTCAAGGAGCTTAGATATCTAACCTCTTTGACTTTCACAGCGCTCCAAGGAACAACAACAACAACATTCAAAATGCAAGCTGCCCTCTGGGAGTCAAATAACAAAGCCTGCACCCAGCACCCGAGACCATACGATATTATTATATAGTGTTGAATTTTGATGGAATTGAAAAAATGCAAAATAAATAAAAACCAGTCTCATTGCTTACCTCGTAGGAAACCATGGAAAACCCTTTTTTTTAAGGGATCGATGGTGCGGATGGATCCCATTCTTCCCCTGAGTCCTGAGATAGTAGCAGTAACGCACTATTCCACCAATGCCGGTAGATCCTTCTCTCCGGAGAAATGAAGGCGAGCTGAGAGAAGTGATGGAGGAACCTTTCTCTAGCACGCAGAACAAACATTATGGTGCATGTAATATGTCTCGCGAGTGTACACCAATTAGTTCAATCAAGAGCGACGGTAATACATCATGGCGGTTAGTGGAGGCTCCAATACACAGTTTATGGCTGTACTTGAATTCTGAGTGCATTTCCTCAGGACCGTGTGGTTTACTGCTGTAATTGGGAAGTAGCCTACTTGAGAATGGTAATATGGGCCGTAATCTCATAGCCTCATGCATGCACAGTGTTCTGTCTGTAAGTGAAATGTGGGTATAGAGGCCTTAATAGGAGTAATACTGATGATGACAATGATAACTGTTGTTTTAAGGGGCCTAACATGTAGGTTATCGGCCCCTAATGGTTTGGGTGATAGTATCATAATAATAATAATCATAATACTAATATTGTATGGCCTCGGGTGCCGGGTGCAAGCTTTGTTATTTGACACCCAGAGGGCAGCTTGCATGTCGAATTTTGTTGTTCTTTGATGCACTATGAAAGTTAAGGAGGTTCGATATCTAAGCTCCTTGAACACTATAGCGCTTTCTAGTAGAGAAATGAGAAACTTTATGTTGGCGGAAAACCCCGAGATTAATTTTGCCATTATAAACACGGCCTACTGAATTCAAATGGGTTCTTCAACATGCCAACATCGTATGACATGCGTGTCGTAATTTTTGCCGCCTTTCAAGAATCACTTACCACGGCCAGGAGCGAACCTGCAAGCTTGGGGTTAGTACTCCGACTCGATAACCACTCACCCACCGTGGGTGATAGTGAAAGATGAGATGAGAATTAAAACTATAAAAAGTCCTCTCGGCACGCCGGAAGGCGGAGGTAGATTTCAACGGACAAACTTGGGAATAGGCGAAAATAGGCAGAATATGCAGGTTTTCGTAGAAGGATCAGACCTCATTTATTGCGAGAAGATATTTTATAATTGGAGCTTAATTAACTTTGTTTTTCGTCATTTATGCTTATTTTAAACATTTTATTGTCTTATGGGTACGGTAACCTTCTTGTCATTTGGGGTCCATTTTTAGCCTATTTTCAATTTTGAAAAAATAGGCTTATGAGATCACCTTTTGTCCGCGTGTGTGTGTGTGTGATTCGTGTGTGTGTCCCCCCCCTAATAAAATCTAAACGGCAGGAGCGATTTCAATGAAACTTGGGAAGTTCATAGCACTATTCCCGGCGACCTCGACCGTGCCCTTCAAATTTTGTTACGACTCACCAATCCGACATGGCGGCTGTGCGAAATAGATAGATAGATAGATAGATAATGCCTTTATTGGTGGCGAAGTTAGGGCTCAAGGCCCTCTCTTACACTTAACCACTAGAAGAGTATACATCTACATGACTTATAATTACAAATACAAATAGCACAAATAATATTAATAGCAATAAGAATAGTCATAATATGAATAATGGTAGAATCATTGATTTCAAAAATACACAAAGTAAAGTACGGTACCATTAAATGACGTAACTACAGTAATCCGATCATTCATCTCATTCATTCATTCGTTCATTCAACATTTATCCAGGAAGTCAGCGGGCTCCACCCAGCAAATACTCGCAGCAAGCCACTTTAAACTTGCGATGAGAGGGATTGTCTTTAATGTTCGCAGGTAGCAAATTCCATGACCTGGACGCAGAGATTATGAACGAGCGGTTGTAAACAGCAGTACGGTTTATAGTTATGGCAAGAGAGGAGCCAGATCTCGTATTGTGGTCATGATAGGACGAGAGGTAAGAAAACGGTAAAACAAGATAGTTAGGGGTATTAGTGGAAAGTATTTTGTGCAGTAGTGATAACATGTGGAGTTCACGACGCTGGTGCACTCGAAGCCACGACAGCTCCTTATAATAGGGTGATATATGAACATCATATCGCAGGCCAAAGATATATCTTACACAGTTGTTGAGGCACCGGTCCAGTTTCTTGTTACTGTCGCAGGTTATTTCAGTCAACACAGTGTCACAGTAGTCAAATATAGGTAGTATCAGAGAGCGAATTAGTTGTACTTTAAGTCGAACAGAGAATACATTACCGAACCGTTTCAGAGGATATAAGCATTTATGTACTTTATTACATGTGCTTATCACCTGTTTAGTCCAATTTAAGGTCTCAGTCATAATAATTCCTAAGTTTGTCACTGAAGTAGAGTAGGGTATGATTTTATTGTTTAAAATTATTGGCGAGATGTCACGTTGCTTGAGATAATATAAGTTTTTACTGGTACCGATAATAATCACTTGAGTTTTATTTGGGTTTATTAATAAACTGTTTTTATAAGCATAGTCACTAAGCTGTTGTAGGTCAGAATTTATTTTAATAATTGCATTATTGATATCACTCGGTTTTGAATGATAGTAGATCTGTACATCATCTGCATACACTTGCAATTTGCAGAAATTAAGGGCTTTTGATATGTCATTTATTTGGATGATAAATAACAGTGGCCCAAGAACCGAACCCTGAGGGACACCGAGGGTCTTACTTTGCCATCCCGAACTCACATTTCCCACTATCACACGTTGCCGGCGATTTTCGAGATAAGAGGAAAAGAACCGGAGTGACACACTATTAAAATTTAGTTCTTGAAGTTTCTGCAGTAGCAACTGAGGGTTGACGGTGTCAAAGGCACTACTGAGATCTAATAATGTCAGTACAGTCACGTTCCGTTGGTCCATTGCACATCTGATATCATCTGTCACTCGTAGTAAGGCTGTCGCAGTGCTATGCCCCTTTCTGAAGCCGGATTGGAAGGGGTTGAGTAGGGAATGCTTTGTAAGGTATTCAGTAACTTGTGTATGAACTAGACGTTCAAGTACCTTGGATAATGGTGGTAGGATGGATACTGGACGATAATCTGAAGGAGAATCAAACTTGGAGCTCTTCGGGATAGGTCTAATTAGTGCATCTTTCCAAACATCTGGGAACACTCCGTTTGTCAGGCAGTAGTTAAATATATGAGTTAATATTGGCAGAACAGCTCCCAAGACATCCTTAATCAGTGATATAGGAATGTCATCATTACCTGTGGCATTGGATGAAATAGAGTATATCACATCTTTAACTTCATTCGAGCTGACATTTCTAAAAGAGAATTGCTCAAAAACAGACTGCTGTTGTAACAAGGGTACCGGTAGTGAACTTTTAGGGAAGGAGGTAGAGGCTACTTTTGGCCGTGCGAAGTGATCATTTAGAGCCTCTAGCGATATGCTTGGTACATGTTGTTCAACTGTCTTACCTATCCCTACCGCACGTAATTTACTCCATTTTTGTCTAGGGCTGTTGGTTTTCATCAGTTCCTGAAAGTATTTATATTTAGAATTTCTAATTAGCTGCTTGTTTCTGTTTCTCAGAATTCTATATCTCTCAAAATCAACTGCATCACGTGTCAGTCTGTATTGTCTGTATAGTTTGTCACGACTGGCCATAGCAGATCTTACCTCGGCCGTTAGCCACGCAGATGAAGAGCGGGTAATTCTTACCCGTTTCTTTGGTGCATGTTTGTCAAATATTTCTAGTACCATTAAATTGAATGTATTTACTTTAGAGTTTATGTTCTGAGAATTACGTATATTATCCCAAGGCAAGTTATATGCATCATAGCGTAGTTTATTCTGGTCAATATGTCGTAAGTCACCAGCATTCAATATCTCCGAAACTATTACCGATATTACCCTGACATTTTCTATGGCGATAGAGGGAACTACTACATATAAGTTCACTCATGTGACTTTTGAAAACCTGGTAACTACAAAACCAACATGGAGGCCAAGCGAATTTGCGAATTTCAAATAGACGTTTCTCGTGATTTGACCAACCAAACGCAATGAAACTTGGTACAGTATATGTTTATATACCTTGTAATGCACCGACATCTAACTTCGTTCAATTGTTTACATAATCACAAGATGGCGGATGTGCGAAATATTTCACCGGCATTCTATATCTCTGAAACTATTAGCGTTATCTCCCTAAAATTTTGTACGGAGATAAAGGGAACTACTGGAAGTCCATCTATAAGACTTTCAAAAACCGGTTAACTACAAAACGAACATGGCGGCCAAGCGAATTTGAAAATTTTAAATAGACCTTTCTCGCGATTTAATGTTCCAAGCGCACTGAAACCTGGTACAGGAAATATTTATACACATTGTAATCCACTGGTATCTAATTTAATTCAATTGTTTACATAACCTCAAGATGGCGGCAGTGCGAATTTTAAAATTAAGTTTTTATTTCTTGTGATGTAGTCATGCGATCGAAGTGAAAGTTTGAATAATGAACCTACGCAATCATTTTCCTTTAATGGTACATGACTCTATGGCCTATACATTTAACAATCCAACATGGCGACCATCCGAAATATTTAGACGATACTGAATATCTACGAATCTATTTTAGCAATCGAACTGCTTTTTTTAATGTTCATAGGGGCTATGAACTTAAGTTCACCTATAAGACTTTAAATAACCTGGTGATCACAAATCCAACATGGCGGTGACGCGAATTATAAATATTCACATGGACGTTTCTCGCAATTTAACCATCCGAGTGCAGTGAAACTTGGTACAGTAAATCCTTATACGAATGTTAATCCACTGGCATCTAATTTATTTCAATTGTTTTCATAACTTCAAGATGGCAGCTGTGAAAAATTTTAAAATCTTCTTGTTTTTTCTTGTGTCCTAATTATGCGATTGAAATTTGAATACTACACGTTCACAATAAACTGCATGTAACAGTACATAACTCTAGGACCTACATATATACAATCCAACATGGCGACCATCCGAAATATTTAGTCGGTTCTTAATATCTACGAATCTATTACAGCAATCAAACAGAAATTGTCTATGTTGATAATGGCAATTAACATAAGTAGGATATATGAAAATAGGCTGTATAGTTCTTCACGGAACTACTTGTTATACTTGTGGTCACACTGTCCTTATGCAAGGTTCGACACTGATGTGTGAATATGTAACGGTCTGTTACTTCTTCACGCAAAATTATATCTCCCGCAGAGATTTTGGTTGGTTGCTCAGTTTAGGGGCTGCGACAACGCGGTCATGTAACCCCGTGTACTTAGGGATGGCTGTATTAGTCTGTAATTCAGGTAAGGACTGCAGACGGTCAATTTCAAGCAGTAGTTCCTAATGTTGGTACCAAGTACTACCGTCAACGACACTAAGCTGTGAACTTGGCTACTAGGTGCCACCCCAACCAGCAACTCGCAACGAAAGTTGGAACTTCCCCTCCAAAGGAAAGCATACTGAGGGATTTTAGCGCTCTTAGAAAATCCGACGTCTTCGGCCGGCTTTGAAACCGCGACCTTGGGCATAGACATTCAGCATGCCACCAGTTACGTCACCGAAGCCGCTTCCCACTTAGTCAGATGGAAATACTGAATCTGGTCTCGTGCAAGTGCGTTGTCATGGCAACAATGATGGCTCATCCCTCATCAATTTAGTAGTGTTGCCATGGCAACCTCTGATAGATCTTGGCATTTTCTTATAATTCCGAAATCATTTTTCTCATCCCTTGGCGTAATGGTGGGTCATATCGAAAATTCTTTCGGACAACAGTTTTAGGTAATTATTAGGGGAATATTGTCCATTTTGTACGGTTTTGAAATTGTGCCTATTAAGAGAGATATGATTAATGTTTCTCGAAAAACCCACTTTTTCCCACCCCTTTGGTCAATGGTTGGTGCTATAAAAAAACTCTTCAAACATAAATTTTTGGGCTTTATCCGACACATAGTATGAACGTTGATCGGATTCGATATGTCACATATTCAGAGAGTTATAGCAATATTTCACTTTTTCGAAAAAAGCCCCCCATTTTCACCTCCTTCGACCGATTTAGCCCAGTAACGAAATCGACCGAGATTTTATATGTGTACATATTCGGTAAAAAATTCAAAGTTATTGGTGCAAAATTACGGCAGTTATCGTGTCCACAAAAACTGATATATATATATATACACTTTTGAACTGACGGTGGTTTTGGGGTCTGGAGGATGTGAAACGCGAAGATATGTAGAAATTTTCCGGAAGTCGAAACATGGGACCCTTTGCAATAGTTAGCTTTCTAATGAAATCTACCTAACTAACACTAACTACAAACTTACATACTAGAAGAAGAAATTGTGAACAAATACAGGATAAAGCAAATAAAGGACAGGAAGAAAAGAAGTGTCCTCAACCCTTGAAGAATGAGGATTGAGGGACTTGGAAGGAAGGAGAGCCAAGAAAGGCAGATAGGAAAGGGAAAGAGGAGAGGATCCGCCCAAAGGCAATGGAAAAGGGGGGGAAAACGGACCCAGCTCAGGAATCCCTTGGAGTCGCCAACTCCCGAACTCACCAGCCGTGAGCCCTTGAGGGTGTAGCACTATCCAGGGTGGAACGGAAGTGGTGGGACTACATACACCCTGACTCCTTTAGGGCCTTGAGCAGGAGGCAGGAGATATCATGAAAACAAAAACAAGAGCTCTGACCCCTCGAAGAATGAGGGATCAGGAAAGATGAGAGAAGGGCCAATTAAGGTGGGAAAGGAAGAGACTCCCTAGGCCTCGGATACCCTATACCGTGGGGGTCGGAAGAGAACACGAGTTGACCAAGGGTCGTCGGAAGAAAAGGTGATAGTGAGGAGCCCGGCACAAGTACGTGGAAGCAATGCGAGACTCAGCTGGGGTCCCGCGGTCGCCAACCCACGTTCCACTAGTCGTGTGCCACTACTAAGCATACGGAGTTATGCAAGAGATCGTTAGAGAATAATTCTGCAAGACACAGCCTGCTTCCAGTCGACCAACGGGGTCAGGGAATGGAATGAATGAAGCCCCTCCTCCCTAGTGGCGAGGATATGAACTGTGCCGGCTGCCAAAGCCTGTCGCACTCCCCTGGGGCAATGACAAAATGAATGACATATGAAATGAAATGATAGTAGAGAGTGTTGCTGGAATGGAAATTGTGACAGGGAAAGCCGGAGTATCCGGAGAGAAACCTGTCTGCCTCCGCTTTGTCCAGCACAAATCTCATATGGAGTGACCGGGATTTTAACCACGGACCCAGCGGTGAGAGGCCGGCATGCTGCCGCTTAGGCCACAGGGGTTCTGCAAGACACTGAACATAATAACGGTGGGTGAGTGGTTATCGTGTCGGACTACCAGCCCCAAGCTTGCAGGTTCGCACCTGGCTGTAGTAAGTGAATCTCGCCACACATGTCATACGTTGTTGGCATGTTAAAGAACCCATTTGAATTCAGTAGGCCATGTTCATAATGACAAAATTAATCTCGGCAATATTAAAACATTACACTGAGGTGGTTGGTTGGTTCCTTAGATTAGGGGCTGCGACAACGCGGTCATGTTCCCAGTTTCTTTGGGTGTGTGTAGAATTTGTCTGATAACCGGTCTTAATTGTGATGGCTGTATTAGTGTGTGTTATAGCGGCTTCGGTGGTGTAGTCGGTAGCATGCTGAACTGCTATGCCCAAGATAGCGGGTTCAAACCCGGCCGAAGTCGTCGGAATTTTTAAGAGCATTAAAAATCCTTCAGTATGCCTTCCTTCGGAGGGGAAGTAAAGTCGGCGGTCCCATGTCATAGATTTATGGCATGTAAAAGATCCTTTCACAGACTAAACTTGTGTAAAGCAAAATTTGTTAGGTTAGATTTCGTCAGAACGCTCTAACAAAGTTCCAACGTTCACCACTAAGTATCATTGATATCTGGTGGCGAAAGTTGGAACTACTTGAAATTGAACGGAACTTGTAGCTCACCATTTAGGGTGTCCGCTGGAAGCAGCTACAGACTTAGGCGAGCCGAACATGTCCTCGGACACTCCCGGCACCAAAAGCCATACGATGTGATTCAGGTAGGACAGCAGACGATTAATTTTTTCAAGTTGTTCCGTGTTTTGTTATCAAATGCTAACTTCCACGTCACCTAGCTGCGGACTTTGCTACTAAATGCCATCGTAGTAAGCACCTGGCGAAGAACGTTGGAATTAATATAGCGTTATGAAACTAACCTACAAATTTTAGCTTCCACAAGTGTAGTTAGTGAAAGGTTCTTTTTCATGCCATAAATCTATGACATGGGACTGCTGGCTTTACTTCCACTCCGAAAGAAGGCATACTAAGGGATTTTTAACGCTCTTAAAAATCCGACGACGTTGGCCGGGTTTGAACCCGCGATCTTGGACATAGAAGCTCAGCATACTACGCCACCGAAGCCTCTACACTGAGGTGTCCTTTATTAGTGCTAACTCTGTACCAAATTTCGCTCAATTCGGTTTCGTCGTGTTTGAATTAATAGGTGGGGAAGAGGGCAGATATGCACACTCAAATACATACATACATACACACACACACACACACTCACTCACTCACACACAGACAGACAGACAGACAACGTTTGACCCATGTGGATCCCATAAGTCAACTTGCACTTTTTGCAAAAATCGAAAGTAGGCTAATAAGGCGATTAACATATCCCTATGCTCTAACATCACTCATGGCACAATTATTTGCCATGAGTCCATGATATGTGTCACAACACATAGACCGGTAATATCGGTTGTGTCCTGATTGCGGTCATTCCAGGTTGCGTTCACCTCATTAGCAGTCCAGATTGCGGTCACTTTTCTTGGGAGACCGGTACTTGGTTCTTCCCGACTGACTCATACATTACCTTCCATGAGTTTTGTTTATAACAAGAGGAAACTGATATTTCACTACCTAACCTCAGAATACTCTTCAGCTGAGCTCATCAAATAAAACTTCGCTTCACAATATCAAGTCCCCTCCCAATCTGACAGCACCTCGTAAAGCAATGATTATAACATTTTTAGTCTTAAGAATAGAAACGTTTCAGGATCGCAATCAACGACCTTCAATTTGAACAAAATTGTTGTAACGGGAAATTATACACTTTCAGGGTATAATTTTTAATTTCTGCCCCTCCTCTCACATTTGAGGCGCGAGATATCTATTTTTTATAATAGGTACTGTATATTGTTAAAAATATCCTTTTCATTACCTCGAAAAATTCGTCTCGTAAAAGTAGTGTGTTCTGTGTTTGATTCTAAATCCCCTTTGTAATCAATTTTTGTCCACGCCCCCTCCTAAACACAAAATCAAACATTTGAAGTTTTAGGTTTATTAACATTCCAGATTTGAAGCGAAGTTTTATGGGGTGTGCTCAGCTGAACACTGAACTGTATTCTGTGGTTAGGTTGTGAAATATCAGTTTCCCCTTGTTATCCACAAAACTCACGGAAGGTATGAGTTAGTCGGGAAGGATCAAGAGCCAAAGACTGGTCTCCCAAGAAAAGCGATCGCAATCTGGACTCTGGATTGTTTATTGCTCTTCCCTAAAATGAACGTGACCGCAATCTGGACTGCTAATCAGGTGAACACAATCTGGGGGACAGCAATCAGGAAGACACCGTAATATCAGGTCGCAAAGCGCTTGGAAATATCAGTGGGCGAGATCAAAGAAATTAATTCTCCGATAAAGTAGGTTAGATTACCCATGATGTAATCACAGGAGAAGCGTTCGGTATTGAATTGCGGTTCAGCTTTACCAAGATGGGCTATCGAACACGAAAAGTGAGAAGCACAGCTTACATGTACAGTCTAACTCAAAAGTGGATGCACACACAAATCGCAATCATAAATATTTATCTTAGCCAAGGCTTATTATAGTGAATCAAAGCAAGTTTGGAGCGTTCGGTGAAGAAGTCAACTAGAATTTTCGTTAGAACTTGGTATTGTTGTTGATTACTTTCAGGTCTTTGAAACTTGGATGTGTGTGTGTGTGGAATCTGTCTGATAACACTAGACAACCTAACCACAGAATACAGTTCAGTGTTCAGCTGAGCACACCCCATAAAACTTCGCTTCAAATCTGGAATGTTAATAAACCTAAAATTTCAAATGTTTGATTTTGTGTGTAGGAGGGGGCGGGGACAAAAATTGATTACAAAGGGGATTTAGAATCAAACACAGAACAAACTACTTTTACTTTGTTTTTTACAAAGGCCAAAATAGCTGCTTTATATGGATTTGAGTGTGCTGAGTTTGTAAATGACTGTTACAAATCTAGATTAGCTCAGGTCTGGACGTTTATGTTCTTCGCATATTATAATGAGAAAGCGATTTCCGTAGCACTCTGAGCTTCTATGCCCAAGATCACGGGTTCAAACCCGGCCGAAATCATCGGACTTCTTAAGAGCGTCAAAATCCTTCAGTATGTCTTCCTTCGGAGGGGAAGTAAAGCCGGCGGTCCCATGTCATAGATTTATGGCATTTAAAAGAACCTTCCACTAATTAAACTTGTGTGAAGCTAAATTTGCAGGTTAGATTTCGTTGAAACGCTCTATCAAAGTTCCAACGTTCACCACGTTCAGTGATATCTCGTAGCGAAAGTTGGAAATATTTGAAATTGAACGGAACTTGTATCTAACCCCATGGGTGTCCGCATTGAAGCAGCATGTCCTCGGACACTCCAGGCACTAAAAGCCATACGCTAAATAAATAAATAAATAAATAACTAGCCTATAATGGGATAAAAATTGTTGGTTAATTGGCACATATGCGGGGCATTATAACAGATGTCTTAATGCCACATACATTAGTAACTCAACAACTCACGTAAAAGTCACAATAAAAAAGGAGCAGTTTTGATTCCATACAGCCGTATCTCCAAAACTTTGAAACAGCTAAAGCCAACTGGACAAAGCAGTTACACTAAATTAAATTATCATGAACTTTATTTCATAATTTGATTATTAATGAACAAAAATTCTCACTCTATGTCATTCAGGCGGTATGTGTATTGAATAACATCGTACTTCTATTTTAAAGGGATTTATAAACAAACAAGATGTTCAGTAAAGAACATATAGCCTTCTTTCTCCTAAATGCATGGGTATTGTTATAACTCTTTGTCCTTTTCAAGGAGTATGATTGAATGTTGGTTGTAGTAGCTTGTTGAAATACAACGTGCTATAGGGATATTAAACATGAATATGAGGTGCCCTTTGCTAGTGCTACCTCAGTACCAAATTTCGTTCAATTCGGTTTCGCCGTGTTTGAATTGATAGGGGGAATCGATTTGCACACATACTTGGCCACCATCTGCAAACTATTGGGCTGATGTTCTTGCAGTTTGGTCAGAATATGTTTCTCACATAAAGATATGGTGTTGCAAAATTTGGTAGAGACTAGATTATTAGGTTGGTCGTAATTACATTTTAGCTTTTAACATTTGGGTGGCCGCGATTACGTTTCCGTCAAGATAGCGGTGATATAAAACATGACACTGAGGTGCATCTTCCTAGTGCTACCTCTGTACCAAATTTCGTTCATTCGGTTCCACCGTGTTCGAATTAATAGGGGGAATCAATTTTGACATAAAGATGGCCGCCATCCGCAAACTATTAGGCTAATGACCTATTAGATTGGTCAAAGGATGCTCCCTCCATAAAGGTATGTTGTTGCAAAGTTTGGTAGAGATCGAATGGTTATGTTAGTCGTAATTTGATTTAAGCTTTAAACATTTGTGTGGCCGCTATTACGTTTCTGTCAATATGGCGGCGATATTAATCATGACACTGAGATGCCCTTTGCTAGTGCTATCTCTGTACCAAATTTCGTTCCATTCTGTTTCACCGTGTTTGAATTAATAGGGGGAATCGATTCTGACACAAAGATGGCCGCCATCCGCAAACTATTAGGCGAATGACCTATTAGATTGGTCAAAGGATGCTCCCTCCATAAAGGTATGTAGGTGCAAAATTTGGTTGAGATCGGATGATTAGGTTAATCGTAATTTGATTTAAGCTTTGAACATTCGTGTGGCCGCCATTACGTTTCAGTCAAGACGGCGGCGATATAAAACATGACAATGAGGTGCCCTTTGCTAGTGCTACCTCTGTACCAAATTTCGTTCCATTAGGTTCCTCCGTGTTCAAATTAATAGGGGGAATCAATTTTGACATAAAGATGGCCGCCATCCGCAAACTATTAGGCTAATAACCTATTAGATTGGTCAAAAGATGCTCCCTCCAAAAAGGTATGTTGTTGCAAAGTTTGGTAGAGATCGGATGGTTATGTTAGTCGTAATTTAACTTAAGCTTTGAACATTTGTGTGGCCGCCATTACGTTTCTGTCAATATGGCGGCGATATAAAACATGACACTGAGATGCCCTTTGCTAGTGCTACCTCTGTACCAAATTTCGTTCCATTCGGTTTCACCGTGTTTGAATTAATAGGGGGAATTGATTTTCACACAAAGATGGCCGCCATTCGCAAACTATTAGGCTAATTACCTATTCATTTGGTCAAAGGATGCTTCCTCTATAAGGGTATGTTGTTGCAAAATTTGGTAGAGATCGGATGATTAGGTTAATCGTAATTTGATTTAAGCTTTGAACATTTGTGTGGCCGCCATTACGTTTCCGTCAAGATGGCGGCGATATAAAACATGACACTGAGATGCCTTTTGTTAGTACTACCTCTGTAACAAATTTCGTTCCATTCGGTTGCACCGTGTTCGAATTAATAGGGGGAATCGATTTTCACACAAAGATGGCCGCCATCCGCAAACTATTACTCTGATGACCTATTAGTATGGTCAAAGGATGCTCCCCCCATAAAGGTATGTTGTTGCAAAATTTGGTAGAGATCGGATGATTAGGTTAGTCGTAATTTGATTTAAGCTTTGAACATTAGTGTGGCCGCCATTACGTTTACGTCAAGATGGCGGCAATATAAAACATGACATTGAGGTGCCTTTCGTTAGTACTACTTCCGTACCAAATTTCGTTCCATTCGGTTGCACCGTGTTCGAATTAATAGGGGGAATCGATTTTCACTCAAAGATGGCCGCCATCCGTAAACTATTACGCTGATGACCTATTGGTTTGGTCAAAAGATGCTCCCCCCCATAAAGGTATGTTGTTGCAAAATTTGGTAGAGATCGGATGATTTGGTTAGTCGTAATTTGATTTAAGCTTTGAACATTTGTGAGGCCGCCATTACGTTTCCGTCAAGATGGCGGCGATATAAAACATGACACTGAGGTGTCCTTTGCTAGTGCTACCTTTGTACCAAATTTCGTTCAATTCGCATTCACCGTGTTCGAATTGATAGGGGGGGACAGACATTCAGAGTACACACACTCACACACACACAGACACACACACACACAGACACACACACACACAGACACACACACAGACTCACACACACACATACACACACACAGACAGACACACTTTTTTCGCCCTGTGTTGATCTCATAAGTCTACTTTCATTTTTTGCAAAAATCGAAAGTAGGCTAAAAATGTGAGTGTATTTCTACTGTAGTGTTTTATTTCTTATACACAAGAAATAAATATAGAAAACTGCAACAATACTAAGAAAACTAAGGTCAGACAGCCACAAATCTCACCAAATTGCAACTTTATTTAAAAAATCCATACCCCCAAACCCCCCAGAGGTCCGCAAGGTCCCCCAACTATTTACAATGTGGCCCTTAGTTAAGAAAGGTTGGGCACCCCTGCCATAGAGTAACTCAGAAACTCGCGTCACATACACAATGGAGCACTACGGAAGATAAGCAATCTTAGATTGTGTTAGCTAGAAACAAAACACAGCATTCATTGGCACTCCTGAAGTAAGAAAAAAAGAGAGCTCCAACAGAAATAAGGACGTAACAAACTTCATATAGCAGGAAAAAGGAGATAAAAACGAAAATTATTGCCATTTCCGAAATCAGCTTACCATAATCTATAAAGATTGGGTATTTTCTTTTATGTACAAAATTCCTCGTTGAACAGTGTGATCTGTGCTATTGGGATGGTTGTACAAGTGTGTGAGTTTGTGACTAAGGTTCTGATTTTGGTAGGAGGTGACAGGCGAGGGAATTCGCCGGGAGTAGATTTGGGAAACCAGGATATTGTTCATTAAATAATTGTATAACATATCAAAGTTGTAATTGATTTTTATTTTTCCCTTTTCCAATAATAATATCGTATGGCCATGGGTGCCGGGCGCAAGCTTTGTTATTTGACACCCAGAGGTCAGCTTGAATGTCGAATTTCGTCTTTGTCAAGGAGGTTAAATATATAAGCTCCCTGACATAGCGCTTTCTAGTAGAGAATGGAGGAACTTTGTGTTTGCGGAAAATCCCGAGATTAATTTTGCCATTATGAACACAGCCTGCTGAATTCAAATGGGTTCTTTGACATGCCAACAACTATGACATGCGTGTAGTGACTTTTTTCGCATTTCAAAAATCACCTAGCATGGCCAGGAGCGAACCCGCTGGCCTGGGGGTCAGTAGTCCGACACGATAACCACTCACTCACCATTTCCGATAATATTAGCTTGATTCGCATCTTGTTGAGCGGAAACTAATCGTACCCCTTTTGACTGAGGTAGGAATCGAAACCAAATCTTCTCAATTCTTCCCCCACGAGGCTGAGTCAACCCCTGAGACCAGAATTAATTTTCTTAACACAGTCGAAAATCGAATCCGGACCTCCACGGTTACAGCCAAGAATTAGTTATTTAGGTAGTTATTTATTTATTTACTAGCTGTACCCGTTGCAATGCCAATCGAAGAAAGAAAGTGTTTGAGTTGTAATTTTGATTATTGAAGTGCTTTTGTGTACACAATATTTTTAATTATACCGTACATGAATAAGAAGGTTTTCCGACGCGTCAGCAAGCCACAAACAGCTGTCCACTTAACAAGCATGGATTTTCCAAATTTTATCCAAACACTTGTATGGATTGTCCCTGTGCTTTGTTGATGGTCATTGCATATGCGAGTCACACCGGAAGCACATAAACTGCCACTAAATTGTATGAAATACACTAATTTCTGTAATGACTTATGAGCCACCTATTGAGAAATGGATTCATTCATTCGTTCGTTCGTTTATTTATTTATTAATTAATTAATTCATTCATTCATTCATTTATTTATTCATTCATTTATTCATTTATTCATTTAATCATTCGTGTATTCATGTATGTATTCATTTATTTGTTCATTTATTCATTCATTTATTCTTTCGTTCATTCATCCATTTATTAATTAATTTATGTATTGGTGTATTTATTCACCCATTCAACTATCTATTCATTTATTTATTTATTTATTTATTCATTTATTTATTTCTTCTTTTTCTTTTTTTCGATTTTGGCCTACTTTGTACCACGGGAAACAATTGACTTGCTGATTAGTACTTTTTTCTGCTCCCAGAAACTCTTCATCCTTTCACTGTGGATTCTCTTCCTTTATTCCGACCAGATGTTCTTGGCTCTTCTCCTTTGCTTTTCCTGGAACCCCTTGAATGAATCAATCGTAACTCGAAACACCTCTCTATTCCAGATCTCATTTGGACTGACCCCAACTTGCTCCATATCCATAAGAAGATTTATTTATTTATTTATTTATTTATTTATTTATTTATTTATTTATATATTTTCAACATGGGCAGAACGCCCAGGTGGCATTATCAACAAAAATACACATGTGATTTTTCCGTGGGAAAGGTCATATCAAATGGTTCCGAGATCCAAAAGTTCCTATGATATACTTTACTGTACAAGCTCAAGGTAAAGGTAAAGGTAAACATTCAAGCCTTAGAATGAGATTTTTTAAGTACTTGAATAATGTATCACCAGTCTATGCGTAGAGTGAATAAACCACACTTGTAACGCCAGCAGGTTTCACAAGACAATACACTAGCTAGCCTGCCAGTTCAATAGTAACACGAGAAACTAAACCCAGTTTATTGGAGAATCAATTACTTGGTTCTCACCCACGAAGGGCTATTGATGTTTCCAGTCTCATCAATGTTTTCGTGTGCATGATAGAATACATGTCACAGGGTAGGAACAAAGTATGTGTCACGCAGGATACGCTAAGAACATTTTGGTATGCATGCAGCAAGTTAAACTCATCTAATACCAGGTAAATCTACATTATTACTATTATAATTATTAATATTAAAATTGGGCTCAATAATAGAAGCTGGGGCGAACACGCTCATCTGAAATTGAGAACAGAGTAAGTGAGGCTATGTGAGCAAATGGAGCATTAAATTCCGTTTTATGGAGCAGAAATATTTTAAACAAAACTAAAAAACTTATTTACAGTTCATTGCTATAAAGTATTTCTTTATATGGAGCAGAAACGTGGACTTAAAAGAGACAGCAAGCTAACAAATTATTAGTAACAGAGATGGATTATTGGAGGAGGGCGGCAAGAAAATCAAGATTGGATAAAATTTAGAAATACGAGAATCAGAGAAACTATACTGGTAAATAAATATACTAGAAGTGGTTGAAGAAAGATGATTATAATGGTTTGGGCATGTAAAAACGATGCGGAACAGTAGAATTCCATATGTAATGTTACATTGGCAAGCTGAAAGCAAAAGGAAACGTGGTAAACCAAGAGAAGCAAGCAAGCTTGTAGTTTAACGTGACCGTTAATCTCGAGATCATGAGCCACGGGACCTCCTTTTTACGTGGAATCCGAACCACAGGACATGGCATTTCACTTAGAAAATCTCACATGCATTGACCGGGAAAACCAAGAGAACAATGGATGGTTGGTGTAAAAAGAAGCATGGCTACCAGAGGCTTAACCGAGGAAGATGCTGAACACCGAAATATTTGGAGGAGTAATATATTTGTGGGTTGAAGGAAAACTACTGCATTGTAGAATATTCCAATGAAGAGGAAGAAGAAGAAGACTGTTTAAGGAAATTCACTCATTAGGGGCCTGCATATTGCTCCAACAAGATATAGACAACATTCTAAATTGGTTGGTTCCTCAGTTTAAGGGCTGCGACAATGCGGTCATGTAGCCCCGTGTACTTTGGAAGTGTGTAGAATCTGTCTGATAACCGGTGTTGGCTGTGATGGCTGTATTAGTGTGTGTTATCTGTAATTTAGGTAAGGACTACAGAAGATCAATTTCAAGTAGTTCGTACTTTTGCTACGAAATACTACAGTCAACGACACCTAGCTGTGAACTTGGCTACTATATGCCACTGCAACTGGCATCAGGTGGCGAACGTTGGAACACAAAGAGCGTTTATCAAATGTAACCTACAAATTTAGCTTCACACAATTGTGATTAGTGGAAGGTTCTTTTGCATACCATAAATCTATGACATAGGCCCGCCGGCTTTACTTCCCCTCCGAAGGAAGGCAAACTGAGGGATTTTAACGCTCTTAAAAAATCCGGCGATTTCGGCCGGTTTGAACCCGCGATCTTGGCATAGTAGCTCGTCATGCTACCAACTACGCCGGCGAAGCCGCCTATTCTAATTGGAACAAAACAAATTGTTTGGATTTTAATACAAATGTCAACTGGTAATATTTACAAGAAGAAATACAACTTTCGAGTTTAAGTATCCGAAAGAAAACACCACAGCCCTATCAAGGATCTAGGTGTATTCTTTGATACCATATTGATCAAACTGTTCGAGATGCATACAAAATGATCAACATAAGAATTTCTTAACCTGAACACTAAAAAAATTGTATAATGAAATCGTAAGAAGTAGCCTTGAATAGTTTGGAACCCAAGATGTGCGAATGCCAAAGATAAAATGAAATGATACCAAAAAAAATCTTAGATGCCTGGAATACAAAAACAAATGGATATCCTTTGTATGCAAGGTATAATTTCTTACTGACACAATTATTTTATAAGTCAATAGAGACAAGAAGTTAGATTAGTAGTCTGTTATTTACTATTAAAATGTATTAATGCATTAACATTGATAGTTCTTATTTGTTCTGAATTTGAATTATGTGTTCCTTCGCGGCCAATGAGACTGGAACGTGTTATGGTCCACTGTCCAAGAGCCAATACAGAGGAACTTAAACATTCACCTCTACTGAAGACTTCCAAAATCTACAACAAGTTATGCACACATTTCAACATGAATATATTTGACAATACCTTTCGTTCATTTGTCTGTAACAATGATGATGATGAAGATAATTGTTGTTTTAAGGGGCCCAACATCTAGGTTATCGGCCCCTAATGATCTGGGTGATAGCGAAAATGACAATGAAATGGAAACCATAACGAAAATTCAATGAGACTGAAAATACTTACAAATGGTAATATAGCAGAAAAATGCCTACAAAAGGAATAGATTGAAATATATGCACAGAATGTTGTTTAGGTTCAAAATACGTACAAAATGCAATGTAGGGTCGAAATAGTTACAAAATGCAATTGAAATCCAAAATACTTACAAAATGCAATTGAGATTGAAAATACGCAATGGAATGTAGGTTGAAAAGGGCCATTTCAGATTCATAATACCCACAAATGGCAATTGAAATTCAAAATATTTACAAAATGCAATTGAAATTGAAAATACTTACAAAATGAATGGTAGATTCAAAATACTCATTTGGATTGACAATACTTACAAAATGCAATTTAGATTGAAAATACTTACAAAATGTAATTTAGATTCAAAATACTCACAAAATGCAATTGAGAATTCAAAAAACTTACAAAATGCCCACCATGCAAAATCAATTTAGATTGAAAATACTTGCAAAATGCAACATATATTGAAAATACCTACAAAATTTAGTGTAGATTCACAAAAATAAATTCGCTAAAAGTTATTTAGATACACGGGAACCAATTCACAAAAACAGTGCGGGAATCTTAAAGAGAAGTAGAAATATAATGAAAATAAAATGAAGGCTGATCCCTAGAAGAATGAGGGATGAGGAAAGATGGGAGAAGGGCCAATTAAGGCGGGAAAGGAAGAGACTCCCTAGGCCTCAGATACCGTAATACCGTAGGGGTCAGAAGACTACGAGAGTTGACCAAGGGAGGTCTACAGGAAAGAAGACGGAGAGGAGCCCGGCATAAGTGATGTCACTGCTTTATATGAGGGAGTTATGTCTCTCAGAGTTAAGAAGAAGCTAGTAGCTGATACAATATAATATAAAATATTGAAATATTAATTCCATTTCCTTAATCAAGCGGCTGGAAACTAGTCTTAGCAACAATCGTAGCGAAATTGCTGAGGGTATTGCATCAAAACTGAAAAATGTGCTGGAAAAAACACCGGGTATCAAACATTATGTTAAATCACAGATATTCTTTCTGGCGAAAACTACTGCATGGATGGGATTGAGGAGGATTTAGCAGCAAATGACCTTCCTCACTTCAAGTACGTTCCGATCGCATCAGTTGATGTTGAACGCAGCTTTTCGAGATATAAAAACTTGTTGGCTGATAACCGCAGATTATTTACATTTCACAACATGAAAATGATATTCGTAGTTGACTGCAACTCAGACTAAAGTGAACATAAACCTTTTGTTAACTGCTAGAAATCTATTTTGATTGACTTTTCAGTTTTAGCTTAAGATGTCATTTTTGAAATATTGGTGAGTAGGCCAATATTATTATAAGATCATTTTCTCTATTTTATAGTGGTTTTTCGTTGTTGTTTTTTTTTGAAATATAGGTGAATTTTCCATTTTATAGTGCATTTTTCGAATTTTTAGGTCATTTAAAACAGCCATTTTTAGAAATCTTAAGTGCATTTTTTTATACTTTTTTACGGCATCAAGATCCGGGCCCTAGTGACGACATCGGAATTGCAATGTATTTTTAATGTGTCATTCTCTATCATTGGATCTGGATCTACTCGTAGTCGACACTGCTTGCATAGTTCTTGGTAGATGACCTTACCTTACCTTTGCGTACTGGGCATGATGTTAGTAGGCTACGTGATGAATTGTTTCAGTTTTTTCGGCAATTTTTGGCTTGAATCTGTAGATGTTTTGTCTTTGATTATATATATATATATATATATAGCTTCTGAAATTACAGGGTTCTATGACTCTGTCCTGAATGGCCATCATAAATTCATTTGGGAGTGTAGGACACCTTTAGATAACCAGATGTTAATTGCTTACATGTTTCTGGGGGTTGAGTATATGAATCTGCCTGTTCTGCTATTCACGGTGCATGTTGTTACTATTACTATTATTATTATTATTAATTCTTTATTTCCCCAACCTATAGTTGGTAACATGATTCAGATCGGTACATGAAGTACAAAAAATTTAGTATAGTCATTCTTTGCGGAGACTAAATTCTATGCATGTACAAACTACAGCATAACATTTTCACAGCAATATTATTCTCTGGAATGTCATCTTCCACGTTTCCTTTTCCCAACAGTTCAAATAATTCTGTTCAAGATACGCACTGCGAATTCAAAAATACTCTGATGTTGCTTCACGTCCTTAGAATTGCAGCCTTGTGTACAATAATGTTAGTATACTGTAGCTAGATTTACTGACAAATAATTGTGTCAGATCAGTGGGAGAAAGAAGAGAGGTAAGGATGGTCAAATTTGTCTTATCTCAGCATTCTCGGAGCTTCTATAACTAGTGGATATATTCCTCAATCTTCTCCCAGAACCTGGACAGAGGAGCGCAGAAGGAACCATAAATTGAGAAGATGAAGTGATTTTGCGAGGACAAGTAAGCAAGATCAGCTAGATCGGTTCAATCATGCTCCTTCCACAGACTTATCGATGTAAAAATAAAATAAAATAAAAAATACATTTAGGTGGTTTAGTGGTAGCACCCTTGCCTCCTTCCTATAAGGTCCCGGTCTAGATTCCCGACATCGATAGGGATTTTACCCTCGAGAGAACATATTTTAGCTGTCTGATTCAAAATGCAGTAGCCCAAGTCAATAAAACCAAGATAAAACCCAGGGGGAAAAGTCACACTGACCACGTATCACCTCGCAATCTTCAGGCTGTGGTCTCTTGGTAGGCGAAAACCCTCAATGGGATATACGGTATAGATTCAGGACAAGTGAGACGAAAGTAATATTAATATTGTTGTTGTTTCTTATGGCTAGCCTGGATTCCAATCCATCAGCTTTCTTGCGTTCCAATAGAGTTGTGTGAGGTTTCCTGAAGTTCTAGCAGTCACATCAAGTTTTTTGCAATGTAGCAGGTGCCCCTTATGCATTTTACTTCCAGGTTCGTGACAAAGTGTGCATTTTTTAGATCTCAGGATGTTGATTCGTTTCAGATGAGCTGCAAGGCAGTCATGGCCAGTGTTAAGTCTGAATAAGGCTACAGCTTCTCTTCTTGGTGTTAATTTATATTGCTCACATTTAACATCAATGTCCTTCCATAATTTGGTTTCTGCAGTTTTCTTTGCCATTTCTTCGTATCTGTTTTTGATAGTATTTTTCAAAATCCTTTTTGCTGACATAAAATCAGACTGACTGACTGGTTGTTGTAGTGTGGTACCTTTTTTTTTTTTGCTAATCTGTCTGCCTCTTCATTACCTGCTATTCCAACATGAGAAGGGATCCACTGAAATGAAATCTGTTTGTGGAGTCTTGGAAGGGTTTTTATCATACAAAATATTTATTTCAGTTTTTTATTTTGAGGCTTATAATTTGATTAGATGACTTGGATGGCTGCTTCTGAATCTGTAATGATGACACATTTTTGATAATCATTGTTTCTGCCTGATAACTGTTGTAGTGCATGTGAAATTGCTTTCATCTCAGCATCAAGGTTTGTTTTGTTTTGGGGGCCGATATCCTAGGTGTTAGGCCCCTTAAAACAACAATTATCATCATCATCATGTTTTGTTTTGGTCTACTGGGAAGTAGAATGAGAAGAGAGATGAATGTATTCCTGCTCCAGTTCTATTTTCTTTGTCTTGTGAGCCATCTGTCAATATTTTTAGCCATTGATTAGAGGGATATCTTTCTTCTATTGTATCGAGGGCCAGTTGTTTTAGTTCATGTGGTGAAGAGTCTTTCTTTTAGACCTCTTCTAGCAAAGTAAGATCTGTAGTCACTTGTATATATTCAATAGGGTTGACTGGCATACAGAGTGGTTCAAGTTTTATTTGCAGATTGCTCTTATTGATATATTCTTTGGCGAGACTTAAGGGATCTTTTTGTGTTTTAAGATTGGGGCTAGAAACTGGATTTTTGATCCATGTCATTTGAGGTAGTCTATGTATACTGAGATATGTATTATGATTATTATCTTATTATATAATACGCTAAGGTGCATGTTTCACAAAACTCAAGCTCCTAAAGCAGAGCGAGTTAGAAGGTGTGGTTTCTACCAAAATCTTCCAAATTGTCTGAATAGTATAGGAAAATCTAGCATTTCTTGAAAAGTCAACGGAAACATATTTATTTGTTTATAAAGTGCTTTGAAACAAATGAACAAGACGATAGCCCTTGGCAGAACAGTTTCACGTCCAACCCGCATAGCACTAGGTCCGGGCGGGTAATCTGTACACATGGGGCGCACACAGACAATTATGCGAGAGTTCTCACACGGGGCCGCTCCTTATTATTATTAGTGTTTTCTTTTGATGCGCCATACTTAACAGATCCTTTCCTTTGTATTCAACACTACAGTATGCAAAACACATGTTTCGACAAGTGGTTGAGTTAATCGCGTGGTGCACGTTATCTAGCACAGCAGGCGACTCGGCCAATGCCATTATATTGCCTTGGGAATCCCCAGAATCTGCCCTCTGCTCCGCTGTCACGTGACACAGTAATCACTTGCATACCAAACATTCAGACAGCCAGATTAAATAGCGTACAAAGGGAATGAGGCATTATTATTCGCTGTGGTGGCTTAAACAACTTCATTGGAGCAGTCCACGGAAACCAGAGCATGATATAGCCGATTGTATAAAACTGGGGACGGTGCACGAGGCCTCGGCATTTGGAATTGTGAAACCTCACTAGCAACTCATAGGGAGGTGTACAGAGAAATAAGAGTTGGCAAACACGAGTGATATACTGCATTTTATATTTAAACTAGCAACCCGCGCCGGCTTCGCCCGGGACCAGTTATGAATGCATTACGTGATAAGCGCTTTTTTTTCGATGTCAATGAACTGCGACCTATATCCATTTTACGCCTCGGCATGATGGGTTAAAATCATTGACTGGACTATTAATTATATAACCATGGAGATGCATGTGCAACGAATTCTTGTCAGAGGTAATTTAAGAATGGTGAGGTGGATGAAACACTAATCCCCCTTCTGTCCAATCTAAACTTGATTGTGCATTTTGCGGAACGAAATGCTCACAGGCGAAATGAAGAAATGCCGAGTTGCACTTCCAGGGGAAACTCCAAACTCAACCACTCTTCTCTGAAGTCTTAACTCAACAACACTCGACAGTTTGCTGCTGGCTGTATCTGGGTAATAGGCTCGCCCACTAGGTAGGCTGTAACTGGTGTGATAGACTCGCCCCTAGCTAGCTCGTAAACTTTCGCCTCGGTAATTCAATGGAGATTGTTGGAAGAAATGAAAACGTAAAAACCTTACAGTGAGCGATGTATTGAAGATAGAGATATGCTCTCCCGCACTGTTTTGTAGAACTTTTCATGATAAACAATTCTTACACACATAGTATATTGATATCTTTAACGGTTTGCCCAACGTACACTTAAAAGGCGCACGGATGCCAGTTCCTTTTTTTCGACATTCTCACTGAAATCGTTTCTACTTGGCTTTTGATCATAAATAAATAATTTTCTACAGAAACCTTCCTCGAGATATCCATTACAGAATGGTGAAAACCGCATCACAATCCATCCAGTGGTTCTCGAGATTACCTGTGACATCCAAGAATCGGGGACTTAGTTTTATACAAAATAAGAGATTATTTTTGACTTACTTCTTTTCGCATTGTTATCCCTTAAGGTGGCGCTACCCTTGAGTTTGATGGGGGGAAAATCTATTTTTATTTTTATTTTGAAATATGATAGAAAATAGAATTAGAGCAACAATGTTAATCTATTTCTGAGGAAAGAGTCTTTGAATGTTTTCAATGTTGGCAAACATTATCAATCATCTACCTTTGCAGACATTTCCTTGACAGCCATTTTTTGCAAATATTAGTTTAATGCAAATAAAATCTCAAAAATGAATTCACCGATCCACTTGACATTTTCACAGTATCCCTATGTGCGTATGTGCAATAATCTGACCTAGAATAATGGCTGCAGTGTTTATGTAACTTGAGAAAAATGCATTGCTTCAAAAACAAAGTTATATTAAACATCAAAGACAATTTTTACAAAAAATAAGGGTGAGCTAGAACCATGATTGTAGGTTTAACTGAATGCCAGGAAATATTCTACAATTGTATTTAGTTTTAGATCTGCAAGTTTGATGTTAGGTGTTTTTAAGAATTGATAAAGTGAATCAGCTGGAGCTGAAGAGTATTGAGTCAGTTTTCACTACTTATCAGGAGAGATATAAAACGTCATTGACAGAACAGAACTTAACAAACACACTGTATTAGTCATCTATATTGTGAAGCAACTATTCAGGTAATATTTGTGTTTGCGGAATATCAATTATAATTCAATAAATATATTTTTCAAATCAATTTGAGAAACGTGACTTAATGCCTTTCAACTCCGTGGTCAGTTTTGTGCGGCATAAAGCCATCCAGAATGAATATTTCACATGATAGTTTATTTAAAAAATGGATTTGTAACATATAGTCAACTTAATCCCTATACAAATATAATTTACAAGAGCACAGTAACACGTGGGAATCTTGCAGTGTGGCCAACATTAAGTACGGAATACGGCACTGAAAGGCAGCAAGTCATTGCCTTACTGATTTTCTCCTTTGATCGCACTATATGTAGCAGTGGTTTCTGCCTTAAACATAAGGCTGACTTCATTCTTCCCTCCGCCGTTCCAAGGCCCTTGGGTCAATACTTCAGAATACTAATTGTTAAAAAATATTACCATTTTTGACTTATGCTTTTCAGCTCCAACCGATTCAATTGTAATGTTGGTAACAGTGAATGTTTTTGGCCTTTTCAGTTTCACGAGTGAGAAGAAATGCTTTCAAACACAATCCAATCAATTGTCTTCAATCAGAAGACAGTTTCTTTTCAAAACTACAAACTTCATCATATTGCATATCTTCATATTTATCAACTCAAGAGACATATCGTCTTCAAATAGTGTCTCAATTTGCCATTTGAAATTACTCACACGATTACGTCGATCTCGCAGCAGTGTCATCAATATGCGAAACATCGCCGAGTCTGCGATTACCTACGGACTGACATTTCAGCTGCATAAATTATTCATGTACTCCACGTTGAGGTTAAAACCTTGGGATCAATAATTGCGGGGAGGGGAAAAATGGAAAGGGGACAGATATTGGGAAATGGGATACTGTCGTTGAAATATATAATATGCTTCCATCGCGATTATGACCGTTTTGATGTGGCTACACTTCAAAAGAGACTTGGATTACCACCATTCATGAATAAAGTAGAATTTGATTCAGACAAGGTAATGGATAATTTTCATTAGAGTAATTGAAGGGAGAGGTTCATTTACTGTCACTGCAAAGGGAAGAGTTGATCCATTAAAATAATAATCAAGTTTCATGAAGTATTATTCCATTAAGATTAACATCAGCACTCGGTATTTACTGGACAGATAAAAGGTCTAGTTGGATAGAATATTAATGGGTGTGTGGTACACAGAGAAAAGTGACTGATCTGCACTACAACAAAACAGTTTCGTTTATCCACTGAGGGGAGTTGAAAGAACACGTATTTTATATTGATAATAAAAATAATCACTTCAAGTACGGTACTTGGGTGAAATCATCGAAACCACGGGTATGGAAAGAGCAGCACAAAAACACTTGAAACCAAAATGCGTAAAACCTACGGGAAAATCACGAACATCTACAACAAGAGATGCATGAGCATCAACTAAAAATTTGACCCATACACGACTGTCATGAAGCCTGACACTCTACGCCAGCGAGACCTCAAACCTCAACTACAAAGGGGATCTCGAGAACATCAAGAAGGCGAAGAGAAATATTATCTGGAAAATCGTGGGTCCTAAACTCATAGATGAAGGATATCTTCTACAATCGCACACAATCACAGAGAGATACTCCAACATCGAGACAGATTTCCGCAAATTACGACTGAATTTTGTGCGGCTACATCTTGAGACTGAATGACGAATGATTTAAAAAGAGATTTCTGACTTATTGTACATACGGAAACTTAAAGTGACAACACTCTGGGTTACAAAGGTCCAAATTGATCTCAGAAGTGCCTATATCACACCAATCGACATCGAAGATAAAATAACAATCAGACATAAGATACACAGTTGAGGAAATACACCTGAAGATCGACCAAGGAGATCGGGAGAAGGATGAACGGAGGAACGTCGAAGGAGTTTTGGAAGAAGAAAAATAACAGCAGCAGATCATGTTTTATGTGATCCTATGGGTCTAAACTACTTAAATAAATAAACAATATTAATACTAATACCAGGTGAGTTAGCCGTGGTGGTTACGGCGTGGCTGCAGGCAGTCGCTCATATCCGGAAGGTGAGGAGGTTCGAGTCCCCCCACCGGCAACCTTGAAGATGGTCTTCTGTGGTTTCCCGTCTTCCTTCGAGGCAAATGACGGGGTTGGTCCCTAACTATAGGCCACAGCCGCTCCCTTCCACTTCTCGTCCTTATATTCAAACTTTCCTCCCCAGACAACACTCCACACGCAACGGTACTTGTAGCTCACCCATTGGGTGTCCGCCTCGAAGCAGCTACAAAACTGGCGAGCCGAACATGTCGTCGGACACTCCCGGCACTAAGAGCCATACGCTAAAAATAAAAATGAAATAAGAACATCCTAAAAGAGAACGTAGCAGATGATGGATGGCGTAGATGTACCTCAACTCTGGAAACCATCGATCAGATCATCGGTTGCAGCTCTACGCTGGCTGGTATAGAGTATATATACCAAGAGGCACAATGATGTTGCTAAGATCTTACATCAAGCGCTTGCTGTGAAATGTGGACTCCAGGATACGATCGTTGTGTACTACAAATACCAGCCTGCCTAAGTGCTTGTTAATAAACATCATAACAATGTATTGTTATAATTGGATTGCTTAATTTTGTGTATCCATTTTATCAATTATGAACAGAATGGAAAGATTTGAATCTATTCGATTCGATTTGATTTGATTTCCACGGTTTCACTTAGAGCTTACGAGCTCCTTTACAATAGCGCCCTTATATATGAGAGCTTGAGCTTTTAGTTCTCGCAGCAAAGTAGTGCAGTTACACTCTATATATAGGGAGGTAGCGCGCAGTTCGTTACTCCTGTGGGGTCCGGGCGGGAACACCAAGAGCCCACCGATGAGCCAGCTCGGTGTCCTAGGTGAAACCCCACACAAGACACGGCACAAAATTAGAAGAATTGCTGAGTTTTGAGAGCGCTATTACTCAAAATCTATTGGTTGGTTGGTTCCTTAAGTTAGGGGCTGCAACAACGCGGTCTTGTAGCCCCGTGTACTTTGGGTGTGTGTAGAATCTGTCTGATAACCGGTGTTAATTGTGATGTGTGTATTAGTGTCTGTTATCTAAGGACTGCAGGCATTGAATTTCAAGTAGTTCCTACTTTTGCCGTCAAACGCCACCGTCAACAACTACTAGTTCAAAAATTGGCTACTAGACGCCACCGCAGTCGTTTCCTGGCGACGAACGTAGGAACCCTAAGAGCGTTGTTTAACTTATAAGTTAAGTTAGCTTCACACAGGTGTAATTAGTGGAAGGTTCTTTAGCATGCCATAAATCTATGACATGGGACCGCCGGCTTTACTTCCCCTCCGAAAGAAGGCATACTGAGGGATTTTCAACGCTCTTAAAAAATCCGACAACTTCGGCCGGATTTGAAACCGCAACCTTGGGCATAGAAGCTCAGCATGCTACCAACTACGCCACCAAATACCCGTACGGTATTACCAACATGTATGTTGGTGTCTGCTATGCTCCAGCTGCGATTTTGTTCTTCTGAAGCATTCATTAAAATGGTAACTTGCACAAGGTTTGTCACATAATTTACATACGCATTCTGGTGAAGGGTCGTGCAGTCTGTGTCCTGCAGAGTTTATGTTGGTATCCATGTATCGCCAGTCTTGCCATTGCACTGCGGATCTTGTCGTTTGGTCCTGTCCATTTCCAGTTAATCATCGCATCGGTTGCGTGGAATTGTTGTCTCTTCTGCTTTAATTGCGATTCTTGTTGAGTAGATGGCAGCATGAACCCGGTTGTGAGATCTTCCATGAGGAAAATTTCGCGCGCTAATGCATATGCAAGGCATATTTTGAAATCCCTAGTGCGAATATTAGGAACCCTGCATTTACTCCTTCCAAGGTTTGAAGGTCCTTCCATATTGTTATGGCTGTGAGTTTGTGTCATCGCTCGCCGCTTGAGTCACAACTGCCCCAGGGGCTGGGCTGTGGCTTGCCTCCTGTATTGCGCGCGCCTTATGCAACAGGGCTACTACAGACAAAGGGATAGTCCAGAAGATTCGTGACTGGACCAGCGGTGGAAACCTCGAGAAGCCGTGGACTCTGGATGGATCTAGAACCATTTATTGAGTCACCGGCCTGCTATATAAGTGCGACCTGACAAGCAGGGGTTGTTGTGTTTTACGAGCTAGTGTGAGCGTTTATTCTGAGCGACAGAAGTGTGGTGACTTGCGAAACCCCTAGTGTAGCGGCGAAATGAGGAACATACAGGGGACTGCCGTGTTCTGAGTAAGTGTGCTTTCACTGAGAGTCAGATATTGTGGTGTCGAAATCCAGTGACATTGTTTCTCCCAGCTGGTGAACAGCGCGCAGCAAGTGCTCGTAAGTACTGTAGTAGGCGCACATTAGGAAGAAGTTGCATGTAGTTCTGTCAAGGCCACTAGGCTCATTAGCGGCAGGATTAACTTCTGTGGTTTGTTGACAAGTGGAAGGGCCAAGAGCGCTCAAGGAAGAGACTTGACGAAACTGGAGTAAGGCTCCTAATTGCTTGTATTTGCTGATTCGTGTAATTTTCTGGCCACAATAAAGTTAATTATTTATTTAAGCAGTAATTGGTATTGTGCTTTGTACCCCACCGTAATCCAGTTAACAAAAGTGCCACTAGGGGGGTGGCACGTAACAACTGGTGTCAGAAGCCGGATTACGAACTCAAGCACAACACCTGACGGTCCTGGTTTCAAAACCCGAGCAGGTCATTTTCTCTAATTTTCCTGTGAGTGCATGCCCTTTACAAGGCAAACAACTAAAATGGAGGCGCAATTGGCAGCATTGCTAGAAAAGTTAAATGGCATAGAAGACGGCCAGAAGAATTTAACCAAGGACCTAACTGACAAAATGGAAGACGGCCAGAAGAAGATGGAGGATGGCCAGAAGAAGATGGAGGATGGCCAGAAGAAGTTAGCGGAGGACCTGAAGAAGATGGAGGACGGCCAGAAGAAGATGGAGGACGGCCAGAAGAAGTTAGCCGAGGACCTAACTGCCAAATTAGAAGACGGCCAGAAGAAGATGGAAGACGGCCAGAATAAGTTAGCAGAGGACCTAACCGCCAAATTTCTGGATGGCCAGAAAAATCTGGAAGAGTGTCTGCTGACGAAATTAGAGGAGAGCCAAAGGAAATTAGAACAGGGCCTACGTGAGGAAGTCACGGCAGTGGAAAAGAAGTTCGACGCCTTACAAGTGGAAGTTGCCGAGCTGCGCCAACGCCCGCTGATGGGGGTGGAGGAGAAATTCAACGCCTTACAAGTGGAAGTTGCCGAGCTGTGCCAACGCCCGCTGATGGGGGTGGAGGAGAAATTCAACGCCTTACAAAAGGAAGTTGCCGAGCTGCGCCAACGCCCACTGACGGGGGTGAAAGAGGAATTCAACGCTCTACCAGAGGAAGTTGCCGAGCTGCGCAAACGCCCGCCCACCGTTACACCGGGAATATCAGGAACGGGACATAGCAGAGTGACGCCCCCAACCTTCGACGGAAAGGCCCCGTGGAGCACCTACTTACGTCAGTTCGAGGCAGCCTGTTCCATAAATAACTGGAACAACACAGAAAAGGCTACAGCTCTCATTGTAGCGCTGAGAGGCGACGCCCTTAACGTCCTTCAGGCCATTCCGACTGGATCCCAGGACTACGCCGCACTGATCGCCCATATGGAGTCCCGATATGGAGATAGCCATCTTCAGCAGGCCTACCAGATGCAGCTCCGGACCCGGGTACAGAAGAACGCGGAAACCCTGCAGGAGTTCGAGATGGACATCGCACGCCTCGTAAGGCTCGCCTACCCAACAGCGCCGGCCGACTTTCTGGAGCAGATAGCGACGCAGACTTTCACCGACGGACTACGGGACTTGGACACTCAACAATCGCTGCGTCTCGCGCGCAATAAGACCCTGGCAGATGCGCTGAGCCACGCACATGAGTTCGAGACGGCAAAGCAGGTATCTAGAATGTGCGCGCTGGTGCGTCAGGTGGACGTCGACGAACCAGCCAAAGCCAACAAGACCAAGCCCCTGGCCGATGAACTGATGGAGGTGCTAGGCCGGTTTTTCAAGAGTCGCAGTACCACCAACAAAAACTTAGCCGAAGGACATCCGGAGAGGCGGCCTGGAAGAGGACTACCGACCTGCTGGACCTGCCGTAAGAGAGGCCACCTGAGCAAGGACTGCGGTGATCGCCGCCGCCAAGGGTTTCCGTCGGGACAGTCAGTCGTAGAGAAACCGCGCGGCCCAGGAAAGCAAGTATCAGCCAGCCTAGGGGGGCAAAGGTTGGCTTGTGACAGTCGTCAAGCCCCGGCAGTCCAAGTTCGTGTGACGAAGTTACGGAGGGACAATAGCAGCCTGATGGTCGACGGAGTCGTCAACGGAGTGAGCTGGCCCCTGCTGATCGACACGGGAGCGTCGAGGACCATCGTCAATCCCACCGTGATCCCGAAGTGGAGAGTGCAACCCACACAAAGGAACCTCCAGCTAATAACCGCGACCGGAGAGACCGCACCAGTACATGGCGAAGCATCACTGGAGTTCGTCATTGGTCGACGGGCGATAAAGCATCCAGTGCTTGTGGCTGACGTATCAAATGAAGTGATCATCGGACTGGACTTCCTGGACCAGAACAACATCATCTTGGACCTGAGTTTCAACACTCTGCACTTCGGAGGTGAGGAACTTGCTTTGCAACCAGCACACGAGTCCATCACCGCACGGCGAGTAAGGCTGAGAGAAGACGTCATCGTTCCCGCCAGGACGGAGGTCAGCGCTGCCGTAATTGTCGACGGAGCTGCTGAGGGAGTGGCGGCTGTCATCGAGCCAAAATATGAGGACATCCAGACAAAAGGATTGCTAGTTGCCAAGACTCTCATCAACACGTTGTCTCGGCCGTACGTCCGCCTGTCCAACCTGAACGACTACGACATTACGGTTCATCGGGACACCAACCTAGGAATCTGCGAGCCCGTTACCTGGATTGCCCGCATCACACATACGACAGACGGACACCTGCAGGTGGACAACCGAAGAAGACGCACACTGCCAGAAGAACTACAGAAGCTGTACCAAGGATCCCAGGACCATTTAGACGAGGAACAATCACGCAAACTTCGGGACCTGCTACACGAATTCCAGGATGTCTTCTCCGTGGGAAGCAAAGACTTCGGCAGGACAAGCTTGGTCCAGCACAGAATCGACGTTGGGGACAGCGCACTGATTAGGGCCCCATTCCGACTTGTCCCGCTCGCCAAGCAAGCCGAAGTCGACCGGATGGTTGAAGAGATGAAGGATCAAGGGGTGATCGAGCCATCACATAGTCCTTGGAGTTCTCCGGTCGTGCTTGTGAAGAAGAAGGACGGTTCCACCAGGTTCTGCGTGGACTACAGGCGGGTGAACGACGTCACGAAGAAGGACAGCTACCCTCTACCCCGGATCGACGACACGCTGGACACCATATCAGGGTCAAGATGGTTCTCCACCTTGGAATTGAAGAGTGGCTATTGGCAGGTGGAGGTCCACCCTAAGGACCGCGAGAAAACGGCGTTCTCTGTGGGCAGCGGGCTCTGGCAGTTCACCGTCATGCCATTCGGTCTGTGCAACGCCCCTGCGACCTTCGAAAGGCTAATGGAGTCCATTCTGAGGGGGCTACACTAGAAGACCTGCCTGGTCTACCTAGACGACGTCATCGTTCTGGGGAAAAGCTTCGAGGAGCACTACTGCAACCTGAAGGAGATCTTGATGAAGCTACGGGCTGCCCAGCTGAAGTTGAGCCCCAAGAAGTGTCAGCTCTTCCAGAAGCAGGTCCAGTACCTTGGGCATATCGTCTCCGAAGAAGGGGTGCGCACCGACCCTGAGAAGACCGCAGCTGTGAGGGGGTGGCCAGTTCCGAAGGACAAGTCCCAACTACGAAGCTTCCTGGGACTCTGAATTTATTACCGTCGCTTCGTGAGGGGATTCGCCGACATCGCCAAACCTTTACATCGCCTGACGGAGAAGAACCAACTCTTCACGTGGACAGCAGAATGCCACAGTGCCTTCGAACAACTCAAGCAGGCTCTGTGCATCGCGCCTATTCTGGCCTACCCCAAACCTGGAACAAGGTTCATCGTCGATACCGATGCCAGCGACTTTGGCATAGGGGGAGTCCTGTCGCAGGTAGTGGATGGCGAGGAGAGAGTAGTGGCCTACTTCAGCAAGGCCTTGTCAAAGCCAGAAAGGAACTACTGCGTCACCAGGAAGGAGCTGCTCGCCATCGTGAAGACCATTGAACACTTCCACAAGTACCTGTACGGGCAAGAATTCCTCATCACGACCGACCATGCATCCCTGCGGTGGCTCCTGAACTTCAAGCAGCCCGAGGGTCAACTCGCGCGGTGGTTAGAGAGGCTTCAACAGTATAACTTTGAGATTCAGCACAGGAAAGGCCAACTGCATTCTAACGCCGACGCCCTGTCACGAAGACCGTGCCCCGAAGACTGCACCTTCTGCGCCCGAAGGGAGGAGAACACCGGGATACAGTGCCGAAGGACTACCGTGGAACTTCAAGGGAGCTGGAGCCGCGAATCTTTCACGCGGGCGCAAGCGGAAGATGATGACCTGGGACTGATAGCCGAATGGAAGAGGGCCTGTGTCCCCAGACCCGGGTGGAACATTGTGAGTGACTGCAGCCCAAAGTTTAAGTCCTACTGGGCACAGTGGGACTCGCTGATTGTAAGGGATGGCCTCATCTGCCGTACCTGGGAGAGCACCGACGGGAAGACATCTCGGGAACAAGTCGTCGTTCCAAAGGCTATGACGGAGGAAGTCCTGAAGGAAGTTCATGGAGGATCATCTGGTGGACACCTAGGGATAAAGAAGACCCTGGAGAAGCTGAGAGAGCGGTTCTACTGGATCGGATGCCGAACAGACGTGGAGAACCACTGCGCGAGGTGCCACGATTGCGCAGCCAGCAAGGGCACAGGACGAAGACGACGGGGTCCACTGAAGACCTACAACGTGGGCGGCCCCATGGAGAGAGTGGCCATCGATGTTGCTGGGCCATTCCCGTTAAGCGAGGCAGGGAACCGCTACATATTAGTCGTCAGCGACTACTTTACCAAATGGCCGGAGGCGTATGCGCTCCCTAACCAAGAAGCCGCGACGATCGCAGAGACCCTGGTGAAGGAATTCGTCAGCCGGTACGTAGTACCCCTGGAGCTGCACTCCGACCAAGGGAGGAACTTCGAGTCGCAGGTGTTCCAGAACCTATGCCACCTGCTGGGAATCCGGAAGACAAGGACAACGCCACTACACCCTCAGTCCGACGGGATGGTAGAGCGATTCAATCGCACCATCGAGAACCATCTTCGAATAGTCGTCAGCGAGAACCAGAGGGATTGGGACAAACAACTTCCACTATTTCTCCTGGCCTACCGCGCCGCCGTGCATGAAGCCACCGGGTGCACACCAGCCCGGGCCATGTTTGGGAGGGAGCTCCGTCTACCTGTCGATCTTGCCTTTGGCCGACCTGGGAATGATCCGATCCCGGTAAGCCAGTATTGTCAAGAACTGGTCGACCAACTGGAGGACGTGCACGCGTTCGCGAGGAGGAAACTGCGGATCGAGACCGACAGAATGAAGACCCGATACGACCAGCAGACGGATGCCGGCGGATTCCACGAGGACGACCTGGTCTGGCTCGTCAACCCATTACGGAAGAAAGGCCTGTCACCCAAACTGCTGAAGTCCTGGGAGGGCCCGTACCGAGTCGTGAAACGGATCAACGATGTCGTCTACAGGATCCAGCGGATCCCGAGGGCGATGATGAAGATCGTGCATCGAGATCGCCTGGCAGCCTACGGAGGGACACAGACGGACCAATGATTGATCGGGACGATCAGCCTTTTTAGGAAGGGGGTGGTGTTACGGCTGTGAGTTTGTGTCATCGCTCGCCGCTTGAGTCACAACTGCCCCAGGGGCTGGGCTGTGGCTTGCCTCCTGTATTGCGCGCGCCTTATGCAACAGGGCTACTACAGACAAAGGGATAGTCCAGAAGATTCGTGACTGGACCAGCGGTGGAAACCTCGAGAAGCCGTGGACTCTGGATGGATCTAGAACCATTTATTGAGTCACCGGCCTGCTATATAAGAGTGACCCGTGAAGCAGTTGTTGTTGTGTTTTACGAGCTAGTGTGAGCGTTTATTCTGAGCGACAGAAGTGTGGTGACTTGCGAAACCCCTAGTGTAGCGGCGAAATGAGGAACATACAGGGGACTGCCGTGTTCTGAGTAAGTGTGCTTTCACTGAGTGTCAGATATTGTGGTGTCGAAATTAAGTGACATTGTTTCTCCCAGCTGGTGAACAGCGCGCAGCAAGTGCTCGTAAGTACTGTAGTAGGCGCACATTAGAAAGAAGTTGCATGTAGTTCTGTCAAGGCCACTAGGCTCATTAGCGGCAGGATTAACTTCTGTGGTTTGTTGACAAGTGGAAGGGCCAAGAGCGCTCAAGGAAGAGACTTGACGAAACTGGAGTAAGGCTCCTAATTGCTTGTATTTGCTGATTCGTGTAATTTTCTGGCCACAATAAAGTTAATTATTTATTTAAGCAGTAATTGGTGTTGTGCTTTGTACCCCACCGTAATCCAGTTAACAAAAGTGCCACTAGGGGGGTGGCACGTAACAATATTATTTGTATCCCATATGTGAAGATAGGTAGCATCTGGCCTCAAAAAGTTTCACGGCTGTTGCAAGTGATAATTGTGTGATATGTTATATGTCATGTATTACATTTATCGCAGCTGTGGCTCTCTCTTTCACGTGTTGTTTGGAGTGTTACCACCAAGGCATTTTAGCCTTTTTTCATTTTGAGAACACCTTTCGTCCGTGCGTGAGTATGTGTGTGGGTGTGTTTGCGTATGTGTGTCCCCCTTTATAAAATATAAACGGCTGGAGCGATTTCATTCAACCCAGACCTGCCCTTCAAATTTTGTAACGTCTCACCAATCCAACATGGCAGCTGTGCGAAATATTTCACCGGTATTCTACATCTCCAAAACTATGACTGCCATCACTCTTTATGTTTATACGGTGATAAAGGGCTACTAGAAGTTCACTTATGTGACTTTCAAAAACCAGTTGAGTAAAAACATGGTGGCCAAATAAATTTGAATCATTTAAATAGACTTTTCTCGCGATTTAATTATCCGAGCTCAGTGAAAAATGGTACAGCATATGTTCATACACATTGCAATGCACTGATATCTAATTTAGTTTAATTGTTAACATAACCTCAAGATGGCGCCTGTGAAAAATTTTCAATTTTTAAATTATGTATTGTGTCCTAATCACGCGAACGAAGACAACGTTTGAATCATGAACCTACGTAATAATCGTCATATAATAGTACTTAACACTATGATCTACGAATCTATTAGAGCAATCAAACTGAAATTTTGTATGTTGAAGTAGGATATATGAAAATAGGCTATTTAGTTCTTCACGGAACGACTTGTTCTTCTTGGTGTCCCCCCAGGGGCTCACATCTAGTGCGTTGGCAACCAAGGGACCCCAGCTGAATCCGGCATTGCTTCCACTTACTTGTCACGGGCTCCTTTCCCTCTTCTTTCCTGTCGACTCATCTTTGTCAACTATTGTTCTCTTCCGACCCCGACGGTATTAGGGTAAAACGAGGTCTAGGGAGCCTGTCATTTTCGCGCCTTAATTGGCCCTTGTCTCATCTTTCCTGATGCTCTCCTTCTGCAAGGGGTCAGTCTTCTTTATCTTTCATGTTGTCTTCTGCCTTCTGCTCAAGGCCCTCAAGGAGGCAGGGTATATGCAACCCCACCACTTCTGGTGCCCCCTGGATATTGCTACACCCTCAGGGGCTCACGGCTGGTGAGTTCGGGAGTTGGTGACCCCGAGGGATTCCTGAGCTGGGTCCGTTTTTTCCCTCTTTCCACTGACTTTGGATCGGGCCCACTCCCCTTTCCCTTTACTATCTGCCTTTCATGGCTCTCCTTCCTTCCAAGTTCCTCAATCCTCACTGTTCGATGGTTGAGGGCATTTCTTTTCTTCCTGTCCTTTATTTGCCTTATCCTTCATTTGTTTACCATTTTCTCTTCTAGTATGTAAGTCCAGTTAGTATAAGTTATAATTTTCATCCTCATCTCATCCTTCGCTATCACCCAAACAATTAAGGGCTGATAACCTAGATGTTAGGCCCCTTAAAACAACAATTATCATCATCATCATCATCATCTTGGTGATAGTTGTCGTCTGGTGGCGGTGTCCATCTCACCCTCCATGTGTGACAGCGACAGTAGGACGGCCAAATATCCTCTATCTGGCCAGGTTATCCTAGCTACAGGATGGAGTAGAACAGCAAACGACTCAACGCCAAGATGTTTAGCGGCGGGAAAAGATCACCTACAAAGGCCGACAATTTAGGTTGGCTGAGACTTTGTGAAAGGGTGATGGGCACTTGGTAGACAGGAAGCGTCTGTTTCTCCAGTGAAGTGGCTGCTAAAGGCATCTGTTCTCCATGATAAGAGTGACCTAATTCTCCTGCTGGCAGTAGCTCTAAACTGCTTTAGTGTCAGTCTCTGTGACAAGTCTACCATCATCTGTCACATCAACATCATAATCATTCAAGATTTGAAGCCATGTTTTCAGTGGTGTCTATTTAAACTGTTCGTTGCAACTCTTCGGTCGGGCAATACAAATTTTCCCAATGACTGGCCGGGGTGCAATGTATATTATGATAATAAATACAAAAATAAACACTCCTGAAAAAATTAATGGTATTTCATAATAACGGAATTTAAATTTGCTATGATATGGACAAGCCTCCGTCGCTTAGACGGCGGTACGCCGGCCTCTCACCGCAGGGTCCATGGTTCAAATCCCGGTCACTCCATGTGAGATCTGTGCTGGACAAAACGGAGGCAGACAGGATTTCCTCCGAGCACTCCGGTTTTCCCTGTCAAAAATGTAATTCCAGCAACACTCTCTACTATCATTTCATTTCATCTGTCATTCATTTAATCATTGCCTCAGAGGAGTGCGACAGGCTTTGGAAGCCGGCACAGTTGATATCCTCGGCGCTAGATGGGAGTTTCATTCATTCCATCCTTGACCAGGTCGGTCGACTGGAAGCAGGCTGTGAATTTTCATTTTCATGGACATGCTTAAAAATTAATTATTGTACCACTCTTAGTTTGCAACAACAACAAAATAATGAATAATACGATGGCGACTCAGAAAGTAAGTTACACTAGCCCACCACGAGAGCGCGCTGTGTCTCTTGACCGTGGCCAATGCGTAGCAAGCTACAGCAACTGCTGACACGTCCGATAGGAAGGGCAGAGTGGTCTAGGCTAAATGGCGGGTCAACTGGATGTTCACTCCAAATTGGAGGTGCGTGCAACGATCAGATTTCTATGGAATAAATGGCTCAATTGCACGGGCATTCATCGTGAAATCACAGCTGTATATGGCGAGCGTGCAATTTCTCGCTTACGTATTGTCAAGTGGCGTAAGCAATTTGACGCCGAACGCACGGATCTCACGGATAAATATTGCCAAGCAAGCACGCAACGCCCAGTACTGTTGCAAATGTTGACCGTGTGGATAGGGTCATTAGAGAGAATCGATGCATTTCACTGCATCCAGGTGGTTACATAGCGCTGCAGGTGATTTCTACGCATCCGGAATCGAAAAATTGGTTGCCCGTTCCGAGAAATGATTACAGTCTCTTCGGGACTATGTGCAAAAGTGAACTTACATTGTGCGAGGGCTGTTTTTCTTTCAAGTTCCGATGGACTGTATAAAAAAACAGATTGACATAGCAAACTGATTTTACTAAATGTTTTCTTGTTTTATTCTTATGGCTCAACATAATCGCCAAAACGTTTAAAACATTTGTCGTACCGTTACACCAGCTTTCCAATGCCCACTGCAAAGATTTCTGCTGGTGGGTACGTCTGGAGAGTCTCCTGATTCAGGAGTCCTGAAGTTTTTCTTTTTTGGCGAACGACTGCACTGAGTCAACGTTACGATAGACTTTTCAAAGAATTCAAGTGTGACGTTTTGGACCATCTGCCGTTCAGCTCAAACCAGCACTGAATGATTTTCACCTTTATTGAGAATTGAAGGTATGGTTGGGCAGCAACGCCTCGTCAAGAAGGAAACACTTCAGGAGACTGTCCAGATGTACCCACCTCAGTGGCGGCAGAATATTTTGCCGGGGGCATTGGAAAGCTGGTGTAACGAAAAGACAAATGTTCCAATAATTTTGGCGATTATGTTGAGATATAAGAATGAAACAAGCAAACAGTAAGTAGTAAAATCAGTTTGATATGTAAATCTGTTATTAGGTAGATTTCATTAGACTGCAATTAGACTATTGCAATGGGTACCATGTTTCGACTTCCGGAAAATTTCGACATAACTTATCTTCGCGTTTCACATCCCCCAGACCCCAAAACCACCGTCAGTTCTAAAGTTTATATATAATTGCCGTAATTGTGAACCAATAATATAATATGTATCCCTTGAAAATATCGGTCGAGATCGTTAATGGGCAAAATCGGGCAAAGAGGGTGAAAATGGGGGACTTTTTTTCGAAAAAGTGAAATATCGCTATAACTCTCATAATACGTGAAATATCGAATCCATTGGGATAAGTGCCAAAAAATTATGTTGAAAATGTTTTTGATAGCACAAACCATTGACCAAAGGGGTGGAAAAAAGTGGGTTTTTCGGGAAAAATTAATCATATCTCTCTTAATAGACACAATATGAAAACCGTACTAAATGAACAATATTCCCCTAATAATTACCTAAAATTTTGTCTGAAAGAATTTTTGATATGACCCACCATTATGCCAAGGGATGAGCAAAATGATTTCGGAATTAGAAGAAAATGCCAAGAGCCTTCCGAAGTTACCATGACAACGCTTCTAAATTGATGAGGGATGAGCTATCACAGGTTGCCATAACAACACCATTACACGAGATCACATTCAGTTTTCCATCTGACTCTGTGGGAAGCGGCTTCGGTGACGTAACTGGTAGCATGCTGAACTTCTATGCCCAAGGTCGCGGGTTCAAAGCCAGCCGAAGTCGTCGGATTTTCTAACAGCGCTAAAATTCCCTCAGTATGCTTTCCTTCGGAGGGGAAGTTCCAACGTTCGTTGCAAGTTGGTTGCGGTGGCATCTAGTTGCCAAGTTCACAGCTAGGTGCCGTTGACGGTAGTATTTGGTAGCAAAATTAGGTTTTTTTTTTTTTTTTTTTTTTTTTTTTTTTGTCGTGTAGCCTCCTGAGAGGCCGAGTGCAGGTCTTTCTAGTCGACGCCCGTGGGCGACCTGCGCGTCGGGATGAGAGATGGAATTGATGAAGATGAATGAAACAGGGCAAGGATGTGGAAGGAAGCGGCCGTGGCCTGTCAGAAGGTACTGTCCCAGCATTTGCCTGGTGTTGAAAATGGGAAACCACGGAAAACCATTTCAAGGACAGCCGACGGTGGGGCTCGAACCCACGCGTCTACCGAGTCAGCAGAGAGCTTGGCCCCTTGACCTAACGCAGCGCTTTAGCCCGCGCAGCCACTACTGTCGGTTAGCAAAATTAGGTACTACTACTTGAAATTGACCGTCTGCAGTCCTTACCAGAATTACATACTAATACAGCCATCACAATTCACACCGTTTATCAGACTAATTCTACACACACCCAAAGTACACGGGGCTACATGACCGCGTTGTCGCAGCCCCTAAACTGAGGAATCAACCAACTTCTCTGCGGGAGATAAAATTTTGCCTGAAGAAGTAACAGACTGTTAGATAGTTACACATCAGTTCCAAACCTTGCGTAGGGACAGTGTGACCACAAGTATAACAAGTAGTTCCGTGAAGAACTATACAGCCTATTTTCATATATATATCCTACTTATGTTAACTGCCACTATCAACATGCAACATTTCAGTTTGATTGCTGTAATAGATTCGTAGATATTGAGAACCGACTAAATATTTAGGGTGGTCGCCATGTTGGATTTTATATATGTAGGTCCTAGAGTTATGTACTGTTACATGAAGATTATTGTGTAGGTGTAGCATTCAAACTTCAATCGCATGATTAGGACACAAGAAGTAACAAGGAGATTTTAAAATTTCGCACAGCTGCCATCTGGTGGTTATGGAAACAATTGAAATACATTAGATGCCAGTGGATTAACATTCGTATAAGGATTTACTGTACCAAGTTTCACTGCACTCGGATGGTTAAATTGCGAGAAACGTCCATGTGAATATTCATAATTCGCGTCGCCGCCATGTTGGAGTTGTGATCACCAGGTTATTTAACGTCCTATAGGTGAGCTTAAGTTCATAGCCCCTATGAACGTAAAATAAATCAGTTTGATTGCTATAATAGATTCAGAGCCTTCTAAATATTTCGGATGGTCGCCAAGTTTGATTGTTAAATGTATAGGCCATAGAGTCATGTACCATTAAAGAAAATTATTACGTAGGTTCATTATTCAAACTTTCACTTCGATCGCGTGATTACGACACAAGAAATAAAAACTTAATTTTAAAATTCGCACAGCCGCCATCTTGAAGTTATGTAAACAATTGAACTAAATTAGTTACCACTGCGTTACAATGGGAATAAACATTTCCTGTACCTGATTTCATTGCGTTTGGAGCATTAAATCGCGAGAAAGGTCTATTTAAAATTTTCAAATTCACTTGGCCGCCATGTACTTTTTGTAGTTAACCGGTTTTTGAAAGTCCTATAGATGAATTTCCAGTAGTGTCCTTTATCTTCGTACAAAATTTCAGGGTGATACCGCTAATAGTTTGAGAGATATAGAATGTCGGTGAAATATTTCGCACATCCGCCGTCTTGTGGTTATGTAAACAATTGAATGAAGTTAGATGTCGGTGCATTACAATGTGTATAAACATATACTGTACCAAGTTTTATTGCGTTTGGTTGGTTAAATCGCGAGAAACATCTATTTAAAAGTCGTAAATTCGCGTGGCCGCCATGTTGGTTTTGAAGTCACCAGTTTTTCAAAAGTCACATAGATGAATTTGTAGTAGTTCCCTTTATCACTGTAAAAGATTCCAGGGTGATATCGGGAATAGTTTCGGAGATATTGAATGCTGGTGAAATATTTCGCACAGCCGCCATGTTGGATTGGTGAGACATAACAAAATTTGAACGGCATGGTCGGGGCCGCCCGGAATAGCGCTATGAACTTACCGAGTTTTATTGAAATCGCTCCAGCGGTTTAGAATTTATCAGGGGGACACACACACCTCACACACACACACACACACACACACACACGCACACACACACGGACAAAAGGTGATCTCATAAGCCTATTTTTTCAAAATTGAAAATAGGCTAAAAATGGATCCCAAATGACAAGAAGGTGACCGGTCCCCATAAGACAATAATATGTTAAAAAGATGCATAGGAAGACGAAAAAATGTTAATTAAGCTCCAATTGTAAAATACTTTCTCGCAATAAATGAGGTCTGATCCTTCTACGAAAAATTACATAATTTGCTTATTATATCCTATCCCCTAGTTTGCCCGGTGAAATCTACCTTTGCCTTCTGGCGTGCCGAGAGGAATCCTTTTTTCATACAGTCCATCGGAACACAGCCCTTGAATACTGGCATAGCCGTGTTGCCTCTGTGTATGTAGTTTAATAAAGGGCCATAACTGGGGAGTGTAACTTACCTTTCGATTCGCCCTCGTATCATTGTGTAATATATCATTTATATAAAAATTAAATTTATCCCTACCTATATTATTCTGCTGAGGTCCCATTCCAGTTTTGTACCGAAAATAAGGTCCTATTAACACCAACCTACACATATGGGGTACCTACAGGTTCCGCATAACCCAATGTGTGCGCGAAACACACTCACTTACTCCTTCAATGCCTCGCAATTAAATAAATACCATTTTGCACTCGAGAAAAGGCTCATAAAGTCATAAAATAAACTCATGAAGGAATGGCAAGTCATGTCGTTTCCAGGCAACAGTAGGTCTTGACGAGACACGGCCGACTGGATGCGAGTAGCGCTCTCCACTACCGGTATAGAAAATGAGGCTCTTTACATGAAATCCCGATAGTTACTCTACTGCTCATACAGCACTGTCAACCCAGTAAAGCTTAACAAAGACTTGACACTATTTGTACCGCGGCGTACTGCTAGGCGAACCTGCCACAAGAACGCAGGGCAGCGTGGCGGAATTGGCAAGATACCTAACCTGTATATCTTTCTGTATTTCCAGACTGTATTTATGCTTTGCATTTCTTGCATTGCATTGGCATTTTTACTTCTCATGTGCCTGAACATATGTGAACAAGTTAAGACCTACAATAGACTACTACTAAATTGGTATGCCTATTTCTTTGTGTCCTTCTCATGTACATATGCCGTTTAACAACAATAAATACATTTCATCAATATTTAAAACTTCCTTCTCCCACATTCTCCTCTACTACCCCATAAAACTACATTCACGTTGCGCACGGGCCCACAATTTATTACATATTTTAATTTATATTTAACTAGCAACCCGACCCGGCTTCGCCCGGGAACAGCTATGAATGCATTACGTGATAAGCGCTTTTTGTTTTCAATGTCAATGAACAACGACCAATATCCGTTTTACGTCTCGGCATGATGGGTTAAAATCACTGACTGGACTATTAATTATATTATCCTGGAGATGCATGTGCAACAAATTCTTGTCGGACGTAATGTAAGAATGGCGAGGTGCATGAAACACAAATCCCCCTTCCGTCCAATCTTAACTTGACTGTGAATCTTGCGGAACGAAAAGTTCACAGCCAAATGAAGAAAAGCCGAGTTGGACTTCCAGGGAAACTCCAGACACAAGCGCCCTTCTCAGATGTCCTAACTCAACACGACTCAACGGTTTGCTGCTGGCTGTATCTGGGGCAATAGGTTCGCCCGCTAGCTAGGCTGAGACAGGGATGATAGACTCGCCCTTAGCTAGCTCGTAAACTGTCGCCTCAGTAGTTGAATGGGCATGGTTGGAAGAAATTAAAACTTAAAAACATTTATAGTGGGCGATGTATTGAAGATAGACATATGCTCTCCCGGACATTTTTGTAGAACTTTTCATGCTGTACAATTCAACACTCATAGTATTTAGATACTTTTAACGATTTGCCCAGCCTAAGCTTAAAAACCACTCGGACGACAGTTTTTTACGACTTTTCCACTGAAATCGATACTGCTCGGCTTCCTTTGATCATAAATAAATTATTTTCTACAGAATTCATCCTCGAGATATCCTTTACAGAATGGTGAAAACCGCATGAAAATCCACCCATTGGTTCTCGAGTTCATTCGTAATATCCAAGAATCGGGGACTTTGTTTTATACTAAGTAGAGATGTAATATTACATATTTCACCCAATATTATTACTTAAATATCAACATACTTTGCACATTGATATTAAATAAAAAACAAGATGTTCAGTAAAGAACATATAGCCTACTTTCTCCTAAATGCATGGGTACTGTTATAACTCTTTGTCCTTTACAATGAGTATCATTGAATGTTGGTTGTAGTAGCTTGAAGAAATACAACATGCTATAGGGATATTAAACATGAATATGAGGTGCCCTTTGATAGTGCTACCTCTCTAACAAATTCCGTTCAATTCGGTTTCACCGTGTTTGAATTGATAGGAGGAATCGATTTGCACACATACTTGGCCACCATCTGCAAACTATTGGGCTGATGTTCATGCAGATTGGTCAGAATATGTTTCCCACATAAAGATATGGTGTTGCAAAATTTGGTAGGGACTAGATTATTAGGTTGGTCGTAATTACATTTTAGCTTTTAACATTTGGGTGGCCGCGATTACGTTTCCGTCAAGATAGCGGTGATATAAAACATGACACTGAGGTGCCCTTTGCTAGTGCTACCTCTGTACCAAATTTCGTTCATTCGGTTCCACCGTGTTCGAATTAATAGGGGGAATCAATTTTGACATAAAGATGGCCGCCATCCGCAAACTATTAGGCTAATGACCAATTAGATTGGTCAAAGGATGCACCCTCCAGAAAGGTATGTTGTTGCAAAGTTTGGTAGAGATCGGATGGTTATGTTAGTCGTAATTTGATTTAAGCTTTAAACATTTGTGTGGCCGCCATTACGTTTCTGTCAATATGACGGCGATGTTAATCATGACACTGAGATTCCCTTTGCAAGTGCTATCTCTGTACCAAATTTCGTTCCATTCGGTTTCACCGTGTTTGAATTAATAGGGGGAATCGATTCTGACACAAAGATGGCCGCCATCCGCAAACTATTAGGCGAATGACCTATTAGATTGGTCAAAGGATGCTCCCTCCATAAAGGTATGTAGTTGCAAAATTTGGTAGAGATCGGATGATTAGGTTAATCGTAATTTGATTTAATCTTTGAACATTCGTGTGGCCGCCATTACTTTTCAGTCAAGATGGCGGCGATATAAAACATGACACTGAGGTGCCCTTTGCTAGTGCTACCTCTGTACCAAATTTCGTTCCTTCGGTTCCACCGTGTTCGAATTAATAGGGGGAATCAATTTTGACATAAAGATGGCCGCCATCCACAAACTATTAGGCTAATAACCTATTAGATTGGTCAAATGATGCTCCCTCCATAAAGGTATGTTGTTGCAAAGTTTGGTAGAGATCGGATGGTTATGTTAGTCGTAATTTAACTTAAGCTTTGAACATTTGTGTGGCCGCCATTACGTTTCTGTCAATATGGCGGCGATATAAATCATGACACTGAGATGCCCTTTGCTAGTGCTACCTCTGTAGCAAATTTCGTTCCATTCGGTTCCACCGTATTTGAATTAATAGGGGGAATTGATTTTCACACAAAGATGGCCGCCATTCGCAAACTATTATGCTAATGACCTATTCATTTGGTCAAAGGATGCTTCCTCTATAAGGGTATGTTGTTGCGAAATTTGGTAGAGATCGGATGATTAGGTTAATCGTAATTTGATTTAAGCTTTGAACATTTGTGTGGCCGCCATTACGTTTCCGTCAAGATGGCGGCGATATAAAACATGACACTGAGGTGCCTTTTGTTAGTACTACCTCTGTAGCAAATTTCTTTCCATTCGGTTGCACCGTGTTCGAATTAATAGGGGGAATCGATTTTCACACAAAGATGGCCGCCATCCGCAAACTATTACGCTGATGACCTATTAGATTGGTCAAAGGATGTTCCCTCCATAAAGATATGTAGTTGCAAAATTTGGTAGAGATCGGATGATTAGGTTAATCATAATTTGATTTAAGCTATGAACATTCGTGTGGCCGCCATTACGTTTCAGTCAAGATGGCGGCGATATACAACATGACACTGAGGTGCCCTTTGCTATTGCTACCTCTGTACCAAATTTCGTTCCATTCGGTTCCACCGTGTTCGAATTAATAGGGGGAGTCAATTTTGACATAAAGATGGCCGCCATCCGCAAACTATTAGGCTAAGAACCTATTAGATTGGTCAAAGGATGCTCCCTCCATAAAGTTATGTTGTTGGAAAGTTTGGTAGAGATCGGATAGTTATGTTAGTCGTAATTTAACTTATGCTTTGAACATTTGTGTGGCCGCCATTACGTTTCTGTCAATATGGCGGCGATATAAAACATGACACTGAGATGCCCTTTGCTAGTGCTACCTCTGTACCAAATTTCGTTCCATTCGGTTTCACCGTGTTTGAATTAATAGGGGGAATTGATTTTCACACAAAGATGGCCGCCATCCGCAAACTATTAGGCTAATGACCTATTCATTTGGTCAAATGATGCATCCTCTATAGGGATATCTTGTTGCAAAATTTGGTAGAGATCGGATGGTTAGGTTAATCGCAATTTGATTTAAGCTTTGAACATTTGTGTGGCCGCCATTACGTTTCCGTCAAGATGGCGGCGATATAAAACATGACACTGAGGTGCCTTTTGTTAGTACTACCTCTGTACCAAATTTCGTTCCATTCGGTTGCACCGTGTTCGAATTAATAGGGGGAATCGATTTTCACACAAAGATGGCCGCCATCCGCAACCTATTACGCTGATGACCTATTGGTTTGGTCAAAAGATGCTCCCCCCATAAAGGTATGTTGTTGCAAAATTTGGTAGAGATCGGATGATTAGGTTAGTCGTAATTTGATTTAAGCTTTGAACATTTGTGTGGCCGCCATTACGTTTCCGTTAAGATGGCCGCGTTATAAAACATGACACTGAGGTGTCCTTTGCTAGTGCTACCTTTTTACCAAATTTCGTTCAATTCGCATTCACCGTGTTCGAATTGATAGGGGGGACAGACATTTAGAGTACACACAATCACACACACACAGCCTCACACACACACACAGACTCACACACACACACATACACACACACACAGACTCACACACACACATACACACACACAGACAGACACACTTTTTTCGCCCTGTGTTGATCTCATAAGTCTACATTCATTTTTTGCAAAAATCGAAAGTAGGCTAATTACGAGCTTACAGTAGTCGCATATGATGTGTAACATCTGACATAGAAGAAACCTCACGCGAAATTGTTGATACACCGGTATTTTATACTATTATTGGCACACATATTAATCTATTGTAAAAGGGAGTGTTTTACAGATATTGGTTGGTTGGTTCTTAAGTTTAGGGGCTGCGACAACGCGGTCATGTAGCCCCGTGTACTTTGGGTGTGTGTAGAAACTGTCTGATAACCGGTGTTCGATCCCCGGCTACGTCAGGGATTTTAGAAACTGACGTGAGGGTTGGAAAAGGGTGCACTCAGCCTCGTGAGGACAATTGAGTAGCTGTCTGAGAGTGAGACAGCGCCCCGATCACGAAAACCAAGAATAACGGCCAAGGGGACCTGACGCGCTGATCACGCGTCACCCCAATATCTGCAGGCCGAATGGCTGGGCAGCGATCGCTTGGTCGTCCTTAGCCCGTCATGGGCTGTATAGTGCCAGGGGTTGACTTGGGGTTGGTTGACTTGTCTATCTGTTTTCTTAATTTAAGTACAGACTGCAAATTAGAATTTTTCAAATATTTCCTACTTTTGCCGCCAAGCGCCACCATCAACGACTACTAGGCCAAGTTCAGAACTTAGCTACTAGACGCCACCGCAGTCGGTTCTTGGCAACGAACGTAGAAACCTAAGAGCGTTGTTTACATTCTTAACCTATCCAATTTAGCTTTACACAGGTGCACTTAGTGGAAGGTTCTTTAACATGCTATAAATCTATGACATGGAACCGCCGGCTTTACTTCCTCTCCGAAGGAAGGCATACTGAGGGATTTTTAACGGTCTTAAAAATCCGACGGCTTCGGCCAGGTTTGAACCCGCTATCTTGGGCATAGAAGCTCAGCATGCAACCAACTGCGCCACCGAAGCCGCTTTTACAGATATTGTACCGTAGTTTATAATACGGAACTCATTTTATTAGATGATTTGTAGGTTCCACCAACACTAGTCTAAATAAAGAATACGATATGGATCAACTAGATTAATAGACGCGACACCGCTCATAACCCTTAAATTCCTTATAAACAGGTCCTCTTGATTCACAGACCAACACGTAATTTCATATGGATTATGTTAAAATGAGTCATAATTATATGATAAATATCGATTAAAATTATACTCTTGTAGCAAAAATATCTACCCCGTCCGGGATTCGAACCGGAGATCTCTAGATTTACAGTCACAGGCACTAACCCCACGGCTATTTCGACTACACAAATATTGTGCACAAGATGGTGACTAATTTCCTCGTTCCAATAATACTGCATTACGGAATTAAGTTTCATTTATTTTGCTGGTTTCGATAATGTTCCTGCGTGAAATTGAGTTTAAAATGCCTTATGAATAGGCCCTCTTGTGAGTAAAGAGAATGTATTCAGTAATAGTTCATGAAGGCTTGCTCAATTCTCGTATAACCACAACGATTATATTATATTGATGACTGCATTACCGTTTTGTGGGTTAATATTTGAATAGCCATTGTGCAGAAACATAATACCGGCAATGCCGACTACTTACAATGTTTGATATTAAGGCATTTTACCATTTAAATACTGATACGAAGACTTCGAACATGTACCATGTGCTTTGTTTCAATCACTTGTCACCAGAGTTCGCATGAGCGTTTACCGTTCAGTATGTCATATAAATTACATATGGCCGAGAGTACGTCATGGTATCACTTTCCTTCACCGCGCGCTCATTGTTTCTCTTACCACTACCAGCTGGATCTTACCACTGCCAGCTGGATCGATCGATCGAGTTGGCAGTGCGTCTTACACTTCCGTTCGATCAACCACTGCCTGCTAGCCACCTCGATCGTTCCGATCCAATTCCGTCCCATTTTTCAAAATCACTCCCACAAAAATATCCAGCAACCGAGTGGAAAGATGTTACACATCAAAAAGAGTGTAAGTTTTCGTTGCATTCCCATGATCAGAAACGGTTATAATACTTACAAAATTGGAATACATCTTGAACTATACGGAAGAACTATAGGATTCAATAAAACCGAAGTTTATGCCGCCATCTATTGGTTGCAGATAGAACTAATTGCTGGCCTGAAATGATTCCTAGCGCGTTGATCCTGTCTATTGAGAACTACTAATGCCAAGCGAGAGTTAGCAGCTACGGCCCATGTAACGGTGAATAATGGGTAGTAAAATGGGACTACTCGTTACGAAATACGGAGGGGTTTGCCGAAAGCTCATGGGGTCATGCATTGACGGCGGAAGGTAAGGCAGAGAGGGAGTGTGCGGAATTAAACAGTGCCGATACGTGCTTCTCAACCCCCGTATGAGCCCGACGTCCGTTTTAGAAATATTATGAGATATTTCGGAATTTCTAAGAAACACACTTGGCGATGGGGTACGGCAGTTCCCCCGTGGTGAGATACGAGCAGTGAACTCAGCTTGTATTGATCTCTGCGAATAACCCTCTTATGGGTATTTCGGGCGCGTAATTTTTGGTAGTTGGGCCCAGGCATTTAATATCTAAACACATTACTGATCCAAGGAACTCCCTGTGGTTGAATGTAGCGTAGTGTTCGTGATAGTGATGGGTTGCGAGTGGACTCGCGAAGAGTCTGGAACCGTTAAACTCAAGCCCGAAGACGCTGTCAGCACTATCTGTGAGCCATGTATGGAAACAACACGATTTATTGTAACGTCGGTACGCCTAGGCCAAGTATTGCATTCGTTTCCCATCAATGCACAGTGTTATAATACTGTAGAATCTTCAAAATTGAAAACCGGCAAGAAGAGGGCTGATGAAAGAAAAAACAAGTAGTTCCGTGAAGAACTATACAGCCAATTTTCATATATCCTATTCATGTTAATTACCACTATCAACACACCAAATTTCAGTTTGAAGTTTGTGATAGATTCGTAGATATTGAGAACCGTCTAAATATTTCAGATGGTCCCCAGGTTGGATTTTTATTTTGTACTATTACATTAAGATTATTGTGTACGTGTGGTATTCAAACTTCAATCGCATGATTAGAACACAAGAAGTAGAAACGAGATTTTAAAATTTCGCACTGCTGCCATCTTGTGATTATGCAAACAATTGAAATAAATTAAATGCCAGTGGATTAACATTTGTATAAGCATTTAACGTCCAACGTTTCACTGCTCTCGGATAGTTAATTCGCGAGAAACGTCCATTTAAATATTTATAATTCGCGTCGCCGCCATGTTGGATTTATGCTCACCAGGTTACTGAAAGTCCTATAGGTGAATATATGTTCATAGCCTCTATGAACATAAAAAAATCAGTTTGATTGCTGGAAAAGATTCATAGATATTGGGAACCGTCTAAATATTTCGGATGCTCGCCATTTTGGATTGTTTTAAGTATAGGCCATTATGTATGTACCATTCAAGGACAATTATTGCCTGGGTTCATTATTCAAACCTTCACTTCGATCGCATGATTATGACACGAGAAATAAAAACTTAATTTTAAAATTTCGCACAGCCGCCATATTGAGGTTATGTAAACAATTGAACTAAATTAGATGCCAGTGCATTACAATATGTAAAATAATTTACTGTACCTCATTTCACTGCGCTCAGAGAGCTAAATCACGAGAAAATTCTATTAAAATGTTTCAACTTCGCATGGCCGCCATGTTCGCTTTTACTTTACAGGTTTATGAAATATACATAGGTAAACTTGTATCAGCACCCTTTATCACCGTACAAAATTTCAGGGTGATATCTGTAATAGTTTCGGAGATATAGAATGCCAGTGAAATATTTCGCACAGCCGCCATTTTGAGGTTATGTAAACAATTGAACTAAATTAGACTCCAGTGCATTACGATGTGTATAAACATTTGCTGTACCAAGTTTCATCACGTTTGGATAGTTAAATCGCGAGAAAAGTCTATTTAAAGTTCTCAAATTCACTTGGCCGCCATGTAGGTTCTGTAGTCACCAGGTTTTAGAAAGTCTCATAGGTGAACTTCTAGTAGTGCCCTTTATCACCGTACACAATTTCAGGGCGATATCGGTAATAGTTTCGGAGATACTGAATGCTGGTGAAATATTTCGCACAGCCGCCATGTTGGATTGATGAGACACACTAACATTTGAAGGGCACGGTCGGTGTCGGCCAGAATAGTGCTACGATCTTACCGAGTTTCATTGTAATCGCTCTAGCCGCTTAGAAGTTATTAGGGGGACACACACACGCACACACACACACACACGGGCAAAAGGTGATCTCTAAGCCCATTTTTTCATAAAATGAAAATAGGCTAAAATTACGATCCTTACAGTAGTCGCATATGATGTGTAACATCTGACATAGAAGAAACCTCACGTGAAATTGTTGATACACCGGTATTTTATACTATTAATATTAATGTATTGTAAAAGGGAGTATTTTACAGATATTGTAGTTTATAATACGGAACTCATTTTATTAGTTGATTTGTAGCTTCCACCAGCACTAGCCTAAATAAAGAATACGATATGGATCAACTAGATTAATAGACGCAACACCACTCATAACCTTAAATTCCTTATAAACAGGACCTCCTGATTCACAGACCAACACGTAATTTCATAAGGATTATGTTAAATTGATTCATATTGATATGATAAATATCGTTTAAAATGATAATCTGGTAGAAAAAAGATCTACCCCGAACCCGAGATCTCTAGATACACAGTCATAGGCGCTAACTCCACGGCTATTTCGACTACGCAAATATTGTGCACAAGAAGGTGGAAAGATGTTACACATCAAAAATCCTAGCCCTTGTTATCATCATCATCATCATATTGCATGAAACTTATATCAAATGAGACTACTTTCTCAAAAACAAGACAGTTTAGCGCTTTGAATTTTAATATTATGTCTTCAAGCGGGCGTGTTACATAAATCTTGTTCATGTGTCAGAGATTCGCCATCGCAGACTTACACGGTAACAACATTGATAGAGGTAGATGGGAGCACAGCGACGTGTGAGTGTAAGGATAAATACGCTGGCAAGAAAGATGGAAGGTGTGAGGAAACATGAACGTCATTTACTAATAGCGTTAGCTGATTGCCAAAAGGAAGACTTAAAGTCTGCCATAACGAATATGTCACATCAAAGTCTCGTGTAACCATTCCCGATTCTAGAGATATAACATTACGTCCCAAGCAAAAGACGCCTTATAGTGCAAAACAGCTCAATGACTAATGAATCCCGAGAATGGCTTGGGACAACATGATATCAGTCCCGTCTATTTGGGTGTATGTGTGGAGATTTTGTCCGAAAACCAATGTTATAGTGATTACTACAGTATAGCAGTGGGTGTAACTTTAATTATTAGGGCATTGGATTGAAGTAAATAATGATGATGATAATCGTTGTTTTAAGGGGCCTAACGTCTAGGTTATCGGCCCCTAATGGTCTGGGTGATAGAAAAAAATGACAATGAAATGGAAACCAGAACGAAAATCAAGTGAGACTGAAAATACTTACAAAAAGGAACTCAGATTGAAACGACTGTACTCACAAAATAGAGAGCGGTAATTCTTACAAAAGGGAATTTAGAACGTAAATATTCACAAAAGGAATCGATTGAAAAATACGCACAAAATGTAGGCTAGCGTCAAATTACGTACAAAATGCAATGTAGAGTCGAAATATTTACAAAATACAATTGAAATTCAAAATACTTACAAAATGCAAATGAGATCGAAAAAACGTACAAAATGCAATTGAAGTTCAAAATACTTACAATATGCAATGAAATTGAAAATACACAACGCAATTTAGATTGAAAAATGCACATTTCAGATCCAAAATACTCACAAAGTGCAATTGAAATTCAAAATACATACAGAATGCAATTGAAATTGCTTACAAAATGTACGGTAAATTCAAACTACTCATTTGGATTGACAATACTTACAAAATGCAATTTAGATTGAAAATACTTGACAAAATGTAATTTATCTTCAAAATACCCACAAAATGCAATTGAGAATCAAAATACTTGCAAAATGCCCATCATACAATATGCAATTTAGATTTAAAATTCTTGCAAAATGCGGTTTAGGTTGAAAATTCTTACAAAATACAATTGAAATTCAAAATCCGCACTAAAATGTCCTGCTTCTAAATGAAAGACTTACTAAAAGGCAATTTAGATCGTCCATCTTTACAAAATTCAATTGAGGTTGAAAACACTCGCAAAATGCAATTTAGATCGAAAAACGTACAAAATGGAACGTAGATTAAAAATATCTACAAAATGTAGTGTAGATGTAAAACAAATCGCTAAAGGGAATTTAGATACACGGGGAGCCAAGTAACTAAAACAGTGCGGGAATCCTAAAGTGAAAAGGAAATATAATGAAAAGAAAACAAGTGGTCTGACCCCTCGAAGAAGGAGGGATCAAGAAAGATGAGACAAGGGCCATTTAAGGCGGGAAAGTGAAAGACTCCCTAGGCCTCGGATACCCTAATACCGTCGGGGTGGAAAAAGAACAAGAGTTGACCAAGGGAGGTCGACAGGTAAGAAGACGGAGAGGAGCCCGGCACAAGTTTGAGGAAGCAATGCCGGACTCAGCTGGGGTCCCGTGGTCACCAATCCATGTCCCACTAGAAGTGAGACCCTGGAGGAGATTGAAGTAAAGAAGCGTAGGCACCATGGGAACTAAAATAAGGTACCATCCCCGAAATTGTTTGGAATAATTGTGGGGAATCACAGGAAATACAAAAATTAGGAAGAATGTCAGCAACACCAACTTGGATTTCTGAATGGTCACTAGTCAGTTCATTCGTGGAACATATCCTAGATCGATTGACTCTTCTGGTGTGGTATACAGGGTCGGCAAGCGATTCCTCATCCAATTGCAAGACGAAAGTTTCAATAGCAAAACCGGATCCGGTGCTGTTTGAAAACACAAGTAAGAAAACGAGAAGCTGGCAACTCTGTCACATCCTGCAGTGCATCGGAATGTACAGAGACAGCTCTGGCAGAGCGCCCAGTTCCTGCGGCCTGCTTTTGGCCACGCTGCATGCAGTTACAGCGTTGCCAGAGCCTCGTTTCTTAACACGCATTTCTGTTAAACCTATTGGCGGGACTAGGTTTTGCAACATAAACGTTTGTCGTGACTTTCGAAGAAGAACCGCATGCCGACCTCCAAGTGCGGCATTTTTTGTTCACCCTGTATACAGTATATTGTAGCAGTGTGGTAGACATTTTGGGGTATCATACTTGTTTCTCATACACCATGTCTTAAATAATAAGTACTGTACGTTGCTCCAAAACCTTAAAGAACTGGATCTGTGTACTTAACTGTACAAAGTAATGCAGAAGGCAGTAGTTCTCTCAGCTTAGAACTTGATGTTTCAGTAACTATACATATCACACAACAGGCCGGATCTGGTGGTTGTCAGCAAGAAAATCAAGCAAACTACCTTGATTGATTTTGCGATTCCTAACGACAAGAATCTCTAGTCAAAACACATAGAAACGATCAGCAAATATATAGAGTTGGTCGATCCTATCAAAAGAAAATGACATGTAAAACGGGTCAAGACCATATCTATCATCGTCTCAAGTACGGCGCGATCCCAAGTATCTTGCTCCAATGTCTAGAACTGGATCTGGATACTGAACTGTACAAACTAATGCAGAAGGCAGTAGTTCTCTCAACAACCCGAATCGTCCGGAAGTTCATGGGCAGCGACATTACTGCTTAGAAGTTGCTATTCCAGTAAGTATACTTTGGCTCCCTGAGGCCCGTATAGTTATGTTGTAATGTACCAGCAATACTCTGTATAAAACAATAATAATAATAATAATAATAATAATAATAATCGGATCGAGGCTCCTCCTATTTATATAGTTTGTTTAGTTATTTAATGTCTACTTCAGTGTTTTATGGTTTGGGAGATGTTTTTGAGTGACTTACTGACAGTACACAGTGTTTAATAGTGATTGTGCGAGGTTTTTATAGTGATATTTGGATATCATATGTCTGTGCATGAAACTTGTTTACGTGGTTGCCTAGGAATTGCTGGTACAGGTTAGGTTAACATTACCACAAATATTCCGTTTAAAATAGTTTAATCTATGCCCTGTATTGTGTGTTTATTACTCCGTTTACTCAATTAGTCCAACTGGGCCCCTATAACAGATATTAATTGTGTAATGTCGTTTATTTAGTTAGAAATAAGGGTTAGGATTGAGTTAAATGGCATCAGTTGGATCACGTATTTACAAAGAATCTGCGTCGATCAGTCAAAATAACACACTGGCATTCACAGGAGTGTGGTAAACCTTGCCATAGGTAACAAAGGCAATACCCAGGCAATACCTGGCTGAAGGTATAAAAAGCACACAGGAAAGGCAATAATACTAATTTGCTTTAAGAAATGTCACTGCCTGTGATACGGCAGGTTACCTCTAGAACCACCGCTAGAGGTGACAATACGCAAACCGGTGGCAGTGGGATGACAAGCTGCTGTCCACCCACCAGTAGACCCGAAGAAGCTCCAGCAGCTCAAGACGATATTGGCGGTACACAAAATCTCGAGTCTCGCATCGCACCTGACGGCAGTGCCTTTGTAATAAATACAACCACTCTCGCAGGTAAGCCCAGAAAACGCATGAAATGGGAATCCCATATGAATGAATATATCATGCGGGCATATTATCGAATAAATCGTCTTGAAACAGATATAACAAACTACCGCCAAGCCCTGCACGCGGCTTTCAAGCAGCAGTATCCTCTGTTTAGCATCACTGAGCAACGAGTCGCGGACCAAAGAAGAGCAATTGTAAAGAATCATTTAGTTCCCGACCCTGTTCTGGATCGAATCAGACAGGAGATATCTCATGAACTATATCCCTCAGCTGCAAGTGGTGAAACTAGCCAAATAAATACTGATAATGAGGTCACCATGAATGAAACGACTCACGTAAATGAACCTCATAATGGGGAAACAAGCCATCATTCCAAGCTCCAAGACGAATTTAATTCAGCTCTGTTTGAATATGCAGGTACTGACCCTACCCAACGTCCAATACTTCCGAGGCAGCAGTCTTCCCACAAGTTTGCCATGGTGTTGAAAGAACTGAACGAAACCGTACTTCCCAACTATTTAGAAGAGCACCAATCTTTCATGGAGGTTCATACTGCTATCTATTGTGCAGCACTAGCTGCAGTACGAATTAATGGGGGGTAGGCCACGCCGTCCAAACCAACAGTCTGCTGCAAGGAAACCCAGTGATCCACCATGGGCAAAACGCTTAAAACAACGCATTGATCAACTACGCCAGAATGTGAACAGACTGTAACAGTACAAGAATGGAGTGAGAAGTAGACGTCTGAACAACCGCATACGAAGGATCATGATGGACTCCTCACTAGAAGAATTTCAGGTCCCCGAGGACGCAGTGATAATAGAAGTACTTGATACTTATAAACAAAAACTTGCAGCCCTCTCTAAGCGTCTTAAGAGATACCAGAACACTACCGAACGGAAGAAACAGAACAATGACTTCAAGAGAAATGAGAGAAAGTTCTATGAAGACCTGAAAAAGACACTTCAAGTTCAGAATGATTCTCCAGAAGGACCCAGTGCGGAGAGTGTTACCGACTACTGGTCATCAATATGGTCTAGGCCGGAAGAACACAACAATGAAGCTCCGTGGTTTAAGGAAATAGAGAATGCTACCAGACGAATAAATCAAATGGCACATACAGACGTTGATGTTGAGGAACTACGCCAGGTCACCAGCAGCCTACAGAATTGGAAAGCACCTGGAATTGACCGGATCCATAATTACTACTATAAAAGGCTCACATGTACCCACCGTTTACTGGCTATTCACATACAATGTTTTCTGGAAAATCCTGCTGCATTTCCAGTTTTCCTAACCAGAGGGTTAACCTATCTCAAGCCAAAGGACTCTAAAATCACAAATCCATATAAATATCGCCCCATCACCTGCTTGCCAAACTTTTATAAGATCATTACATCCATTATTGAAAATCGAATTCGTGCGCATTGTGAGGAAAACGCCATTCTCGCAGAGGAGAAAAAGGGTTGCAGAAGGAATTCTCAAGGATGTAAGGAACAGCTCACTATTGATGCCGTGGCATTAGAGCAGGCCTGTCGTAGATCACGAAATCTTTATGCCTGCTTTATTGATTACCAAAAAGCTTTCAATTCCGTGCCTCATACATGGCTTATACAGAGCTTGGAGATTTACAAGGTCAACCCTATTATAGTGAACTTCCTGAAGTGCGCAATGGTTTCATGGAGCACTGCTCTCCAACTTACAGTGGGTGGCACTCGTTTAACATCTTCATTAATACCGATTCGCCGAGGAATTTTTCAAGGAGACTCGCTAAGCCCACTCTGGTTTTGTCTGGCATTGAATCCTCTCTCGCAAATCCTGAACAGTAGCAACTACGGATTTAGTATTAAGGGTAATCATGGTGAAGCGTACAAGATGAACCATCTTCTTTACATGGATGACATTAAACTGTATGCATCAACTAAAGTGCACCTACAATATCTCATCTCTATCACTCAGAGCTTTTCTTCAGATATCCATATGCAGTTTGGTTTTGATAAGTGCAGAACACAGACTGTTATTAGAGGCTCGCACTCTGCACAAGGAATACATGTTGGAGAGGGACAAAGAAGTATTCAGCCGTTGGAGGAAGGCGCATTGTACAAATATCTTGGGTTCGCCCAGAGTACCCGTCTCAGACATGGTGATATCAAGAAGAACATAACTGAGCAGTTTACTTCACGACTTCGCAGCGTTCTCTCTTCAAAACTTAGCACTAAACATATCATTAAGGCAGTTAACACATTTGCAATGCCCGTAATTACATACTCCTTTGGTATAATCAGGTGGACTCAAACTGAACTGCACGATTTGCAACGAAAAACATCGGTGCTTTTATCACGCCATCGTATGCACCATCCGAAATCAGCAACACAGCGCCTGACTCTACCTCGGTCTGAAGGTGGTAGAGGACTGATAGACATCACGAACCTTCATACAAAACAAGTGACAACTCTGCGTGCATTTTTCCACAACAAAGGAGAAACATCCCCTCTCCATCACACTGTATCTTCAGCTGATGATAATTACACACCGCTCCATCTGTCATCTTTAGATCCACCAGTAAAAGAAATGAAAACTACTGAATACAAGATCGGGAATTGGAAACAGAAGGCGCTTCATGGGAAGTTTCCACATGAGTTGGACCAGCCTCACATCGACAAGTTAGCGTCGCACGCATGGCTGACCCACTCGGTCCTCTTTCCGGAAACAGAGGGATTTGTTGTTGCTATCCAAGACCAAGTTGTTGCTACTCGAAGCTATCGGAAATTTATCATAAAAGATCCAGCAACAGAGGGTGAGAAATGTCGCCGCTGTGGCAAATGTAGTGAGACCATTCAACACGTCATATCAGGTTGTTCCCACCTTGCCAACACTGACTACAAACATCGACACGATCAAGTTGCCAACATTATCCACCAGAAACTGGCATTGAAGTACAAACTTCTTCAAAGCTCCGTCCCCTATTGGAAATACACACCATCTGCAGTACTCGAAAATGCCACACACAAGCTCTATTGGGACAGAGGAGTTGTGACAGATGTCACAGTCAGTAACAATCGTCCAGATATCATTGTCATCAATAAAGTACACAAAGAGGCATTACTGATAGATGTCGCATGTCCCAACAATCAAAACATCCAAACAACAGCTGCTACTAAAATATCTAAGTACACAGAGCTGGCAATTGAGATAAAGCAGATGTGGAAACTTGATTCGGTGACTACCATCCCAATAATTGTATCGTGTACTGGTGTTATACCGAAAACTCTCCATAGTAGTCTATCAATATTGAATCTGCACCCGCAGATATATATTGAACTTCAGAAGGCAGTTCTGTTAAACACATGCCATATTGTTAGGAAGTTCCTTGGTGACAATGACCTGGCCGAATACTCAGCAAAGCTCGATGATCCAGATGGGAATTTAGCTCATCCTACAAATGAAGGAGACTCGTGAAGAATGCGGGCACGACATGGATGTGAGGTCTCTGAACAGTGTAATCGTAATTATCTCAGTACAGATGGTTCCTTGCTAAGGCCGAACCAGGCTGTAAAAGAAAATGTAGCCGGTATTTGCCGTGATAATGTTGTCAAACAATAAACTATAATAATAATAAAAATTAACAAAAACATCTATAACAAGAAATGCATATCCTGGAACGCCAAAACAAAACACTACGACACTGTAGTCAAAACAAAAATGCCTACGCCTTTCAATGAACTATAGGCTGGAGACGTTGGAGGTTCTGGAAAGGAGAATCCTCCGGAAAATCATGGGCCCAATCCAGACGGAAACAGGATGCCAACTTCGGAGCAACGCCTAAGTCTACCAGAATGTAGAAAAAATCTGGGCGACCATGAGGAAACGGAGGTTAATATTTCTTGGACTCGTGTACAGATTGGACAAATCCAGATTAACCAAGCAGTTGTTTGACTACTTCTGGAACAAAAAAACAACATCATGGATTAAAGAAACTCGGAAAGACCTTGAGAGATCTAACATCCAGGAGGCCCAAATGTTGGAAAGGGATAGGTTTCGAAACAGGACACACAATTTGGAAGGGTTTCATGACGAGAGACGAACTATAAAGATCGGAAGAGCTTGGACGGCCGAACAACGGTAACAGCACAGCGATCGCATGAAGGAGTACTGGTGACAGGGGAAATTACAACTAAAACAGTGAAATTGTAGCGTGATCCTAAGTGGTCAATTCGCAAGTAAATAATAATAATAATAATAATAATAATAATAGTAAATACAGACTAATACGAGTGAAAAGTAATAGTGTTCAGTATCGTTTGCGGGATATGCTTGCAGTGCATTGGTACCTTACGGGATCAAGCAGAGAAATATCGACCTTCCTAACAACACGCGTTAGTTGGGTTGCAACAAACCATATTGGAAGGGGCTGCTGAATCACCCAGTGCATGCATCCCTGGGGTTTGTTATGAACAGTGGGAGTACTCACGAATCAATAACCTTTATCCAGACCAATCGTTTTGCCAATTAATACTTTTTCACATAATTATAATATTACAAGACGGACGTTTGTTTTCAGACGATTGCCCTTGACCTTGAAGATTGCGGGTGAGCCTGTACACAGTCACTCCATTGCCCTCTCACATCACATTTGTCACCGCCGCACAGAGGGTCAAAATCGAAATATAGAAGGACAAAATTATTTATTTTCATAATAAAAAAATCAAAATGTATTACTTCTACAGCATTCTCATATCATTGCCACTCACTATTCTATGATATAAACGCATGTAAATCTGTCACCACTGTTCGAAAAGTCTGAATTGGAGGGTGAATGTAAGTGGCTGTGGTTTGGTTGCCTTTGTGGTTAGTGTGATGCTTTAAGATGGAACATGCAGCTGAATGTTTGATCTTTGTAACTTGTTGCAGTTATTAATGGGCGTAATTGTTACGTAATTTTAGCTATATTTGCATTATATAATATTTAACTATTAATTTTAAAATTATATTTTCACTTAGATTTTTAGTATATTGCGTCACTCTGCGTCACTTACTACTTAATGTTAAAATGCAGCTAAAAGTCATGTAGTTTACACCTGTTATAAGATTTTTTTCATCTGTTTGCAAATTACTTAGGCTAGTTATTTTACGTTTTAGAAGATGCCGCGCTTCCAGTTCTCACACGATTACAACTGTTTGAAGCACTGGGTTCGACGATTATGTCATAAGTAGAACTTTGTGACTTTGTTAAAAGTAAATTAGGGGTAGAAAATTGTTCTGAAGAGATAACTGAATGCTCTATCCAACTCTTAGTCATAGACAATTTCTTGCATGTGTAGACGTAGCTTAAAAAGGTCTTTACTGATGTTTATTATGAAGTAAACAAATTATATACGTTGCTTTCACTCTAAATTCATGATTGAAACGTAAACATAATTTTGTCCCCTAGATTTCGATTTTGACCCACTGTGCACCGGTCTGATGTAATGGAATTCCAGACTTGAGCACATGACGACACCACCGTGCAGACAGTACAGTCCTCGTCGAAGTATTGTGTGACGCGGAAGTACACGTTACATAGATACGAACTGTAATAACCCCTGGCACTACAGCCCGTGAAGAGCCTAGGCCTACCAAGTGACCGCTGCCCAGCCATTTGATCTGTAGATATTGGGGTGACGCGTGATCAGCGCATCGGGTCCCCTCGGCCCATAATATCGGTTTTCGTGATCGGGGCGCTGCCTCACCGTCAGACAGCTACTCAATTGTCCTCACGAGGCTGAGTGCACCCCGTTCCAGCCCTCACGTCAGTTTAAAAAATCCCTGATGGAGCCGGCAATCGAACCCCAACACCACCACATGGTCGGCTTAGTTACGAACAGAACACCATTATATTTGCCAATGACTGTACCTCAGATAGCTTTGTCAATCATCTGACCGCATGGGGCAGCTGACAACAACACAGGAACTTAAGCAACTCGCCTCCAGGCTTCCTTCACTCATCTAAAACAAACGTCCGGTCTGTGCATTTTGTATTTCACATGTTGGCAACAGTAACGTGACGCAAATCTGTGCACCAACGTAACAGTTGAAGAGACCTCATGCACGTGACAAACGTGGCTGCCGTATTTGAATGGGGAAGAAATGAAAACACTATATTTATGTAATTTAGCACTAATTTTCAGTGTACTAGTGATAATGGACGGTAATTTCAATTGATTATGTCCCTCAGAATATGAAACAAGGTATGTAAATCATATATTATCCAAGAGAAAAAGCCATGTTTGACTCTCGTAGATAATATATTAAGCTGGTTGGTTGGTTTAGGGGCTGCGACAACGCGGTCATGTATAGCCCCGTGTACTTTGGGTGTGTATAGAATCTGTCTGACAACCGGTGTAAGTTGTGATGACTGTATTAGTGTGTGTTATCGGTAATTTAGGTAAGGACTGCTGACGATCAATTTCAATTAGTTCTTACTTTTGATACCAAATGCTACCGTTAATGCCACCTAGCTGTGAACTGGGATACTAGATGCCACTGAAACCGGTACCTGGCGATGAACGTTAGAGCTTAATAGAGCGTTAATCAAATCGAACCTAAAAGTTTAGCTTCACACAATTGTAGTTAGTGGCAGGTTCTTCTACATGCGATAAATCTATGACATTGGCCCACCGGCTATACTTCCCCTCCGAAGAATAGCATACTGAAGGATTTTTAATTCTCTTAAAAATCAGGCGACTTCAGCCAGGTTTGAACCCGCGATCTTGGGCATAGAAGCACAGCATGAAATTTATGAAGCTACCAGTTAACCAAGTATTAGAAAATTTGACTGTATCACCACTGTCCCGTGGACAAGCTAAGCTGTTAACTGTGGGTAAGTGGCAAGTACACTTACCGCAAGCTCTAGCAACTCGCAGACCAGCCTTGTTAAAACGCCTCCCTAACCCTCCTCTTGTTCCTATTTTCTTATTCATTGTACTTCTAAAACAGCGCGCAGTACCAAGCAGACCACAGTGAGATAGTAGGCGAAATGTTTAAGCGACGCTCTTCTGGGTCGCGTGTTGTATTGAAACACAATAAAAGCTACCCCTCTTTTCTGGCTGCCTGTGCTTAGTCACATAGAACTGCCTAGAATTAGAAGACTATACAACTTGGTCAGAGAGTACAAGATATTGCCCAATCCTCAACTCCTCATTCATGATGATGTAGCTGCCTCAAGTCAAGATCTCCACCTATTCAAACAGCACAGAAACTGGTTAGGAAGGTTTATGATCCAAAAGCATGGAACAGCATATCTCCAATGCAATGGCAGGCATTGTTCAACATTCAAAATCTGCTGGCTGGCTTTGATTTGCCCCACAAGACATGGGTATCTCTCGACAGAGTCCGCAATCACCACGGGAGATGCCGCACAATGATGTTTAAGTGGGGTATGCGATCTTCCCCAACCTGTGATTGTGGTGCTGTTAAATAGACTATGAGCCATATTGTCACTGAGTGTATTAATAGGACATTCACTGGATCACACAGGAGTTTGTAATAGCCTCTATTAAAGGCAGAAGATGGCTAGAAAATTTGGACAATAATCTCTGAACACCCTTTCCCATGCATGATTGTTACAGTTGTAATGTGTTACCTATTGTATGCATGTATATGGTTTTTGCTGATTGTTACAGTTGTAATGTGTTACCTATTGTACGCATGTATATTGTTTATGCTGATTGTTACAGTTGTAATGTGTTACCTATTGTATGCATGTATATTGTTTATGCTGATTGTTACAGTTGTAATGTCATACCTATTGTATGAATGTATATGGTTTATGCTGATTGTTACAGTTGTAATGTGTTACCTATTGTATGCATGTATATTGTTTATGCTGATTGTTACAGTTGTAATGTGTTACCTATTGTATGCATGTATATTGTTTATGCTGATTGTTACAGTTGTAATGTGTTACCTATTGTATGCATGTATATTGTTTATGCTGATTGTTACAGTTGTAATGTGTTACCTATTGTATGCATGTATATTGTTTATGCTGATTGTCACAGTTGTAATGTGTTACCTATTGTATGCATGTATATTGTTTATGCTGATTGTTACAGTTGTAATGTGTTACCTATTGTATGCATGTATATTGTTTATGCTGATTGTTACAGTTGTAATGTGTTACCTATTGTATGCATGTATATTGTTTATGCTGATTGTTACAGTTGTAATGTGTTACCTATTGTATGCATGTATATTGTTTATGCTGATTGTTACAGTTGTAATGTGTTACCTATTGTATGCATGTATATTGTTTATGCTGATTGTTACAGTTGTAATGTGTTACCTATTGTATGCATGTATATGGTTTATGCTGATTGTTACAGTTGTAATGTGTTAACTATTGTATGCATGTATATTGTATATGCTGATTGTTACAGTTGTAATGTGTTACCTATTGTATGCATGTATATTGTTTTTGTTGATTGTTACAGTTGTAATGTGTTACCTATTGTATGCATGTATATTGTTTATGCTGATTGTTACAGTTGTAATGTGTTACCTATTGTATGCATGTATATTGTTTATGCTGATTGTTACAGTTGTAATGTGTTACCTATTGTATGCATGTATATTGTTTATGCTGATTGTTAGAGTTGTAATGTGTTACCTATTGTATGCATGTATATTGTTTATGCTGATTGTTACAGTTGTAATGTGTTACCTATTGTATGCATGTATATTGTTTATGCTGATTGTTACAGTTGTAATGTGTTACCTATTGTATGCATGTATATGGTTTATGTTGATTGTTACAGTTGTAATGTGTTACCTATTGTATGCATGTATATTGTTTATGTTGATTGTTACAGTTGTAATGTGGTACCTATTGTATGCATGTATATTGTTTATGTTGATTGTTACAGTTGTAATGTGTTACCTATTGTATGCATGTATATTGTTTATGCTGATTGTTACAGTTGTAATGTGTTACCTATTGTATGTATGTATATTGTTTATGTTGATTGTTACAGTTGTAATGCGTTACCTATTGTATGCATGTATATTGTTTATGCTGATTGTTACAGTTGTAATGTGTTACCTATTGTATGCATGTATATTGTTTATGCTGATTGTTACAGTTGTAATGTGGTACCTATTGTATGCATGTATATTGTTTATGCTGATTGTTACAGTTGTAATGTGTTACCTATTGTATGCATGTATATGGTTTATGCTGATTGTTACAGTTGTAATGAGTTAACTATTGTATGCATGTATATTGTATATGCTGATTGTTACAGTTGTAATGTGTTACCTATTGTATGCATGTATATTGTTTTTGTTGATTGTTACAGTTGTAATGTGTTACCTATTGTATGCATGTATATTGTTTATGCTGATTGTTACAGTTGTAATGTGTTACCTATTGTATGCATGTATATTGTTTATGCTGATTGTTACAGTTGTAATGTGTTACATATTGTATGCATGTATATTGTTTATGCTGATTGTTACAGTTGTAATGTGTTACCTATTGTATGCATGTATATTGTTTATGCTGATTGTTACAGTTGTAATGTGTTACCTATTGTATGCATGTATATTGTTTATGCTGATTGTTACAGTTGTAATGTGTTACCTATTGTATGCATGTATATTGTTTATGTTGATTGTTACAGTTGTAATGTGTTACCTATTGTAAAAATGTATATTGTTTATGCTGATTGTTACAGTTGTAATGTGTTACCTATTGTATGGATGTATATTGTTTATGCTGATTGTTACAGTTGTAATGTGTTACCTATTGTATGTATGTATATTGTTTATGTTGATTGTTACAGTTGTAATGTGTTACCTATTGTATGCATGTATATTGTTTATGCTGATTATTACAGTTGTAATGTGTTACCTATTGTATGCATGTATATTGTTTATGCTGATTGTTACAGTTGTAATGTGGTACCTATTGTATGCATGTATATTGTTTATGCTGATTGTTACAGTTGTAATGTGTTACCTATTGTATGCATGTATATGGTTTATGCTGATTGTTACAGTTGTAATGTGTTAACTATTGTATGCATGTACATTGTATATGCTGATTGTTACAGTTGTAATGTGTTACCTATTGTATGCATGTATATTGTTTTTGTTGATTGTTACAGTTGTAATGTGTTACCTATTGTATGCATGTATATTGTTTATGCTGATTGTTACAGTTGTAATGTGTTACCTATTGTATGCATGTATATTGTTTATGTTGATTGTTACAGTTGTAATGTGTTACCTATTGTATGCATGTATATTGTTTATGCTGATTGTTACAGTTGTAATGTGTTACCTATTGTATGCATGTATATTGTTTATGCTGATTGTTACAGTTGTAATGTGTTACCTATTGTATGCATGTATATTGTTTATGCTGATTGTTACAGTTGTAATGTGTTACCTATTGTATGCATGTATATTGTTTATGCTGATTGTTACAGTTGTAATGTGTTACCTATTGTATGCATGTATATTGTTTATGCTGATTGTTACAGTTGTAATGTGTTACCTATTGTATGCATGTATATTGTTTATGCTGATTGTTACAGTTGTAATGTGTTACCTATTGTATGCATGTATATTGTTTATGCTGATTGTTACAGTTGTAATGTGTTACCTATTGTATGCATGTATATTGTTTATGCTGATTGTTACAGTTGTAATGTGTTACCTATTGTATGCATGTATATTGTTTATGTTGATTGTTACAGTTGTAATGTGTTACCTATTGTAAAAATGTATATTGTTTATGCTGATTGTTACAGTTGTAATGTGTTACCTATTGTATGGATGTATATTGTTTATGCTGATTGTTACAGTTGTAATGTGTTACCTATTGTATGTATGTATATTGTTTATGTTGATTGTTACAGTTGTAATGTGTTACCTATTGTATGCATGTATATTGTTTATGCTGATTATTACAGTTGTAATGTGTTACCTATTGTATGCATGTATATTGTTTATGCTGATTGTTACAGTTGTAATGTGGTACCTATTGTATGCATGTATATTGTTTATGCTGATTGTTACAGTTGTAATGTGTTACCTATTGTATGCATGTATATGGTTTATGCTGATTGTTACAGTTGTAATGTGTTAACTATTGTATGCATGTACATTGTATATGCTGATTGTTACAGTTGTAATGTGTTACCTATTGTATGCATGTATATTGTTTTTGTTGATTGTTACAGTTGTAATGTGTTACCTATTGTATGCATGTATATTGTTTATGCTGATTGTTACAGTTGTAATGTGTTACCTATTGTATGCATGTATATTGTTTATGTTGATTGTTACAGTTGTAATGTGTTACCTATTGTATGCATGTATATTGTTTATGCTGATTGTTACAGTTGTAATGTGTTACCTATTGTATGCATGTATATTGTTTATGCTGATTGTTACAGTTGTAATGTGTTACCTATTGTATGCATGTATATTGTTTATGCTGATTGTTACAGTTGTAATGTGTTACCTATTGTATGCATGTATATTGTTTATGCTGATTGTTACAGTTGTAATGTGTTACCTATTGTATGCATGTATATTGTTTATGCTGATTGTTACAGTTGTAATGTGTTACCTATTGTATGCATGTATATTGTTTATGCTGATTGTTACAGTTGTAATGTGTTACCTATTGTATGCATGTATATTGTTTATGCTGATTGTTACAGTTGTAATGTGTTACCTATTGTATGCATGTATATTGTTTATGCTGATTGTTACAGTTGTAATGTGTTACCTATTGTATGCATGTATATTGTTTATGTTGATTGTTACAGTTGTAATGTGTTACCTATTGTATGCATGTATATTGTTTATGCTGATTGTTACAGTTGTAATGTGTTACCTATTGTATGCATGTATATTGTTTATGCTGATTGTTACAGTTGTAATGTGTTACATATTGTATGCATGTATATTGTTTATGCTGATTGTTACAGTTGTAATGTGTTACCTATTGTATGCATGTATATTGTTTATGCTGATTGTTACAGTTGTAATGTGTGACCTATTGTAAAAATGTATATTGTTTATGCTGATTGTTACAGTTGTAATGTGTTACCTATTGTATGCATGTATATTGTTTATGCTGATTGTTACAGTTGTAATGTGTTACCTATAGTATGTATGTATATTGTTTATGCTGATTGTTACAGTTGTAATGTGTTACCTATTGTATGCATGTATATTGTTTATGCTGATTGTTACAGTTGTAATGTGTTACCTATTGTATGCATGTATATTGTTTATGCTGATTGTTACAGTTGTAATTTGTTACCTATTGTATGCATGTATATGGTTTATGTTGATTGTTACAGTTGTAATGTGTTACCTATTGTATGCATGTATATTGTTTATGTTGATTGTTACAGTTGTAATGTGGTACCTATTGTATGCATGTATATTGTTTATGTTGATTGTTACAGTTGTAATGTGTTACCTATTGTATGCATGTATATTGTTTATGCTGATTGTTACAGTTGTAATGTGTTACCTATTGTATGCATGTATATTGTTTATGCTGATTATTACAGTTGTAATGTGTTACCTATTGTATGCATGTATATTGTTTATGTTGATTGTTACAGTTGTAATGTGGTACCTATTGTATGCATGAATCTTGTTTATGCTGATTGTTACAGTTGCAATGTGTTACCTATTGTATGCATGTATATTGTTTATGCTGATTGTTACAGTTGTAATGTGTTACCTATTGTATGCATGTATATTGTTTATGCTGATTGTTACAGTTGTAATGTGTTACCTATTGTATGCATGTATATTGTTTATGTTGATTGTTACAGTTGTAATGTGTTACCTATTGTATGCATGTATATTGTTTATGCTGATTGTTACAGTTGTAATGTGTTACCTATTGTATGCATGTATATTGTTTATGTTGATTGTTACAGTTGTAATGTGTTACCTATTGTATGCATGTATATTGTTTATGCTGATTGTTACAGTTGTAATGTGTTACCTATTGTATGCATGTATATTGTTTATGCTGATTGTTACAGTTGTAATGTGTTACCTATTGTATGCATGTATATTGTTTATGCTGATTGTTACAGTTGTAATGTGTTACCTATTGTATGCATGTATATTGTTTATGTTGATTGTTACAGTTGTAATGTGTTACCTATTGTAAAAATGTATATTGTTTATGCTGATTGTTACAGTTGTAATGTGTTACCTATTGTATGGATGTATATTGTTTATGCTGATTGTTACAGTTGTAATGTGTTACCTATTGTATGCATGTATATTGTTTTTGTTGATTGTTACAGTTGTAATGTGTTACCTATTGTATGCATGTATATTGTTTATGCTGATTGTTACAGTTGTAATGTGTTACCTATTGTATGCATGTATATTGTTTATGCTGATTGTTACAGTTGTAATGTGTTACATATTGTATGCATGTATATTGTTTATGCTGATTGTTACAGTTGTAATGTGTTACCTATTGTATGCATGTATATTGTTTATGCTGATTGTTACAGTTGTAATGTGTTACCTATTGTATGCATAAAATATTTATGCTGATTGTTACAGTTGTAATGTGTTACCTATTGTATGCATGTATATTGTTTATGTTGATTGTTACAGTTGTAATGTGTTACCTATTGTAAAAATGTATATTGTTTATGCTGATTGTTACAGTTGTAATGTGTTACCTATTGTATGGATGTATATTGTTTATGCTGATTGTTACAGTTGTAATGTGTTACCTATTGTATGTATGTATATTGTTTATGTTGATTGTTACAGTTGTAATGTGTTACCTATTGTATGCATGTATATTGTTTATGCTGATTATTACAGTTGTAATGTGTTACCTATTGTATCCATGTATATTGTTTATGCTGATTGTTACAGTTGTAATGTGGTACCTATTGTATGCATGTATATTGTTTATGCTGATTGTTACAGTTGTAATGTGTTACCTATTGTATGCATGTATATGGTTTATGCTGATTGTTACAGTTGTAATGTGTTAACTATTGTATGCATGTACATTGTATATGCTGATTGTTACAGTTGTAATGTGTTACCTATTGTATGCATGTATATTGTTTTTGTTGATTGTTACAGTTGTAATGTGTTACCTATTGTATGCATGTATATTGTTTATGCTGATTGTTACAGTTGTAATGTGTTACCTATTGTATGCATGTATATTGTTTATGCTGATTGTTACAGTTGTAATGTGTTACCTATTGTATGCATGTATATTGTTTATGCTGATTGTTACAGTTGTAATGTGTTACCTATTGTATGCATGTATATTGTTTATGCTGATTGTTACAGTTGTAATGTGGTACCTATTGTATGCATGTATATTGTTTATGCTGATTGTTACAGTTGTAATGTGTTACCTATTGTATGCATGTATATGGTTTATGCTGATTGTTACAGTTGTAATGTGTTAACTATTGTATGCATGTATATTGTATATGCTGATTGTTACAGTTGTAATGTGTTACCTATTGTATGCATGTATATTGTTTTTGTTGATTGTTACAGTTGTAATGTGTTACCTATTGTATGCATGTATATTGTTTATGCTGATTGTTACAGTTGTAATGTGTTACCTATTGTATGCATGTATATTGTTTATGCTGATTGTTACAGTTGTAATGTGTTACCTATTGTATGCATGTATATTGTTTATGCTGATTGTTACAGTTGTAATGTGTTACCTATTGTATGCATGTATATTGTTTATGCTGATTGTTACAGTTGTAATGTGTTACCTATTGTATGCATGTATATTGTTTATGCTGATTGTTACAGTTGTAATGTGTTACCTATTGTATGCATGTATATGGTTTATGTTGATTGTTACAGTTGTAATGTGTTACCTATTGTATGCATGTATATTGTTTATGTTGATTGTTACAGTTGTAATGTGGTACCTATTGTATGCATGTATATTGTTTATGTTGATTGTTACAGTTGTAATGTGTTACCTATTGTATGCATGTATATTGTTTATGCTGATTGTTACAGTTGTAATGTGTTACCTATTGTATGTATGTATATTGTTTATGTTGATTGTTACAGTTGTAATGCGTTACCTATTGTATGCATGTATATTGTTTATGCTGATTGTTACAGTTGTAATGTGTTACCTATTGTATGCATGTATATTGTTTATGCTGATTGTTACAGTTGTAATGTGGTACCTATTGTATGCATGTATATTGTTTATGCTGATTGTTACAGTTGTAATGTGTTACCTATTGTATGCATGTATATGGTTTATGCTGATTGTTACAGTTGTAATGAGTTAACTATTGTATGCATGTATATTGTATATGCTGATTGTTACAGTTGTAATGTGTTACCTATTGTATGCATGTATATTGTTTTTGTTGATTGTTACAGTTGTAATGTGTTACCTATTGTATGCATGTATATTGTTTATGCTGATTGTTACAGTTGTAATGTGTTACCTATTGTATGCATGTATATTGTTTATGCTGATTGTTACAGTTGTAATGTGTTACATATTGTATGCATGTATATTGTTTATGCTGATTGTTACAGTTGTAATGTGTTACCTATTGTATGCATGTATATTGTTTATGCTGATTGTTACAGTTGTAATGTGTTACCTATTGTATGCATGTATATTGTTTATGCTGATTGTTACAGTTGTAATGTGTTACCTATTGTATGCATGTATATTGTTTATGTTGATTGTTACAGTTGTAATGTGTTACCTATTGTAAAAATGTATATTGTTTATGCTGATTGTTACAGTTGTAATGTGTTACCTATTGTATGGATGTATATTGTTTATGCTGATTGTTACAGTTGTAATGTGTTACCTATTGTATGTATGTATATTGTTTATGTTGATTGTTACAGTTGTAATGTGTTACCTATTGTATGCATGTATATTGTTTATGCTGATTATTACAGTTGTAATGTGTTACCTATTGTATGCATGTATATTGTTTATGCTGATTGTTACAGTTGTAATGTGGTACCTATTGTATGCATGTATATTGTTTATGCTGATTGTTACAGTTGTAATGTGTTACCTATTGTATGCATGTATATGGTTTATGCTGATTGTTACAGTTGTAATGTGTTAACTATTGTATGCATGTACATTGTATATGCTGATTGTTACAGTTGTAATGTGTTACCTATTGTATGCATGTATATTGTTTTTGTTGATTGTTACAGTTGTAATGTGTTACCTATTGTATGCATGTATATTGTTTATGCTGATTGTTACAGTTGTAATGTGTTACCTATTGTATGCATGTATATTGTTTATGTTGATTGTTACAGTTGTAATGTGTTACCTATTGTATGCATGTATATTGTTTATGCTGATTGTTACAGTTGTAATGTGTTACCTATTGTATGCATGTATATTGTTTATGCTGATTGTTACAGTTGTAATGTGTTACCTATTGTATGCATGTATATTGTTTATGCTGATTGTTACAGTTGTAATGTGTTACCTATTGTATGCATGTATATTGTTTATGCTGATTGTTACAGTTGTAATGTGTTACCTATTGTATGCATGTATATTGTTTATGCTGATTGTTACAGTTGTAATGTGTTACCTATTGTATGCATGTATATTGTTTATGCTGATTGTTACAGTTGTAATGTGTTACCTATTGTATGCATGTATATTGTTTATGCTGATTGTTACAGTTGTAATGTGTTACCTATTGTATGCATGTATATTGTTTATGCTGATTGTTACAGTTGTAATGTGTTACCTATTGTATGCATGTATATTGTTTATGTTGATTGTTACAGTTGTAATGTGTTACCTATTGTATGCATGTATATTTTTATGCTGATTGTTACAGTTGTAATGTGTTACCTATTGTATGCATGTATATTGTTTATGCTGATTGTTACAGTTGTAATGTGTTACATATTGTATGCATGTATATTGTTTATGCTGATTGTTACAGTTGTAATGTGTTACCTATTGTATGCATGTATATTGTTTATGCTGATTGTTACAGTTGTAATGTGTGACCTATTGTAAAAATGTATATTGTTTATGCTGATTGTTACAGTTGTAATGTGTTACCTATTGTATGCATGTATATTGTTTATGCTGATTGTTACAGTTGTAATGTGTTACCTATAGTATGTATGTATATTGTTTATGCTGATTGTTACAGTTGTAATGTGTTACCTATTGTATGCATGTATATTGTTTATGCTGATTGTTACAGTTGTAATGTGTTACCTATTGTATGCATGTATATTGTTTATGCTGATTGTTACAGTTGTAATTTGTTACCTATTGTATGCATGTATATGGTTTATGTTGATTGTTACAGTTGTAATGTGTTACCTATTGTATGCATGTATATTGTTTATGTTGATTGTTACAGTTGTAATGTGGTACCTATTGTATGCATGTATATTGTTTATGTTGATTGTTACAGTTGTAATGTGTTACCTATTGTATGCATGTATATTGTTTATGCTGATTGTTACAGTTGTAATGTGTTACCTATTGTATGCATGTATATTGTTTATGCTGATTATTACAGTTGTAATGTGTTACCTATTGTATGCATGTATATTGTTTATGTTGATTGTTACAGTTGTAATGTGGTACCTATTGTATGCATGAATCTTGTTTATGCTGATTGTTACAGTTGCAATGTGTTACCTATTGTATGCATGTATATTGTTTATGCTGATTGTTACAGTTGTAATGTGTTACCTATTGTATGCATGTATATTGTTTATGCTGATTGTTACAGTTGTAATGTGTTACCTATTGTATGCATGTATATTGTTTATGTTGATTGTTACAGTTGTAATGTGTTACCTATTGTATGCATGTATATTGTTTATGCTGATTGTTACAGTTGTAATGTGTTACCTATTGTATGCATGTATATTGTTTATGTTGATTGTTACAGTTGTAATGTGTTACCTATTGTATGCATGTATATTGTTTATGCTGATTGTTACAGTTGTAATGTGTTACCTATTGTATGCATGTATATTGTTTATGCTGATTGTTACAGTTGTAATGTGTTACCTATTGTATGCATGTATATTGTTTATGCTGATTGTTACAGTTGTAATGTGTTACCTATTGTATGCATGTATATTGTTTATGTTGATTGTTACAGTTGTAATGTGTTACCTATTGTAAAAATGTATATTGTTTATGCTGATTGTTACAGTTGTAATGTGTTACCTATTGTATGGATGTATATTGTTTATGCTGATTGTTACAGTTGTAATGTGTTACCTATTGTATGTATGTATATTGTTTATGTTGATTGTTACAGTTGTAATGTTTTACCTATTGTATGCATGTATATTGTTTATGCTGATTGTTACAGTTGTAATGTGTTACCTATTGTATGCATGTATATTGTTTATGCTGATTGTTACAGTTGTAATGTGTTACCTATTGTACACATGTATATTGTTTATGTTGATTATTACAGTTGTAATGTGTTACCTATTGTATGCATGTATATTGTTTATGCTGATTGTTACAGTTGTAATGTGTTACCTATTGTATGCATGTATATTGTTTATGCTGATTGTTACAGTTGTAATGTGTTACCTATTGTATGCATGTATATTGTTTATGTTGATTATTACAGTTGTAATGTGTTACATATTGTATGCATGTATATTGTTTATGCTGATTGTTACAGTTGTAATGTGTTACCTATTGTATACATGTATATTGTTTATGCTGATTGTTACAGTTGTAATGTGTTACCTATTGTATACATGATATTGTTTATGCTGATTGTTACAGTTGTAATGTGTTACCTATTGTATGCATGTATATTGTTTATGTTGATTATTACAGTTGTAATGTGTTACCTATTGTATGCATGTATATTGTTTATGCTGATTGTTACAGTTGTAATGTGTTACCTATTGTATACATGATATTGTTTATGCTGATTGTTACAGTTGTAATGTGTTACCTATTGTATGCATGTATATTGTTTATGCTGATTGTTACAGTTGTAATGTGTTACCTATTGTATGCATGTATATTGTTTATGCTGATTGTTACAGTTGTAATGTGTTACATATTGTATGCATGTATATTTTTTATGCTGATTGTTACAGTTGTAATGTGTTACCTATTGTATGCATGTATATTGTTTATGCTGATTGTTACAGTTGTAATGTGGTACCTATTGTATGCATGTATATTGTTTATGCTGATTGTTACAGTTGTAATGTGTTACCTATTGTATGCATGTATATTGTTTATGCTGATTGTTACAGTTGCAATGTGTTACCTATTGTATGCATGTATATTGTTTATGTTGATTGTTACAGTTGTAATGTGTTACCTATTGTATGCATGTATATGGTTTATGTTGATTGTTACAGTTGTAATGTGTTACCTATTGTATGCATGTATATTGTTTATGCTGATTGTTACAGTTGTAATGTGTTAAAAAATTGTATGCATGTATATTGTTTATGCTGATTGTTACAGTTGTAATGTGGTACCTATTGTATGCATGTATATTGTTTATGCTGATTGTTACAGTTGTAATGTGTTACCTATTGTATGCATGTATATGGTTTATGCTGATTGTTACAGTTGTAATGTGTTAACTATTGTATGCATGTATATTGTATATGCTGATTGTTACAGTTGTAATGTGTTACCTATTGTATGCATGTATATTGTTTTTGTTGATTGTTACAGTTGTAATGTGTTACCTATTGTATGCATGTATATTGTTTATGCTGATTGTTACAGTTGTAATGTGTTACCTATTGTATGCATGTATATTGTTTATGCTGATTGTTACAGTTGTAATGTGTTACCTATTGTATGCATGTATATTGTTTATGCTGATTGTTACAGTTGTAATGTGTTACCTATTGTATGCATGTATATTGTTTATGCTGATTGTTACAGTTGTAATGTGTTACCTATTGTATGCATGTATATTGTTTATGCTGATTGTTACAGTTGTAATGTGTTACCTATTGTATGCATGTATATGGTTTATGTTGATTGTTACAGTTGTAATGTGTTACCTATTGTATGCATGTATATTGTTTATGTTGATTGTTACAGTTGTAATGTGGTACCTATTGTATGCATGTATATTGTTTATGTTGATTGTTACAGTTGTAATGTGTTACCTATTGTATGCATGTATATTGTTTATGCTGATTGTTACAGTTGTAATGTGTTACCTATTGTATGTATGTATATTGTTTATGTTGATTGTTACAGTTGTAATGCGTTACCTATTGTATGCATGTATATTGTTTATGCTGATTGTTACAGTTGTAATGTGTTACCTATTGTATGCATGTATATTGTTTATGCTGATTGTTACAGTTGTAATGTGGTACCTATTGTATGCATGTATATTGTTTATGCTGATTGTTACAGTTGTAATGTGTTACCTATTGTATGCATGTATACGGTTTATGCTGATTGTTACAGTTGTAATGAGTTAACTATTGTATGCATGTATATTGTATATGCTGATTGTTACAGTTGTAATGTGTTACCTATTGTATGCATGTATATTGTTTTTGTTGATTGTTACAGTTGTAATGTGTTACCTATTGTATGCATGTATATTGTTTATGCTGATTGTTACAGTTGTAATGTGTTACCTATTGTATGCATGTATATTGTTTATGCTGATTGTTACAGTTGTAATGTGTTACATATTGTATGCATGTATATTGTTTATGCTGATTGTTACAGTTGTAATGTGTTACCTATTGTATGCATGTATATTGTTTATGCTGATTGTTACAGTTGTAATGTGTTACCTATTGTATGCATAAAATATTTATGCTGATTGTTACAGTTGTAATGTGTTACCTATTGTATGCATGTATATTGTTTATGTTGATTGTTACAGTTGTAATGTGTTACCTATTGTAAAAATGTATATTGTTTATGCTGATTGTTACAGTTGTAATGTGTTACATATTGTATGGATGTATATTGTTTATGCTGATTGTTACAGTTGTAATGTGTTACCTATTGTATGTATGTATATTGTTTATGTTGATTGTTACAGTTGTAATGTGTTACCTATTGTATGCATGTATATTGTTTATGCTGATTATTACAGTTGTAATGTGTTACCTATTGTATGCATGTATATTGTTTATGCTGATTGTTACAGTTGTAATGTGGTACCTATTGTATGCATGTATATTGTTTATGCTGATTGTTACAGTTGTAATGTGTTACCTATTGTATGCATGTATATGGTTTATGCTGATTGTTACAGTTGTAATGTGTTAACTATTGTATGCATGTACATTGTATATGCTGATTGTTACAGTTGTAATGTGTTACCTATTGTATGCATGTATATTGTTTTTGTTGATTGTTACAGTTGTAATGTGTTACCTATTGTATGCATGTATATTGTTTATGCTGATTGTTACAGTTGTAATGTGTTACCTATTGTATGCATGTATATTGTTTATGCTGATTGTTACAGTTGTAATGTGTTACCTATTGTATGCATGTATATTGTTTATGCTGATTGTTACAGTTGTAATGTGTTACCTATTGTATGCATGTATATTGTTTATGCTGATTGTTACAGTTGTAATGTGGTACCTATTGTATGCATGTATATTGTTTATGCTGATTGTTACAGTTGTAATGTGTTACCTATTGTATGCATGTATATGGTTTATGCTGATTGTTACAGTTGTAATGTGTTAACTATTGTATGCATGTATATTGTATATGCTGATTGTTACAGTTGTAATGTGTTACCTATTGTATGCATGTATATTGTTTTTGTTGATTGTTACAGTTGTAATGTGTTACCTATTGTATGCATGTATATTGTTTATGCTGATTGTTACAGTTGTAATGTGTTACCTATTGTATGCATGTATATTGTTTATGCTGATTGTTACAGTTGTAATGTGTTACCTATTGTATGCATGTATATTGTTTATGCTGATTGTTAGAGTTGTAATGTGTTACCTATTGTATGCATGTATATTGTTTATGCTGATTGTTACAGTTGTAATGTGTTACCTATTGTATGCATGTATATTGTTTATGCTGATTGTTACAGTTGTAATGTGTTACCTATTGTATGCATGTATATGGTTTATGTTGATTGTTACAGTTGTAATGTGTTACCTATTGTATGCATGTATATTGTTTATGTTGATTGTTACAGTTGTAATGTGGTACCTATTGTATGCATGTATATTGTTTATGTTGATTGTTACAGTTGTAATGTGTTACCTATTGTATGCATGTATATTGTTTATGCTGATTGTTACAGTTGTAATGTGTTACCTATTGTATGTATGTATATTGTTTATGTTGATTGTTACAGTTGTAATGCGTTACCTATTGTATGCATGTATATTGTTTATGCTGATTGTTACAGTTGTAATGTGTTACCTATTGTATGCATGTATATTGTTTATGCTGATTGTTACAGTTGTAATGTGGTACCTATTGTATGCATGTATATTGTTTATGCTGATTGTTACAGTTGTAATGTGTTACCTATTGTATGCATGTATATGGTTTATGCTGATTGTTACAGTTGTAATGAGTTAACTATTGTATGCATGTATATTGTATATGCTGATTGTTACAGTTGTAATGTGTTACCTATTGTATGCATGTATATTGTTTTTGTTGATTGTTACAGTTGTAATGTGTTACCTATTGTATGCATGTATATTGTTTATGCTGATTGTTACAGTTGTAATGTGTTACCTATTGTATGCATGTATATTGTTTATGCTGATTGTTACAGTTGTAATGTGTTACATATTGTATGCATGTATATTGTTTATGCTGATTGTTACAGTTGTAATGTGTTACCTATTGTATGCATGTATATTGTTTATGCTGATTGTTACAGTTGTAATGTGTTACCTATTGTATGCATGTATATTGTTTATGCTGATTGTTACAGTTGTAATGTGTTACCTATTGTATGCATGTATATTGTTTATGTTGATTGTTACAGTTGTAATGTGTTACCTATTGTAAAAATGTATATTGTTTATGCTGATTGTTACAGTTGTAATGTGTTACCTATTGTATGGATGTATATTGTTTATGCTGATTGTTACAGTTGTAATGTGTTACCTATTGTATGTATGTATATTGTTTATGTTGATTGTTACAGTTGTAATGTGTTACCTATTGTATGCATGTATATTGTTTATGCTGATTATTACAGTTGTAATGTGTTACCTATTGTATGCATGTATATTGTTTATGCTGATTGTTACAGTTGTAATGTGGTACCTATTGTATGCATGTATATTGTTTATGCTGATTGTTACAGTTGTAATGTGTTACCTATTGTATGCATGTATATGGTTTATGCTGATTGTTACAGTTGTAATGTGTTAACTATTGTATGCATGTACATTGTATATGCTGATTGTTACAGTTGTAATGTGTTACCTATTGTATGCATGTATATTGTTTTTGTTGATTGTTACAGTTGTAATGTGTTACCTATTGTATGCATGTATATTGTTTATGCTGATTGTTACAGTTGTAATGTGTTACCTATTGTATGCATGTATATTGTTTATGTTGATTGTTACAGTTGTAATGTGTTACCTATTGTATGCATGTATATTGTTTATGCTGATTGTTACAGTTGTAATGTGTTACCTATTGTATGCATGTATATTGTTTATGCTGATTGTTACAGTTGTAATGTGTTACCTATTGTATGCATGTATATTGTTTATGCTGATTGTTACAGTTGTAATGTGTTACCTATTGTATGCATGTATATTGTTTATGCTGATTGTTACAGTTGTAATGTGTTACCTATTGTATGCATGTATATTGTTTATGCTGATTGTTACAGTTGTAATGTGTTACCTATTGTATGCATGTATATTGTTTATGCTGATTGTTACAGTTGTAATGTGTTACCTATTGTATGCATGTATATTGTTTATGCTGATTGTTACAGTTGTAATGTGTTACCTATTGTATGCATGTATATTGTTTATGCTGATTGTTACAGTTGTAATGTGTTACCTATTGTATGCATGTATATTGTTTATGTTGATTGTTACAGTTGTAATGTGTTACCTATTGTATGCATGTATATTGTTTATGCTGATTGTTACAGTTGTAATGTGTTACCTATTGTATGCATGTATATTGTTTATGCTGATTGTTACAGTTGTAATGTGTTACATATTGTATGCATGTATATTGTTTATGCTGATTGTTACAGTTGTAATGTGTTACCTATTGTATGCATGTATATTGTTTATGCTGATTGTTACAGTTGTAATGTGTGACCTATTGTAAAAATGTATATTGTTTATGCTGATTGTTACAGTTGTAATGTGTTACCTATTGTATGCATGTATATTGTTTATGCTGATTGTTACAGTTGTAATGTGTTACCTATAGTATGTATGTATATTGTTTATGCTGATTGTTACAGTTGTAATGTGTTACCTATTGTATGCATGTATATTGTTTATGCTGATTGTTACAGTTGTAATGTGTTACCTATTGTATGCATGTATATTGTTTATGCTGATTGTTACAGTTGTAATTTGTTACCTATTGTATGCATGTATATGGTTTATGTTGATTGTTACAGTTGTAATGTGTTACCTATTGTATGCATGTATATTGTTTATGTTGATTGTTACAGTTGTAATGTGGTACCTATTGTATGCATGTATATTGTTTATGTTGATTGTTACAGTTGTAATGTGTTACCTATTGTATGCATGTATATTGTTTATGCTGATTGTTACAGTTGTAATGTGTTACCTATTGTATGCATGTATATTGTTTATGCTGATTATTACAGTTGTAATGTGTTACCTATTGTATGCATGTATATTGTTTATGTTGATTGTTACAGTTGTAATGTGGTACCTATTGTATGCATGAATCTTGTTTATGCTGATTGTTACAGTTGCAATGTGTTACCTATTGTATGCATGTATATTGTTTATGCTGATTGTTACAGTTGTAATGTGTTACCTATTGTATGCATGTATATTGTTTATGCTGATTGTTACAGTTGTAATGTGTTACCTATTGTATGCATGTATATTGTTTATGTTGATTGTTACAGTTGTAATGTGTTACCTATTGTATGCATGTATATTGTTTATGCTGATTGTTACAGTTGTAATGTGTTACCTATTGTATGCATGTATATTGTTTATGTTGATTGTTACAGTTGTAATGTGTTACCTATTGTATGCATGTATATTGTTTATGCTGATTGTTACAGTTGTAATGTGTTACCTATTGTATGCATGTATATTGTTTATGCTGATTGTTACAGTTGTAATGTGTTACCTATTGTATGCATGTATATTGTTTATGCTGATTGTTACAGTTGTAATGTGTTACCTATTGTATGCATGTATATTGTTTATGTTGATTGTTACAGTTGTAATGTGTTACCTATTGTAAAAATGTATATTGTTTATGCTGATTGTTACAGTTGTAATGTGTTACCTATTGTATGGATGTATATTGTTTATGCTGATTGTTACAGTTGTAATGTGTTACCTATTGTATGTATGTATATTGTTTATGTTGATTGTTACAGTTGTAATGTTTTACCTATTGTATGCATGTATATTGTTTATGCTGATTGTTACAGTTGTAATGTGTTACCTATTGTATGCATGTATATTGTTTATGCTGATTGTTACAGTTGTAATGTGTTACCTATTGTATGCATGTATATTGTTTATGCTGATTGTTACAGTTGTAATGTGTTACCTATTGTATGCATGTATATTGTTTATGTTGATTGTTACAGTTGTAATGTGTTACCTATTGTATGCATGTATATTGTGTCTGTTGATTGTTACAGTTGTAATGTGTTACCTATGGTATGCATGTATATTGTTTATGTTGATTGTTACAGTTGTAATGTGTTACCTATTGTATGCATGTATATTGTTTATGCTGATTGTTACAGTTGTAATGTGTTACCTATTGTAGGCATGTATATTGTTTATGCTGATTGTTACAGTTGTAATGTGTTACCTATTGTATGCATGTATATTGTTTATGCTGATTGTTACAGTTGTAATGTGTTACCTATTGTATGCATGTATATTGTTTATGCTGATTGTTACAGTTGTAATGTGTTACCTATTGTATGCATGTATATTGTTTATGCTGATTGTTACAGTTGTAATGTGTTACCTATTGTATGCATGTATATTGTTTATGCTGATTGTTACAGTTGTAATGTGTTACCTATTGTATGCATGTATATGGTTTATGTTGATTGTTACAGTTGGAATGTGTTACCTATTGTATGCATGTATATTGTTTATGTTGATTGTTACAGTTGTAATGTGTTACCTATTGTATGCATGTATAATGTTTATGCTGATTGTTACAGTTGTAATGTGTTACCTATTGTATGCATGTATATGGTTTATGTTGATTGTTACAGTTGTAATGTGTTACCTATTGTATGCATGTATATTGTTTATGCTGATTGTTACAGTTGTAATGTGTTACCTATTGTATGCATGTATATTGTTTATGCTGATTATTACAGTTGTAATGTGTTACCTATTGTATGCATGTATATTGTTTATGCTGATTGTTACAGTTGTAATGTGTTACCTATTGTATGCATGTATATTGTTTATGCTGATTGTTACAGTTGTAATGTGTTACCTATTGTATGCATGTATATTGTTTATGCTGATTTTTACAGTTGTAAAGTGTTACCTATTGTATGCATGTATATTGTTTATGCTGATTGTTACAGTTGTAATGTGTTACCTATTGTATGCATGTATATTGTTTATGTTGATTGTTACAGTTGTAATGTGTTACCTATTGTATGCATGTATATTGTTTATGCTGATTGTTACAGTTGTAATGTGTTACCTATTGTATGCATGTATATTGTTTATGCTGATTGTTACAGTTGTAATGTGTTACCTATTGTACACATGTATATTGTTTATGTTGATTATTACAGTTGTAATGTGTTACCTATTGTATGCATGTATATTGTTTATGCTGATTGTTACAGTTGTAATGTGTTACCTATTGTATGCATGTATATTGTTTATGCTGATTGTTACAGTTGTAATGTGTTACCTATTGTATGCATGTATATTGTTTATGTTGATTATTACAGTTGTAATGTGTTACATATTGTATGCATGTATATTGTTTATGCTGATTGTTACAGTTGTAATGTGTTACCTATTGTATACATGTATATTGTTTATGCTGATTGTTACAGTTGTAATGTGTTACCTATTGTATACATGATATTGTTTATGCTGATTGTTACAGTTGTAATGTGTTACCTATTGTATGCATGTATATTGTTTATGTTGATTATTACAGTTGTAATGTGTTACCTATTGTATGCATGTATATTGTTTATGCTGATTGTTACAGTTGTAATGTGTTACCTATTGTATACATGTATATTGTTTATGCTGATTGTTACAGTTGTAATGTGTTACCTATTGTATACATGTATATTGTTTATGTTGATTATTACAGTTGTAATGTGTTACCTATTGTATGCATGTATATTGTTTATGCTGATTGTTACAGTTGTAATGTGTTACCTATTGTATGCATGTATATTGTTTATGCTGATTGTTACAGTTGTAATGTGTTACCTATTGTATGCATGTATATTGTTTATGCTGATTGTTACAATTGTAATGTGTTACCTATTGTATGCATGTATATTGTTTATGCTGATTGTTACAGTTGTAATGTGTTACCTATTGTATGCATGTATATTGTTTATGCTGATTGTTACAGTTGTAATGTGTTACCTATTGTATGCATGTATATTGTTTATGCTGATTGTTACAGTTGTAATGTGGTACCTATTGTATGCATGTATATTGTTTATTCTGATTGTTACAGTTGTAATGTGTTACCTATTGTATTCATGTATATTGTTTATGCTGATTGTTACAGTTGTAATGTGTTACCAATTGTATGCATGTATATTGTTTATGCTGATTTTTACAGTTGTAATGTGTTACCTATTGTATGCCTTTATATTGTTTATGCTGATTGTTACAGTTGTAATGTGTTACCTATTGTATGCATGTATATTGTTTATGCTGATTGTTACAGTTGTAATGTGTTACCTATTGTATGCATGTATATTGTTTATGCTGATTGTTACAGTTGTAATGTGTTACCTATTGTATGCATGTATATTTTTTATGCTGATTGTTACAGTTGTAATGTGTTACCTATTGTATGCATGTATATTGATTATGTTGATTGTTACAGTTGTAATGTGTTACCTATTGTATGCATGTATATTGTTTATGCTGATTGTTACAGTTGTAATGTGTTACCTATTGTATGCATGTATATTGTTTATGCTGATTGTTACAGTTGTAATGTGTTACCTATTGTATGCATGTATATTGTTTATGCTGATTGTTACAGTTGTAATGTGTTACCTATTGTATGCATGTATATTGTTTATGCTGATTGTTACAGTTGTAATGTGTTACCTATTGTATGCATGTATATTGTTTATGCTGATTGTTACAGTTGTAATGTGTTACCTATTGTAAAAATGTATATTGTTTATGCTGATTGTTACAGTTGTAATGTGTTACCTATTGTATGCATGTATATTGTTTATGCTGATTGTTACAGTTGTAATGTGTTACCTATTGTATGTATGTATATTGTTTATGCTGATTGTTACAGTTGTAATGTGTTACCTATTGTATGCATGTATATTGTTTATGCTGATTGTTACAGTTGTAATGTGTTACCTATTGTATGCATGTATATTGTTTATGCTGATTGTTACAGTTGTAATGTGTTACCTATTGTATGCATGTATATGGTTTATGTTGATTGTTACAGTTGTAATGTGTTACGTATTGTATGCATGTATATTGTTTATGTTGATTGTTACAGTTGTAATGTGGTACCTATTGTATGCATGTATATTGTTTATGTTGATTGTTACAGTTGTAATGTGTTACCTATTGTATGCATGTATATTGTTTATGCTGATTGTTACAGTTGTAATGTGTTACCTATTGTATGCATGTATATTGTTTATGTTGATTGTTACAGTTGTAATGTGGTACCTATTGTATGCATGTATATTGTTTATGCTGATTGTTACAGTTGCAATGTGTTACCTATTGTATGCATGTATATTGTTTATGTTGATTGTTACAGTTGTAATGTGTTACCTATTGTATGCATGTATATGGTTTATGTTGATTGTTACAGTTGTAATGTGTTACCTATTGTATGCATGTATATTGTTTATGCTGATTGTTACAGTTGTAATGTGTTACCTATTGTATGCATGTATATTGTTTATGCTGATTGTTACAGTTGTAATGTGGTACCTATTGTATGCATGTATATTGTTTATGCTGATTGTTACAGTTGTAATGTGTTACCTATTGTATGCATGTATATGGTTTATGCTGATTGTTACAGTTGTAATGTGTTAACTATTGTATGCATGTATATTGTATATGCTGATTGTTACAGTTGTAATGTGTTACCTATTGTATGCATGTATATTGTTTTTGTTGATTGTTACAGTTGTAATGTGTTACCTATTGTATGCATGTATATTGTTTATGCTGATTGTTACAGTTGTAATGTGTTACCTATTGTATGCATGTATATTGTTTATGCTGATTGTTACAGTTGTAATGTGTTACCTATTGTATGCATGTATATTGTTTATGCTGATTGTTACAGTTGTAATGTGTTACCTATTGTATGCATGTATATTGTTTATGCTGATTGTTACAGTTGTAATGTGTTACCTATTGTATGCATGTATATTGTTTATGCTGATTGTTACAGTTGTAATGTGTTACCTATTGTATGCATGTATATGGTTTATGTTGATTGTTACAGTTGTAATGTGTTACCTATTGTATGCATGTATATTGTTTATGTTGATTGTTACAGTTGTAATGTGGTACCTATTGTATGCATGTATATTGTTTATGTTGATTGTTACAGTTGTAATGTGTTACCTATTGTATGCATGTATATTGTTTATGCTGATTGTTACAGTTGTAATGTGTTACCTATTGTATGTATGTATATTGTTTATGTTGATTGTTACAGTTGTAATGCGTTACCTATTGTATGCATGTATATTGTTTATGCTGATTGTTACAGTTGTAATGTGTTACCTATTGTATGCATGTATATTGTTTATGCTGATTGTTACAGTTGTAATGTGGTACCTATTGTATGCATGTATATTGTTTATGCTGATTGTTACAGTTGTAATGTGTTACCTATTGTATGCATGTATATGGTTTATGCTGATTGTTACAGTTGTAATGTGTTAACTATTGTATGCATGTATATTGTATATGCTGATTGTTACAGTTGTAATGTGTTACCTATTGTATGCATGTATATTGTTTTTGTTGATTGTTACAGTTGTAATGTGTTACCTATTGTATGCATGTATATTGTTTATGCTGATTGTTACAGTTGTAATGTGTTACCTATTGTATGCATGTATATTGTTTATGCTGATTGTTACAGTTGTAATGTGTTACATATTGTATGCATGTATATTGTTTATGCTGATTGTTACAGTTGTAATGTGTTACCTATTGTATGCATGTATATTGTTTATGCTGATTGTTACAGTTGTAATGTGTTACCTATTGTATGCATGTATATTGTTTATGCTGATTGTTACAGTTGTAATGTGTTACCTATTGTATGCATGTATATTGTTTATGTTGATTGTTACAGTTGTAATGTGTTACCTATTGTAAAAATGTATATTGTTTATGCTGATTGTTACAGTTGTAATGTGTTACCTATTGTATGGATGTATATTGTTTATGCTGATTGTTACAGTTGTAATGTGTTACCTATTGTATGTATGTATATTGTTTATGTTGATTGTTACAGTTGTAATGTGTTACCTATTGTATGCATGTATATTGTTTATGCTGATTATTACAGTTGTAATGTGTTACCTATTGTATGCATGTATATTGTTTATGCTGATTGTTACAGTTGTAATGTGTTACCTATTGTATGCATGTATATTGTTTATGCTGATTGTTACAGTTGTAATGTGTTACCTATTGTATGCATGTATATTGTTTATGCTGATTGTTACAGTTGTAATGTGTTACCTATTGTATGCATGTATATTGTTTATGTTGATTGTTACAGTTGTAATGTGTTACCTTTTGTATGCATGTATATTGTTTATGCTGATTGTTACAGTTGTAATGTGTTACCTATTGTATGCATGTATATTGTTTATGCTGATTGTTACAGTTGTAATGTGTTACCTATTGTACACATGTATATTGTTTATGTTGATTATTACAGTTGTAATGTGTTACCTATTGTATGCATGTATATTGTTTATGCTGATTGTTACAGTTGTAATGTGTTACCTATTGTATGCATGTATATTGTTTATGCTGATTGTTACAGTTGTAATGTGTTACCTATTGTATGCATGTATATTGTTTATGTTGATTATTACTGTTGTAATGTGTTACATACTGTATGCATGTATATTGTTTATGCTGATTGTTACAGTTGTAATGTGTTACCTATTGTATACATGTATATTGTTTATGCTGATTGTTACAGTTGTAATGTGTTACCTATTGTATACATGATATTGTTTATGCTGATTGTTACAGTTGTAATGTGTTACCTATTGTATGCATGTATATTGTTTATGTTGATTATTACAGTTGTAATGTGTTACCTATTGTATGCATGTATATTGTTTATGCTGATTGTTACAGTTGTAATGTGTTACCTATTGTATACATGTATATTGTTTATGCTGATTGTTACAGTTGTAATGTGTTACCTATTGTATACATGTATATTGTTTATGTTGATTATTACAGTTGTAATGTGTTACCTATTGTATGCATGTATATTGTTTATGCTGATTGTTACAGTTGTAATGTGTTACCTATTGTATGCATGTATATTGTTTATGCTGATTGTTACAGTTGTAATGTGTTACCTATTGTATGCATGTATATTGTTTATGCTGATTGTTACAATTGTAATGTGTTACCTATTGTATGCATGTATATTGTTTATGCTGATTGTTACAGTTGTAATGTGTTACCTATTGTATGCATGTATATTGTTTATGCTGATTGTTACAGTTGTAATGTGTTACCTATTGTATGCATGTATATTGTTTATGCTGATTGTTACAGTTGTAATGTGGTACCTATTGTATGCATGTATATTGTTTATTCTGATTGTTACAGTTGTAATGTGTTACCTATTGTATTCATGTATATTGTTTATGCTGATTGTTACAGTTGTAATGTGTTACCTATTGTATGCATGTATATTGTTTATGCTGATTGTTACAGTTGTAATGTGTTACCTATTGTATGCATGTATATTGTTTATGCTGATTGTTACAGTTGTAATGTGTTACCTATTGTATGCATGTATATTGTTTATGCTGATTGTTACAGTTGTAATGTGTTACCTATTGTATGCATGTATATTGTTTATGCTGATTGTTACAGTTGTAATGTGTTACCTATTGTATGCATGTATATTGTGTATGTTGATTGTTACAGTTGTAATGTGTTACCTATTGTATGCATGTATATTGTTTATGTTGATTGTTACAGTTGTAATGTGTTACCTATTGTATGCATGTATATTGTTTATGTTGATTGATACAGTTGTAATGTGTTACCTATTGTAAAAATGTATATTGTTTATGCTGATTGTTACAGTTGTAATGTGTTACCTATTGTATGGATGTATATTGTTTATGCTGATTATTACAGTTGTAATGTGTTACATATTGTATGCATGTATATTGTTTATGCTGATTGTTACAGTTGTAATGTGTTACCTATTGTATACATGTATATTGTTTATGCTGATTGTTACAGTTGTAATGTGTTACCTATTGTATACATGATATTGTTTATGCTGATTGTTACAGTTGTAATGTGTTACCTATTGTATGCATGTATATTGTTTATGTTGATTATTACAGTTGTAATGTGTTACCTATTGTATGCATGTATATTGTTTATGCTGATTGTTACAGTTGTAATGTGTTACCTATTGTATACATGTATATTGTTTATGCTGATTGTTACAGTTGTAATGTGTTACCTATTGTATACATGTATATTGTTTATGTTGATTATTACAGTTGTAATGTGTTACCTATTGTATGCATGTATATTGTTTATGCTGATTGTTACAGTTGTAATGTGTTACCTATTGTATGCATGTATATTGTTTATGCTGATTGTTACAGTTGTAATGTGTTACCTATTGTATGCATGTATATTGTTTATGTTGATTGTTACAGTTGTAATGTGTTACCTATTGTAAAAATGTATATTGTTTATGCTGATTGTTACAGTTGTAATGTGTTACCTATTGTATGGATGTATATTGTTTATGCTGATTGTTACAGTTGTAATGTGTTACCTATTGTATGTATGTATATTGTTTATGTTGATTGTTACAGTTGTAATGTGTTACCTATTGTATGCATGTATATTGTTTATGCTGATTATTACAGTTGTAATGTGTTACCTATTGTATGCATGTATATTGTTTATGCTGATTGTTACAGTTGTAATGTGTTACCTATTGTATGCATGTATATTGTTTATGCTGATTGTTACAGTTGTAATGTGTTACCTATTGTATGCATGTATATTGTTTATGCTGATTGTTACAGTTGTAATGTGTTACCTATTGTATGCATGTATATTGTTTATGTTGATTGTTACAGTTGTAATGTGTTACCTATTGTATGCATGTATATTGTTTATGCTGATTGTTACAGTTGTAATGTGTTACCTATTGTATGCATGTATATTGTTTATGCTGATTGTTACAGTTGTAATGTGTTACCTATTGTACACATGTATATTGTTTATGTTGATTATTACAGTTGTAATGTGTTACCTATTGTATGCATGTATATTGTTTATGCTGATTGTTACAGTTGTAATGTGTTACCTATTGTATGCATGTATATTGTTTATGCTGATTGTTACAGTTGTAATGTGTTACCTATTGTATGCATGTATATTGTTTATGTTGATTATTACTGTTGTAATGTGTTACATACTGTATGCATGTATATTGTTTATGCTGATTGTTACAGTTGTAATGTGTTACCTATTGTATACATGTATATTGTTTATGCTGATTGTTACAGTTGTAATGTGTTACCTATTGTATACATGATATTGTTTATGCTGATTGTTACAGTTGTAATGTGTTACCTATTGTATGCATGTATATTGTTTATGTTGATTATTACAGTTGTAATGTGTTACCTATTGTATGCATGTATATTGTTTATGCTGATTGTTACAGTTGTAATGTGTTACCTATTGTATACATGTATATTGTTTATGCTGATTGTTACAGTTGTAATGTGTTACCTATTGTATACATGTATATTGTTTATGTTGATTATTACAGTTGTAATGTGTTACCTATTGTATGCATGTATATTGTTTATGCTGATTGTTACAGTTGTAATGTGTTACCTATTGTATGCATGTATATTGTTTATGCTGATTGTTACAGTTGTAATGTGTTACCTATTGTATGCATGTATATTGTTTATGCTGATTGTTACAATTGTAATGTGTTACCTATTGTATGCATGTATATTGTTTATGCTGATTGTTACAGTTGTAATGTGTTACCTATTGTATGCATGTATATTGTTTATGCTGATTGTTACAGTTGTAATGTGTTACCTATTGTATGCATGTATATTGTTTATGCTGATTGTTACAGTTGTAATGTGTTACCTATTGTATGCATGTATATTGTTTATGCTGATTGTTACAGTTGTAATGTGGTACCTATTGTATGCATGTATATTGTTTATTCTGATTGTTACAGTTGTAATGTGTTACCTATTGTATTCATGTATATTGTTTATGCTGATTGTTACAGTTGTAATGTGTTACCTATTGTATGCATGTATATTGTTTATGCTGATTGTTACAGTTGTAATGTGTTACCTATTGTATGCATGTATATTGTTTATGCTGATTGTTACAGTTGTAATGTGTTACCTATTGTATGCATGTATATTGTTTATGCTGATTGTTACAGTTGTAATGTGTTACCTATTGTATGCATGTATATTGTTTATGCTGATTGTTACAGTTGTAATGTGTTACCTATTGTATGCATGTATATTTTTTATGCTGATTGTTACAGTTGTAATGTGTTACCTATTGTATGCATGTATATTGATTATGTTGATTGTTACAGTTGTAATGTGTTACCTATTGTATGCATGTATATTGTTTATGCTGATTGTTACAGTTGTAATGTGTTACCTATTGTATGCATGTATATTGTTTATGCTGATTGTTACAGTTGTAATGTGTTACCTATTGTATGCATGTATATTGTTTATGTTGATTGTTAGAGTTGTAATGTGTTACCTATTGTATGCATGTATATTGTTTATGCTGATTGTTACAATTGTAATGTGTTACCTATTGTATGGATGTATATTGTTTATGCTGATTGTTACAGTTGTAATGTGTTACCTATTGTATGTATGTATATTGTTTATGTTGATTGTTACAGTTGTAATGTTTTACCTATTGTATGCATGTATATTGTTTATGCTGATTGTTACAGTTGTAATGTGTTACCTATTGTATGCATGTATATTGTTTATGCTGATTGTTACAGTTGTAATGTGTTACCTATTGTATGCATGTATATTGTTTATGCTGATTGTTACAGTTGTAATGTGTTACCTATTGTATGCATGTATATTGTTTATGCTGATTGTTACAGTTGTAATGTGTTACCTATTGTATGCATGTATATTGTTTATGTTGATTGTTACAGTTGTAATGTGTTACCTATTGTATGCATGTATATTGTGTATGTTGATTGTTACAGTTGTAATGTGTTACCTATTGTATGCATGTATATTGTTTATGTTGATTGTTACAGTTGTAATGTGTTACCTATTGTATGCATGTATATTGTTTATGTTGATTGATACAGTTGTAATGTGTTACCTATTGTAAAAATGTATATTGTTTATGCTGATTGTTACAGTTGTAATGTGTTACCTATTGTATGGATGTATATTGTTTATGCTGATTATTACAGTTGTAATGTGTTACATATTGTATGCATGTATATTGTTTATGCTGATTGTTACAGTTGTAATGTGTTACCTATTGTATACATGTATATTGTTTATGCTGATTGTTACAGTTGTAATGTGTTACCTATTGTATACATGATATTGTTTATGCTGATTGTTACAGTTGTAATGTGTTACCTATTGTATGCATGTATATTGTTTATGTTGATTATTACAGTTGTAATGTGTTACCTATTGTATGCATGTATATTGTTTATGCTGATTGTTACAGTTGTAATGTGTTACCTATTGTATACATGTATATTGTTTATGCTGATTGTTACAGTTGTAATGTGTTACCTATTGTATACATGTATATTGTTTATGTTGATTATTACAGTTGTAATGTGTTACCTATTGTATGCATGTATATTGTTTATGCTGATTGTTACAGTTGTAATGTGTTACCTATTGTATGCATGTATATTGTTTATGCTGATTGTTACAGTTGTAATGTGTTACCTATTGTATGCATGTATATTGTTTATGTTGATTGTTACAGTTGTAATGTGTTACCTATTGTAAAAATGTATATTGTTTATGCTGATTGTTACAGTTGTAATGTGTTACCTATTGTATGGATGTATATTGTTTATGCTGATTGTTACAGTTGTAATGTGTTACCTATTGTATGTATGTATATTGTTTATGTTGATTGTTACAGTTGTAATGTGTTACCTATTGTATGCATGTATATTGTTTATGCTGATTATTACAGTTGTAATGTGTTACCTATTGTATGCATGTATATTGTTTATGCTGATTGTTACAGTTGTAATGTGTTACCTATTGTATGCATGTATATTGTTTATGCTGATTGTTACAGTTGTAATGTGTTACCTATTGTATGCATGTATATTGTTTATGCTGATTGTTACAGTTGTAATGTGTTACCTATTGTATGCATGTATATTGTTTATGTTGATTGTTACAGTTGTAATGTGTTACCTATTGTATGCATGTATATTGTTTATGCTGATTGTTACAGTTGTAATGTGTTACCTATTGTATGCATGTATATTGTTTATGCTGATTGTTACAGTTGTAATGTGTTACCTATTGTACACATGTATATTGTTTATGTTGATTATTACAGTTGTAATGTGTTACCTATTGTATGCATGTATATTGTTTATGCTGATTGTTACAGTTGTAATGTGTTACCTATTGTATGCATGTATATTGTTTATGCTGATTGTTACAGTTGTAATGTGTTACCTATTGTATGCATGTATATTGTTTATGTTGATTATTACTGTTGTAATGTGTTACATACTGTATGCATGTATATTGTTTATGCTGATTGTTACAGTTGTAATGTGTTACCTATTGTATACATGTATATTGTTTATGCTGATTGTTACAGTTGTAATGTGTTACCTATTGTATACATGATATTGTTTATGCTGATTGTTACAGTTGTAATGTGTTACCTATTGTATGCATGTATATTGTTTATGTTGATTATTACAGTTGTAATGTGTTACCTATTGTATGCATGTATATTGTTTATGCTGATTGTTACAGTTGTAATGTGTTACCTATTGTATACATGTATATTGTTTATGCTGATTGTTACAGTTGTAATGTGTTACCTATTGTATACATGTATATTGTTTATGTTGATTATTACAGTTGTAATGTGTTACCTATTGTATGCATGTATATTGTTTATGCTGATTGTTACAGTTGTAATGTGTTACCTATTGTATGCATGTATATTGTTTATGCTGATTGTTACAGTTGTAATGTGTTACCTATTGTATGCATGTATATTGTTTATGCTGATTGTTACAATTGTAATGTGTTACCTATTGTATGCATGTATATTGTTTATGCTGATTGTTACAGTTGTAATGTGTTACCTATTGTATGCATGTATATTGTTTATGCTGATTGTTACAGTTGTAATGTGTTACCTATTGTATGCATGTATATTGTTTATGCTGATTGTTACAGTTGTAATGTGGTACCTATTGTATGCATGTATATTGTTTATTCTGATTGTTACAGTTGTAATGTGTTACCTATTGTATTCATGTATATTGTTTATGCTGATTGTTACAGTTGTAATGTGTTACCTATTGTATGCATGTATATTGTTTATGCTGATTGTTACAGTTGTAATGTGTTACCTATTGTATGCATGTATATTGTTTATGCTGATTGTTACAGTTGTAATGTGTTACCTATTGTATGCATGTATATTGTTTATGCTGATTGTTACAGTTGTAATGTGTTACCTATTGTATGCATGTATATTGTTTATGCTGATTGTTACAGTTGTAATGTGTTACCTATTGTATGCATGTATATTTTTTATGCTGATTGTTACAGTTGTAATGTGTTACCTATTGTATGCATGTATATTGATTATGTTGATTGTTACAGTTGTAATGTGTTACCTATTGTATGCATGTATATTGTTTATGCTGATTGTTACAGTTGTAATGTGTTACCTATTGTATGCATGTATATTGTTTATGCTGATTGTTACAGTTGTAATGTGTTACCTATTGTATGCATGTATATTGTTTATGTTGATTGTTAGAGTTGTAATGTGTTACCTATTGTATGCATGTATATTGTTTATGCTGATTGTTACAATTGTAATGTGTTACCTATTGTATGGATGTATATTGTTTATGCTGATTGTTACAGTTGTAATGTGTTACCTATTGTATGTATGTATATTGTTTATGTTGATTGTTACAGTTGTAATGTTTTACCTATTGTATGCATGTATATTGTTTATGCTGATTGTTACAGTTGTAATGTGTTACCTATTGTATGCATGTATATTGTTTATGCTGATTGTTACAGTTGTAATGTGTTACCTATTGTATGCATGTATATTGTTTATGCTGATTGTTACAGTTGTAATGTGTTACCTATTGTATGCATGTATATTGTTTATGCTGATTGTTACAGTTGTAATGTGTTACCTATTGTATGCATGTATATTGTTTATGTTGATTGTTACAGTTGTAATGTGTTACCTATTGTATGCATGTATATTGTGTATGTTGATTGTTACAGTTGTAATGTGTTACCTATTGTATGCATGTATATTGTTTATGTTGATTGTTACAGTTGTAATGTGTTACCTATTGTATGCATGTATATTGTTTATGTTGATTGATACAGTTGTAATGTGTTACCTATTGTAAAAATGTATATTGTTTATGCTGATTGTTACAGTTGTAATGTGTTACCTATTGTATGGATGTATATTGTTTATGCTGATTATTACAGTTGTAATGTGTTACATATTGTATGCATGTATATTGTTTATGCTGATTGTTACAGTTGTAATGTGTTACCTATTGTATACATGTATATTGTTTATGCTGATTGTTACAGTTGTAATGTGTTACCTATTGTATACATGATATTGTTTATGCTGATTGTTACAGTTGTAATGTGTTACCTATTGTATGCATGTATATTGTTTATGTTGATTATTACAGTTGTAATGTGTTACCTATTGTATGCATGTATATTGTTTATGCTGATTGTTACAGTTGTAATGTGTTACCTATTGTATACATGTATATTGTTTATGCAGATTGTTACAGTTGTAATGTGTTACCTATTGTATACATGTATATTGTTTATGTTGATTATTACAGTTGTAATGTGTTACCTATTGTATGCATGTATATTGTTTATGCTGATTGTTACAGTTGTAATGTGTTACCTATTGTATGCATGTATATTGTTTATGCTGATTGTTACAGTTGTAATGTGTTACCTATTGTATGCATGTATATTGTTTATGCTGATTGTTACAATTGTAATGTGTTACCTATTGTATGCATGTATATTGTTTATGCTGATTGTTACAGTTGTAATGTGTTACCTATTGTATGCATGTATATTGTTTATGCTGATTGTTACAGTTGTAATGTGTTACCTATTGTATGCATGTATATTGTTTATGCTGATTGTTACAGTTGTAATGTGGTACCTATTGTATGCATGTATATTGTTTATTCTGATTGTTACAGTTGTAATGTGTTACCTATTGTATTCATGTATATTGTTTATGCTGATTGTTACAGTTGTAATGTGTTACCTATTGTATGCATGTATATTGTTTATGCTGATTGTTACAGTTGTAATGTGTTACCTATTGTATGCATGTATATTGTTTATGCTGATTGTTACAGTTGTAATGTGTTACCTATTGTATGCATGTATATTGTTTATGCTGATTGTTACAGTTGTAATGTGTTACCTATTGTATGCATGTATATTGTTTATGCTGATTGTTACAGTTGTAATGTGTTACCTATTGTATGCATGTATATTTTTTATGCTGATTGTTACAGTTGTAATGTGTTACCTATTGTATGCATGTATATTGATTATGTTGATTGTTACAGTTGTAATGTGTTACCTATTGTATGCATGTATATTGTTTATGCTGATTGTTACAGTTGTAATGTGTTACCTATTGTATGCATGTATATTGTTTATGCTGATTGTTACAGTTGTAATGTGTTACCTATTGTATGCATGTATATTGTTTATGCTGATTGTTACAGTTGTAATGTGTTACCTATTGTATGCATGTATATTGTTTATGCTGATTGTTACAGTTGTAATGTGTTACCTATTGTATGCATGTATATTGTTTATGCTGATTGTTACAGTTGAAATGTGTTACCTATTGTAAAAATGTATATTGTTTATGCTGATTGTTACAGTTGTAATGTGTTACCTATTGTATGCATGTATATTGTTTAAGCTGATTGTTACAGTTGTAATGTGTTACCTATTGTATGTATGTATATTGTTTATGCTGATTGTTACAGTTGTAATGTGTTACCTATTGTATGCATGTATATTGTTTATGCTGATTGTTACAGTTGTAATGTGTTACCTATTGTATGCATGTATATTGTTTATGCTGATTGTTACAGTTGTAATGTGTTACCTATTGTATGCATGTATATGGTTTATGTTGATTGTTACAGTTGTAATGTGTTACCTATTGTATGCATGTATATTGTTTATGTTGATTGTTACAGTTGTAATGTGGTACCTATTGTATGCATGTATATTGTTTATGTTGATTGTTACAGTTGTAATGTGTTACCTATTGTATGCATGTATATTGTTTATGCTGATTGTTACAGTTGTAATGTGTTACCTATTGTATGCATGTATATTGTTTATGTTGATTGTTACAGTTGTAATGTTGTACCTATTGTATGCATGTATATTGTTTATGCTGATTGTTACAGTTGCAATGTGTTACCTATTGTATGCATGTATATTGTTTATGTTGATTGTTACAGTTGTAATGTGTTACCTATTGTATGCATGTATATGGTTTATGTTGATTGTTACAGTTGTAATGTGTTACCTATTGTATGCATGTATATTGTTTATGCTGATTGTTACAGTTGTAATGTGTTACCTATTGTATGCATGTATATTGTTTATGCTGATTGTTACAGTTGTAATGTGGTACCTATTGTATGCATGTATATTGTTTATGCTGATTGTTACAGTTGTAATGTGTTACCTATTGTATGCATGTATATGGTTTATGCTGATTGTTACAGTTGTAATGTGTTACCTATTGTATGCATGTATATTGTTTATGTTGATTGTTACAGTTGTAATGTGTTACCTATTGTAAAAATGTATATTGTTTATGCTGATTGTTACAGTTGTAATGTGTTACCTATTGTATGGATGTATATTGTTTATGCTGATTGTTAGAGTTGTAATGTGTTACCTATTGTATGTATGTATATTGTTTATGTTGATTGTTACAGTTGTAATGTGTTACCTATTGTATGCATGTATATTGTTTATGCTGATTATTACAGTTGTAATGTGTTACCTATTGTATGCATGTATATTGTTTATGCTGATTGTTACAGTTGTAATGTGGTACCTATTGTATGCATGTATATTGTTTATGCTGATTGTTACAGTTGTAATGTGTTACCTATTGTATGCATGTATATGGTTTATGCTGATTGTTACAGTTGTAATGTGTTAACTATTGTATGCATGTACATTGTATATGCTGATTGTTACAGTTGTAATGTGTTACCTATTGTATGCATGTATATTGTTTTTGTTGATTGTTACAGTTGTAATGTGTTACCTATTGTATGCATGTATATTGTTTATGCTGATTGTTACAGTTGTAATGTGTTACCTATTGTATGCATGTATATTGTTTATGCTGATTGTTACAGTTGTAATGTGTTACCTATTGTATGCATGTATATTGTTTATGCTGATTGTTACAGTTGTAATGTGTTACCTATTGTATGCATGTATATTGTTTATGCTGATTGTTACAGTTGTAATGTGTTACCTATTGTATGCATGTATATTGTTTATGCTGATTGTTACAGTTGTAATGTGTTACCTATTGTATGCATGTATATTGTTTATGCTGATTGTTACAGTTGTAATGTGTTACCTATTGTATGCATGTATATTGTTTATGCTGATTGTTACAGTTGTAATGTGTTACCTATTGTATGCATGTATATTGTTTATGCTGATTGTTACAGTTGTAATGTGTTACCTATTGTATGCATGTATATACTTTATGCTGATTGTTACAGTTGTAATGTGTTACCTATTGTATGCATGTATATTGTTTATGCTGATTGTTACAGTTGTAATGTGTTACCTATTGTATGCATGTATATTGTTTATGTTGATTGTTACAGTTGTAATGTGTTACCTATTGTATGCATGTATATTGTTTATGCTGATTGTTACAGTTGTAATGTGTTACCTATTGTATGCATGTATATTGTTTATGCTGATTGTTACAGTTGTAATGTGTTACATATTGTATGCATGTATATTGTTTATGCTGATTGTTACAGTTGTAATGTGTTACCTATTGTATGCATGTATATTGTTTATGCTGATTGTTACAGTTGTAATGTGTGACCTATTGTAAAAATGTATATTGTTTATGCTGATTGTTACAGTTGTAATGTGTTACCTATTGTATGCATGTATATTGTTTATGCTGATTGTTACAGTTGTAATGTGTTACCTATAGTATGTATGTATATTGTTTATGCTGATTGTTACAGTTGTAATGTGTTACCTATTGTATGCATGTATATTGTTTATGCTGATTGTTACAGTTGTAATGTGTTACCTATTGTATGCATGTATATTGTTTATGCTGATTGTTACAGTTGTAATGTGTTACCTATTGTATGCATGTATATGGTTTATGTTGATTGTTACAGTTGTAATGTGTTACCTATTGTATGCATGTATATTGTTTATGTTGATTGTTACAGTTGTAATGTGGTACCTATTGTATGCATGTATATTGTTTATGTTGATTGTTACAGTTGTAATGTGTTACCTATTGTATGCATGTATATTGTTTATGCTGATTGTTACAGTTGTAATGTGTTACCTATTGTATGCATGTATATTGTTTATGCTGATTATTACAGTTGTAATGTGTTACCTATTGTATGCATGTATATTGTTTATGTTGATTGTTACAGTTGTAATGTGGTACCTATTGTATGCATGTATCTTGTTTATGCTGATTGTTACAGTTGCAATGAGTTACCTATTGTATGCATGTATATTGTTTATGCTGATTGTTACAGTTGTAATGTGTTACCTATTGTATGCATGTATATTGTTTATGCTGATTGTTACAGTTGTAATGTGTTACCTATTGTATGCATGTATATTGTTTATGTTGATTGTTACAGTTGTAATGTGTTACCTATTGTATGCATGTATATTGTTTATGCTGATTGTTACAGTTGTAATGTGTTACCTATTGTATGCATGTATATTGTTTATGTTGATTGTTACAGTTGTAATGTGTTACCTATTGTATGCATGTATATTGTTTATGCTGATTGTTACAGTTGTAATGTGTTACCTATTGTATGCATGTATATTGTTTATGCTGATTGTTACAGTTGTAATGTGTTACCTATTGTATGCATGTATATTGTTTATGCTGATTGTTACAGTTGTAATGTGTTACCTATTGTATGCATGTATATTGTTTATGTTGATTGTTACAGTTGTAATGTGTTACCTATTGTAAAAATGTATATTGTTTATGCTGATTGTTACAGTTGTAATGTGTTACCTATTGTATGGATGTATATTGTTTATGCTGATTGTTACAGTTGTAATGTGTTACCTATTGTATGTATGTATATTGTTTATGTTGATTGTTACAGTTGTAATGTTTTACCTATTGTATGCATGTATATTGTTTATGCTGATTGTTACAGTTGTAATGTGTTACCTATTGTATGCATGTATATTGTTTATGCTGATTGTTACAGTTGTAATGTGTTACCTATTGTATGCATGTATATTGTTTATGCTGATTGTTACAGTTGTAATGTGTTACCTATTGTATGCATGTATATTGTTTATGTTGATTGTTACAGTTGTAATGTGTTACCTATTGTATGCATGTATATTGTGTATGTTGATTGTTACAGTTGTAATGTGTTACCTATTGTATGCATGTATATTGTTTATGTTGATTGTTACAGTTGTAATGTGTTACCTATTGTATGCAAGTATATTGTTTATGCTGATTGTTACAGTTGTAATGTGTTACCTATTGTATGCATGTATGTTGTTTATGCTGATTGTTACAGTTGTAATGTGTTACCTATTGTATGCATGTATATTGTTTATGCTGATTGTTACAGTTGTAATGTGGTACCTATTGTATGCATGTATATTGTTTATGCTGATTGTTACAGTTGTAATGTGTTACCTATTGTATGCATGTATATGGTTTATGCTGATTGTTACAGTTGTAATGTGTTACCTATTGTATGCATGTATATTGTATATGCTGATTGTTACAGTTGTAATGTGTTACCTATTGTATGCATGTATATTGTTTATGTTGATTGTTACAGTTGTAATGTGATACCTATTGTATGCATGTATATTGTTTATGCTGATTATTACAGTTGTAATGTGTTACCTATTGTATGCATGTATATTGTTTATGCTGATTGTTACAGTTGTAATGTGTTACCTATTGTATGCATGTATATTGTTTATGCTGATTATTACAGTTGTAATGTGTTACCTATTGTATGCATGTATATTGTTTATGTTGATTGTTACAGTTGTAATGTGTTACCCATTGTATGCATGTATATTGTTTATGCTGATTGTTACAGTTGTAATGTGTTACCTATTGTATGCATGTATATTGTTTATGCTGATTGTTACAGTTGTAATGTGTTACCTATTGTATGCATGTATATTGTTTATGCTGATTGTTACAGTTGTAATGTGTTACCTATTGTATGCATGTATATTGTTTATGCTGATTGTTACAGTTGTAATGTGTTACCTATTGTATGCATGTATATTGTTTATGCTGATTGTTACAGTTGTAATGTGTTACGTATTGTATGCATGTATATTGTTTATGCTGATTGTTACAGTTGTAATGTGTTACCTATTGTATGCATGTATATGGTTTATGTTGATTGTTACAGTTGTAATGTGTTACCTATTGTATGCATGTATATTGTTTATGTTGATTGTTACAGTTGTAATGTGTTACCTATTGTATGCATGTATATTGTTTATGCTGATTGTTACAGTTGTAACGTGTTACCTATTGTATGCATGTATATGGTTTATGTTGATTGTTACAGTTGTAATGTGTTACCTATTGTATGCATGTATATTGTTTATGCTGATTGTTACAGTTGTAATGTGTTACCTATTGTATGCATGTATATTGTTTATGCTGATTATTACAGTTGTAATGTGTTACCTATTGTATGCATGTATATTGTTTATGCTGATTGTTACAGTTGTAATGTGTTACCTATTGTATGCATGTATATTGTTTATGCTGATTGTTACAGTTGTAATGTGTTACCTATTGTATGCATGTATATTGTTTATGCTGATTTTTACAGTTGTAAAGTGTTACCTATTGTATGCATGTATATTGTTTATGCTGATTGTTACAGTTGTAATGTGTTACCTATTGTATGCATGTATATTGTTTATGTTGATTGTTACAGTTGTAATGTGTTACCTATTGTATGCATGTATAATGTTTATGCTGATTGTTACAGTTGTAATGTGTTACCTATTGTATGCAAGTATATTGTTTATGCTGATTGTTACAGTTGTAATGTGTTACCTATTGTACACATGTATATTGTTTATGTTGATTATTACAGTTTTAATGTGTTACCAATTGTATGCATGTATATTGTTTATGCTGATTGTTACAGTTGTAATGTGTTACCTATTGTATGCATGTATATTGTTTATGCTGATTGTTACAGTTGTAATGTGTTACCTATTGTATGCATGTATATTGTTTATGTTGATTATTACAGTTGTAATGTGTTACCTATTGTATGCATGTATATTGTTTATGCTGATTGTTACAGTTGTAATGTGTTACCTATTGTATACATGTATATTGTTTATGCTGATTGTTACAGTTGTAATGTGTTACCTATTGTATACATGATATTGTTTATGCTGATTGTTACAGTTGTAATGTGTTACCTATTGTATGCATGTATATTGTTTATGTTGATTATTACAGTTGTAATGTGTTACCTATTGTATGCATGTATATTGTTTATGCTGATTGTTACAGTTGTAATGTGTTACCTATTGTATACATGTATATTGTTTATGCTGATTGTTACAGTTGTAATGTGTTACCTATTGTATACATGTATATTGTTTATGTTGATTATTACAGTTGTAATGTGTTACCTATTGTATGCATGTATATTGTTTATGCTGATTGTTACAGTTGTAATGTGTTACCTATTGTATGCATGTATATTGTTTATGCTGATTGTTACAGTTGTAATGTGTTACCTATTGTATGCATGTATATTGTTTATGCTGATTGTTACAATTGTAATGTGTTACCTATTGTATGCATGTATATTGTTTATGCTGATTGTTACAGTTGTAATGTGTTACCTATTGTATGCATGTATATTGTTTATGCTGATTGTTACAGTTGTAATGTGTTACCTATTGTATGCATGTATATTGTTTATGCTGATTGTTACAGTTGTAATGTGGTACCTATTGTATGCATGTATATTGTTTATTCTGATTGTTACAGTTGTAATGTGTTACCTATTGTATTCATGTATATTGTTTATGCTGATTGTTACAGTTGTAATGTGTTACCTATTGTATGCATGTATATTGTTTATGCTGATTGTTACAGTTGTAATGTGTAACCTATTGTATGCATGTATATTGTTTATGCTGATTGTTACAGTTGTAATGTGTTACCTATTGTATGCATGTATATTGTTTATGCTGATTGTTACAGTTGTAATGTGTTACCTATTGTATGCATGTATATTGTTTATGCTGATTGTTACAGTTGTAATGTGTTACCTATTGTATGCATGTATATTGTTTATGCTGATTGTTACAGTTGTAATGTGTTACCTATTGTATGCATGTATATTGATTATGTTGATTGTTACAGTTGTAATGTGTTACCTATTGTATGCATGTATATTGTTTATGCTGATTGTTACAGTTGTAATGTGTTACCTATTGTATGCATGTATATTGTTTATGCTGATTGTTACAGTTGTAATGTGTTACCTATTGTATGCATGTATATTGTTTATGCTGATTGTTACAGTTGTAATGTGTTACCTATTGTATGCATGTATATTGTTTATGCTGATTGTTACAGTTGTAATGTGTTACCTATTGTATGCATGTATATTGTTTATGCTGATTGTTACAGTTGAAATGTGTTACCTATTGTAAAAATGTATATTGTTTATGCTGATTGTTACAGTTGTAATGTGTTACCTATTGTATGCATGTATATTGTTTATGCTGATTGTTACAGTTGTAATGTGTTACCTATTGTATGTATGTATATTGTTTATGCTGATTGTTACAGTTGTAATGTGTTACCTATTGTATGCATGTATATTGTTTATGCTGATTGTTACAGTTGTAATGTGTTACCTATTGTATGCATGTATATTGTTTATGCTGATTGTTACAGTTGTAATGTGTTACCTATTGTATGCATGTATATGGTTTATGTTGATTGTTACAGTTGTAATGTGTTACCTATTGTATGCATGTATATTGTTTATGTTGATTGTTACAGTTGTAATGTGGTACCTATTGTATGCATGTATATTGTTTATGTTGATTGTTACAGTTGTAATGTGTTACCTATTGTATGCATGTATATTGTTTATGCTGATTGTTACAGTTGTAATGTGTTACCTATTGTATGCATGTATATTGTTTATGTTGATTGTTACAGTTGTAATGTGGTACCTATTGTATGCATGTATATTGTTTATGCTGATTGTTACAGTTGCAATGTGTTACCTATTGTATGCATGTATATTGTTTATGTTGATTGTTACAGTTGTAATGTGTTACCTATTGTATGCATGTATATGGTTTATGTTGATTGTTACAGTTGTAATGTGTTACCTATTGTATGCATGTATATTGTTTATGTTGATTGTTACAGTTGTAATGTGGTACCTATTGTATGCATGTATATTGTTTATGTTGATTGTTACAGTTGTAATGTGTTACCTATTGTATGCATGTATATTGTTTATGCTGATTGTTACAGTTGTAATGTGTTACCTATTGTATGTATGTATATTGTTTATGTTGATTGTTACAGTTGTAATGTGTTACCTATTGTATGCATGTATATTGTTTATGCTGATTGTTACAGTTGTAATGTGTTACCTATTGTATGCATGTATATTGTTTATGCTGATTGTTACAGTTGTAATGTGGTACCTATTGTATGCATGTATATTGTTTATGCTGATTGTTACAGTTGTAATGTGTTACCTATTGTATGCATGTATATGGTTTATGCTGATTGTTACAGTTGTAATGTGTTAACTATTGTATGCATGTATATTGTATATGCTGATTGTTACAGTTGTAATGTGTTACCTATTGTATGCATGTATATTGTTTTTGTTGATTGTTACAGTTGTAATGTGTTACCTATTGTATGCATGTATATTGTTTATGCTGATTGTTACAGTTGTAATGTGTTACCTATTGTATGCATGTATATTGTTTATGCTGATTGTTACAGTTGTAATGTGTTACATATTGTATGCATGTATATTGTTTATGCTGATTGTTACAGTTGTAATGTGTTACCTATTGTATGCATGTATATTGTTTATGCTGATTGTTACAGTTGTAATGTGTTACCTATTGTATGCATGTATATTGTTTATGCTGATTGTTACAGTTGTAATGTGTTACCTATTGTATGCATGTATATTGTTTATGTTGATTGTTACAGTTGTAATGTGTTACCTATTGTAAAAATGTATATTGTTTATGCTGATTGTTACAGTTGTAATGTGTTACCTATTGTATGGATGTATATTGTTTATGCTGATTGTTACAGTTGTAATGTGTTACCTATTGTATGTATGTATATTGTTTATGTTGATTGTTACAGTTGTAATGTGTTACCTATTGTATGCATGTATATTGTTTATGCTGATTGTTACAGTTGTAATGTGTTACCTATTGTATGCATGTATATTGTTTATGCTGATTGTTACAGTTGTAATGTGGTACCTATTGTATGCATGTATATTGTTTATGCTGATTGTTACAGTTGTAATGTGTTACCTATTGTATGCATGTATATGGTTTATGCTGATTGTTACAGTTGTAATGTGTTAACTATTGTATGCATGTATATTGTATATGCTGATTGTTACAGTTGTAATGTGTTACCTATTGTATGCATGTATATTGTTTTTGTTGATTGTTACAGTTGTAATGTGTTACCTATTGTATGCATGTATATTGTTTATGCTGATTGTTACAGTTGTAATGTGTTACCTATTGTATGCATGTATATTGTTTATGCTGATTGTTACAGTTGTAATGTGTTACCTATTGTATGCATGTATATTGTTTATGCTGATTGTTACAGTTGTAATGTGTTACCTATTGTATGCATGTATATTGTTTATGCTGATTGTTACAGTTGTAATGTGTTACCTATTGTATGCATGTATATTGTTTATGCTGATTGTTACAGTTGTAATGTGTTACCTATTGTATGCATGTATATTGTTTATGCTGATTGTTACAGTTGTAATGTGTTACCTATTGTGTGCATGTATATTGTTTATGCTGATTGTTACAGTTGTAATGTGTTACCTATTGTATGCATGTATATTGTTTATGCTGATTGTTACAGTTGTAATGTGTTACCTATTGTATGCATGTATATTGTTTATGCTGATTGTTACAGTTGTAATGTGTTACCTATTGTATGCATGTATATTGTTTATGCTGATTGTTACAGTTGTAATGTGTTACCTATTGTATGCATGTATATTGTTTATGTTGATTGTTACAGTTGTAATGTGTTACCTATTGTATGCATGTATATTGTTTATGCTGATTGTTACAGTTGTAATGTGTTACCTATTGTATGCATGTATATTGTTTATGCTGATTGTTACAGTTGTAATATGTTACATATTGTATGCATGTATATTGTTTATGCTGATTGTTACAATTGTAATGTGTTACCTATTGTATGCATGTATATTGTTTATGCTGATTGTTACAGTTGTAATGTGTTACCTATTGTAAAAAATGTATATTGTTTATGCTGATTGTTACAGTTGTAATGTGTTACCTATTGTATGCATGTATATTGTTTATGCTGATTGTTACAGTTGTAATGTGTTACCTATAGTATGTATGTATATTGTTTATGCTGATTGTTACAGTTGTAATGTGTTACCTATTGTATGCATGTATATTGTTTATGCTGATTGTTACAGTTGTAATGTGTTACCTATTGTATGCATGTATATTGTTTATGCTGATTGTTACAGTTGTAATCTGTTACCTATTGTATGCATGTATATGGTTTATGTTGATTGTTACAGTTGTAATGTGTTACCTATTGTATGCATGTATATTGTTTATGTTGATTGTTACAGTTGTAATGTGGTACCTATTGTATGCATGTATATTGTTTATGTTGATTGTTACAGTTGTAATGTGTTACCTATTGTATGCATGTATATTGTTTATGCTGATTGTTACAGTTGTAATGTGTTACCTATTGTATGCATGTATATTGTTTATGCTGATTATTACAGTTGTAATGTGTTACCTATTGTATGCATGTATATTGTTTATGTTGATTGTTACAGTTGTAATGTGGTACCTATTGTATGCATGTATATTGTTTATGCTGATTGTTACAGTTGCAATGTGTTACCTATTGTATGCATGTATATTGTTTATGCTGATTGTTACAGTTGTAATGTGTTACCTATTGTATGCATGTATATTGTTTATGCTGATTGTTACAGTTGTAATGTGTTACCTATTGTATGCATGTATATTGTTTAGGTTGATTGTTACAGTTGTAATGTGTTACCTATTGTATGCATGTATATTGTTTATGCTGATTGTTACAGTTGTAATGTGTTACCTATTGTATGCATGTATATTGTTTATGTTGATTGTCACAGTTGTAATGTGTTACCTATTGTATGCATGTAGATTGTTTATGCTGATTGTTACAGTTGTAATGTGTTACCTATTGTATGCATGTATATTGTTTATGCTGATTGTTACAGTTGTAATGTGTTACCTATTGTATGCATGTATATTGTTTATGCTGATTGTTACAGTTGTAATGTGTTACCTATTGTATGCATGTATATTGTTGATGTTGATTGTTACAGTTGTAATGTGTTACCTATTGTAAAAATGTATATTGTTTATGCTGATTGTTACAGTTGTAATGTGTTACCTATTGTATGGATGTATATTGTTTATGCTGATTGTTACAGTTGTAATGTGTTACCTATTGTATGTATGTATATTGTTTATGTTGATTGTTACAGTTGTAATGTTTTACCTATTGTATGCATGTATATTGTTTATGCTGATTGTTACAGTTGTAATGTGTTACCTATTGTATGCATGTATATTGTTTATGCTGATTGTTACAGTTGTAATGTGTTACCTATTGTATGCATGTATATTGTTTATGCTGATTGTTACAGTTGTAATGTGTTACCTATTGTATGCATGTATATTGTTTATGTTGATTGTTACAGTTGTAATGTGTTACCTATTGTATGCATGTATATTGTGTATGTTTATTGTTACAGTTGTAATGTGTTACCTATTGTATGCATGTATATTGTTTATGTTGATTGTTACAGTTGTAATGTGTTACCTATTGTATGCATGTATATTGTTTATGCTGATTGTTACAGTTGTAATGTGTTACCTATTGTATGCATGTATATTGTTTATGCTGATTGTTACAGTTGTAATGTGTTACCTATTGTATGCATGTATATTGTTTATGCTGATTGTTACAGTTGTAATGTGGTACCTATTGTATGCATGTATATTGTTTATGCTGATTGTTACAGTTGTAATGTGTTACCTATTGTATGCATGTATATGGTTTATGCTGATTGTTACAGTTGTAATGTGTTACCTATTGTATGCATGTATATTGTATATGCTGATTGTTACAGTTGTAATGTGTTACCTATTGTATGCATGTATATTGTTTATGTTGATTGTTACAGTTGTAATGTGATACCTATTGTATGCATGTATATTGTTTATGCTGATTATTACAGTTGTAATGTGTTACCTATTGTATGCATGTATATTGTTTATGCTGATTGTTACAGTTGTAATGTGTTACCAATTGTATGCATGTATATTGTTTTAGCTGATTATTACAGTTGTAATGTGTTACCTATTGTATGCATGTATATTGTTTATGTTGATTGTTACAGTTGTAATGTGTTACCTATTGTATGCATGTATATTGTTTATGCTGATTGTTACAGTTGTAATGTGTTACCTATTGTATGCATGTATATTGTTTATGCTGATTGTTACAGTTGTAATGTGTTACCTATTGTATGCATGTATATTGTTTATGCTGATTGTTACAGTTGTAATGTGTTACCTATTGTATGCATGTATATTGTTTATGCTGATTGTTACAGTTGTAATGTGTTACCTATTGTATGCATGTATATTGTTTATGCTGATTGTTACAGTTGTAATGTGTTACCTATTGTATGCATGTATATTGTTTATGCTGATTGTTACAGTTGTAATGTGTTACCTATTGTATGCATGTATATGGTTTATGTTGATTGTTACAGTTGTAATGTGTTACCTATTGTATGCATGTATATTGTTTATGTTGATTGTTACAGTTGTAATGTGTTACCTATTGTATGCATGTATATTGTTTATGCTGATTGTTACAGTTGTAATGTGTTACCTATTGTATGCATGTATATTGTTTATGCTGATTGTTACAGTTGTAATGTGTTACCTATTGTATGCATGTATATTGTTTATGCTGATTGTTACAGTTGTAATGTGTTACCTATTGTATGCATGTATATTGTTTATGCTGATTGTTACAGTTGTAATGTGTTACCTATTGTATGCATGTACTATATTGTTTATGCTGATTGTTACAGTTGTAATGTGTTACCTATTGTATGCATGTATATGGTTTATGCTGATTGTTACAGTTGTAATGTGTTACCTATTGTATGCATGTATATTGTATATGCTGATTGTTACAGTTGTAATGTGTTACCTATTGTATGCATGTATATTGTTTATGTTGATTGTTACAGTTGTAATGTGATACCTATTGTATGCATGTATATTGTTTATGCTGATTATTACAGTTGTAATGTGTTACCTATTGTATGCATGTATATTGTTTATGCTGATTGTTACAGTTGTAATGTGTTACCTATTGTATGCATGTATATTGTTTATGCTGATTATTACAGTTGTAATGTGTTACCTATTGTATGCATGTATATTGTTTATGTTGATTGTTACATTTGTAATGTGTTACCTATTGTATGCATGTATATTGTTTATGCTGATTGTTACAGTTGTAATGTGTTACCTATTGTATGCATGTATATTGTTTATGCTGATTGTTACAGTTGTAATGTGTTACCTATTGTATGCATGTATATTGTTTATGCTGATTGTTACAGTTGTAATGTGTTACCTATTGTATGCATGTATATTGTTTATGCTGATTGTTACAGTTGTAATGTGTTACCTATTGTATGCATGTATATTGTTTATGCTGATTGTTACAGTTGTAATGTGTTACCTATTGTATGCATGTATATTGTTTATGCTGATTGTTACAGTTGTAATGTGTTACCTATTGTATGCATGTATATTGTTTATGCTGATTGTTACAGTTGTAATGTGTTACCTATTGTATGCATGTATATTGTTTATGCTGATTGTTACAGTTGTAATGTGTTACCTATTCTATGCATGTATATTGTTTATGCTGATTGTTACAGTTGTAATGTGTTACCTATTGTATGCATGTATATTGTTTATGTTGATTGTTACAGTTGTAATGTGTTACCTATTTTATGCATGTATATTGTTTATGCTGATTGTTACAGTTGTAATGTGTTACCTATTGTATGCATGTATATTGTTTATGCTGATTGTTACAGTTGTAATGTGTTACATATTGTATGCATGTATATTGTTTATGCTGATTGTTACAGTTGTAATGTGTTACCTATTGTATGCATGTATATTGTTTATGCTGATTGTTACAGTTGTAATGTGTTACCTATTGTAAAAAATGTATATTGTTTATGCTGATTTTTACAGTTGTAATGTGTTACCTATTGTATGCATGTATATTGTTTATGCTGATTGTTACAGTTGTAATGTGTTACCTATAGTATGTATGTATATTGTTTATGCTGATTGTTACAGTTGTAATGTGTTACCTATTGTATGCATGTATATTGTTTATGCTGATTGTTACAGTTGTAATGTGTTACCTATTGTATGCATGTATATTGTTTATGCTGATTGTTACAGTTGTAATATGTTACCTATTGTATGCATGTATATGGTTTATGTTGATTGTTACAGTTGTAATGTGTTACCTATTGTATGCATGTATATTGTTTATGTTGATTGTTACAGTTGTAATGTGGTACCTATTGTATGCATGTATATTGTTTATGTTGATTGTTACAGTTGTAATGTGTTACCTATTGTATGCATGTATATTGTTTATGCTGATTGTTACAGTTGTAATGTGTTACCTATTGTATGCATGTATATTGTTTATGCTGATTATTACAGTTGTAATGTGTTACCTATTGTATGCATGTATATTGTTTATGTTGATTGTTACAGTTGTAATGTGGTACCTATTGTATGCATGTATATTGTTTATGCTGATTGTTACAGTTGCAATGTGTTACCTATTGTATGCATGTATATTGTTTATGCTGATTGTTACAGTTGTAATGTGTTACCTATTGTATGCATGTATATTGTTTATGCTGATTGTTACAGTTGTAATGTGTTACCTATTGTATGCATGTATATTGTTTATGTTGATTGTTACAGTTGTAATGTGTTACCTATTGTATGCATGTATATTGTTTATGTTGATTTTTACAGTTGTAATGTGTTACCTATTGTATGCATGTATATTGTTTATGCTGATTGTTACAGTTGTAATGTGTTACCTATTGTATGCATGTATATTGTTTATGCTGATTGTTACAGTTGTAATGTGTTACCTATTGTATGCATGTATATTGTTTATGCTGATTGTTACAGTTGTAATGTGGTACCTATTGTATGCATGTATATTGTTTATGCTGATTGTTACAGTTGTAATGTGTTACCTATTGTATGCATGTATATGGTTTATGCTGATTGTTACAGTTGTAATGTGTTACCTATTGTATGCATGTATATTGTATATGCTGATTGTTACAGTTGTAATGTGTTACCTATTGTATGCATGTATATTGTTTATGTTGATTGTTACAGTTGTAATGTGATACCTATTGTATGCATGTATATTGTTTATGCTGATTATTACAGTTGTAATGTGTTACCTATTGTATGCATGTATATTGTTTATGCTGATTGTTACAGTTGTAATGTGTTACCTATTGTATGCATGTATATTGTTTATGCTGATTATTACAGTTGTAATGTGTTACCTATTGTATGCATGTATATTGTTTATGTTGATTGTTACAGTTGTAATGTGTTACCTATTGTATGCATGTATATTGTTTATGCTGATTGTTACAGTTGTAATGTGTTACCTATTGTATGCATGTATATTGTTTATGCTGATTGTTACAGTTGTAATGTGTTACCTATTGTATGCATGTATATTGTTTATGCTGATTGTTACAGTTGTAATGTGTTACCTATTGTATGCATGTATATTGTTTATGCTGATTGTTACAGTTGTAATGTGTTACCTATTGTATGCATGTATATTGTTTATGCTGATTGTTACAGTTGTAATGTGTTACCTATTGTATGCATGTATATGGTTTATGTTGATTGTTACAGTTGTAATGTGTTACCTATTGTATGCATGTATATTGTTTATGTTGATTGTTACAGTTGTAATGTGTTACCTATTGTATGCATGTATATTGTTTATGCTGATTGTTACAGTTGTAATGTGTTACCTATTGTATGCATGTATATTGTTTATGCTGATTGTTACAGTTGTAATGTGTTACCTATTGTATGCATGTATATTGTTTATGCTGATTGTTACAGTTGTAATGTGTTACCTATTGTATGCATGCATATTGTTTATGCTGATTGTTACAGTTGTAATGTGTTACCTATTGTATGCATGTATATTGTTTATGCTGATTGTTACAGTTGTAATGTGTTACCTATTGTATGCATGTATATGGTTTATGCTGATAGTTACAGTTGTAATGTGTTACCTATTGTATGCATGTATATTGTATATGCTGATTGTTACAGTTGTAATGTGTTACCTATTGTATGCATGTATATTGTTTATGTTGATTGTTACAGTTGTAATGTGATACCTATTGTATGCATGTATATTGTTTATGCTGATTATTACAGTTGTAATGTGTTACCTATTGTATGCATGTATATTGTTTATGCTGATTGTTACAGTTGTAATGTGTTACCTATTGTATGCATGTATATTGTTTATGCTGATTATTACAGTTGTAATGTGTTACCTATTGTATGCATGTATATTGTTTATGTTGATTGTTACAGTTGTAATGTGTTACCTATTGTATGCATGTATATTGTTTATGCTGATTGTTACAGTTGTAATGTGTTACCTATTGTATGCATGTATATTGTTTATGCTGATTGTTACAGTTGTAATGTGTTACCTATTGTATGCATGTATATTGTTTATGCTGATTGTTACAGTTGTAATGTGTTACTTATTGTATGCATGTATATTGTTTATGCTGATTGTTACAGTTGTAATGTGTTACCTATTGTATGCATGTATATTGTTTATGCTGATTGTTACAGTTGTAATGTGTTACCTATTGTATGCATGTATATTGTTTATGCTGATTGTTACAGTTGTAATGTGTTACCTATTGTATGCATGTATATGGTTTATGTTGATTGTTACAGTTGTAATGTGTTACCTATTGTATGCATGTATATTGTTTATGATGATTGTTACAGTTGTAATGTGTTACCTATTGTATGCATGTGTATTGTTTATGCTGATTGTTACAGTTGTAATGTGTTACCTATTGTATGCATGTATATGGTTTATGTTGATTGTTACAGTTGTAATGTGTTACCTATTGTATGCATGTATATTGTTTATGCTGATTGTTACAGTTGTAATGTGTTACCTATTGTATGCATGTATATTGTTTATGCTGATTGTTACAGTTGTAATGTGTTACCTATTGTATGCATGTATATTGTTTATGCTGATTGTTACAGTTGTAATGTGTTACCTATTGTACACATGTATATTGTTTATGTTGATTATTACAGTTGTAATGTGTTACCTATTGTATGCATGTATATTGTTTATGCTGATTGTTACAGTTGTAATGTGTTACCTATTGTATGCATGTATATTGTTTATGCTGATTGTTACAGTTGTAATGTGTTACCTATTGTATGCATGTATATTGTTTATGCTGATTGTTACAGTTGTAATGTGGTACCTATTGTATGCATGTATATTGTTTATTCTGATTGTTACAGTTGTAATGTGTTACCTATTGTATGGATGTATATTGTTTATGCTGGTTGTTACAGTTGTAATGTGTTACCTATTGTATGCATGTATATTGTTTATGCTGATTGTTACAATTGTAATGTGTTACCTATTGTATGCATGTATATTGTTTATGCTGATTGTTACAGTTGTAATGTGTTACCTATTGTATGCATGTATATTGTTTATGCTGATTGTTACAGTTGTAATGTGTTACCTATTGTATGCATGTATATTGTTTATGCTGATTGTTACAGTTGTAATGTGGTACCTATTGTATGCATGTATATTGTTTATTCTGATTGTTACAGTTGTAATGTGTTACCTATTGTATTCATGTATATTGTTTATGCTGATTGTTACAGTTGTAATGTGTTACCTATTGTATGCATGTATATTGTTTATGCTGATTGTTACAGTTGTAATGTGTTACCTATTGTATGCATGTATATTGTTTATGCTGATTGTTACAGTTGTAATGTGTTACCTATTGTATGCATGTATATTGTTTATGCTGATTGTTACAGTTGTAATGTGTTACCTATTGTATGCATGTATATTGTTTATGCTGATTGTTACAGTTGTAATGTGTTACCTATTGTATGCATGTATATTGTTTATGCTGATTGTTACAGTTGTAATGTGTTACCTATTGTATGCATGTATATTGATTATGTTGATTGTTACAGTTGTAATGTGTTACCTATTGTATGCATGTATATTGTTTATGCTGATTGTTACAGTTGTAATGTGTTACCTATTGTATGCATGTATATTGTTTATGCTGATTGTTACAGTTGCAATGTGTTACCTATTGTATGCATGTATATTGTTTATGCTGATTGTTACAGTTGTAATGTGTTACCTATTGTATGCATGTATATTGTTTATGCTGATTGTTACAGTTGTAGTGTGTTACCTATTGTATGCATGTATATTGTTTATGCTGATTGTTACAGTTGAAATGTGTTACCTATTGTATGCATGTATATTGTTTATGCTGATTGTTACAGTTGTAATGTGTTACCTATTGTATGCATGTATATTGTTTATGTTGATTGTTACAGTTGTAATGTGTTACCTATTGTATGCATGTATATTGTTTATGCTGATTGTTACAGTTGTAATGTGTTACCTATTGTATGCATGTATAATGTTTATGCTGATTGTTACAATTGTAATGTGTTACCTATTGTATGCATGTATATTGTTTATGCTGATTGTTACAGTTGTAATGTGTTACCTATTGTATGCATGTATATTGTTTATGCTGATTGTTACAGTTGTAATGTGTTACCTATTGTATGCATGTATATTGTTTATGCTGATTGTTACAGTTGTAATGTGTTACCTATTGTATGCATGTATATTGTTTATGTTGATTGTTACAGTTGTAATGTGTTACCTATTGTAAAAATGTATATTGTTTATGCTGATTGTTACAGTTGTAATGTGTTACCTATTGTATGGATGTATATTGTTTATGCTGATTGTTACAGTTGTAATGTGTTACCTATTGTATGTAAGTAAATTGTTTATGTTGATTGTTACAGTTGTAATGTGTTACCTATTGTATGCATGTATATTGTTTATGCTGATTGTTACAGTTGTAATGTGTTACCTATTGTATGCATGTATATTGTTTATGCTGATTGTTACAGTTGTAATGTGTTACCTATTGTATGCATGTATATTGTTTATGCTGATTGTTACAGTTGTAATGTGTTACCTATTGTATGCATGTATATTGTTTATGTTGATTGTTACAGTTGTAATGTGTTACCTATTGTATGCATGTATATTGTGTATGTTGATTGTTACAGTTGTAATGTGTTACCTATTGTATGCATGTATATTGTTTATGTTGATTGTTTCAGTTGTAATGTGTTACCTATTGTATGCATGTATATTGTTTATGCTGATTGTTACAGTTGTAATGTGTTACCTATTGTATGCATGTATATTGTTTATGCTGATTGTTACAGTTGTAATGTGTTACCTATTGTATGCATGTATATTGTTTATGTTGATTGTTACAGTTGTAATGTGTTACCTATTGTATGCATGTATATTGTTTATGCTGATTGTTACAGTTGTAATGTGTTACCTATTGTATGCATGTATATTGTTTATGCTGATTGTTACAGTTGTAATGTGTTACCTATTGTATGCATGTATATTGTTTATGCTGATTGTTACAGTTGTAATGTGTTACCTATTGTATGCATGTATATTGTTTATGCTGATTGTTACAGTTGTAATGTGTTACCTATTGTATGCATGTATATTGTTTATGCTGATTGTTACAGTTGTAATGTGTTACCTATTGTATGCATGTATATGGTTTATGCTGATTGTTACAGTTGTAATGTGTTACCTATTGTATGCATGTATATTGTTTATGCTGATTGTTACAGTTGTAATGTGTAACCTATTGTATGCATGTATATTGTTTATGTTGATTGTTACAGTTGTAATGTGTTACCTATTGTATGCATGTATATTGTTTATGCTGATTATTACAGTTGTAATGTGTTACCTATTGTATGCATGTATATTGTTTATGCTGATTGTTACAGTTGTAATGTGTTACCTATTGTATGCATGTATATTGTTTATGCTGATTATTACAGTTGTAATGTGTTACCTATTGTATGCATGTATATTGTTTATGTTGATTGTTACAGTTGTAATGTGTTACCTATTGTATGCATGTATATTGTTTATGCTGATTGTTACAGTTGTAATGTGTTACCTATTGTATGCATGTATATTGTTTATGCTGATTGTTACAGTTGTAATGTGTTACCTATTGTATGCATGTATATTGTTTATGCTGATTGTTACAGTTGTAATGTGTTACCTATTGTATGCATGTATATTGTTTATGCTGATTGTTACAGTTGTAATGTGTTACCTATTGTATGCATGTATATTGTTTATGCTGATTGTTACAGTTGTAATGTGTTACCTATTGTATGCATGTATATTGTTTATGCTGATTGTTACAGTTGTAATGTGTTACCTATTGTATGCATGTATATTGTTTATGTTGATTGTTACAGTTGTAATGTGTTACCTATTGTATGCATGTATATTGTTTATGCTGATTGTTACAGTTGTAATGTGTTACCTATTGTATGCATGTATATTGTTTATGCTGATTGTTACAGTTGTAATGTGTTACCTATTGTATGCATGTATATTGTTTATGCTGATTGTTACAGTTGTAATGTGTTACCTATTGTATGCATGTATATTGTTTATGCTGATTGTTACAGTTGTAATATGTTACCTATTGTATGCATGTATATTGTTTATGCTGATTGTTACAGTTGTAATGTGTTACCTGTTGTAAAAACGTATATTGTTTATGCTGATTGTTACAGTTGTAATGTGTTACCTATTGTATGCATGTATATTGTTTATGCTGATTGTTACAGTTGTAATGTGTTACCTATTGTATGTATGTATATTGTTTATGCTGATTGTTACAGTTGTAATGTGTTACCTATTGTATGCATGTATATTGTTTATGCTGATTGTTACAGTTGTAATGTGTTACCTATTGTATGCAGGTATATTGTTTATGCTGATTGTTACAGTTGTAATGTGTTACCTATTGTATGCATGTATATGGTTTATGTTGATTGTTACAGTTGTAATGTGTTACCTATTGTATGCATGTATATTGTTTATGCTGATTGTTACAGTTGTAATGTGTTACCTATTGTATGCATGTATATTGTTTATGCTGATTGTTACAGTTGTAATGTGTTACCTATTGTATGCATGTATATTGTTTATGCTGATTGTTACAGTTGTAATGTGTTACCTATTGTATGCATGTATATTGTTTATGCTGATTGTTACAGTTGTAATGTGTTACCTATTGTATGCATGTATATTGTTTATGCTGATTGTTACAGTTGTAATGTGTTACCTATTGTATGCATGTATATTGTTTATGATGATTGTTACAGTTGTAATGTGTTACCTATTGTATGCATGTATATTGTTTATGTTGATTGTTACAGTTGTAATGTGTTACCTATTGTAAAAATGTATATTGCTTATGCTGATTGTTACAGTTGTAATGTGTTACCTATTGTATGGATGTATATTGTTTATGCTGATTGTTACAGTTGTAATGTGTTCCTATTGTATGAATGTATATTGTTTATGTTGATTGTTACAGTTGTAATGTGTTACCTATTGTATGCATGTATATTGTTTATGCTGATTGTTACAGTTGTAATGTGTTACCTATTGTATGCATGTATATTGTTTATGCTGATTGTTACAGTTGTAATGTGTTACCTATTGTATGCATGTATATTGTTTATGCTGATTGTTACAGTTGTAATGTGTTACCTATTGTATGCATGTATATTGTTTATGTTGATTGTTACAGTTGTAATGTGTTACCTATTGTATGCATGTATATTGTTTATGTTGATTGTGACAGTTGTAATGTGTTACCTATTGTATGCATGTATATTGTTTATGTTGATTGTTACAGTTGTAATGTGTTACCTATTGTATGCATGTATATTGTTTATGCTGATTGTTACAGTTGTAATGTGTTACCTATTGTATGCATGTATATTGTTTTTGCTGATTGTTACAGTTGTAATGTGTTACCTATTGTATGCATGTATATTGTTTATGCTGATTGTTACAGTTGTAATGTGGTACCAATTGTATGCATGTATATTGTTTATGCTGATTGTTACAGTTGTAATGTGTTACCTATTGTATGCATGTATATGGTTTATGCTGATTGTTACAGTTGTAATGTGTTACCTATTGTATGCATGTATATTGTATATGCTGATTGTTACAGTTGTAATGTGTTACCTATTGTATGCATGTATATTGTTTATGTTGATTGTTACAGTTGTAATGTGTTACCTATTGTATGCATGTATATTGTTTATGCTGATTGTTACAGTTGTAATGTGTTACCTATTGTATGCATGTATATTGTTTATGTTGATTGTGACAGTTGTAATGTGTTACCTATTGTATGCATGTATATTGTTTATGTTGATTGTTACAGTTGTAATGTGTTACCTATTGTATGCATGTATATTGTTTATGCTGATTGTTACAGTTGTAATGTGTTACCTATTGTATGCATGTATATTGTTTATGCTGATTGTTACAGTTGTAATGTGTTACCTATTGTATGAATGTATATTGTTTATGCTGATTGTTACAGTTGTAATGTGTTACCTATTGTATGCATTTATGTTGTTTATGCTGATTGTTACAGTTGTAATGTGTTACCTATTGTATGCATGTATATTGTTTATGTTGATTGTTACAGTTGTAATGTGTTACCTATTGTATGCATGTATATTGTTTATGCTGATTATTACAGTTGTAATGTGTTACCTATTGTATGCATGTATATTGTTTATGCTGATTGTTAAAGTTGTAATGTGTTACCAATTGTATGCATGTATATGGTTTATGCTGATTGTTACAGTTGTAATGTGTTACCTATTGTATGCATGTATATTGTATATGCTGATTGTTACAGTTGTAATGTGTTACCTATTGTATGCATGTATATTGTTTATGTTGATTGTTACAGTTGTAATGTGTTACCTATTGTATGCATGTATATTGTTTATGCTGATTGTTACAGTTGTAATGTGTTACCTATTGTATGCATGTATATGGTTTATGCTGATTGTTACAGTTGTAATGTGTTACCTATTGTATGCATGTATATTGTATATGCTGATTGTTACAGTTGTAATGTGTAACCTATTGTATGCATGTATATTGTTTATGTTGATTGTTACAGTTGTAATGTGTAACCTATTGTATGCATGTATATTGTTTATGCTGATTATTACAGTTGTAATGTGTTACCTATTGTATGCATGTATATTGTTTATGCTGATTGTTACAGTTGTAATGTGTTACCTATTGTATGCATGTATATTGTTTATGCTGATTATTACAGTTGTAATGTGTTACCTATTGTATGCATGTATATTGTTTATGTTGATTGTTACAGTTGTAATGTGTTACCTATTGTATGCATGTATATTGTTTATGCTGATTGTTACAGTTGTAATGTGTTACCTATTGTATGCATGTATATTGTTTATGCTGATTGTTACAGTTGTAATGTGTTACCTATTGTATGCATGTATATTGTTTATGCTGATTGTTACAGTTGTAATGTGTTACCTATTGTATGCATGTATATTGTTTATGCTGATTGTTACAGTTGTAATGTGTTACCTATTGTATGCATGTATATTGTTTATGCTGATTGTTACAGTTGTAATGTGTTACCTATTGTATGCATGTATATTGTTTATGCTGATTGTTACAGTTGTAATGTGTTACCTATTGTATGCATGTATATTGTTTATGTTGATTGTTACAGTTGTAATGTGTTACCTATTGTATGCATGTATATTGTTTATGCTGATTGTTACAGTTGTAATGTGTTACCTATTGTATGCATGTATATTGTTTATGCTGATTGTTACAGTTGTAATGTGTTACCTATTGTATGCATGTATATTGTTTATGCTGATTGTTACAGTTGTAATGTGTTACCTATTGTATGCATGTATATTGTTTATGCTGATTGTTACAGTTGTAATATGTTACCTATTGTATGCATGTATATTGTTTATGCTGATTGTTACAGTTGTAATGTGTTACCTGTTGTAAAAACGTATATTGTTTATGCTGATTGTTACAGTTGTAATGTGTTACCTATAGTATGCATGTATATTGTTTATGCTGATTGTTACAGTTGTAATGTGTTACCTATTGTATGTATGTATATTGTTTATGCTGATTGTTACAGTTGTAATGTGTTACCTATTGTATGCATGTATATTGTTTATGCTGATTGTTACAGTTGTAATGTGTTACCTATTGTATGCAGGTATATTGTTTATGCTGATTGTTACAGTTGTAATGTGTTACCTATTGTATGCATGTATATGGTTTATGTTGATTGTTACAGTTGTAATGTGTTACCTATTGTATGCATGTATATTGTTTATGCTGATTGTTACAGTTGTAATGTGTTACCTATTGTATGCATGTATATTGTTTATGCTGATTGTTACAGTTGTAATGTGTTACCTATTGTATGCATGTATATTGTTTATGCTGATTGTTACAGTTGTAATGTGTTACCTATTGTATGCATGTATATTGTTTATGCTGATTGTTACAGTTGTAATGTGTTACCTATTGTATGCATGTATATTGTTTATGCTGATTGTTACAGTTGTAATGTGTTACCTATTGTATGCATGTATATTGTTTATGATGATTGTTACAGTTGTAATGTGTTACCTATTGTATGCATGTATATTGTTTATGTTGATTGTTACAGTTGTAATGTGTTACCTATTGTAAAAATGTATATTGCTTATGCTGATTGTTACAGTTGTAATGTGTTACCTATTGTATGGATGTATATTGTTTATGCTGATTGTTACAGTTGTAATGCGTTCCTATTGTATGAATGTATATTGTTTATGTTGATTGTTACAGTTGTAATGTGTTACCTATTGTATGCATGTATATTGTTTATGCTGATTGTTACAGTTGTAATGTGTTACCTATTGTATGCATGTATATTGTTTATGCTGATTGTTACAGTTGTAATGTGTTACCTATTGTATGCATGTATATTGTTTATGCTGATTGTTACAGTTGTAATGTGTTACCTATTGTATGCATGTATATTGTTTATGTTGATTGTTACAGTTGTAATGTGTTACCTATTGTATGCATGTATATTGTTTATGTTGATTGTGACAGTTGTAATGTGTTACCTATTGTATGCATGTATATTGTTTATGTTGATTGTTACAGTTGTAATGTGTTACCTATTGTATGCATGTATATTGTTTATGCTGATTGTTACAGTTGTAATGTGTTACCTATTGTATGCATGTATATTGTTTATGCTGATTGTTACAGTTGTAATGTGTTACCTATTGTATGCATGTATATTGTTTATGCTGATTGTTACAGTTGTAATGTGGTACCAATTGTATGCATGTATATTGTTTATGCTGATTGTTACAGTTGTAATGTGTTACCTATTGTATGCATGTATATGGTTTATGCTGATTGTTACAGTTGTAATGTGTTACCTATTGTATGCATGTATATTGTATATGCTGATTGTTACAGTTGTAATGTGTTACCTATTGTATGCATGTATATTGTTTATGTTGATTGTTACAGTTGTAATGTGTTACCTATTGTATGCATGTATATTGTTTATGCTGATTATTACAGTTGTAATGTGTTACCTATTGTAAGCATGTATATTGTTTATGCTGATTGTTACAGTTGTAATGTGTTACCTATTGTATGCATGTATATTGTTTATGCTGATTATTACAGTTGTAATGTGTTACCTATTGTATGCATGTATATTGTTTATGTTGATTGTTACAGTTGTAATGTGTTACCTATTGTATGCATGTATATTGTTTATGTTGATTGTTACAGTTGTAATGTGTTACCTATTGTATGCATGTATATTGTTTATGCTGATTGTTACAGTTGTAATGTGTTACCTATTGTATGAATGTATATTGTTTATGCTGATTGTTACAGTTGTAATGTGTTACCTATTGTATGCATGTATATTGTTTATGTTGATTGTTACAGTTGTAATGTGATACCTATTGTATGCATGTATATTGTTTATGCTGATTGTTACAGTTGTAATGTGTTACCTATTGTATGCATTTATGTTGTTTATGCTGATTGTTACAGTTGTAATGTGTTACCTATTGTATGCATGTATATTGTTTATGTTGATTGTTACAGTTGTAATGTGTTACCTATTGTACGCATGTATATTGTTTATGCTGATTATTACAGTTGTAATGTGTTACCTATTGTATGCATGTACATTGTTTATGCTGATTGTTAAAGTTGTAATGTGTTACCAATTGTATGCATGTATATGGTTTATTCTGATTGTTACAGTTGTAATGTGTTACCTATTGTATGCATGTATATTGTATATGCTGATTGTTACAGTTGTAATGTGTTACCTATTGTATGCATGTATATTGTTTATGTTGATTGTTACAGTTGTAATGTGTTACCTATTGTATGCATGTATATTGTTTATGCTGATTATTACAGTTGTAATGTGTTACCTATTGTATGCATGTATATTGTTTATGGTGATTGTTACAGTTGTAATGTGTTACCTATTGTATGCATGTATATTGTATATGCTGATTGTTACAGTTGTAATGTGTTACCTATTGTATGCATGTATATTGTTTATGTTGATTGTTACAGTTGTAATGTGTTACCTATTGTATGCATGTATATTGTTTATGCTGATTATTACAGTTGTAATTTGTTACCTATTGTATGCATGTATATTGTTTATGGTGATTGTTACAGTTGTAATGTGTTACCTATTGTATGCATGTATATTGTTTATGCTGATTATTACAGTTGTAATGTGTTACCTATTGTATGCATGTATATTGTTTATGTTGATTGTTACAGTTGTAATGTGTTACCTATTGTATGCAAGTATATTGTTTATGTTGATTGTTACAGTTGTAATGTGTTACCTATTGTATGCATGTATATTGTTTATGCTGATTGTTACAGTTGTAATGTGTTACCTATTGTATGCATGTATATTGTTTATGCTGATTGTTACAGTTGTAATGTGTTACCTATTGTATGCATGTATATTGTTTATGTTGATTGTTACAGTTGTAATGTGATACCTATTGTATGCATGTATATTGTTTATGCTGATTGTTACAGTTGTAATGTGTTACCTATTGTATGCATTTATGTTGTTTATGCTGATTGTTACAGTTGTAATGTGTTACCTATTGTATGCATGTATATTGTTTATGTTGATTGTTACAGTTGTAATGTGTTACCTATTGTATGCATGTATATTGTTTATGCTGATTGTTACAGTTGTAATGTGTTACCTATTGTATGCATGTATATTGTTTATGCTGATTGTTACAGTTGTAATGTGTTACCTATTGTATGCATGTATATTGTTTATGCTGATTGTTACAGTTGTAATGTGTTACCTATTGTATGCATGTATATTGTTTATGCTGATTGTTACAGTTGTAATGTGTTACCTATTGTATGCATGTATATTGTTTATGCTGATTGTTACAGTTGTAATGTGTTACCTATTGTATGCATGTATATGGTTTATGCTGATTGTTACAGTTGTAATGTGTTACCTATTGTATGCATGTATATTGTATATGCTGATTGTTACAGTTGTAATGTGTAACCTATTGTATGCATGTATATTGTTTATGTTGATTGTTACAGTTGTAATGTGTTACCTATTGTATGCATGTATATTGTTTATGCTGATTATTACAGTTGTAATGTGTTACCTATTGTATGCATGTATATTGTTTATGCTGATTGTTACAGTTGTAATGTGTTACCTATTGTATGCATGTATATTGTTTATGCTGATTATTACAGTTGTAATGTGTTACCTATTGTATGCATGTATATTGTTTATGTTGATTGTTACAGTTGTAATGTGTTACCTATTGTATGCATGTATATTGTTTATGCTGATTGTTACAGTTGTAATGTGTTACCTATTGTATGCATGTATATTGTTTATGCTGATTGTTACAGTTGTAATGTGTTACCTATTGTATGCATGTATATTGTTTATGCTGATTGTTACAGTTGTAATGTGTTACCTATTGTATGCATGTATATTGTTTATGCTGATTGTTACAGTTGTAATGTGTTACCTATTGTATGCATGTATATTGTTTATGCTGATTGTTACAGTTGAAATGTGTTACCTATTGTATGCATGTATATTGTTTATGCTGATTGTTACAGTTGTAATGTGTTACCTATTGTATGCATGTATATTGTTTATGCTGATTGTTACAGTTGTAATGTGTTACCTATTGTATGCATGTATATTGTTTATGCTGATTGTTACAGTTGTAATGTGTTACCTATTGTATGCATGTATATTGTTTATGCTGATTGTTACAGTTGTAATATGTTACCTATTGTATGCATGTATATTGTTTATGCTGATTGTTACAGTTGTAATGTGTTACCTGTTGTAAAAACGTATATTGTTTATGCTGATTGTTACAGTTGTAATGTGCTACCTATAGTATGCATGTATATTGTTTATGCTGATTGTTACAGTTGTAATGTGTTACCTATTGTATGTATGTATATTGTTTATGCTGATTGTTACAGTTGTAATGTGTTACCTATTGTATGCATGTATATTGTTTATGCTGATTGTTACAGTTGTAATGTGTTACCTATTGTATGCAGGTATATTGTTTATGCTGATTGTTACAGTTGTAATGTGTTACCTATTGTATGCATGTATATGGTTTATGTTGATTGTTACAGTTGTAATGTGTTACCTATTGTATGCATGTATATTGTTTATGCTGATTGTTACAGTTGTAATGTGTTACCTATTGTATGCATGTATATTGTTTATGCTGATTGTTACAGTTGTAATGTGTTACCTATAGTATGCATGTATATTGTTTATGCTGATTGTTACAGTTGTAATGTGTTACCTATTGTATGCATGTATATTGTTTATGCTGATTGTTACAGTTGTAATGTGTTACCTATTGTATGCATGTATATTGTTTATGCTGATTGTTACAGTTGTAATGTGTTACCTATTGTATGCATGTATATTGTTTATGATGATTGTTACAGTTGTAATGTGTTACCTATTGTATGCATGTATATTGTTTATGTTGATTGTTACAGTTGTAATGTGTTACCTATTGTAAAAATGTATATTGCTTATGCTGATTGTTACAGTTGTAATGTGTTACCTATTGTATGGATGTATATTGTTTATGCTGATTGTTACAGTTGTAATGTGTTCCTATTGTATGAATGTATATTGTTTATGTTGATTGTTACAGTTGTAATGTGTTACCTATTGTATGCATGTATATTGTTTATGCTGATTGTTACAGTTGTAATGTGTTACCTATTGTATGCATGTATATTGTTTATGCTGATTGTTACAGTTGTAATGTGTTACCTATTGTATGCATGTATATTGTTTATGCTGATTGTTACAGTTGTAATGTGTTACCTATTGTATGCATGTATATTGTTTATGTTGATTGTCACAGTTGTAATGTGTTACCTATTGTATGCATGTATATTGTTTATGTTGATTGTGACAGTAGTAATGTGTTACCTATTGTATGCATGTATATTGTTTATGTTGATTGTTACAGTTGTAATGTGTTACCTATTGTATGCATGTATATTGTTTATGCTGATTGTTACAGTTGTAATGTGTTACCTATTGTATGCATGTATATTGTTTATGCTGATTGTTACAGTTGTAATGTGTTACCTATTGTATGCATGTATATTGTTTATGCTGATTGTTACAGTTGTAATGTGGTACCAATTGTATGCATGTATATTGTTTATGCTGATTGTTACAGTTGTAATGTGTTACCTATTGTATGCATGTATATGGTTTATGCTGATTGTTACAGTTGTAATGTGTTACCTATTGTATGCATGTATATTGTATATGCTGATTGTTACAGTTGTAATGTGTTACCTATTGTATGCATGTATATTGTTTATGTTGATTGTTACAGTTGTAATGTGTTACCTATTGTATGCATGTATATTGTTTATGCTGATTATTACAGTTGTAATGTGTTACCTATTGTATGCATGTATATTGTTTATGCTGATTGTTACAGTTGTAATGTGTTACCTATTGTATGCATGTATATTGTTTATGCTGATTATTACAGTTGTAATGTGTTACCTATTGTATGCATGTATATTGTTTATGTTGATTGTTACAGTTGTAATGTGTTACCTGTTGTATGCATGTATATTGTTTATGTTGATTGTTACAGTTGTAATGTGTTACCTATTGTATGCATGTATATTGTTTATGCTGATTGTTACAGTTGTAATGTGTTACCTATTGTATGAATGTATATTGTTTATGCTGATTGTTACAGTTGTAATGTGTTACCTATTGTATGCATGTATATTGTTTATGTTGATTGTTACAGTTGTAATGTGATACCTATTGTATGCATGTATATTGTTTATTCTGATTGTTACAGTTGTAATGTGTTACCTATTGTATGCATTTATGTTGTTTATGCTGATTGTTACAGTTGTAATGTGTTACCTATTGTATGCATGTATATTGTTTATGTTGATTGTTACAGTTGTAATGTGTTACCTATTGTATGCATGTATATTGTTTATGCTGATTATTACAGTTGTAATGTGTTACCTATTGTATGCATGTACATTGTTTATGCTGATTGTTAAAGTTGTAATGTGTTTCCAATTGTATGCATGTATATGGTTTATGCTGATTGTTACAGTTGTAATGTGTTACCTATTGTATGCATGTATATTGTATATGCTGATTGTTACAGTTGTAATGTGTTACCTATTGTATGCATGTATATTGTTTATGTTGATTGTTACAGTTGTAATGTGTTACCTATTGTATGCATGTATATTGTTTATGCTGATTATTACAGTTGTAATGTGTTACCTATTGTATGCATGTATATTGTTTATGGTGATTGTTACAGTTGTAATGTGTTACCTATTGTATGCATGTATATTGTTTATGCTGATTATTACAGTTGTAATGTGTTACCTATTGTATGCATGTATATTGTTTATGTTGATTGTTACAGTTGTAATGTGTTACCTATTGTATGCAAGTATATTGTTTATGGTGATTGTTACAGTTGTAATGTGTTACCTATTGTATGCATGTATATTGTTTATGCTGATTGTTACAGTTGTAATGTGTTACCTATTGTATGCATGTATATTGTTTATGCTGATTGTTACAGTTGTGATGTGTTACCTATTGTATGCATGTATATTGTTTATGTTGATTGTTACAGTTGTAATGTGATACCTATTGTATGCATGTATATTGTTTATGCTGATTGTTACAGTTGTAATGTGTTACCTATTGTATGCATTTATGTTGTTTATGCTGATTGTTACAGTTGTAATGTGTTACCTATTGTATGCATGTATATTGTTTATGTTGATTGTTACAGTTGTAATGTGTTACCTATTGTATGCATGTATATTGTTTATGCTGATTGTTACAGTTGTAATGTGTTACCTATTGTATGCATGTATATTGTTTATGCTGATTGTTACAGTTGTAATGTGTTACCTATTGTATGCATGTATATTGTTTATGCTGATTGTTAAAGTTGCAATGTGTTACCTATTGTATGCATGTATATTGTTTATGTTGATTGTTACAGTTGTAATGTGTTACCTATTGTATGCATGTATATTGTTTATGCTGATTATTACAGTTGTAATGTGTTACCTATTGTATGCATGTATATTGTTTATGCTGATTATTACAGTTGTAATGTGTTACCTATTGTATGCCTGTATATTGTTTATGCTGATTGTTACAGTTGTAATGTGTTACCTATTGTATGCATGTATATTGTATATGCTGATTGTTACAGTTGTAATGTGTTACCTATTGTATGCATGTATATTGTTTATGCTTATTGTTACAGTTGCAATGTGTTACCTATTGTATGCATGTATATTGTTTATGCTGATTGTTACAGTTGTAACGTGTTACCTATGGTATGCATGTATATGGTTTATGATGATTGTTACAGTTGTAATGTGTTACCTATTGTACGCATGTATATTGTTTATGCTGATTGTTACAGTTGTAATGTGTTACCTATTGTATGCATGTATATTGTTTATGTTGATTGTTACAGTTGCAATGTGTTACCTATTGTATGCATGTATATTGTTTATGCTGATTGTTACAGTTGTAATGTGTTACCTATTGTATGCATGTATATTTTTTATGCTGATTGTTACAGTTGTAATGTGTTACCTATTGTATGCATGTATATTGTTTATGCTGATTGTTACAGTTGTAATGTGTTACCTATTGTATACATGTATATTGTTTATGCTGATTGTTACAGTTGCAATGTGTTACATATTGTATGCATGTATATTGTTTATGCTGATTGTTACAGTTGTAATGTGTTACCTATTGTATGCATGTATATTGTTTATGCTGATTGTTACAGTTGTAATATGTTACCTATTGTATGCATGTATATTGTTTATGCTGATTGTTACAGTTGTAATGTGTTACCTGTTGTAAAAATGTATATTGTTTATGCTGATTGTTACAGTTGTAATGTGTTACCTATTGTATGCATGTATATTGTTTATGCTGATTGTTACAGTTGTAATGTGTTACCTATTGTATGTATGTATATTGTTTATGCTGATTGTTACATTTGTAATGTGTTACCTATTGTATGCATGTATATTGTTTATGCTGATTGTTACAGTTGTAATGTGTTACCTATTGTATGCAGGTATATTGTTTATGCTGATTGTTACAGTTGTAATGTGTTACCTATTGTATGCATGTATATGGTTTATGTTGATTGTTACAGTTGTAATGTGTTACCTATTGTATGCATGTATATTGTTTATGCTGATTGTTACAGTTGTAATGTGTTACCTATTGTATGCATGTATATTGTTTATGCTGATTGTTACAGTTGTAATGTGTTACCTATTGTATGCATGTATATTGTTTATGCTGATTGTTACAGTTGTAATGTGTTACCTATTGTATGCATGTATATTGTTTATGCTGATTGTTACAGTTGTAATGTGTTACCTATTGTATGCATGTATATTGTTTATGCTGATTGTTACAGTTGTAATGTGTTACCTATTGTATGCATGTATATTGTTTATGATGATTGTTACAGTTGTAATGTGTTACCTATTGTATGCATGTATATTGTTTATGTTGATTGTTACAGTTGTAATGTGTTACCTATTGTAAAAATGTATATTGCTTATGCTGATTGTTACAGTTGTAATGTGTTACCTATTGTATGGATGTATATTGTTTATGCTGATTGTTACAGTTGTAATGTGTTCCTATTGTATGAATGTATATTGTTTATGTTGATTGTTACAGTTGTAATGTGTTACCTATTGTATGCATGTATATTGTTTATGCTGATTGTTACAGTTGTAATGTGTTACCTATTGTATGCATGTATATTGTTTATGCTGATTGTTACAGTTGTAATGTGTTACCTATTGTATGCATGTATATTGTTTATGCTGATTGTTACAGTTGTAATGTGTTACCTATTGTATGCATGTATATTGTTTATGTTGATTGTTACAGTTGTAATGTGTTACCTATTGTATGCATGTATATTGTTTATGTTGATTGTGACAGTTGTAATGTGTTACCTATTGTATGCATGTATATTGTTTATGTTGATTGTTACAGTTGTAATGTGTTACCTATTGTATGCATGTATATTGTTTATGCTGATTGTTACAGTTGTAATGTGTTACCTATTGTATGCATGTATATTGTTTATGCTGATTGTTACAGTTGTAATGTGTTACCTATTGTATGCATGTATATTGTTTATGCTGATTGTTACAGTTGTAATGTGGTACCAATTGTATGCATGTATATTGTTTATGCTGATTGTTACAGTTGTAATGTGTTACCTATTGTATGCATGTATATGGTTTATGCTGATTGTTACAGTTGTAATGTGTTACCTATTGTATGCATGTATATTGTATATGCTGATTGTTACAGTTGTAATGTGTTACCTATTGTATGCATGTATATTGTTTATGTTGATTGTTACAGTTGTAATGTGTTACCTATTGTATGCATGTATATTGTTTATGCTGATTATTACAGTTGTAATGTGTTACCTATTGTATGCATGTATATTGTTTATGCTGATTGTTACAGTTGTAATGTGTTACCTATTGTATGCATGTATATTGTTTATGCTGATTATTACAGTTGTAATGTGTTACCTATTGTATGCATGTATATTGTTTATGTTGATTGTTACAGTTGTAATGTGTTACCTATTGTATGCATGTATATTGTTTATGTTGATTGTTACAGTTGTAATGTGTTACCTATTGTATGCATGTATATTGTTTATGCTGATTGATACAGTTGTAATGTGTTACCTATTGTATGAATGTATATTGTTTATGCTGATTGTTACAGTTGTAATGTGTTACCTATTGTATGCATGTATATTGTTTAAGTTGATTGTTACAGTTGTAATGTGATACCTATTGTATGCATGTATATTGTTTATGCTGATTGTTACAGTTGTAATGTGTTACCTATTGTATGCATTTATGTTGTTTATGCTGATTGTTACAGTTGTAATGTGTTACCTATTGTATGCATGTATATTGTTTATGTTGATTGTTACAGTTGTAATGTGTTACCTATTGTATGCATGTATATTGTTTATGCTGATTATTACAGTTGTAATGTGTTACCTATTGTATGCATGTATATTGTTTATGCTGATTGTTAAAGTTGTAATGTGTTACCAATTGTATGCATGTATATGGTTTATGCTGATTGTTACAGTTGTAATGTGTTACCTATTGTATGCATGTATATTGTATATGCTGATTGTTACAGTTGTAATGTGTTACCTATTGTATGCATGTATATTGTTTATGTTGATTGTTACAGTTGTAATGTGTTACCTATTGTATGCATGTATATTGTTTATGCTGATTATTACAGTTGTAATGTGTTACCTATTGTATGCATGTATATTGTTTATGGTGATTGTTACAGTTGTAATGTGTTACCTATTGTATGCATGTATATTGTTTATGCTGATTATTACAGTTGTAATGTGTTACCTATTGTATGCATGTATATTGTTTATGTTGATTGTTACAGTTGTAATGTGTTACCTATTGTATGCAAGTATATTGTTTATGTTGATTGTTACAGTTGTAATGTGTTACCTATTGTATGCATGTATATTGTTTATGCTGATTGTTACAGTTGTAATGTGTTACCTATTGTATGCATGTATATTGTTTATGCTGATTGTTACAGTTGTAATGTGTTACCTATTGTATGCATGTATATTGTTTATGTTGATTGTTACAGTTGTAATGTGATACCTATTGTATGCATGTATATTGTTTATGCTGATTGTTACAGTTGTAATGTGTTACCTATTGTATGCATTTATGTTGTTTATGCTGATTGTTACAGTTGTAATGTGTTACCTATTGTATGCATGTATATTGTTTATGTTGATTGTTACAGTTGTAATGTGTTACCTATTGTATGCATGTATATTGTTTATGCTGATTGTTACAGTTGTAATGTGTTACCTATTGTATGCATGTATATTGTTTATGCTGATTGTTACAGTTGTAATGTGTTACCTATTGTATGCATGTATATTGTTTATGCTGATTGTTACAGTTGCAATGTGTTACCTATTGTATGCATGTATATTGTTTATGTTGATTGTTACAGTTGTAATGTGTTACCTATTGTATGCATGTATATAGTTTATGCTGATTATTACAGTTGTAATGTGTTACCTATTGTATGCATGTATATTGTTTATGCTGATTATTACAGTTGTAATGTGTTACCTATTGTATGCCTGTATATTGTTTATGCTGATTGTTACAGTTGTAATGTGTTACCTATTGTATGCATGTATATTGTATATGCTGATTGTTACAGTTGTAATGTGTTACCTATTGTATGCATGTATATTGTTTATGCTTATTGTTACAGTTGCAATGTGTTACCTATTGTATGCATGTATATTGTTTATGCTGATTGTTACAGTTGTAACGTGTTACCTATTGTATGCATGTATATGGTTTATGATGATTGTTACAGTTGTAATGTGTTACCTATTGTACGCATGTATATTGTTTATGCTGATTGTTACAGTTGTAATGTGTTACCTATTGTAAGCATGTATATTGTTTATGCTGATTGTTACAGTTGTAATGTGTTACCTATTGTATGCATGTATATTGTTTATGCTGATTGTTACAGTTGTAATGTGTTACCTACTGTATGCATGTATATTGTTTATGCTGATTGTTACAGTTGTAATGTGTTACCTATTGTATGCATGTATATTGTTTATGCTGATTGTTATAGTTGTAATGTGTTACCTATTGTATGCATGTATATTGTTTATGCTGATTGTTACAGTTGTAATGTGTTACCTATTGTAAGCATGTATATTGTTTATGCTGATTGTTACAGTTGTAATGTGTTACCTATTGTATGCATGTATATTGTTTATGCTGATTGTTATAGTTGTAATGTGTTACATATTGTATGCATGTATATTGTTTATGCTGATTGTTACAGTTGTAATGTGTTACATATTGTATGCATGTATATTGTTTATGCTGATTGTTACAGTTGTAATGTGTTACCTATTGTATGCATGTATATTGTGTATGTTGATTGTTACAGTTGTAATGTGTTACCTATTGTATGCATGTATATTGTTTATGCTGATTGTTACAGTTGTAATGTGGTACCTATTGTATGCATGTATATTGTTTATGTTGATTGTTACAGTTGCAATGTGTTACCTATTGTATGCATGTATATTGTTTATGCTGATTGTTACAGTTGTAATGTGTTACCTATTGTATGCATGTATATTGTTTATGCTGATTGTTACAGTTGTAATGTGTTACCTATTGTATGCATGTATATTGTTTATGCTGATTGTTACAGTTGTAATGTGTTACCTATTATATACATGTATATTGTTTATGCTGATTGTTACAGTTGCAATGTGTTACCTATTGTATGCATGTATATTGTATATGCTGATTGTTACAGTTGTAATGTGTTACCTATTGTATGCATGTATATTGTTTATGCTGATTGTTACAGTTGTAATGTGTTACCTATTGTATGCATGTATATTTTTTATGCTGATTGTTACAGTTGTAATGTGTTACCTATTGTATGCATGTATATTGTTTATGCTGATTGTTACAGTTGTAATGTGTTACATATTGTATGCATGTATATTGTGTATGTTGATTGTTACAGTTGTAATGTGTTACCTATTGTATGCATGTATATTGTTTATGCTGATTGTTACAGTTGCAATGTGTTACCTATTGTATGCATGTATATTGTTTATGCTGATTGTTACAGTTGCAATGTGTTACCTATTGTATGTATGTATATTGTTTATGCTGATTGCTACAGTTGTAATGTGTTACCTATTGTATGCATGTATATTTTTTATGCTGATTGTTACAGCTGTAATGTGTTACCTATTGTATGCATGTATATTGTTTATGCTGATTGTTACAGTTGTAATGTGTTACCTATTGTATGCATGTATATTGTTTATGCTGATTGTTACAGTTGTAATGTGTTACCTATTGTATGCATGTATAATGTTTATGCTGATTGCTACAGTTGTAATGTGTTACCTATTGTATGCATGTATATTGTTTATGCTGATTGTTACAGTTGTAATGTGTTACCTATTGTATGCATGTATATTGTTTATGCTGATTGTTACAGTTGTAATGTGTTACCTATTGTATGCATGTATATTGTTTATGCTGATTGTTACAGTTGCAATGTGTTACCTATTGTATGCATGTATATCGTTTATTCTGATTGTTACAGATGTAATGTGTTACCTATTGTATGCATGTATATGGTTTATGCTGATTGTTACAGTTGTAATGTGTTACCTATTGTATGCATGTATATTGTTTATGCTGATTGTTACAGTTGTAATGTGTTACGTATTGTATGCATGTATATTTTTTATGCTGATTGTTACAGTTGTAATGTGTTACCTATTGTATGCATGTATATTGTTTATGCTGATTGTTACAGTTGTAATATGTTACCTATTGTATGCATGTATATTGTTTATGTTGATTGTTACAGTTGTAATGTGTTACCTATTGTATGCATGTATATTGTTTATGCTGATTGTTACAGTTGTAATGTGTTACCTATTGTATGCATGTATATTGTTTATGCTGATTATTACAGTTGTAATGTGTTACCTATTGTATGCATGTATATTGTTTATGCTGATTGTTACAGTTGTAATGTGTTACCTATTGTATGCATGTATATTGTTTATGTTGATTGTTACAGTTGTAATGTGTTACCTATTGTATGCATGTATATTGTTTATGTTGATTGTTACAGTTGTAATGTGTTACCTATTGTATGCATGTATTTTGTTTATGCTGATTGTTACAGTTGTAATGTGTTAACTATTGTATGCATGTATATTGTTTATGTTGATTGTTACAGTTGTAATGTGTTACCTATTGTATGCATGTATATTGTTTATGCTGTTTGTTACAGTTGTAATGAGTTACCTATTGTATGCATGTATATTGTTTATGCTGATTGTTACAGTTGTAATGTGTTACCTATTGTACGCATGTATATTGTTTATGCTGATTGTTACAGTTGTAATGTGTTACCTATTGTATGCATGTATATTGTTTATGCTGATTGTTACAGTTGTAATGTGTTACCTATTGTATGCATGTATATTGTTTATGCTGATTGTTACAGTTGTAATGTGTTACCTATTGTATGCATGTATATTGTTTATGCTGATTGTTACAGTTGTAATGTGTTACCTATTGTATGCATGTATATTGTTTATGCTGATTGTTACAGTTGTAATGTGTTACCTATTGTATGCATGTATATGGTTTATGTTGATTGTTACAGTTGTAATGTGTTACCTATTGTATACATGTATATTGTTTATGCTGATTGTTACAGTTGCAATGTGTTACCTATTGTATGCATGTATATTGTATATGCTGATTGTTACAGTTGTAATGTGTTACCTATTGTATGCATGTATGTTGTTTATGCTGATTGTTACAGTTGTAATGTGTTACCTATTGTATGCATGTATATTGTTTATGCTGATTGTTACAGTTGTAACGTGTTACCTATTGTATGCATGTATATGGTTTATGCTGATTGTTACAGTTGTAATGTGTTACCTACTGTATGCATGTATATTGTTTATGCTGATTGTTACAGTTGTAATGTGTTACCTATTGTAAGCATGTATATTGTTTATGCTGATTGTTACAGTTGTAATGTGTTACCTATTGTATGCATGTATATTGTTTATGCTGATTGTTACAGTTGTAATGTGTTACCTATTGTATGCATGTATATTGTTTATGCTGGTTGTTACAGTTGTAATGTGTTACCTATTGTATGCATGTATATTGTTTATGCTGATTGTTACAGTTGTAATGTGTTACCTATTGTATGCATGTATATTGTTTATGCTGATTGTTACAGTTGTAACGTGTTACCTATTGTATGCATATATATTGTTTATGCTGATTGTTACAGTTGTAATGTGTTACCTATTGTATGCATGTATATTGTTTATGCTGATTGTTACAGTTGTAATATGTTACCTATTGTATGCATGTATATTGTTTATGTTGATTGTTACAGTTGTAATGTGTTACCTATTGTATGCATGTATATTGTATATGCTGATTGTTACAGTTGTAATGTGTTACCTATTGTATGCATGTATATTGTTTATGCTGATTGTTACAGTTGTAATGTGTTACCTATTGTATGCATGTATATTGTTTATGCTGATTGTTACAGTTGTAATGTGTACCTATTGTATGCATGTATATTGTTTATGTTGATTGTTACAGTTGCAATGTGTTACCAATTGTATGCATGTATATTGTTTATGCTGATTGTTACAGTTGTAATGTGTTACCTATTGTATGCATGTATATTGTGTATGTTGATTGTTACGGTTGTAATGTGTTACCTATTGTATGCATATATATTGTTTATGCTGATTGTTACAGTTGTAATGTGTTACCTATTGTATGCATGTATATTGTTTATGCTGATTGTTACAGTTGTAATGTGTTACCTATTGTATGCATGTATATTGTTTATGCTGATTGTTACAGTTGTAATGTGTTACCTATTGTATGCATGTATATTGTTTATGCTGATTGTTACAGTTGTAATGTGCTACCTATTGTATGCATGTATATTGTATATGCTGATTGTTACAGTTGTAATGTGTTACCTATTGTATGCATGTATATTGTTTATGTTGATTGTTACAGTTGTAATGTGTTACCTATTGTATGCATATATATTGTTTATGCTGATTGTTACAGTTGTAATGTGTTACCTATTGTATGCATATATATTGTTTATGTTGATTGTTACAGTTGTAATGTGTTACCTATTGTATGCATGTATATTGTGTATGTTGATTGTTACAGTTGTAATGTGTTACCTATTGTATGCATGTATATGGTTTATGTTGATTGTTACAGTTGTAATGTGTTACCTATTGTATGCATGTATATTGTTTATGCTGATTGTTACAGTTGTAATGTGTTACCTATTGTATGCATGTATATTGTTTATGCTTATTGTTACAGTTGTAATGTGTTACCTATTGTATGCATGTATATTGTTTATGTTGATTGTTACAGTTGTAATGTGTTACCCATTGTAAGCATGTATATTGTTTATGTTGATTGTTACAGTTGCAATGTGTTACCTATTGTATGCATGTATATTGTTTATGCTGATTTTTACAGTTGTAATGTGTTACCTATTGTATGCATGTATATTGTTAATGCTGATTGTTACAGTTGTAATGTGTTACCTATTGTATGCATGTATATTGTTTATGTTGATTGTTACAGTTGTAATGTGTTACCTATTGTATGCATGTATATTGTTTATGCTGATTGTTACAGTTGTAATGTGTTACCTATTGTATGCATGTATATTGTTTATGCTGATTGTTACAGTTGTAATGTGTTACCTATTGTATGCATGTATATGGTTTATGCTGATTGTTACAGTTGTAATGTGTTACCTATTGTATTCATGTATATTGTTTATGCTGATTGTTACAGTTGTAATGTGTTACCTATTGTATGCATGTATATTGTTTATGTTGATTGTTACAGTTGTAATGTGTTACCTATTGTATGCATGTATATTGTTTATGCTGATTGTTACAGTTGTAATGTGTTACCCATTGTAAGCATGTATATTGTTTATGTTGATTGTTACAGTTGCAATGTGTTACCTATTGTATGCATGTATATTGTTTATGCTGATTTTTACAGTTGTAATGTGTTACCTATTGTATGCATGTATATTGTTTATGCTGATTGTTACAGTTGTAATGTGTTACCTATTGTATGCATGTATATTGTTTATGTTGATTGTTACAGTTGTAATGTGTTACCTATTGTATGCATGTATATTGTTTATGCTGATTGTTACAGTTGTAATGTGTTACCTATTGTATGCATGTATATTGTTTATGCTGATTGTTACAGTTGTAATGTGTTACCTATTGTATGCATGTATATGGTTTATGCTGATTGTTACAGTTGTAATGTGTTACCTATTGTATTCATGTATATTGTTTATGCTGATTGTTACAGTTGTAATGTGTTACCTATTGTATGCATGTATATTGTTTATGTTGATTGTTACAGTTGTAATGTGTTACCTATTGTATGCATGTATATTGTTTATGCTGATTGTTACAGTTGTAATGTGTTACCTATTGTATGCATGTATATTGTTTATGCTGATTGTTACAGTTGTAATGTGTTACCTATTGTATGCATGTATGTTGTTTATGCTGATTGTTACAGTTGTAATGTGTTACCTATTGTATGCATGTATATGGTTTATGTTGATTGTTACAGTTGTAATATGTTACCTATTGTATGCATGTATATTGTTTATGCTGATTGTTACAGTTGTAATGTGTTACCTATTGTATGCATGTATATTGTTTATGCTGATTGTTACCGTTGTAATGTGTTACCTATTGTATGCATGTATATTGTTTATGCTGATTGTTACAGTTGTAATGTGTTGCCTATTGTATGCATGTATATTGTTTATGCTGATTGTTACAGTTGTAATGTGTTACCTATTGTATGCATGTATATTGTTTATGCTGATTGTTACAGTTGTAATGTGTTACCTATTGTATGCATGTATATTGTTTATGCTGATTGTTACAGTTGTAATGTGTTACCTATTGTATGCATGTATATTGTTTATGCTGATTGTTACAGTTGTAATGTGTTACCTATTGTATGCATGTATGTTGTTTATGTTGATTGTTACAGTTGTAATGTGTTACCTATTGTATGCATGTATATTGTTTATGCTGATTGTTACAGTTGTAATGTGTTACATATTGTATGCATGTATATTGTTTATGCTGATTGTTACAGTTGTAATGTGTTATCTATTGTATGCATGTATATTGTTTATGTTGATTGTTACAGTTGTAATGTGTTACCTATTGTATGCATGTATATTGTTTATGCTGATTATTACAGTTGTAATATGTTACCTATTGTATGCATGTATATTGTTTATGTTGATTGTTACAGTTGTAATGTGTTACCTATTGTATGCATGTATATTGTTTATGCTGATTGTTACAGTTGTAATGTGTTACCTATTGTATGCATGTATATTGTTTATGCTGATTGTTACAGTTGTAATGTGTTACCTATTGTATGCATGTATATTGTTTATGCTGATTGTTACTGTTGTAATGTGTTACCTATTGTATGCATGTATATTGTTTATGCTGATTGTTACAGTTGTAATGTGTTACCTATTGTATGCATGTATATTGTTTATGCTGATTGTTACAGTTGTAATGTGTTACCTATTGTATGCATGTATATGGTTTATGTTGACTGTTACAGTTGTAATGTGTTACCTATTGTATACATGTATATTGTTTATGCTGATTGTTACAGTTGCAATGTGTTACCTATTGTATGCATGTATATTGTATATGCTGATTGTTACAGTTGTAATGTGTTACCTATTGTATGCATGTATGTTGTTTATGCTGATTGTTACAGTTGTAATGTGTTACCTATTGTATGCATGTATATTGTTTATGCTGATTGTTACAGTTGTAACGTGTTACCTATTGTATGCATGTATATGGTTTATGCTGATTGTTACAGTTTTAATGTGTTACCTACTGTATGCATGTATATTGTTTATGCTGATTGTTACAGTTGTAATGTGTTACCTATTTTAAGCATGTATATTGTTTATGCTGATTGTTACAGTTGTAATGTGTTACCTATTGTATGCATGTATATTGTTTATGCTGATTGTTACAGTTGTAATGTGTTACATATTGTATGCATGTATATTGTTTATGCTGATTGTTACAGTTGTAATGTGTTACCTATTGTATGCATGTATATTATTTATGCTGATTGTTACAGTTGTAATGTGTTACCTATTGTATGCATGTATGTTGTTTATGCTGATTGTTACAGTTGTAATGTGTTACCTATTGTATGCATGTATATTGTTTATGTTGATTGTTACAGTTGTAATGTGTTACCTATTGTATGCATGTATATTGTTTATGTTGATTGTTACAGTTGTAATGTGTTACCTATTGTATGCATGTATATTGTTTATGCTGATTGTTACAGTTGTAATGTGTTACCTATTGTATGCATGTATATTGTTTATGCTGATTGTTACAGTTGTAACGTGTTACCTATTGTATGCATATATATTGTTTATGCTGATTGTTACAGTTGTAATGTGTTACCTATTGTATGCATGTATATTGTTTATGATGATTGTTACAGTTGTAATGTGTTACCTATTGTATGCATGTATATTGTTTATGTTGATTGTTACAATTGTAATTTGTTACCTATTGTATGCATGTATATTGTTTATGCTGATTGTTACAGTTGTAATGTGTTACCTATTGTATGCATGTATATTGTTTATGCTGATTGTTACAGTTGTAATGTGTTACCTATTGTATGCATGTATATTGTTTATGCTGATTGTTACAGTTGTAATGTGTACCTATTGTATGCATGTATATTGTTTATGTTGATTGTTACAGTTGCAATGTGTTACCTATTGTATGCATGTATATTGTTTATGCTGATTGTTACAGTTGTAATGTGTTACCTATTGTATGCATGTATATTGTTTATGCTGATTGTTACAGTTGTAATGTGTACCTATTGTATGCATGTATATTGTTTATGTTGATTGTTACAGTTGCAATGTGTTACCCATTGTATGCATGTATATTGTTTATGCTGATTGTTACAGTGGTAATGTGTTACCTATTGTATGCATGTATATTGTGTATGTTGATTGTTACGGTTGTAATGTGTTACCTATTGTATGCATATATATTGTTTATGCTGATTGTTACAGTTGTAATGTGTTACCTATTGTATGCATGTATATTGTTTATGCTGATTGTTACAGTTGTAATGTGTTACCTATTGTATGCATGTATATTGTTTATGCTGATTGTTACAGTTGTAATGTGTTACCTATTGTATGCATGTATATTGTTTATGCTGATTGTTACAGTTGTAATGTGTTACCTATTGTATGCATGTATATTGTTTATGCTGATTGTTACAGTTGTAATGTGTTACCTATTGTATGCATGTATATTGTTTATGCTGATTGTTACAGTTGTAATGTGTTACCTATTGTATGCATGTATATTGTTTATGCTGATTGTTACAGTTGTAATGTGTTACCTATTGTATGCATGTATATTGTTTATGCTGATTGTTACAGTTGTAATGTGTTACCTATTGTACGCATGTATATTGTTTATGCTGATTGTTACAGTTGTAATGTGTTACCTATTGTAAGCATGTATATTGTTTATGCTGATTGTTACAGTTGTAATGTGTTACCTATTGTATGCATGTATATTGTTTATGCTGATTGTTACAGTTGTAATGTGTTACCTACTGTATGCATATATATTGTTTATGCTGATTGTTACAGTTGTAATGTGTTACCTATTGTATGCATGTATATTGTTTATGCTGATTATTACAGTTGTAATGTGTTACCTATTGTATGCATGTATATTGTTTATGCTGATTGTTACAGTTGTAATGTGTTACCTATTGTAAGCATGTATATTGTTTATGCTGATTGTTACAGTTGTAATGTGTTACCTATTGTATGCATGTATATTGTTTATGCTGATTGTTATAGTTGTAATGTGTTACATATTGTATGCATGTATATTGTTTATGCTGATTGTTACAGTTGTAATGTGTTACATATTGTATGCATGTATATTGTTTATGCTGATTGTTACAGTTGTAATGTGTTACCTATTGTATGCATGTATATTGTGTATGTTGATTGTTACAGTTGTAATGTGTTACCTATTGTATGCATGTATATTGTTTATGCTGATTGTTACAGTTGTAATGTGGTACCTATTGTATGCATGTATATTGTTTATGTTGATTGTTACAGTTGCAATGTGTTACCTATTGTATGCATGTATATTGTTTATGCTGATTGTTACAGTTGTAATGTGTTACCTATTGTATGCATGTATATTGTTTATGCTGATTGTTACAGTTGTAATGTGTTACCTATTGTATGCATGTATATTGTTTATGCTGATTGTTACAGTTGTAATGTGTTACCTCTTGTATACATGTATATTGTTTATGCTGATTGTTACAGTTGCAATGTGTTACCTATTGTATGCATGTATATTGTATATGCTGATTGTTACAGTTGTAATGTGTTACCTATTGTATGCATGTATATTGTTTATGCTGATTGTTACAGTTGTAATGTGTTACCTATTGTATGCATGTATATTGTTTATGCTGATTGTTACAGTTGTAATGTGTTACCTATTGTATGCATGTATATTGTTTATGCTGATTGTTACAGTTGTAATGTGTTACCTATTGTATGCATGTATATTGTGTATGTTGATTGTTACAGTTGTAATGTGTTACCTATTGTATGCATGTATATTGTTTATGCTGATTGTTACAGTTGCAATGTGTTACATATTGTATGCATGTATATTGTTTATGCTGATTGTTACAGTTGCAATGTGTTACCTATTGTATGTATGTATATTGTTTATGCTGATTGCTACAGTTGTAATGTGTTACCTATTGTATGCATGTATATTTTTTATGCTGATTGTTACAGCTGTAATGTGTTACCTATTGTATGCATGTATATTGTTTATGCTGATTGTTACAGTTGTAATGTGTTACCTATTGTATGCATGTATATTGTTTATGCTGATTGTTACAGTTGTAATGTGTTACCTATTGTATGCATGTATAATGTTTATGCTGATTGCTACAGTTGTAATGTGTTACCTATTGTATGCATGTATATTGTTTATGCTGATTGTTACAGTTGTAATGTGTTACCTATTGTATGCATGTATATTGTTTATGCTGATTGTTACAGTTGTAATGTGTTACCTATTGTATGCATGTATATTGTTTATGCTGATTGTTACAGTTGCAATGTGTTAACTATTGTATGCATGTATATCGTTTATTCTGATTGTTACAGTTGTAATGTGTTACCTATTGTATGCATGTATATGGTTTATGCTGATTGTTACAGTTGTAATGTGTTACCTATTGTATGCATGTATATTGTTTATGCTGATTGTTACAGTTGTAATGTGTTACGTATTGTATGCATGTATATTTTTTATGCTGATTGTTACAGTTGTAATGTGTTACCTATTGTATGCATGTATATTGTTTATGCTGATTGTTACAGTTGTAATATGTTACCTATTGTATGCATGTATATTGTTTATGCTGATTGTTACAGTTGTAATGTGTTACCTATTGTATGCATGTATATTGTTTATGCTGATTGTTACAGTTGTAATGTGTTACCTATTGTATGCATGTATATTGTTTATGCTGATTGTTACAGTTGTAATGTGTTACCTATTGTATGCATGTATATTGTTTATGCTGATTGTTACAGTTGTAATGTGTTACCTATTGTATGCATGTATATTGTTTATGCTGATTGTTACAGTTGTAATGTGTTACCTACTGTATGCATGTATATTGTTTATGCTGATTGTTACAGTTGTAATTTGTTACCTATTGTATGCATGTATATGGATTATGCTGATTGTTACAGTTGTAATGTGTTACCTATTGTATGCATGTATATTGTTTATGCTGATTGTTACAGTTGTAATGTGTTACCTATTGTATGAATGTATATTGTTTATGTTGATTGTGACAGTTGTAATGTGTTACCTATTGTATGCATGTATATTGTTTATGCTGATTGTTACAGTTGTAATGTGTTACCTATTGTATGCATGTGTATTGTTTATGCTGATTGTTACAGTTGTAATGTGTTACCTATTGTATGCATGTATATTGTTTATGCTGATTGTTACAGTTGTAATGTGTTACCTATTGTATGCATGTATATTGTTTATGCTGATTGTTACAGTTGCAATGTGGTACCTATTGTATGCATGTATATTGTTTATGCTGATTGTTACAGTTGTAATGTGTTACCTATTGTAAGCATGTATATTGTTTATGCTGATTGTTACAGTTGTAATGTGTTACCTATTGTATGCATGTATATTGTTTATGCTGATTGTTACAGTTGTAATGTGTTACCTATTGTATGCAAGTATATTGTTTATGCTGATTGTTACAGTTGTAATGTGTTACCTATTGTATGCATGTATATTGTTTATGGTGATTGTTACAGTTGTAATGTGTTACCTATTGTATGCATGTATATTGTTTATGCTGATTGTTACAGTTGTAATGTGTTACCTATTGTATGCATGTATATTGTTTATGCTGATTGTTACAGTTGTAATGTGTTACCTATTGTATGCATGTATGTTGTTTATGTTGATTGTTACAGTTGTAATGTGTTACCTATTGTATGCATGTATATTGTTTATGCTGATTGTTACAGTTGTAATGTGTTACCTATTGTATGCATGTATATTGTTTATGCTGATTATTACAGTTGTAATGTGTTACCTATTGTATGCATGTATATTGTTTATGCTGATTGTTACAGTTGTAATGTGTTACCTATTGTATGCATGTATATTGTTTATGTTGATTGTTACAGTTGTAATGTGTTACCTATTGTATGCATGTATATTGTTTATGTTGATTGTTACAGTTGTAATGTGTTACCTATTGTATGCATGTATATTGTTTATGCTGATTGTTACAGTTGTAATGTGTTAACTATTGTATGCATGTATATTGTTTATGTTGATTGTTACAGTTGTAATGTGTTACCTATTGTATGCATGTATATTGTTTATGCTGTTTGTTACAGTTGTAATGAGTTACCTATTGTATGCATGTATATTGTTTATGCTGATTGTTACAGTTGTAATGTGTTACCTATTGTACGCATGTATATTGTTTATGCTGATTGTTACAGTTGTAATGTGTTACCTATTGTATGCATGTATATTGTTTATGCTGATTGTTACACTTGTAATGTGTTACCTATTGTATGCATGTATATTGTTTATGCTGATTGTTACAGTTGTAATGTGTTACCTATTGTATGCATGTATATTGTTTATGCTGATTGTTACAGTTGTAATGTGTTACCTATTGTATGCATGTATATTGTTTATGCTGATTGTTACAGTTGTAATGTGTTACCTATTGTATGCATGTATATGGTTTATGTTGATTGTTACAGTTGTAATGTGTTACCTATTGTATACATGTATATTGTTTATGCTGATTGTTACAGTTGCAATGTGTTACCTATTGTATGCATGTATATTGTATATGCTGATTGTTACAGTTGTAATGTGTTACCTATTGTATGCATGTATGTTGTTTATGCTGATTGTTACAGTTGTAATGTGTTACCTATTGTATGCATGTATATTTTTTATGCTGATTGTTACAGTTGTAACGTGTTACCTATTGTATGCATGTATATGGTTTATGCTGATTGTTACAGTTGTAATGTGTTACCTACTGTATGCATGTATATTGTTTATGCTGATTGTAACAGTTGTAATGTGTTACCTATTGTAAGCATGTATATTGTTTATGCTGATTGTTACAGTTGTAATGTGTTACCTATTGTATGCATGTATATTGTTTATGCTGATTGTTACAGTTGTAATGTGTTACCTATTGTATGCATGTATATTGTTTATGCTGATTGTTACAGTTGTAATGTGTTACCTATTGTATGCATGTATATTGTTTATGCTGATTGTTACAGTTGTAATGTGTTACCTATTGTATGCATGTATATTGTTTATGCTGATTGTTACAGTTGTAACGTGTTACCTATTGTATGCATATATATTGTTTATGCTGATTGTTACAGTTGTAATGTGTTACCTATTGTATGCATGTATATTGTTTATGCTGATTGTTACAGTTGTAATGTGTTACCTATTGTATGCATGTATATTGTTTATGCTGATTGTTACAGTTGTAATATGTTACCTATTGTATGCATGTATATTGTTTATGCTGATTGTTACAGTTGTAATGTGTTACCTATTGTATGCATGTATATTGTTTATGCTGATTGTTACAGTTGTAATGTGTTACCTATTGTATGCATGTATATTGTTTATGCTGATTGTTACAGTTGTAATGTGTTACCTATTGTATGCATGTATATTGTTTATGCTGATTGTTACAGTTGTAATGTGTTACCTATTGTATGCATGTATATTGTTTATGCTGATTGTTACAGTTGTAATGTGTTACCTACTGTATGCATGTATATTGTTTATGCTGATTGTTACAGTTGTAATTTGTTACCTATTGTATGCATGTATATGGTTTATGCTGATTGTTACAGTTGTAATGTGTTACCTATTGTATGCATGTATATTGTTTATGCTGATTGTTACAGTTGTAATGTGTTACCTATTGTATGAATGTATATTGTTTATGTTGATTGTGACAGTTGTAATGTGTTACCTATTGTATGCATGTATATTGTTTATGCTGATTGTTACAGTTGTAATGTGTTACCTATTGTATGCATGTGTATTGTTTATGCTGATTGTTACAGTTGTAATGTGTTACCTATTGTATGCATGTATATTGTTTATGCTGATTGTTACAGTTGTAATGTGTTACCTATTGTATGCATGTATATTGTTTATGCTGATTGTTACAGTTGCAATGTGGTACCTATTGTATGCATGTATATTGTTTATGCTGATTGTTACAGTTGTAATGTGTTACCTATTGTAAGCATGTATATTGTTTATGCTGATTGTTACAGTTGTAATGTGTTACCTATTGTATGCATGTATATTGTTTATGCTGATTGTTACAGTTGTAATGTGTTACCTATTGTATGCAAGTATATTGTTTATGCTGATTGTTACAGTTGTAATGTGTTACCTATTGTATGCATGTATATTGTTTATGGTGATTGTTACAGTTGTAATGTGTTACCTATTGTATGCATGTATATTGTTTATGCTGATTGTTACAGTTGTAATGTGTTACCTATTGTATGCATGTATATTGTTTATGCTGATTGTTACAGTTGTAATGTGTTACCTATTGTATGCATGTATGTTGTTTATGTTGATTGTTACAGTTGTAATGTGTTACCTATTGTATGCATGTATATTGTTTATGCTGATTGTTACAGTTGTAATGTGTTACCTATTGTATGCATGTATATTGTTTATGCTGATTATTACAGTTGTAATGTGTTACCTATTGTATGCATGTATATTGTTTATGCTGATTGTTACAGTTGTAATGTGTTACCTATTGTATGCATGTATATTGTTTATGTTGATTGTTACAGTTGTAATGTGTTACCTATTGTATGCATGTATATTGTTTATGTTGATTGTTACAGTTGTAATGTGTTACCTATTGTATGCATGTATATTGTTTATGCTGATTGTTACAGTTGTAATGTGTTAACTATTGTATGCATGTATATTGTTTATGTTGATTGTTACAGTTGTAATGTGTTACCTATTGTATGCATGTATATTGTTTATGCTGTTTGTTACAGTTGTAATGAGTTACCTATTGTATGCATGTATATTGTTTATGCTGATTGTTACAGTTGTAATGTGTTACCTATTGTACGCATGTATATTGTTTATGCTGATTATTACAGTTGTAATGTGTTACCTATTGTATGCATGTATATTGTTTATGCTGATTGTTACACTTGTAATGTGTTACCTATTGTATGCATGTATATTGTTTATGCTGATTGTTACAGTTGTAATGTGTTACCTATTGTATGCATGTATATTGTTTATGCTGATTGTTACAGTTGTAATGTGTTACCTATTGTATGCATGTATATTGTTTATGCTGATTGTTACAGTTGTAATGTGTTACCTATTGTATGCATGTATATGGTTTATGTTGATTGTTACAGTTGTAATGTGTTACCTATTGTATACATGTATATTGTTTATGCTGATTGTTACAGTTGCAATGTGTTACCTATTGTATGCATGTATATTGTATATGCTGATTGTTACAGTTGTAATGTGTTACCTATTGTATGCATGTATGTTGTTTATGCTGATTGTTACAGTTGTAATGTGTTACCTATTGTATGCATGTATATTGTTTATGCTGATTGTTACAGTTGTAACGTGTTACCTATTGTATGCATGTATATGGTTTATGCTGATTGTTACAGTTGTAATGTGTTACCTACTGTATGCATGTATATTGTTTATGCTGATTGTAACAGTTGTAATGTGTTACCTATTGTAAGCATGTATATTGTTTATGCTGATTGTTACAGTTGTAATGTGTTACCTATTGTATGCATGTATATTGTTTATGCTGATTGTTACAGTTGTAATGTGTTACCTATTGTATGCATGTATATTGTTTATGCTGATTGTTACAGTTGTAATGTGTTACCTATTGTATGCATGTATATTGTTTATGCTGATTGTTACAGTTGTAATGTGTTACCTATTGTATGCATGTATATTGTTTATGCTGATTGTTACAGTTGTAACGTGTTACCTATTGTATGCATATATATTGTTTATGCTGATTGTTACAGTTGTAATGTGTTACCTATTGTATGCATGTATATTGTTTATGCTGATTGTTACAGTTGTAATGTGTTACCTATTGTATGCATGTATATTGTTTATGTTGATTGTTACAGTTGTAATGTGTTACCTATTGTATGCATGTATATTGTATATGCTGATTGTTACAGTTGTAATGTGTTACCTATTGTATGCATGTATATTGTTTATGCTGATTGTTACAGTTGTAATGTGTTACCTATTGTATGCATGTATATTGTTTATGCTGATTGTTACAGTTGTAATGTGTACCTATTGTATGCATGTATATTGTTTATGTTGATTGTTACAGTTGCAATGTGTTACCAATTGTATGCATGTATATTGTTTATGCTGATTGTTACAGTTGTAATGTGTTACCTATTGTATGCATGTATATTGTGTATGTTGATTGTTACGGTTGTAATGTGTTACCTATTGTATACATGTATATGGTTTATGTTGATTGTTACAGTTGTAATGTGTTACCTATTGTATACATGTATATTGTTTATGCTGATTGTTACAGTTGCAATGTGTTACCTATTGTATGCATGTATATTGTATATGCTGATTGTTACAGTTGTAATGTGTTACCTATTGTATGCATGTATGTTGTTTATGCTGATTGTTACAGTTGTAATGTGTTACCTATTGTATGCATGTATATTGTTTATGCTGATTGTTACAGTTGTAACGTGTTACCTATTGTATGCATGTATATGGTTTATGCTGATTGTTACAGTTGTAATGTGTTACCTACTGTATGCATGTATATTGTTTATGCTGATTGTAACAGTTGTAATGTGTTACCTATTGTAAGCATGTATATTGTTTATGCTGATTGTTACAGTTGTAATGTGTTACCTATTGTATGCATGTATATTGTTTATGCTGATTGTTACAGTTGTAACGTGTTACCTATTGTATGCATATATATTGTTTATGCTGATTGTTACAGTTGTAATGTGTTACCTATTGTATGCATGTATATTGTTTATGCTGATTGTTACAGTTGTAATGTGTTACCTATTGTATGCATGTATATTGTTTATGTTGATTGTTACAGTTGTAATGTGTTACCTATTGTATGCATGTATATTGTATATGCTGATTGTTACAGTTGTAATGTGTTACCTATTGTATGCATGTATATTGTTTATGCTGATTGTTACAGTTGTAATGTGTTACCTATTGTATGCATGTATATTGTTTATGCTGATTGTTACAGTTGTAATGTGTTACCTATTGTATGCACGTATATTGTTTATGTTGATTGTTACAGTTGTAATGTGTTACCTATTGTATGCATATATATTGTTTATGCTGATTGTTACAGTTGTAATGTGTTACCTATTGTATGCATATATATTGTTTATGTTGATTGTTACAGTTGTAATGTGTTACCTATTGTATGCATGTATATTGTGTATGTTGATTGTTACAGTTGTAATGTGTTACCTATTGTATGCATGTATATGGTTTATGTTGATTGTTACAGTTGTAATGTGTTACCTATTGTATGCATGTATATTGTTTATGCTGATTGTTACAGTTGTAATGTGTTACCTATTGTATGCATGTATATTGTTTATGCTTATTGTTACAGTTGTAATGTGTTACCTATTGTATGCATGTATATTGTTTATGTTGATTGTTACAGTTGTAATGTGTTACCCATTGTAAGCATGTATATTGTTTATGTTGATTGTTACAGTTGCAATGTGTTACCTATTGTATGCATGTATATTGTTTATGCTGATTGTTACAGTTGTAATGTGTTACCTATTGTATGCATGTATATTGTTTATGCTGATTGTTACAGTTGTAATGTGTTACCTATTGTATGCATGTATATTGTTTATGTTGATTGTTACAGTTGTAATGTGTTACCTATTGTATGCATGTATATTGTTTATGCTGATTGTTACAGTTGTAATGTGTTACCTATTGTATGCATGTATATTGTTTATGCTGATTGTTACAGTTGTAATGTGTTACCTATTGTATGCATGTATATGGTTTATGCTGATTGTTACAGTTGTAATGTGTTACCTATTGTATTCATGTATATTGTTTATGCTGATTGTTACAGTTGTAATGTGTTACCTATTGTATGCATGTATATTGTTTATGTTGATTGTTACAGTTGTAATGTGTTACCTATTGTATGCATGTATATTGTTTATGCTGATTGTTACAGTTGTAATGTGTTACCTATTGTATGCATGTATATTGTTTATGCTGATTGTTACAGTTGTAATGTGTTACCTATTGTATGCATGTATGTTGTTTATGCTGATTGTTACAGTTGTAATGTGTTACCTATTGTATGCATGTATATGGTTTATGTTGATTGTTACAGTTGTAATATGTTACCTATTGTATGCATGTATATTGTTTATGCTGATTGTTACAGTTGTAATGTGTTACCTATTGTATGCATGTATATTGTTTATGCTGATTGTTACAGTTGTAATGTGTTACCAATTGTATGCATGTATATTGTTTATGCTGATTGTTACAGTTGTAATGTGTTACCTATTGTATGCATGTATATTGTGTATGTTGATTGTTACGGTTGTAATGTGTTACCTATTGTATACATGTATATGGTTTATGTTGATTGTTACAGTTGTAATGTGTTACCTATTGTATACATGTATATTGTTTATGCTGATTGTTACAGTTGCAATGTGTTACCTATTGTATGCATGTATATTGTATATGCTGATTGTTACAGTTGTAATGTGTTACCTATTGTATGCATGTATGTTGTTTATGCTGATTGTTACAGTTGTAATGTGTTACCTATTGTATGCATGTATATTGTTTATGCTGATTGTTACAGTTGTAACGTGTTACCTATTGTATGCATGTATATGGTTTATGCTGATTGTTACAGTTGTAATGTGTTACCTACTGTATGCATGTATATTGTTTATGCTGATTGTAACAGTTGTAATGTGTTACCTATTGTAAGCATGTATATTGTTTATGCTGATTGTTACAGTTGTAATGTGTTACCTATTGTATGCATGTATATTGTTTATGCTGATTGTTACAGTTGTAACGTGTTACCTATTGTATGCATATATATTGTTTATGCTGATTGTTACAGTTGTAATGTGTTACCTATTGTATGCATGTATATTGTTTATGCTGATTGTTACAGTTGTAATGTGTTACCTATTGTATGCATGTATATTGTTTATGTTGATTGTTACAGTTGTAATGTGTTACCTATTGTATGCATGTATATTGTATATGCTGATTGTTACAGTTGTAATGTGTTACCTATTGTATGCATGTATATTGTTTATGCTGATTGTTACAGTTGTAATGTGTTACCTATTGTATGCATGTATATTGTTTATGCTGATTGTTACAGTTGTAATGTGTTACCTATTGTATGCACGTATATTGTTTATGTTGATTGTTACAGTTGTAATGTGTTACCTATTGTATGCATATATATTGTTTATGCTGATTGTTACAGTTGTAATGTGTTACCTATTGTATGCATATATATTGTTTATGTTGATTGTTACAGTTGTAATGTGTTACCTATTGTATGCATGTATATTGTGTATGTTGATTGTTACAGTTGTAATGTGTTACCTATTGTATGCATGTATATGGTTTATGTTGATTGTTACAGTTGTAATGTGTTACCTATTGTATGCATGTATATTGTTTATGCTGATTGTTACAGTTGTAATGTGTTACCTATTGTATGCATGTATATTGTTTATGCTTATTGTTACAGTTGTAATGTGTTACCTATTGTATGCATGTATATTGTTTATGTTGATTGTTACAGTTGTAATGTGTTACCCATTGTAAGCATGTATATTGTTTATGTTGATTGTTACAGTTGCAATGTGTTACCTATTGTATGCATGTATATTGTTTATGCTGATTGTTACAGTTGTAATGTGTTACCTATTGTATGCATGTATATTGTTTATGCTGATTGTTACAGTTGTAATGTGTTACCTATTGTATGCATGTATATTGTTTATGTTGATTGTTACAGTTGTAATGTGTTACCTATTGTATGCATGTATATTGTTTATGCTGATTGTTACAGTTGTAATGTGTTACCTATTGTATGCATGTATATTGTTTATGCTGATTGTTACAGTTGTAATGTGTTACCTATTGTATGCATGTATATGGTTTATGCTGATTGTTACAGTTGTAATGTGTTACCTATTGTATTCATGTATATTGTTTATGCTGATTGTTACAGTTGTAATGTGTTACCTATTGTATGCATGTATATTGTTTATGTTGATTGTTACAGTTGTAATGTGTTACCTATTGTATGCATGTATATTGTTTATGCTGATTGTTACAGTTGTAATGTGTTACCTATTGTATGCATGTATATTGTTTATGCTGATTGTTACAGTTGTAATGTGTTACCTATTGTATGCATGTATGTTGTTTATGCTGATTGTTACAGTTGTAATGTGTTACCTATTGTATGCATGTATATGGTTTATGTTGATTGTTACAGTTGTAATATGTTACCTATTGTATGCATGTATATTGTTTATGCTGATTGTTACAGTTGTAATGTGTTACCTATTGTATGCATGTATATTGTTTATGCTGATTGTTACCGTTGTAATGTGTTACCTATTGTATGCATGTATATTGTTTATGCTGATTGTTACAGTTGTAATGTGTTGCCTATTGTATGCATGTATATTGTTTATGCTGATTGTTACAGTTGTAATGTGTTACCTATTGTATGCATGTATATTGTTTATGCTGATTGTTACAGTTGTAATGTGTTACCTATTGTATGCATGTATATTGTTTATGCTGATTGTTACAGTTGTAATGTGTTACCTATTGTATGCATGTATATTGTTTATGCTGATTGTTACAGTTGTAATGTGTTACCTATTGTATGCATGTATGTTGTTTATGTTGATTGTTACAGTTGTAATGTGTTACCTATTGTATGCATGTATATTGTTTATGCTGATTGTTACAGTTGTAATGTGTTACCTATTGTATGCATGTATATTGTTTATGCTGATTGTTACAGTTGTAATGTGTTACCTATTGTATGCATGTATATTGTTTATGTTGATTGTTACAGTTGTAATGTGTTACCTATTGTATGCATGTATATTGTTTATGCTGATTATTACAGTTGTAATATGTTACCTATTGTATGCATGTATATTGTTTATGTTGATTGTTACAGTTGTAATGTGTTACCTATTGTATGCATGTATATTGTTTATGCTGATTGTTACAGTTGTAATGTGTTACCTATTGTATGCATGTATATTGTTTATGCTGATTGTTACAGTTGTAATGTGTTACCTATTGTATGCATGTATATTGTTTATGCTGATTGTTACTGTTGTAATGTGTTACCTATTGTATGCATGTATATTGTTTATGCTGATTGTTACAGTTGTAATGTGTTACCTATTGTATGCATGTATATTGTTTATGCTGATTGTTACAGTTGTAATGTGTTACCTATTGTATGCATGTATATGGTTTATGTTGACTGTTACAGTTGTAATGTGTTACCTATTGTATACATGTATATTGTTTATGCTGATTGTTACAGTTGCAATGTGTTACCTATTGTATGCATGTATATTGTATATGCTGATTGTTACAGTTGTAATGTGTTACCTATTGTATGCATGTATGTTGTTTATGCTGATTGTTACAGTTGTAATGTGTTACCTATTGTATGCATGTATATTGTTTATGCTGATTGTTACAGTTGTAACGTGTTACCTATTGTATGCATGTATATGGTTTATGCTGATTGTTACAGTTTTAATGTGTTACCTACTGTATGCATGTATATTGTTTATGCTGATTGTTACAGTTGTAATGTGTTACCTATTTTAAGCATGTATATTGTTTATGCTGATTGTTACAGTTGTAATGTGTTACCTATTGTATGCATGTATATTGTTTATGCTGATTGTTACAGTTGTAATGTGTTACCTATTGTATGCATGTATATTGTTTATGCTGATTGTTACAGTTGTAATGTGTTACCTATTGTATGCATGTATATTGTTTATGCTGATTGTTACAGTTGTAATGTGTTACCTATTGTATGCATGTATGTTGTTTATGCTGATTGTTACAGTTGTAATGTGTTACCTATTGTATGCATGTATATTGTTTATGTTGATTGTTACAGTTGTAATGTGTTACCTATTGTATGCATGTATATTGTTTATGCTGATTGTTACAGTTGTAATGTGTTACCTATTGTATGCATGTATATTGTTTATGCTGATTGTTACAGTTGTAATGTGTACCTATTGTATGCATGTATATTGTTTATGCTGATTGTTACAGTTGTAATGTGTACCTATTGTATGCATGTATATTGTTTATGTTGATTGTTACAGTTGCAATGTGTTACCCATTGTATGCATGTATATTGTTTATGCTGATTGTTACAGTTGTAATGTGTTACCTATTGTATGCATGTATATTGTGTATGTTGATTGTTACGGTTGTAATGTGTTACCTATTGTATGCATATATATTGTTTATGCTGATTGTTACAGTTGTAATGTGTTACCTATTGTATGCATGTATATTGTTTATGCTGATTGTTACAGTTGTAATGTGTTACCTATTGTATGCATGTATATTGTTTATGCTGATTGTTACAGTTGTAATGTGTTACCTATTGTATGCATGTATATTGTTTATGCTGATTGTTACAGTTGTAATGTGTTACCTATTGTATGCATGTATATTGTTTATGCTGAATGTTACAGTTGTAATGTGTTACCTATTGTATGCATGTATATTGTTTATGTTGATTGTTACAGTTGTAATGTGTTACCTATTGTATGCATATATATTGTTTATGCTGATTGTTACAGTTGTAATGTGTTACCTATTGTATGCATATATATTGTTTATGTTGATTGTTACAGTTGTAATGTGTTACCTATTGTATGCATGTATATTGTGTATGTTGATTGTTACAGTTGTAATGTGTTACCTATTGTATGCATGTATATGGTTTATGTTGATTGTTACAGTTGTAATGTGTTACCTATTGTATGCATGTATATTGTTTATGCTGATTGTTACAGTTGTAATGTGTTACCTATTGTATGCATGTATATTGTTTATGCTTATTGTTACAGTTGTAATGTGTTACCTATTGTATGCATGTATATTGTTTATGTTGATTGTTACAGTTGTAATGTGTTACCCATTGTAAGCATGTATATTGTTTATGTTGATTGTTACAGTTGCAATGTGTTACCTATTGTATGCATGTATATTGTTTATGCTGATTGTTACAGTTGTAATGTGTTACATATTGTATGCATGTATATTGTTTATGCTGATTGTTACAGTTGTAATGTGTTACCTATTGTATGCATGTATATTGTTTATGTTGATTGTTACAGTTGTAATGTGTTACCTATTGTATGCATGTATATTGTTTATGCTGATTGTTACAGTTGTAATGTGTTACCTATTGTATGCATGTATATTGTTTATGCTGATTGTTACAGTTGTAATGTGTTACCTATTGTATGCATGTATATGGTTTATGCTGATTGTTACAGTTGTAATGTGTTACCTATTGTATGCATGTATATTGTTTATGCTGATTGTTACAGTTGTAATGTGTTACCTATTGTATGCATGTATATTGTTTATGTTGATTGTTACAGTTGTAATGTGTTACCTATTGTATGCATGTATATTGTTTATGCTGATTGTTACAGTTGTAATGTGTTACCTATTGTATGCATGTATATTGTTTATGCTGATTGTTACAGTTGTAACGTGTTACCTATTGTATGCATGTATGTTGTTTATGCTGATTGTTACAGTTGTAATGTGTTACCTATTGTATGCATGTATATGGTTTATGTTGATTGTTACAGTTGTAATATGTTACCTATTGTATGCATGTATATTGTTTATGCTGATTGTTACAGTTGTAATGTGTTACCTATTGTATGCATGTATATTGTTTATGCTGATTGTTACCGTTGTAATGTGTTACCTATTGTATGCATGTATATTGTTTATGCTGATTGTTACAGTTGTAATGTGTTGCCTATTGTATGCATGTATATTGTTTATGCTGATTGTTACAGTTGTAATGTGTTACCTATTGTATGCATGTATATTGTTTATGCTGATTGTTACAGTTGTAATGTGTTACCTATTGTATGCATGTATATTGTTTATGCTGATTGTTACAGTTGTAATGTGTTACCTATTGTATGCATGTATATTGTTTATGCTGATTGTTACAGTTGTAATGTGTTACCTATTGTATGCATGTATGTTGTTTATGTTGATTGTTACAGTTGTAATGTGTTACCTATTGTATGCATGTATATTGTTTATGCTGATTGTTACAGTTGTAATGTGTTACCTATTGTATGCATGTATATTGTTTATGCTGATTGTTACAGTTGTAATGTGTTACCTATTGTATGCATGTATATTGTTTATGTTGATTGTTACAGTTGTAACGTGTTACCTATTGTATGCATGTATATTGTTTATGCTGATTATTACAGTTGTAATATGTTACCTATTGTATGCATGTATATTGTTTATGTTGATTGTTACAGTTGTAATGTGTTACCTATTGTATGCATGTATATTGTTTATGCTGATTGTTACAGTTGTAATGTGTTACCTATTGTATGCATGTATATTGTTTATGCTGATTGTAACAGTTGTAATGTGTTACCTATTGTATGCATGTATATTGTTTATGCTGATTATTACAGTTGTAATGTGTTACCTATTGTATGCATGTATATTGTTTATGCTGATTGTTACAGTTGTAATGTGTTACCTATTGTATGCATGTATATTGCTTATGTTGATTGTTACAGTTGTAATGTGTTACCTATTGTATGCATGTATATTGTTTATGTTGATTGTTACAGTTGTAATGTGTTACCTATTGTATGCATGTATATTGTTTATGCTGATTGTTACAGTTGTAATGTGTTACCTATTGTATGCATGTATATTGTTTATGTTGATTGTTACAGTTGTAATGTGTTACCTATTGTATGCATGTATATTGTTTATGCTGTTTGTTACAGTTGTAATGAGTTACCTATTGTATGCATGTATATTGTTTATGCTGATTGTTACAGTTGTAATGTGTTACCTATTGTATGCATGTATATTGTTTATGCTGATTGTATCAGTTGTAATGTGTTACCTATTGTATGCATGTATATTGTTTATGCTGATTGTTACAGTTGTAATGTGTTACCTATTGTATGCATGTATATTGTTTATGCTGATTGTTACTGTTGTAATGTGTTACCTATTGTATGCATGTATATTGTTTATGCTGATTGTTACAGTTGTAATGTGTTACCTATTGTATGCATGTATATTGTTTATGCTGATTGTTACAGTTGTAATGTGTTACCTATTGTATGCATGTATATGGTTTATGTTGACTGTTACAGTTGTAATGTGTTATCTATTGTATACATGTATATTGTTTATGCTGATTGTTACAGTTGCAATGTGTTACCTATTGTATGCATGTATATTGTATATGCTGATTGTTACAGTTGTAATGTGTTACCTATTGTATGCATGTATGTTGTTTATGCTGATTGTTACAGTTGTAATGTGTTACCTATTGTATGCATGTATATTGTTTATGCTGATTGTTACAGTTGTAACGTGTTACCTATTGTATGCATGTATATGGTTTATGCTGATTGTTACAGTTTTAATGTGTTACCTACTGTATGCATGTATATTGTTTATGCTGATTGTTACAGTTGTAATGTGTTACCTATTTTAAGCATGTATATTGTTTATGCTGATTGTTACAGTTGTAATGTGTTACCTATTGTATGCATGTATATTGTTTATGCTGATTGTTACAGTTGTAATGTGTTACCTATTGTATGCATGTATATTGTTTATGCTGATTGTTACAGTTGTAATGTGTTACCTATTGTATGCATGTATATTGTTTATGCTGATTGTTACAGTTGTAATGTGTTACCTATTGTATGCATGTATGTTGTTCATGCTGATTGTTACAGTTGTAATGTGTTACCTATTGTATGCATGTATATTGTTTATGTTGATTGTTACAGTTGTAATGTGTTACCTATTGTATGCATGTATATTGTTTATGTTGATTGTTACAGTTGTAATGTGTTACCTATTGTATGCATGTATATTGTTTATGCTGATTGTTACAGTTGTAATGTGTTACCTATTGTATGCATGTATATTGTTTATGCTGATTGTTACAGTTGTAACGTGTTACCTATTGTATGCATATATATTGTTTAAGCTGATTGTTACAGTTGTAATGTGTTACCTACTGTATGCATGTATATTGTTTATGCTGATTGTTACAGTTGTAATGTGGTACCTATTGTATGCATGTATATTGTTTATGTTGATTGTTACAATTGTAATGTGTTACCTATTGTATGCATGTATATTGTTTATGCTGATTGTTACAGTTGTAATGTGTTACCTATTGTATGCATGTATATTGTTTATGCTGATTGTTACAGTTGTAATGTGTTACCTATTGTATGCATGTATATTGTTTATGCTGATTGTTACAGTTGTAATGTGTACCTATTGTATGCATGTATATTGTTTATGTTGAATGTTACAGTTGCAATGTGTTACCTATTGTATGCATGTATATTGTTTATGCTGATTGTTACAGTTGTAATGTGTTACCTATTGTATGCATGTATATTGTGTATGTTGATTGTTACGGTTGTAATGTGTTACCTATTGTATGCATATATATTGTTTATGCTGATTGTTACAATTGTAATGTGTTACCTATTGTATGCATGTATATTGTTTATGCTGATTGTTACAGTTGTAATGTGTTACCTATTGTATGCATGTATATTGTTTATGCTGATTGTTACAGTTGTAATGTGTTACCTATTGTATGCATGTATATTGTTTATGCTGATTGTTACAGTTGTAATGTGTTACCTATTGTATGCATGTATATTGTTTATGCTGATTGTTACAGTTGTAATGTGTTACCTATTGTATGCATGTATATTGTTTATGCTGATTGTTACAGTTGTAATGTGTTACCTATTGTATGCATGTATATTGTTTATGCTGATTGTTACAGTTGTAATGTGTTACCTATTGTATGCATGTATATTGTTTATGCTGATTGTTACAGTTGTAATGTGTTACCTATTGTATGCATGTATATTGTTTATGCTGATTGTTACAGTTGTAATGTGTTACCTATTGTATGCATGTATATTGTTTATGCTGATTGTTACAGTTGTAATGTGTTACCTATTGTATGCATGTATATGGTTTATGCTGATTGTTACAGTTGTAATGTGTTACCTATTGTATGCATGTATATTGTTTATGCTGATTGTTACAGTTGTAATGTGTTACCTATTGTATGCATGTATATTGTTTATGCTGATTGTTACAGTTGTAATGTGTTACCTATTGTATGCATGTATATTGTTTATGTTGATTGTTACAGTTGTAATGTGTTACCTATTGCATGCATGTATATTGTTTATGCTGATTGTTACAGTTGTAATGTGTTACCTATTGTATGCATGTATATTGTTTATGCTGATTGTTACAGTTGTAATGTGTTACCTATTGTATGCATGTATATGGTTTATGCTGATTGTTACAGTTGTAATGTGTTACCTATTGTATGCATGTATATTGTTTATGCTGATTGTTACAGTTGTAATGTGTTACCTATTGTATGCATGTATATTGTTTATGTTGATTGTTACAGTTGTAATGTGTTACCTATAGTATGCATGTATATTGTTTATGCTGATTGTTACAGTTGTAATGTGTTACCTATTGTATGCATGTATATTGTTTATGCTGATTGTTACAATTGTAATGTGTTACCTATTGTATGCATGTATGTTGTTTATGCTGATTGTTACAGTTGTAATGTGTTACCTATTGTATGCATGTATATGGTTTATGTTGATTGTTACAGTTGTAGTATGTTACCTATTGTATGCATGTATATTGTTTATGCTGATTGTTACAGTTGTAATGTGTTACCTATTGTATGCATGTATATTGTTTATGCTGATTGTTACCGTTGTAATGTGTTACCTATTGTATGCATGTATATTGTTTATGCTGATTGTTACAGTTGTAATGTGTTGCCTATTGTATGCATGTATATTGTTTATGCTGATTGTTACAGTTGTAATGTGTTACCTATTGTATGCATGTATATTGTTTATGCTGATTGTTACAGTTGTAATGTGTTACCTATTGTATGCATGTATATTGTTTATGCTGATTGTTACAGTTGTAATGTGTTACCTATTGTATGCATGTATATTGTTTATGCTGATTGTTACAGTTGTAATGTGTTACCTATTGTATGCATGTATGTTGTTTATGTTGATTGTTACAGTTGTAATGTGTTACCTATTGTATGCATGTATATTGTTTATGCTGATTGTTACAGTTGTAATGTGTTACCTATTGTATGCATGTATATTGTTTATGCTGATTGTTACAGTTGTAATGTGTTACCTATTGTATGCATGTATATTGTTTATGTTGATTGTTACAGTTGTAATGTGTTACCTATTGTATGCATGTATATTGTTTATGCTGATTATTACAGTTGTAATATGTTACCTATTGTATGCATGTATATTGTTTATGTTGATTGTTACAGTTGTAATGTGTTACCTATTGTATGCATGTATATTGTTTATGCTGATTGTTACAGTTGTAATGTGTTACCTACTGTATGCATGTATATTGTTTATGCTGATTGTTACAGTTGTAATGTGTTACCTATTGTATGCATGTATATTGTTTATGCTGATTGTTACTGTTGTAATGTGTTACCTATTGTATGCATGTATATTGTTTATGCTGATTGTTACAGTTGTAATGTGTTACCTATTGTATGCATGTATATTGTTTATGCTGATTGTTACAGTTGTAATGTGTTACCTATTGTATGCATGTATATGGTTTATGTTGACTGTTACAGTTGTAATGTGTTACCTATTGTATACATGTATATTGTTTATGCTGATTGTTACAGTTGCAATGTGTTACCTATTGTATGCATGTATATTGTATATGCTGATTGTTACAGTTGTAATGTGTTACCTATTGTATGCATGTATGTTGTTTATGCTGATTGTTACAGTTGTAATGTGTTACCTATTGTATGCATGTATATTGTTTATGCTGATTGTTACAGTTGTAACGTGTTACCTATTGCATGCATGTATATGGTTTATGCTGATTGTTACAGTTTTAATGTGTTACCTACTGTATGCATGTATATTGTTTATGCTGATTGTTACAGTTGTAATGTGTTACCTTTTTTAAGCATGTATATTGTTTATGCTGATTGTTACAGTTGTAATGTGTTACCTATTGTATGCATGTATATTGTTTATGCTGATTGTTACAGTTGTAATGTGTTACCTATTGTATGCATGTATATTGTTTATGCTGATTGTTACAGTTGTAATGTGTTACCTATTGTATGCATGTATATTGTTTATGCTGATTGTTACAGTTGTAATGTGTTACCTATTGTATGCATGTATGTTGTTTATGCTGATTGTTACAGTTGTAATGTGTTACCTATTGTATGCATGTATATTGTTTATGTTGATTGTTACAGTTGTAATGTGTTACCTATTGTATGCATGTATATTGTTTATGTTGATTGTTACAGTTGTAATGTGTTACCTATTGTATGCATGTATATTGTTTATGCTGATTGTTACAGTTGTAATGTGTTACCTATTGTATGCATGTATATTGTTTATGCTGATTGTTACAGTTGTAACGTGTTACCTATTGTATGCATATATATTGTTTATGCTGATTGTTACAGTTGTAATGTGTTACCTATTGTATGCATGTATATTGTTTATGCTGATTGTTACAGTTGTAATGTGTTACCTATTGTATGCATGTATATTGTTTATGCTGATTGTTACAGTTGTAATGTGTTACCTATTGTATGCATGTATATTGTTTATGCTGATTGTTACAGTTGTAATGTGTTACCTATTGTATGCATGTATGTTGTTTATGCTGATTGTTACAGTTGTAATGTGTTACCTATTGTATGCATGTATATTGTTTATGTTGATTGTTACAGTTGTAATGTGTTACCTATTGTATGCATGTATATTGTTTATGTTGATTGTTACAGTTGTAATGTGTTACCTATTGTATGCATGTATATTGTTTATGCTGATTGTTACAGTTGTAATGTGTTACCTATTGTATGCATGTATATTGTTTATGCTGATTGTTACAGTTGTAACGTGTTACCTATTGTATGCATATATATTGTTTATGCTGATTGTTACAGTTGTAATGTGTTACCTATTGTATGCATGTATATTGTTTATGCTGATTGTTACAGTTGTAATGTGTTACCTATTGTATGCATGTATATTGTTTATGTTGATTGTTACAATTGTAATGTGTTACCTATTGTATGCATGTATATTGTTTATGCTGATTGTTACAGTTGTAATGTGTTACCTATTGTATGCATGTATATTGTTTATGCTGATTGTTACAGTTGTAATGTGTTACCTATTGTATGCATGTATATTGTTTATGCTGATTGTTACAGTTGTAATGTGTACCTATTGTATGCATGTATATTGTTTATGTTGATTGTTACAGTTGCAATGTGTTACCTATTGTATGCATGTATATTGTTTATGCTGATTGTTACAGTTGTAATGTGTTACCTATTGTATGCATGTATATTGTTTATGCTGATTGTTACAGTTGTAATGTGTACCTATTGTATGCATGTATATTGTTTATGTTGATTGTTACAGTTGCAATGTGTTACCCATTGTATGCATGTATATTGTTTATGCTGATTGTTACAGTTGTAATGTGTTACCTATTGTATGCATGTATATTGTGTATGTTGATTGTTACGGTTGTAATGTGTTACCTATTGTATGCATATATATTGTTTATGCTGATTGTTACAGTTGTAATGTGTTACCTATTGTATGCATGTATATTGTTTATGCTGATTGTTACAGTTGTAATGTGTTACCTATTGTATGCATGTATATTGTTTATGCTGATTGTTACAGTTGTAATGTGTTACCTATTGTATGCATGTATATTGTTTATGCTGATTGTTACAGTTGTAATGTGTTACCTATTGTATGCATGTATATTGTTTATGCTGAATGTTACAGTTGTAATGTGTTACCTATTGTATGCATGTATATTGTTTATGTTGATTGTTACAGTTGTAATGTGTTACCTATTGTATGCATATATATTGTTTATGCTGATTGTTACAGTTGTAATGTGTTACCTATTGTATGCATATATATTGTTTATGTTGATTGTTACAGTTGTAATGTGTTACCTATTGTATGCATGTATATTGTGTATGTTGATTGTTACAGTTGTAATGTGTTACCTATTGTATGCATGTATATGGTTTATGTTGATTGTTACAGTTGTAATGTGTTACCTATTGTATGCATGTATATTGTTTATGCTGATTGTTACAGTTGTAATGTGTTACCTATTGTATGCATGTATATTGTTTATGCTTATTGTTACAGTTGTAATGTGTTACCTATTGTATGCATGTATATTGTTTATGTTGATTGTTACAGTTGTAATGTGTTACCCATTGTAAGCATGTATATTGTTTATGTTGATTGTTACAGTTGCAATGTGTTACCTATTGTATGCATGTATATTGTTTATGCTGATTGTTACAGTTGTAATGTGTTACATATTGTATGCATGTATATTGTTTATGCTGATTGTTACAGTTGTAATGTGTTACCTATTGTATGCATGTATATTGTTTATGTTGATTGTTACAGTTGTAATGTGTTACCTATTGTATGCATGTATATTGTTTATGCTGATTGTTACAGTTGTAATGTGTTACCTATTGTATGCATGTATATTGTTTATGCTGATTGTTACAGTTGTAATGTGTTACCTATTGTATGCATGTATGTTGTTTATGCTGATTGTTACAGTTGTAATGTGTTACCTATTGTATGCATGTATATGGTTTATGTTGATTGTTACAGTTGTAATATGTTACCTATTGTATGCATGTATATTGTTTATGCTGATTGTTACAGTTGTAATGTGTTACCTATTGTATGCATGTATATTGTTTATGCTGATTGTTACCGTTGTAATGTGTTACCTATTGTATGCATGTATATTGTTTATGCTGATTGTTACAGTTGTAATGTGTTGCCTATTGTATGCATGTATATTGTTTATGCTGATTGTTACAGTTGTAATGTGTTACCTATTGTATGCATGTATATTGTTTATGCTGATTGTTACAGTTGTAATGTGTTACCTATTGTATGCATGTATATTGTTTATGCTGATTGTTACAGTTGTAATGTGTTACCTATTGTATGCATGTATATTGTTTATGCTGATTGTTACAGTTGTAATGTGTTACCTATTGTATGCATGTATGTTGTTTATGTTGATTGTTACAGTTGTAATGTGTTACCTATTGTATGCATGTATATTGTTTATGCTGATTGTTACAGTTGTAATGTGTTACCTATTGTATGCATGTATATTGTTTATGCTGATTGTTACAGTTGTAATGTGTTACCTATTGTATGCATGTATATTGTTTATGTTGATTGTTACAGTTGTAATGTGTTACCTATTGTATGCATGTATATTGTTTATGCTGATTATTACAGTTGTAATATGTTACCTATTGTATGCATGTATATTGTTTATGTTGATTGTTACAGTTGTAATGTGTTACCTATTGTATGCATGTATATTGTTTATGCTGATTGTTACAGTTGTAATGTGTTACCTATTGTATGCATGTATATTGTTTATGCTGATTGTTACAGTTGTAATGTGTTACCTATTGTATGCATGTATATTGTTTATGCTGATTATTACAGTTGTAATGTGTTACCTATTGTATGCATGTATATTGTTTATGCTGATTGTTACAGTTGTAATGTGTTACCTATTGTATGCATGTATATTGCTTATGTTGATTGTTACAGTTGTAATGTGTTACCTATTGTATGCATGTATATTGTTTATGTTGATTGTTACAGTTGTAATGTGTTACCTATTGTATGCATGTATATTGTTTATGCTGATTGTTACAGTTGTAATGTGTTACCTATTGTATGCATGTATATTGTTTATGTTGATTGTTACAGTTGTAATGTGTTACCTATTGTATGCATGTATATTGTTTATGCTGTTTGTTACAGTTGTAATGAGTTACCTATTGTATGCATGTATATTGTTTATGCTGATTGTTACAGTTGTAATGTGTTACCTATTGTATGCATGTATATTGTTTATGCTGATTGTATCAGTTGTAATGTGTTACCTATTGTATGCATGTATATTGTTTATGCTGATTGTTACAGTTGTAATGTGTTACCTATTGTATGCATGTATATTGTTTATGCTGATTGTTACTGTTGTAATGTGTTACCTATTGTATGCATGTATATTGTTTATGTTGATTGTTACAGTTGTAATGTGTTACCTATTGTATGCATGTATATTGTTTATGCTGATTGTTACAGTTGTAATGTGTTACCTATTGTATGCATGTATATTGTTTATGCTGATTGTTACAATTGTAATGTGTTACCTATTGTATGCATGTATGTTGTTTATGCTGATTGTTACAGTTGTAATGTGTTACCTATTGTATGCATGTATATGGTTTATGTTGATTGTTACAGTTGTAGTATGTTACCTATTGTATGCATGTATATTGTTTATGCTGATTGTTACAGTTGCAATGTGTTACCTATTGTATGCATGTATATTGTATATGCTGATTGTTACAGTTGTAATGTGTTACCTATTGTATGCATGTATGTTGTTTATGCTGATTGTTACAGTTGTAATGTGTTACCTATTGTATGCATGTATATTGTTTATGCTGATTGTTACAGTTGTAATGTGTTACCTATTGTATGCATGTATGTTGTTCATGCTGATTGTTACAGTTGTAATGTGTTACCTATTGTATGCTTGTATATTGTTTATGTTGATTGTTACAGTTGTAATGTGTTACCTATTGTATGCATGTATATTGTTTATGTTGATTGTTACAGTTGTAATGTGTTACCTATTGTATGCATGTATATTGTTTATGCTGATTGTTACAGTTGTAATGTGTTACCTATTGTATGCATGTATATTGTTTATGCTGATTGTTACAGTTGTAACGTGTTACCTATTGTATGCATATATATTGTTTAAGCTGATTGTTACAGTTGTAATGTGTTACCTATTGTATGCATGTATATTGTTTATGCTGATTGTTACAGTTGTAATGTGGTACCTATTGTATGCATGTATATTGTTTATGTTGATTGTTACAATTGTAATGTGTTACCTATTGTATGCATGTATATTGTTTATGCTGATTGTTACAGTTGTAATGTGTTACCTATTGTATGCATGTATATTGTTTATGCTGATTGTTACAGTTGTAATGTGTTACCTATTGTATGCATGTATATTGTTTATGCTGATTGTTACAGTTGTAATGTGTACCTATTGTATGCATGTATATTGTTTATGTTGATTGTTACAGTTGCAATGTGTTACCTATTGTATGCATGTATATTGCTTATGCTGATTGTTACAGTTGTAATGTGTTACCTATTGTATGCATGTATATTGTGTATGTTGATTGTTACGGTTGTAATGTGTTACCTATTGTATGCATATATATTGTTTATGCTGATTGTTACAATTGTAATGTGTTACCTATTGTATGCATGTATATTGTTTATGCTGATTGTTACAGTTGTAATGTGTTACCTATTGTATGCATGTATATTGTTTATGCTGATTGTTACAGTTGTAATGTGTTACCTATTGTATGCATGTATATTGTTTATGCTGATTGTTACAGTTGTAATGTGTTACCTATTGTATGCATGTATATTGTTTATGCTGATTGTTACAGTTGTAATGTGTTACCTATTGTATGCATGTATATTGTTTATGCTGATTGTTACAGTTGTAATGTGTTACCTATTGTATGCATGTATATTGTTTATGCTGATTGTTACAGTTGTAATGTGTTACCTATTGTATGCATGTATATTGTTTATGCTGATTGTTACAGTTGTAATGTGTTACCTATTGTATGCATGTATATTGTTTATGCTGATTGTTACAGTTGTAATGTGTTACCTATTGTATGCATGTATATTGTTTATGCTGATTGTTACAGTTGTAATGTGTTACCTATTGTATGCATGTATATGGTTTATGCTGATTGTTACAGTTGTAATGTGTTACCTATTGTATGCATGTATATTGTTTATGCTGATTGTTACAGTTGTAATGTGTTACCTATTGTATGCATGTATATTGTTTATGCTGATTGTTACAGTTGTAATGTGTTACCTATTGTATGAATGTATATTGTTTATGTTGATTGTTACAGTTGTAATGTTTTACCTATTGTATGCATGTATATTGTTTATGCTGATTGTTACAGTTGTAATGTGTTACCTATTGTATGCATGTATATTGTTTATGCTGATTGTTACAGTTGTAATGTGTTACCTATTGTATGCATGTATATGGTTTATGCTGATTGTTACAGTTGTAATGTGTTACCTATTGTATGCATGTATATTGTTAATGCTGATTGTTACAGTTGTAATGTGTTACCTATTGTATGCATGTATATTGTTTATGTTGATTGTTACAGTTGTAATGTGTTACCTATAGTATGCATGTATATTGTTTATGCTGATTGTTACAGTTGTAATGTGTTACCTATTGTATGCATGTATATTGTTTATGCTGATTGTTACAATTGTAATGTGTTACCTATTGTATGCATGTATGTTGTTTATGCTGATTGTTACAGTTGTAATGTGTTACCTATTGTATGCATGTATATGGTTTATGTTGATTGTTACAGTTGTAGTATGTTACCTATTGTATGCATGTATATTGTTTATGCTGATTGTTACAGTTGTAATGTGTTACCTATTGTATGCATGTATATTGTTTATGCTGATTGTTACCGTTGTAATGTGTTACCTATTGTATGCATGTATATTGTTTATGCTGATTGTTACAGTTGTAATGTGTTGCCTATTGTATGCATGTATATTGTTTATGCTGATTGTTACAGTTGTAATGTGTTACCTATTGTATGCATATATATTGTTTATGCTGATTGTTACAGTTGTAATGTGTTACCTATTGTATGCATGTATATTGTTTATGCTGATTGTTACAGTTGTAATGTGTTACCTATTGTATGCATGTATATTGTTTATGCTGATTGTTACAGTTGTAATGTGTTACCTATTGTATGCATGTATGTTGTTTATGTTGATTGTTACAGTTGTAATGTGTTACCTATTGTATGCATGTATATTGTTTATGCTGATTGTTACAGTTGTAATGTGTTACCTATTGTATGCATGTATATTGTTTATGCTGATTGTTACAGTTGTAATGTGTTACCTATTGTATGCATGTATATTGTTTATGTTGATTGTTACAGTTGTAATGTGTTACCTATTGTATGCATGTATATTGTTTATGCTGATTATTACAGTTGTAATATGTTACCTATTGTATGCATGTATATTGTTTATGTTGATTGTTACAGTTGTAATGTGTTACCTATTGTATGCATGTATATTGTTTATGCTGATTGTTACAGTTGTAATGTGTTACCTATTGTATGCATGTATATTGTTTATGCTGATTGTTACAGTTGTAATGTGTTACCTATTGTATGCATGTATATTGTTTATGCTGATTGTTACTGTTGTAATGTGTTACCTATTGTATGCATGTATATTGTTTATGCTGATTGTTACAGTTGTAATGTGTTACCTATTGTATGCATGTATATTGTTTATGCTGATTGTTACAGTTGTAATGTGTTACCTATTGTATGCATGTATATGGTTTATGTTGACTGTTACAGTTGTAATGTGTTACCTATTGTATACATGTATATTGTTTATGCTGATTGTTACAGTTGCAATGTGTTACCTATTGTATGCATGTATATTGTATATGCTGATTGTTACAGTTGTAATGTGTTACCTATTGTATGCATGTATGTTGTTTATGCTGATTGTTACAGTTGTAATGTGTTACCTATTGTATGCATGTATATTGTTTATGCTGATTGTTACAGTTGTAACGTGTTACCTATTGTATGCATGTATATGGTTTATGCTGATTGTTACAGTTTTAATGTGTTACCTACTGTATGCATGTATATTGTTTATGCTGATTGTTACAGTTGTAATGTGTTACCTATTTTAAGCATGTATATTGTTTATGCTGATTGTTACAGTTGTAATGTGTTACCTATTGTATGCATGTATATTGTTTATGCTGATTGTTACAGTTGTAATGTGTTACCTATTGTATGCATGTATATTGTTTATGCTGATTGTTACAGTTGTAATGTGTTACCTATTGTATGCATGTATATTGTTTATGCTGATTGTTACAGTTGTAATGTGTTACCTATTGTATGCATGTATGTTGTTTAAGCTGATTGTTACAGTTGTAATGTGTTACCTATTGTATGCATGTATATTGTTTATGTTGATTGTTACAGTTGTAATGTGTTACCTATTGTATGCATGTATATTGTTTATGTTGATTGTTACAGTTGTAATGTGTTACCTATTGTATGCATGTATATTGTTTATGCTGATTGTTACAGTTGTAATGTGTTACCTATTGTATGCATGTATATTGTTTATGCTGATTGTTACAGTTGTAACGTGTTACCTATTGTATGCATATATATTGTTTATGCTGATTGTTACAGTTGTAATGTGTTACCTATTGTATGCATGTATATTGTTTATGCTGATTGTTACAGTTGTAATGTGTTACCTATTGTATGCATGTATATTGTTTATGTTGATTGTTACAATTGTAATGTGTTACCTATTGTATGCATGTATATTGTTTATGCTGATTATTACAGTTGTAATATGTTACCTATTGTATGCATGTATATTGTTTATGTTGATTGTTACAGTTGTAATGTGTTACCTATTGTATGCATGTATATTGTTTATGCTGATTGTTACAGTTGTAATGTGTTACCTATTGTATGCATGTATATTGTTTATGCTGATTGTTACAGTTGTAATGTGTTACCTATTGTATACATGTATATTGTTTATGCTGATTGTTACAGTTGCAATGTGTTACCTATTGTATGCATGTATATTGTATATGCTGATTGTTACAGTTGTAATGTGTTACCTATTGTATGCATGTATGTTGTTTATGCTGATTGTTACAGTTGTAATGTGTTACCTATTGTATGCATGTATATTGTTTATGCTGATTGTTACAGTTGTAACGTGTTACCTATTGCATGCATGTATATGGTTTATGCTGATTGTTACAGTTTTAATGTGTTACCTACTGTATGCATGTATATTGTTTATGCTGATTGTTACAGTTGTAATGTGTTACCTTTTTTAAGCATGTATATTGTTTATGCTGATTGTTACAGTTGTAATGTGTTACCTATTGTATGCATGTATATTGTTTATGCTGATTGTTACAGTTGTAATGTGTTACCTATTGTATGCATGTATATTGTTTATGCTGATTGTTACAGTTGTAATGTGTTACCTATTGTATGCATGTATATTGTTTATGCTGATTGTTACAGTTGTAATGTGTTACCTATTGTATGCATGTATGTTGTTTATGCTGATTGTTACAGTTGTAATGTGTTACCTATTGTATGCATGTATATTGTTTATGTTGATTGTTACAGTTGTAATGTGTTACCTATTGTATGCATGTATATTGTTTATGTTGATTGTTACAGTTGTAATGTGTTACCTATTGTATGCATGTATATTGTTTATGCTGATTGTTACAGTTGTAATGTGTTACCTATTGTATGCATGTATATTGTTTATGCTGATTGTTACAGTTGTAACGTGTTACCTATTGTATGCATATATATTGTTTATGCTGATTGTTACAGTTGTAATGTGTTACCTATTGTATGCATGTATATTGTTTATGCTGATTGTTACAGTTGTAATGTGTTACCTATTGTATGCATGTATATTGTTTATGCTGATTGTTACAGTTGTAATGTGTTACCTATTGTATGCATGTATATTGTTTATGCTGATTGTTACAGTTGTAATGTGTTACCTATTGTATGCATGTATGTTGTTTATGCTGATTGTTACAATTGTAATGTGTTACCTATTGTATGCATGTATATTGTTTATGTTGATTGTTACAGTTGTAATGTGTTACCTATTGTATGCATGTATATTGTTTATGTTGATTGTTACAGTTGTAATGTGTTACCTATTGTATGCATGTATATTGTTTATGCTGATTGTTACAGTTGTAATGTGTTACCTATTGTATGCATGTATATTGTTTATGCTGATTGTTACAGTTGTAACGTGTTACCTATTGTATGCATATATATTGTTTATGCTGATTGTTACAGTTGTAATGTGTTACCTATTGTATGCATGTATATTGTTTATGCTGATTGTTACAGTTGTAATGTGTTACCTATTGTATGCATGTATATTGTTTATGTTGATTGTTACAATTGTAATGTGTTACCTATTGTATGCATGTATATTGTTTATGCTGATTGTTACAGTTGTAATGTGTTACCTATTGTATGCATGTATATTGTTTATGCTGATTGTTACAGTTGTAATGTGTTACCTATTGTATGCATGTATATTGTTTATGCTGATTGTTACAGTTGTAATGTGTACCTATTGTATGCATGTATATTGTTTATGTTGATTGTTACAGTTGCAATGTGTTACCTATTGTATGCATGTATATTGTTTATGCTGATTGTTACAGTTGTAATGTGTTACCTATTGTATGCATGTATATTGTTTATGCTGATTGTTACAGTTGTAATGTGTACCTATTGTATGCATGTATATTGTTTATGTTGATTGTTACAGTTGCAATGTGTTACCCATTGTATGCATGTATATTGTTTATGCTGATTGTTACAGTTGTAATGTGTTACCTATTGTATGCATGTATATTGTGTATGTTGATTGTTACGGTTGTAATGTGTTACCTATTGTATGCATATATATTGTTTATGCTGATTGTTACAGTTGTAATGTGTTACCTATTGTATGCATGTATATTGTTTATGCTGATTGTTACAGTTGTAATGTGTTACCTATTGTATGCATGTATATTGTTTATGCTGATTGTTACAGTTGTAATGTGTTACCTATTGTATGCATGTATATTGTTTATGCTGATTGTTACAGTTGTAATGTGTTACCTATTGTATGCATGTATATTGTTTATGCTGAATGTTACAGTTGTAATGTGTTACCTATTGTATGCATGTATATTGTTTATGTTGATTGTTACAGTTGTAATGTGTTACCCATTGTAAGCATGTATATTGTTTATGTTGATTGTTACAGTTGCAATGTGTTACCTATTGTATGCATGTATATTGTTTATGCTGATTGTTACAGTTGTAATGTGTTACCTATTGTATGCATGTATATTGTTTATGTTGATTGTTACAGTTGTAATGTGTTACCTATTGTATGCATATATATTGTTTATGCTGATTGTTACAGTTGTAATGTGTTACCTATTGTATGCATATATATTGTTTATGTTGATTGTTACAGTTGTAATGTGTTACCTATTGTATGCATGTATATTGTGTATGTTGGTTGTTACAGTTGTAATGTGTTACCTATTGTATGCATGTATATGGTTTATGTTGATTGTTACAGTTGTAATGTGTTACCTATTGTATGCATGTATATTGTTTATGCTGATTGTTACAGTTGTAATGTGTTACCTATTGTATGCATGTATATTGTTTATGCTTATTGTTACAGTTGTAATGTGTTACCTATTGTATGCATGTATATTGTTTATGTTGATTGTTACAGTTGTAATGTGTTACCCATTGTAAGCATGTATATTGTTTATGTTGATTGTTACAGTTGCAATGTGTTACCTATTGTATGCATGTATATTGTTTATGCTGATTGTTACAGTTGTAATGTGTTACATATTGTATGCATGTATATTGTTTATGCTGATTGTTACAGTTGTAATGTGTTACCTATTGTATGCATGTATATTGTTTATGTTGATTGTTACAGTTGTAATGTGTTACCTATTGTATGCATGTATATTGTTTATGCTGATTGTTACAGTTGTAATGTGTTACCTATTGTATGCATGTATATTGTTTATGCTGATTGTTACAGTTGTAATGTGTTACCTATTGTATGCATGTATGTTGTTTATGCTGATTGTTACAGTTGTAATGTGTTACCTATTGTATGCATGTATATGGTTTATGTTGATTGTTACAGTTGTAATATGTTACCTATTGTACGCATGTATATTGTTTATGCTGATTGTTACAGTTGTAATGTGTTACCTATTGTATGCATGTATATTGTTTATGCTGATTGTTACCGTTGTAATGTGTTACCTATTGTATGCATGTATATTGTTTATGCTGATTGTTACAGTTGTAATGTGTTGCCTATTGTATGCATGTATATTGTTTATGCTGATTGTTACAGTTGTAATGTGTTACCTATTGTATGCATGTATATTGTTTATGCTGATTGTTACAGTTGTAATGTGTTACCTATTGTATGCATGTATATTGTTTATGCTGATTGTTACAGTTGTAATGTGTTACCTATTGTATGCATGTATATTGTTTATGCTGATTGTTACAGTTGTAATGTGTTACCTATTGTATGCATGTATGTTGTTTATGTTGATTGTTACAGTTGTAATGTGTTACCTATTGTATGCATGTATATTGTTTATGCTGATTGTTACAGTTGTAATGTGTTACCTATTGTATGCATGTATATTGTTTATGCTGATTGTTACAGTTGTAATGTGTTACCTATTGTATGCATGTATATTGTTTATGTTGATTGTTACAGTTGTAATGTGTTACCTATTGTATGCATGTATATTGTTTATGCTGATTATTACAGTTGTAATATGTTACCTATTGTATGCATGTATATTGTTTATGTTGATTGTTACAGTTGTAATGTGTTACCTATTGTATGCATGTATATTGTTTATGCTGATTGTTACAGTTGTAATGTGTTACCTATTGTATGCATGTATATTGTTTATGCTGATTGTTACAGTTGTAATGTGTTACCTATTGTATGCATGTATATTGTTTATGCTGATTATTACAGTTGTAATGTGTTACCTATTGTATGCATGTATATTGTTTATGCTGATTGTTACAGTTGTAATGTGTTACCTATTGTATGCATGTATATTGCTTATGTTGATTGTTACAGTTGTAATGTGTTACCTATTGTATGCATGTATATTGTTTATGTTGATTGTTACAGTTGTAATGTGTTACCTATTGTATGCATGTATATTGTTTATGCTGATTGTTACAGTTGTAATGTGTTACCTATTGTATGCATGTATATTGTTTATGTTGATTGTTACAGTTGTAATGTGTTACCTATTGTATGCATGTATATTGTTTATGCTGTTTGTTACAGTTGTAATGAGTTACCTATTGTATGCATGTATATTGTTTATGCTGATTGTTACAGTTGTAATGTGTTACCTATTGTATGCATGTATATTGTTTATGCTGATTGTATCAGTTGTAATGTGTTACCTATTGTATGCATGTATATTGTTTATGCTGATTGTTACAGTTGTAATGTGTTACCTATTGTATGCATGTATATTGTTTATGCTGATTGTTACTGTTGTAATGTGTTACCTATTGTATGCATGTATATTGTTTATGTTGATTGTTACAGTTGTAATGTGTTACCTATTGTATGCATGTATATTGTTTATGCTGATTGTTACAGTTGTAATGTGTTACCTATTGTATGCATGTATATGGTTTATGTTGACTGTTACAGTTGTAATGTGTTACCTATTGTATACATGTATATTGTTTATGCTGATTGTTACAGTTGCAATGTGTTACCTATTGTATGCATGTATATTGTATATGCTGATTGTTACAGTTGTAATGTGTTACCTATTGTATGCATGTATGTTGTTTATGCTGATTGTTACAGTTGTAATGTGTTACCTATTGTATGCATGTATATTGTTTATGCTGATTGTTACAGTTGTAACGTGTTACCTATTGTATGCATGTATATGGTTTATGCTGATTGTTACAGTTGTAATGTGTTACCTACTGTATGCATGTATATTGTTTATGCTGATTGTTACAGTTGTAATGTGTTACCTATTTTAAGCATGTATATTGTTTATGCTGATTGTTACAGTTGTAATGTGTTACCTATTGTATGCATGTATATTGTTTATGCTGATTGTTACAGTTGTAATGTGTTACCTATTGTATGCATGTATATTGTTTATGCTGATTGTTACAGTTGTAATGTGTTACCTATTGTATGCATGTATATTGTTTATGCTGATTGTTACAGTTGTAATGTGTTACCTATTGTATGCATGTATGTTGTTCATGCTGATTGTTACAGTTGTAATGTGTTACCTATTGTATGCATGTATATTGTTTATGTTGATTGTTACAGTTGTAATGTGTTACCTATTGTATGCATGTATATTGTTTATGTTGATTGTTACAGTTGTAATGTGTTACCTATTGTATGCATGTATATTGTTTATGCTGATTGTTACAGTTGTAATGTGTTACCTATTGTATGCATGTATATTGTTTATGCTGATTGTTACAGTTGTAACGTGTTACCTATTGTATGCATATATATTGTTTAAGCTGATTGTTACAGTTGTAATGTGTTACCTATTGTATGCATGTATATTGTTTATGCTGATTGTTACAGTTGTAATGTGTTACCTATTGTATGCATGTATATTGTTTATGCTGATTGTTACTGTTGTAATGTGTTACCTATTGTATGCATGTATATTGTTTATGTTGATTGTTACAGTTGTAATGTGTTACCTATTGTATGCATGTATATTGTTTATGCTGATTGTTACAGTTGTAATGTGTTACCTATTGTATGCATGTATATGGTTTATGTTGACTGTTACAGTTGTAATGTGTTACCTATTGTATACATGTATATTGTTTATGCTGATTGTTACAGTTGCAATGTGTTACCTATTGTATGCATGTATATTGTATATGCTGATTGTTACAGTTGTAATGTGTTACCTATTGTATGCATGTATGTTGTTTATGCTGATTGTTACAGTTGTAATGTGTTACCTATTGTATGCATGTATATTGTTTATGCTGATTGTTACAGTTGTAACGTGTTACCTATTGTATGCATGTATATGGTTTATGCTGATTGTTACAGTTGTAATGTGTTACCTACTGTATGCATGTATATTGTTTATGCTGATTGTTACAGTTGTAATGTGTTACCTATTTTAAGCATGTATATTGTTTATGCTGATTGTTACAGTTGTAATGTGTTACCTATTGTATGCATGTATATTGTTTATGCTGATTGTTACAGTTGTAATGTGTTACCTATTGTATGCATGTATATTGTTTATGCTGATTGTTACAGTTGTAATGTGTTACCTATTGTATGCATGTATATTGTTTATGCTGATTGTTACAGTTGTAATGTGTTACCTATTGTATGCATGTATGTTGTTCATGCTGATTGTTACAGTTGTAATGTGTTACCTATTGTATGCTTGTATATTGTTTATGTTGATTGTTACAGTTGTAATGTGTTACCTATTGTATGCATGTATATTGTTTATGTTGATTGTTACAGTTGTAATGTGTTACCTATTGTATGCATGTATATTGTTTATGCTGATTGTTACAGTTGTAATGTGTTACCTATTGTATGCATGTATATTGTTTATGCTGATTGTTACAGTTGTAACGTGTTACCTATTGTATGCATATATATTGTTTAAGCTGATTGTTACAGTTGTAATGTGTTACCTATTGTATGCATGTATATTGTTTATGCTGATTGTTACAGTTGTAATGTGGTACCTATTGTATGCATGTATATTGTTTATGTTGATTGTTACAATTGTAATGTGTTACCTATTGTATGCATGTATATTGTTTATGCTGATTGTTACAGTTGTAATGTGTTACCTATTGTATGCATGTATATTGTTTATGCTGATTGTTACAGTTGTAATGTGTTACCTATTGTATGCATGTATATTGTTTATGCTGATTGTTACAGTTGTAATGTGTACCTATTGTATGCATGTATATTGTTTATGTTGATTGTTACAGTTGCAATGTGTTACCTATTGTATGCATGTATATTGCTTATGCTGATTGTTACAGTTGTAATGTGTTACCTATTGTATGCATGTATATTGTGTATGTTGATTGTTACGGTTGTAATGTGTTACCTATTGTATGCATATATATTGTTTATGCTGATTGTTACAATTGTAATGTGTTACCTATTGTATGCATGTATATTGTTTATGCTGATTGTTACAGTTGTAATGTGTTACCTATTGTATGCATGTATATTGTTTATGCTGATTGTTACAGTTGTAATGTGTTACCTATTGTATGCATGTATATTGTTTATGCTGATTGTTACAGTTGTAATGTGTTACCTATTGTATGCATGTATATTGTTTATGCTGATTGTTACAGTTGTAATGTGTTACCTATTGTATGCATGTATATTGTTTATGCTGATTGTTACAGTTGTAATGTGTTACCTATTGTATGCATGTATATTGTTTATGCTGATTGTTACAGTTGTAATGTGTTACCTATTGTATGCATGTATATTGTTTATGCTGATTGTTACAGTTGTAATGTGTTACCTATTGTATGCATGTATATTGTTTATGCTGATTGTTACAGTTGTAATGTGTTACCTATTGTATGCATGTATATTGTTTATGCTGATTGTTACAGTTGTAATGTGTTACCTATTGTATGCATGTATATGGTTTATGCTGATTGTTACAGTTGTAATGTGTTACCTATTGTATGCATGTATATTGTTTATGCTGATTGTTACAGTTGTAATGTGTTACCTATTGTATGCATGTATATTGTTTATGCTGATTGTTACAGTTGTAATGTGTTACCTATTGTATGCATGTATATTGTTTATGTTGATTGTTACAGTTGTAATGTGTTACCTATTGTATGCATGTATATTGTTTATGCTGATTGTTACAGTTGTAATGTGTTACCTATTGTATGCATGTATATTGTTTATGCTGATTGTTACAGTTGTAATGTGTTACCTATTGTATGCATGTATATGGTTTATGCTGATTGTTACAGTTGTAATGTGTTACCTATTGTATGCATGTATATTGTTAATGCTGATTGTTACAGTTGTAATGTGTTACCTATTGTATGCATGTATATTGTTTATGTTGATTGTTACAGTTGTAATGTGTTACCTATAGTATGCATGTATATTGTTTATGCTGATTGTTACAGTTGTAATGTGTTACCTATTGTATGCATGTATATTGTTTATGCTGATTGTTACAATTGTAATGTGTTACCTATTGTATGCATGTATGTTGTTTATGCTGATTGTTACAGTTGTAATGTGTTACCTATTGTATGCATGTATATGGTTTATGTTGATTGTTACAGTTGTAGTATGTTACCTATTGTATGCATGTATATTGTTTATGCTGATTGTTACAGTTGTAATGTGTTACCTATTGTATGCATGTATATTGTTTATGCTGATTGTTACCGTTGTAATGTGTTACCTATTGTATGCATGTATATTGTTTATGCTGATTGTTACAGTTGTAATGTGTTGCCTATTGTATGCATGTATATTGTTTATGCTGATTGTTACAGTTGTAATGTGTTACCTATTGTATGCATATATATTGTTTATGCTGATTGTTACAGTTGTAATGTGTTACCTATTGTATGCATGTATATTGTTTATGCTGATTGTTACAGTTGTAATGTGTTACCTATTGTATGCATGTATATTGTTTATGCTGATTGTTACAGTTGTAATGTGTTACCTATTGTATGCATGTATGTTGTTTATGTTGATTGTTACAGTTGTAATGTGTTACCTATTGTATGCATGTATATTGTTTATGCTGATTGTTACAGTTGTAATGTGTTACCTATTGTATGCATGTATATTGTTTATGCTGATTGTTACAGTTGTAATGTGTTACCTATTGTATGCATGTATATTGTTTATGTTGATTGTTACAGTTGTAATGTGTTACCTATTGTATGCATGTATATTGTTTATGCTGATTATTACAGTTGTAATATGTTACCTATTGTATGCATGTATATTGTTTATGTTGATTGTTACAGTTGTAATGTGTTACCTATTGTATGCATGTATATTGTTTATGCTGATTGTTACAGTTGTAATGTGTTACCTATTGTATGCATGTATATTGTTTATGCTGATTGTTACAGTTGTAATGTGTTACCTATTGTATGCATGTATATTGTTTATGCTGATTGTTACTGTTGTAATGTGTTACCTATTGTATGCATGTATATTGTTTATGCTGATTGTTACAGTTGTAATGTGTTACCTATTGTATGCATGTATATTGTTTATGCTGATTGTTACAGTTGTAATGTGTTACCTATTGTATGCATGTATATGGTTTATGTTGACTGTTACAGTTGTAATGTGTTACCTATTGTATACATGTATATTGTTTATGCTGATTGTTACAGTTGCAATGTGTTACCTATTGTATGCATGTATATTGTATATGCTGATTGTTACAGTTGTAATGTGTTACCTATTGTATGCATGTATGTTGTTTATGCTGATTGTTACAGTTGTAATGTGTTACCTATTGTATGCATGTATATTGTTTATGCTGATTGTTACAGTTGTAACGTGTTACCTATTGTATGCATGTATATGGTTTATGCTGATTGTTACAGTTTTAATGTGTTACCTACTGTATGCATGTATATTGTTTATGCTGATTGTTACAGTTGTAATGTGTTACCTATTTTAAGCATGTATATTGTTTATGCTGATTGTTACAGTTGTAATGTGTTACCTATTGTATGCATGTATATTGTTTATGCTGATTGTTACAGTTGTAATGTGTTACCTATTGTATGCATGTATATTGTTTATGCTGATTGTTACAGTTGTAATGTGTTACCTATTGTATGCATGTATATTGTTTATGCTGATTGTTACAGTTGTAATGTGTTACCTATTGTATGCATGTATGTTGTTTATGCTGATTGTTACAGTTGTAATGTGTTACCTATTGTATGCATGTATATTGTTTATGTTGATTGTTACAGTTGTAATGTGTTACCTATTGTATGCATGTATATTGTTTATGTTGATTGTTACAGTTGTAATGTGTTACCTATTGTATGCATGTATATTGTTTATGCTGATTGTTACAGTTGTAATGTGTTACCTATTGTATGCATGTATATTGTTTATGCTGATTGTTACAGTTGTAACGTGTTACCTATTGTATGCATATATATTGTTTATGCTGATTGTTACAGTTGTAATGTGTTACCTATTGTATGCATGTATATTGTTTATGCTGATTGTTACAGTTGTAATGTGTTACCTATTGTATGCATGTATATTGTTTATGTTGATTGTTACAATTGTAATGTGTTACCTATTGTATGCATGTATATTGTTTATGCTGATTATTACAGTTGTAATATGTTACCTATTGTATGCATGTATATTGTTTATGTTGATTGTTACAGTTGTAATGTGTTACCTATTGTATGCATGTATATTGTTTATGCTGATTGTTACAGTTGTAATGTGTTACCTATTGTATGCATGTATATTGTTTATGCTGATTGTTACAGTTGTAATGTGTTACCTATTGTATGCATGTATATTGTTTATGCTGATTGTTACAGTTGTAATGTGTACCTATTGTATGCATGTATATTGTTTATGTTGATTGTTACAGTTGCAATGTGTTACCTATTGTATGCATGTATATTGTTTATGCTGATTGTTACAGTTGTAATGTGTTACCTATTGTATGCATGTATATTGTTTATGCTGATTGTTACAGTTGTAATGTGTACCTATTGTATGCATGTATATTGTTTATGTTGATTGTTACAGTTGCAATGTGTTACCAATTGTATGCATGTATATTGTTTATGCTGATTGTTACAGTTGTAATGTGTTACCTATTGTATGCATGTATATTGTGTATGTTGATTGTTACGGTTGTAATGTGTTACCTATTGTATGCATATATATTGTTTATGCTGATTGTTACAGTTGTAATGTGTTACCTATTGTATGCATGTATATTGTTTATGCTGATTGTTACAGTTGTAATGTGTTACCTATTGTATGCATGTATATTGTTTATGCTGATTGTTACAGTTGTAATGTGTTACCTATTGTATGCATGTATATTGTTTATGCTGATTGTTACAGTTGTAATGTGTTACCTATTGTATGCATGTATATTGTTTATGCTGATTGTTACAGTTGTAATGTGTTACCTATTGTATGCATGTATATTGTTTATGCTGATTGTTACAGTTGTAATGTGTTACCTATTGTATGCATGTATATTGTTTATGCTGATTGTTACAGTTGTAATGTGTTACCTATTGTATGCATGTATGTTGTTCATGCTGATTGTTACAGTTGTAATGTGTTACCTATTGTATGCATGTATATTGTTTATGTTGATTGTTACAGTTGTAATGTGTTACCTATTGTATGCATGTATATTGTTTATGTTGATTGTTACAGTTGTAATGTGTTACCTATTGTATGCATGTATATTGTTTATGCTGATTGTTACAGTTGTAATGTGTTACCTATTGTATGCATGTATATTGTTTATGCTGATTGTTACAGTTGTAACGTGTTACCTATTGTATGCATATATATTGTTTAAGCTGATTGTTACAGTTGTAATGTGTTACCTATTGTATGCATGTATATTGTTTATGCTGATTGTTACAGTTGTAATGTGGTACCTATTGTATGCATGTATATTGTTTATGTTGATTGTTACAATTGTAATGTGTTACCTATTGTATGCATGTATATTGTTTATGCTGATTGTTACAGTTGTAATGTGTTACCTATTGTATGCATGTATATTGTTTATGCTGATTGTTACAGTTGTAATGTGTTACCTATTGTATGCATGTATATTGTTTATGCTGATTGTTACAGTTGCAATGTGTACCTATTGTATGCATGTATATTGTTTATGTTGATTGTTACAGTTGCAATGTGTTACCTATTGTATGCATGTATATTGTTTATGCTGATTGTTACAGTTGTAATGTGTTACCTATTGTATGCATGTATATTGTGTATGTTGATTGTTACGGTTGTAATGTGTTACCTATTGTATGCATATATATTGTTTATGCTGATTGTTACAATTGTAATGTGTTACCTATTGTATGCATGTATATTGTTTATGCTGATTGTTACAGTTGTAATGTGTTACCTATTGTATGCATGTATATTGTTTATGCTGATTGTTACAGTTGTAATGTGTTACCTATTGTATGCATGTATATTGTTTATGTTGATTGTTACAGTTGTAATGTGTTACCTATTGTATGCATGTATATTGTTTATGCTGATTGTTACAGTTGTAATGTGTTACCTATTGTATGCATGTATATTGTTTATGCTGATTGTTACAGTTGTAATGTGTTACCTATTGTATGCATGTATATGGTTTATGCTGATTGTTACAGTTGTAATGTGTTACCTATTGTATGCATGTATATTGTTTATGCTGATTGTTACAGTTGTAATGTGTTACCTATTGTATGCATGTATATTGTTTATGTTGATTGTTACAGTTGTAATGTGTTACCTATTGTATGCATGTATATTGTTTATGCTGATTGTTACCGATGTAATGTGTTACCTATTGTATGCATGTATATTGTTTATGCTGATTGTTACAGTTGTAATGTGTTGCCTATTGTATGCATGTATATTGTTTATGCTGATTGTTACAGTTGTAATGTGTTACCTATTGTATGCATGTATATTGTTTATGCTGATTGTTACAGTTGTAATGTGTTACCTATTGTATGCATGTATATTGTTTATGCTGATTGTTACAGTTGTAATGTGTTACCTATTGTATGCATGTATATTGTTTATGCTGATTGTTACAGTTGTAATGTGTTACCTATTGTATGCATGTATGTTGTTTATGTTGATTGTTACAGTTGTAATGTGTTACCTATTGTATGCATGTATATTGTTTATGCTGATTGTTACAGTTGTAATGTGTTACCTATTGTATGCATGTATATTGTTTATGCTGATTCTTACAGTTGTAATGTGTTACCTATTGTATGCATGTATATTGTTTATGTTGATTGTTACAGTTGTAATGTGTTACCTATTGTATGCATGTATATTGTTTATGCTGATTATTACAGTTGTAATATGTTACCTATTGTATGCATGTATATTGTTTATGTTGATTGTTACAGTTGTAATGTGTTACCTATTGTATGCATGTATATTGTTTATGCTGATTGTTACAGTTGTAATGTGTTACCTATTGTATGCATGTATATTGTTTATGCTGATTGTTACAGTTGTAATGTGTTACCTATTGTATGCATGTATATTGTTTATGCTGATTGTTACTGTTGTAATGTGTTACCTATTGTATGCATGTATATTGTTTATGCTGATTGTTACAGTTGTAATGTGTTACCTATTGTATGCATGTATATTGTTTATGCTGATTGTTACAGTTGTAATGTGTTACCTATTGTATGCATGTATATGGTTTATGTTGACTGTTACAGTTGTAATGTGTGACCTATTGTATACATGTATATTGTTTATGCTGATTGTTACAGTTGCAATGTGTTACCTATTGTATGCATGTATATTGTATATGCTGATTGTTACAGTTGTAATGTGTTACCTATTGTATGCATGTATGTTGTTTATGCTGATTGTTACAGTTGTAATGTGTTACCTATTGTATGCATGTATATTGTTTATGCTGATTGTTACAGTTGTAATGTGTTACCTATTGTATGCATGTATATTGTTTATGCTGATTGTTACAGTTGTAATGTGTTACCTATTGTATGCATGTATATTGTTTATGCTGATTGTTACAGTTGTAATGTGTTACCTATTGTATGCATGTATATTGTTTATGCAGATTGTTACAGTTGTAATGTGTTACCTATTGTATGCATGTATGTTGTTTATGCTGATTGTTACAGTTGTAATGTGTTACCTATTGTATGCATGTATATTGTTTATGTTGATTGTTACAGTTGTAATGTGTTACCTATTGTATGCATGTATATTGTTTATGTTGATTGTTACAGTTGTAATGTGTTACCTATTGTATGCATGTATATTGTTTATGCTGATTGTTACAGTTGTAATGTGTTACCTATTGTATGCATGTATATTGTTTATGCTGATTGTTACAGTTGTAACGTGTTACCTATTGTATGCATATATATTGTTTATGCTGATTGTTACAGTTGTAATGTGTTACCTATTGTATGCATGTATATTGTTTATGCTGATTGTTACAGTTGTAATGTGTAACCTATTGTATGCATGTATATTGTTTATGTTGATTGTTACAATTGTAATGTGTTACCTATTGTATGCATGTATATTGTTTATGCTGATTGTTACAGTTGTAATGTGTTACCTATTGTATGCATGTATATTGTTTATGCTGATTGTTACAGTTGTAATGTGTTACCTATTGTATGCATGTATATTGTTTATGCTGATTGTTACAGTTGTAATGTGTACCTATTGTATGCATGTATATTGTTTATGTTGATTGTTACAGTTGCAATGTGTTACCTATTGTATGCATGTATATTGTTTATGCTGATTGTTACAGTTGTAATGTGTTACCTATTGTATGCATGTATATTGTTTATGCTGATTGTTACAGTTGTAATGTGTACCTATTGTATGCATGTATATTGTTTATGTTGATTGTTACAGTTGCAATGTGTTACCAATTGTATGCATGTATATTGTTTATGCTGATTGTTACAGTTGTAATGTGTTACCTATTGTATGCATGTATATTGTGTATGTTGATTGTTACGGTTGTAATGTGTTACCTATTGTATGCATATATATTGTTTATGCTGATTGTTACAGTTGTAATGTGTTACCTATTGTATGCATGTATATTGTTTATGCTGATTGTTACAGTTGTAATGTGTTACCTATTGTATGCATGTATATTGTTTATGCTGATTGTTACAGTTGTAATGTGTTACCTATTGTATGCATGTATATTGTTTATGCTGATTGTTACAGTTGTAATGTGTTACCTATTGTATGCATGTATATTGTTTATGCTGATTGTTACAGTTGTAATGTGTTACCTATTGTATGCATGTATATTGTTTATGTTGATTGTTACAGTTGTAATGTGTTACCTATTGTATGCATATATATTGTTTATGCTGATTGTTACAGTTGTAATGTGTTACCTATTGTATGCATATATATTGTTTATGTTGATTGTTACAGTTGTAATGTGTTACCTATTGTATGCATGTATATTGTGTATGTTGATTGTTACAGTTGTAATGTGTTACCTATTGTATGCATGTATATGGTTTATGTTGATTGTTACAGTTGTAATGTGTTACCTATTGTATGCATGTATATTGTTTATGCTGATTGTTACAGTTGTAATGTGTTACCTATTGTATGCATGTATATTGTTTATGCTTATTGTTACAGTTGTAATGTGTTACCTATTGTATGCATGTATATTGTTTATGTTGATTGTTACAGTTGTAATGTGTTACCCATTGTAAGCATGTATATTGTTTATGTTGATTGTTACAGTTGCAATGTGTTACCTATTGTATGCATGTATATTGTTTATGCTGATTGTTACAGTTGTAATGTGTTACCTATTGTATGCATGTATATTGTTTATGCTGATTGTTACAGTTGTAATGTGTTACCTATTGTATGCATGTATATTGTTTATGTTGATTGTTACAGTTGTAATGTGTTACCTATTGTATGCATGTATATTGTTTATGCTGATTGTGACAGTTGTAATGTGTTACCTATTGTATGCATGTATATTGTTTATGCTGATTGTTACAGTTGTAATGTGTTACCTATTGTATGCATGTATATTGTTTATGTTGATTGTTACAGTTGTAATGTGTTACCTATTGTATGCATGTATATTGTTTATGCTGATTGTTACAGTTGTAATGTGTTACCTATTGTATGCATGTATATTGTTTATGCTGATTGTTACAGTTGTAATGTGTTACCTATTGTATGCATGTATGTTGTTTATGCTGATTGTTACAGTTGTAATGTGTTACCTATTGTATGCATGTATATGGTTTATGTTGATTGTTACAGTTGTAATATGTTACGTATTGTATGCATGTATATTGTTTATGCTGATTGTTACAGTTGTAATGTGTTACCTATTGTATGCATGTATATTGTTTATGCTGATTGTTACCGTTGTAATGTGTTACCTATTGTATGCATGTATATTGTTTATGCTGATTGTTACAGTTGTAATGTGTTGCCTATTGTATGCATGTATATTGTTTATGCTGATTGTTACAGTTGTAATGTGTTACCTATTGTATGCATGTATATTGTTTATGCTGATTGTTACAGTTGTAATGTGTTACCTATTGTATGCATGTATATTGTTTATGCTGATTGTTACAGTTGTAATGTGTTACCTATTGTATGCATGTATATTGTTTATGCTGATTGTTACAGTTGTAATGTGTTACCTATTGTATGCATGTATGTTGTTTATGTTGATTGTTACAGTTGTAATGTGTTACCTATTGTATGCATGTATATTGTTTATGCTGATTGTTACAGTTGTAATGTGTTACCTATTGTATGCATGTATATTGTTTATGCTGATTGTTACAGTTGTAATGTGTTACCTATTGTATGCATGTATATTGTTTATGTTGATTGTTACAGTTGTAATGTGTTACCTATTGTATGCATGTATATTGTTTATGCTGATTATTACAGTTGTAATATGTTACCTATTGTATGCATGTATATTGTTTATGTTGATTGTTACAGTTGTAATGTGTTACCTATTGTATGCATGTATATTGTTTATGCTGATTGTTACAGTTGTAATGTGTTACCTATTGTATGCATGTATATTGTTTATGCTGATTGTTACAGTTGTAATGTGTTACCTATTGTATGCATGTATATTGTTTATGCTGATTATTACAGTTGTAATGTGTTACCTATTGTATGCATGTATATTGTTTATGCTGATTGTTACAGTTGTAATGTGTTACCTATTGTATGCATGTATATTGTTTATGCTGATTGTTACAGTTGTAATGTGTTACCTATTGTATGCATGTATATTGTTTATGTTGATTGTTACAGTTGTAATGTGTTACCTATTGTATGCATGTATATTGTTTATGCTGTTTGTTACAGTTGTAATGAGTTACCTATTGTATGCATGTATATTGTTTATGCTGATTGTTACAGTTGTAATGTGTTACCTATTGTATGCATGTATATTGTTTATGCTGATTGTATCATTTGTAATGTGTTACCTATTGTATGCATGTATATTGTTTATGCTGATTGTTACAGTTGTAATGTGTTACCTATTGTATGCATTTATTGTTTATGCTGATTGTTACTGTTGTAATGTGTTACCTATTGTATGCATGTATATTGTTTATGCTGATTGTTACAGTTGTAATGTGTTACCTATTGTATGCATGTATATTGTTTATGCTGATTGTTACAGTTGTAATGTGTTACCTATTGTATGCATGTATATGGTTTATGTTGACTGTTACAGTTGTAATGTGTTACCTATTGTATACATGTATATTGTTTATGCTGATTGTTACAGTTGCAATGTGTTACCTATTGTATGCATGTATATTGTATATGCTGATTGTTACAGTTGTAATGTGTTACCTATTGTATGCATGTATGTTGTTTATGCTGATTGTTACAGTTGTAATGTGTTACCTATTGTATGCATGTATATTGTTTATGCTGATTGTTACAGTTGTAACGTGTTACCTATTGTATGCATGTATATGGTTTATGCTGATTGTTACAGTTTTAATGTGTTACCTACTGTATGCATGTATATTGTTTATGCTGATTGTTACAGTTGTAATGTGTTACCTATTTTAAGCATGTATATTGTTTATGCTGATTGTTACAGTTGTAATGTGTTACCTATTGTATGCATGTATATTGTTTATGCTGATTGTTACAGTTGTAATGTGTTACCTATTGTATGCATGTATATTGTTTATGCTGATTGTTACAGTTGTAATGTGTTACCTATTGTATGCATGTATATTGTTTATGCTGATTGTTACAGTTGTAATGTGTTACCTATTGTATGCATGTATGTTGTTTATGCTGATTGTTACAGTTGTAATGTGTTACCTATTGTATGCATGTATATTGTTTACGTTGATTGTTACAGTTGTAATGTGTTACCTATTGTATGCATGTATATTGTTTATGTTGATTGTTACAGTTGTAATGTGTTACCTATTGTATGCATGTATATTGTTTATGCTGATTGTTACAGTTGTAATGTGTTACCTATTGTATGCATGTATATTGTTTATGCTGATTGTTACAGTTGTAACGTGTTACCTATTGTATGCATATATATTGTTTATGCTGATTGTTACAGTTGTAATGTGTTACCTATTGTATGCATGTATATTGTTTATGCTGATTGTTACAGTTGTAATGTGGTACCTATTGTATGCATGTATATTGTTTATGTTGATTGTTACAATTGTAATGTGTTACCTATTGTATGCATGTATATTGTTTATGCTGATTGTTACAGTTGTAATGTGTTACCTATTGTATGCATGTATATTGTTTATGCTGATTGTTACAGTTGTAATGTGTTACCTATTGTATGCATGTATATTGTTTATGCTGATTGTTACAGTTGTAATGTGTACCTATTGTATGCATGTATATTGTTTATGTTGATTGTTACAGTTGCAATGTGTTACCTATTGTATGCATGTATATCGTTTATGCTGATTGTTACAGTTGTAATGTGTTACCTATTGTATGCATGTATATTGTGTATGTTGATTGTTACGGTTGTAATGTGTTACCTATTGTATGCATATATATTGTTTATGCTGATTGTTACAATTGTAATGTGTTACCTATTGTATGCATGTATATTGTTTATGCTGATTGTTACAGTTGTAATGTGTTACCTATTGTATGCATGTATATTGTTTATGCTGATTGTTACAGTTGTAATGTGTTACCTATTGTATGCATGTATATTGTTTATGCTGATTGTTACAGTTGTAATGTGTTACCTATTGTATGCATGTATATTGTTTATGCTGATTGTTACAGTTGTAATGTGTTACCTATTGTATGCATGTATATTGTTTATGCTGATTGTTACAGTTGTAATGTGTTACCTATTGTATGCATGTATATTGTTTATGCTGATTGTTACAGTTGTAATGTGTTACCTATTGTATGCATGTATATTGTTTATGCTGATTGTTACAGTTGTAATGTGTTACCTATTGTATGCATGTATATTGTTTATGCTGATTGTTACAGTTGTAATGTGTTACCTATTGTATGCATGTATATTGTTTATGCTGATTGTTACAGTTGTAATGTGTTACCTATTGTATGCATGTATATGGTTTATGCTGATTGTTACAGTTGTATTGTGTTACCTATTGTATGCATGTATATTGTTTATGCTGATTGTTACAGTTGTAATGTGTTACCTATTGTATGAATGTATATTGTTTATGTTGATTGTGACAGTTGTAATGTGTTACCTATTGTATGCATGTATATTGTTTATGTTGATTGTTACAGTTGTAATGTGTTACCTATTGTATGCATGTATATTGTTTATGCTGATTGTTACAGTTGTAATGTGTTACCTATTGTATGCATGTATATTGTTTATGTTGATTGTTACAGTTGTAATGTGTTACCTATTGTATGCATGTATATTGTTTATGCTGTTTGTTACAGTTGTAATGAGTTACCTATTGTATGGATGTATATTGTTTATGCTGATTGTTACAGTTGTAATGTGTTACCTATTGTATGCATGTATATTGTATATGCTGATTGTTACAGTTGTAATGTGTTACCTATTGTATGCATGTATGTTGTTTATGCTGATTGTTACAGTTGTAATGTGTTACCTATTGTATGCATGTATATTGTTTATGCTGATTGTTACAGTTGTAACGTGTTACCTATTGTATGCATGTATATGGTTTATGCTGATTGTTACAGTTTTAATGTGTTACCTACTGTATGCATGTATATTGTTTATGCTGATTGTTACAGTTGTAATGTGTTACCTATTTTAAGCATGTATATTGTTTATGCTGATTGTTACAGTTGTAATGTGTTACCTATTGTATGCATGTATATTGTTTATGCTGATTGTTACAGTTGTAATGTGTTACCTATTGTATGCATGTATATTGTTTATGCTGATTGTTACAGTTGTAGTGTGTTACCTATTGTATGCATGTATATTGTTTATGCTGATTGTTACAGTTGTAATGTGTTACCTATTGTATGCATGTATGTTGTTTATGCTGATTGTTACAGTTGTAATGTGTTACCTATTGTATGCATGTATATTGTTTATGTTGATTGTTACAGTTGTAATGTGTTACCTATTGTATGCATGTATATTGTTTATGTTGATTGTTACAGTTGTAATGTGTTACCTATTGTATGCATGTATATTGTTTATGCTGATTGTTACAGTTGTAATGTGTTACCTATTGTATGCATGTATATTGTTTATGCTGATTGTTACAGTTGTAACGTGTTACCTATTGTATGCATATATATTGTTTATGCTGATTGTTACAGTTGTAATGTGTAACCTATTGTATGCATGTATATTGTTTATGCTGATTGTTACAGTTGTAATGTGTTACCTATTGTATGCATGTATATTGTTTATGTTGATTGTTACAATTGTAATGTGTTACCTATTGTATGCATGTATATTGTTTATGCTGATTGTTACAGTTGTAATGTGTTACCTATTGTATGCATGTATATTGTTTATGCTGATTGTTACAGTTGTAATGTGTTACCTATTGTATGCATGTATATTGTTTATGCTGATTGTTACAGTTGTAATGTGTACCTATTGTATGCATGTATATTGTTTATGTTGATTGTTACAGTTGCAATGTGTTACCTATTGTATGCATGTATATTGTTTATGCTGATTGTTACAGTTGTAATGTGTTACCTATTGTATGCATGTATATTGTTTATGCTGATTGTTACAGTTGTAATGTGTACCTATTGTATGCATGTATATTGTTTATGTTGATTGTTACAGTTGCAATGTGTTACCAATTGTATGCATGTATATTGTTTATGCTGATTGTTACAGTTGTAATGTGTTACCTATTGTATGCATGTATATTGTGTATGTTGATTGTTACGGTTGTAATGTGTTACCTATTGTATGCATATATATTGTTTATGCTGATTGTTACAGTTGTAATGTGTTACCTATTGTATGCATGTATATTGTTTATGCTGATTGTTACAGTTGTAATGTGTTACCTATTGTATGCATGTATATTGTTTATGCTGATTGTTACAGTTGTAATGTGTTACCTATTGTATGCATGTATATTGTTTATGCTGATTGTTACAGTTGTAATGTGTTACCTATTGTATGCATGTATATTGTTTATGCTGATTGTTACAGTTGTAATGTGTTACCTATTGTATGAATGTATATTGTTTATGTTGATTGTTACAGTTGTAATGTGTTACCTATTGTATGCATATATATTGTTTATGCTGATTGTTACAGTTGTAATGTGTTACCTATTGTATGCATATATATTGTTCATGTTGATTGTTACAGTTGTAATGTGTTACCTATTGTATGCATGTATATTGTGTATGTTGATTGTTACAGTTGTAATGTGTTACCTATTGTATGCATGTATATGGTTTATGTTGATTGTTACAGTTGTAATGTGTTACCTATTGTATGCATGTATATTGTTTATGCTGATTGTTACAGTTGTAATGTGTTACCTATTGTATGCATGTATATTGTTTATGCTTATTGTTACAGTTGTAATGTGTTACCTATTGTATGCATGTATATTGTTTATGTTGATTGTTACAGTTGTAATGTGTTACCCATTGTAAGCATGTATATTGTTTATGTTGATTGTTACAGTTGAAATGTGTTACCTATTGTATGCATGTATATTGTTTATGCTGATTGTTACAGTTGTAATGTGTTACCTATTGTATGCATGTATATTGTTTATGCTGATTGTTACAGTTGTAATGTGTTACCTATTGTATGCATGTATATTGTTTATGTTGATTGTTACAGTTGTAATGTGTTACCTATTGTATGCATGTATATTGTTTATGCTGATTGTTACAGTTGTAATGTGTTACCTATTGTATGCATGTATATTGTTTATGCTGATTGTTACAGTTGTAATGTGTTACCTATTGTATGCATGTATATGGTTTATGCTGATTGTTACAGTTGTAATGTGTTACCTATTGTATGCATGTATATTGTTTATGCTGATTGTTACAGTTGTAATGTGTTACCTATTGTATGCATGTATATTGTTTATGTTGATTGTTACAGTTGTAATGTGTTACCTATTGTATGCATGTATATTGTTTATGCTGATTGTTACAGTTGTAATGTGTTACCTATTGTATGCATGTATATTGTTTATGCTGATTGTTACAGTTGTAATGTGTTACCTATTGTATGCATGTATGTTGTTTATGCTGATTGTTACAGTTGTAATGTGTTACCTATTGTATGCATGTATATGGTTTATGTTGATTGTTACAGTTGTAATATGTTACCTATTGTATGCATGTATATTGTTTATGCTGATTGTTACAGTTGTAATGTGTTACCTATTGTATGCATGTATATTGTTTATGCTGATTGTTACCGTTGTAATGTGTTACCTATTGTATGCATGTATATTGTTTATGCTGATTGTTACAGTTGTAATGTGTTGCCTATTGTATGCATGTATATTGTTTATGCTGATTGTTACAGTTGTAATGTGTTACCTATTGCATGCATGTATATTGTTTATGCTGATTGTTACAGTTGTAATGTGTTACCTATTGTATGCATGTATATTGTTTATGCTGATTGTTACAGTTGTAATGTGTTACCTATTGTATGCATGTATATTGTTTATGCTGATTGTTACAGTTGTAATGTGTTACCTATTGTATGCATGTATGTTGTTTATGTTGATTGTTACAGTTGTAATGTGTTACCTATTGTATGCATGTATATTGTTTATGCTGATTGTTACAGTTGTAATGTGTTACCTATTGTATGCATGTATATTGTTTATGCTGATTGTTACAGTTGTAATGTGTTACCTATTGTATGCATGTATATTGTTTATGTTGATTGTTACAGTTGTAATGTGTTACCTATTGTATGCATGTATATTGTTTATGCTGATTATTACAGTTGTAATATGTTACCTATTGTATGCATGTATATTGTTTATGTTGATTGTTACAGTTGTAATGTGTTACCTATTGTATGCATGTATATTGTTTATGCTGATTGTTACAGTTGTAATGTGTTACCTATTGTATGCATGTATATTGTTTATGCTGATTGTTACAGTTGTAATGTGTTACCTATTGTATGCATGTATATTGTTTATGCTGATTATTACAGTTGTAATGTGTTACCTATTGTATGCATGTATATTGTTTATGCTGATTGTTACAGTTGTAATGTGTTACCTATTGTATGCATGTATATTGCTTATGTTGATTGTTACAGTTGTAATGTGTTACCTATTGTATGCATGTATATTGTTTATGTTGATTGTTACAGTTGTAATGTGTTACCTATTGTATGCATGTATATTGTTTATGCTGATTGTTACAGTTGTAATGTGTTACCTATTGTATGCATGTATATTGTTTATGTTGATTGTTACAGTTGTAATGTGTTACCTATTGTATGCATGTATATTGTTTATGCTGTTTGTTACAGTTGTAATGAGTTACCTATTGTATGCATGTATATTGTTTATGCTGATTGTTACAGTTGTAATGTGTTACCTATTGTATGCATGTATATTGTTTATGCTGATTGTATCAGTTGTAATGTGTTACCTATTGTATGCATGTATATTGTTTATGCTGATTGTTACAGTTGTAATGTGTTACCTATTGTATGCATGTATATTGTTTATGCTGATTGTTACTGTTGTAATGTGTTACCTATTGTATGCATGTATATTGTTTATGCTGATTGTTACAGTTGTAATGTGTTACCTATTGTATGCATGTATATTGTTTATGCTGATTGTTACAGTTGTAATGTGTTACCTATTGTATGCATGTATATGGTTTATGTTGACTGTTACAGTTGTAATGTGTTACCTATTGTATACATGTATATTGTTTATGCTGATTGTTACAGTTGCAATGTGTTACCTATTGTATGCATGTATATTGTATATGCTGATTGTTACAGTTGTAATGTGTTACCTATTGTATGCATGTATGTTGTTTATGCTGATTGTTACAGTTGTAATGTGTTACCTATTGTATGCATGTATATTGTTTATGCTGATTGTTACAGTTGTAACGTGTTACCTATTGTATGCATGTATATGGTTTATGCTGATTGTTACAGTTTTAATGTGTTACCTACTGTATGCATGTATATTGTTTATGCTGATTGTTACAGTTGTAATGTGTTACCTATTTTAAGCATGTATATTGTTTATGCTGATTGTTACAGTTGTAATGTGTTACCTATTGTATGCATGTATATTGTTTATGCTGATTGTTACAGTTGTAATGTGTTACCTATTGTATGCATGTATATTGTTTATGCTGATTGTTACAGTTGTAATGTGTTACCTATTGTATGCATGTATATTGTTTATGCTGATTGTTACAGTTGTAATGTGTTACCTATTGTATGCATGTATGTTGTTTATGCTGATTGTTACAGTTGTAATGTGTTACCTATTGTATGCATGTATATTGTTTATGTTGATTGTTACAGTTGTAATGTGTTACCTATTGTATGCATGTATATTGTTTATGTTGATTGTTACAGTTGTAATGTGTTACCTATTGTACGCATGTATATTGTTTATGCTGATTGTTACAGTTGTAATGTGTTACCCATTGTATGCATGTATATTGTTTATGCTGATTGTTACAGTTGTAACGTGTTACCTATTGTATGCATATATATTGTTTATGCTGATTGTTACAGTTGTAATGTGTTACCTATTGTATGCATGTATATTGTTTATGCCGATTGTTACAGTTGTAATGTGGTACCTATTGTATGCATGTATATTGTTTATGTTGATTGTTAAAATTGTAATGTGTTACCTATTGTATGCATGTAGATTGTTTATGCTGATTGTTACAGTTGTAATGTGTTACCTATTGTATGCATGTATATTGTTTATGCTGATTGTTACAGTTGTAATGTGTTACCTATTGTATGCATGTATATTGTTTATGCTGATTGTTACAGTTGTAATGTGTACCTATTGTATGCATGTATATTGTTTATGTTGATTGTTACAGTTGCAATGTGTTACCTATTGTATGCATGTATATTGTTTATGCTGATTGTTACAGTTGTAATGTGTTACCTATTGTATGCATGTATATTGTGTATGTTGATTGTTACGGTTGTAATGTGTTACCTATTGTATGCATATATATTGTTTATGCTGATTGTTACAATTGTAATGTGTTACCTATTGTATGCATGTATATTGTTTATGCTGATTGTTACAGTTGTAATGTGTTACCTATTGTATGCATGTATATTGTTTATGCTGATTGTTACAGTTGTAATGTGTTACCTATTGTATGCATGTATATTGTTTATGCTGATTGTTACAGTTGTAATGTGTTACCTATTGTATGCATGTATATTGTTTATGCTGATTGTTACAGTTGTAATGTGTTACCTATTGTATGCATGTATATTGTTTATGCTGATTGTTACAGTTGTAATGTGTTACCTATTGTATGCATGTATATTGTTTATGCTGATTGTTACAGTTGTAATGTGTTACCTATTGTATGCATGTATATTGTTTATGCTGATTGTTACAGTTGTAATGTGTTACCTATTGTATGCATGTATATTGTTTATGCTGATTGTTACAGTTGTAATATGTTACCTATTGTATGCATGTATATTGTTTATGCTGATTGTTACAGTTGTAATGTGTTACCTATTGTATGCATGTATATGGTTTATGCTGATTGTTACAGTTGTAATGTGTTACCTATTGTATGCATGTATATTGTTTATGCTGATTGTTACAGTTGTAATGTGTTACCTATTGTATGAATGTATATTGTTTATGTTGATTGTGACAGTTGTAATGTGTTACCTATTGTATGCATGTATATTGTTTATGCTGATTGTTACAGTTGTAATGTGTTACCTATTGTATGCATGTGTATTGTTTATGCTGATTGTTACAGTTGTAATGTGTTACCTATTGTATGCATGTATATTGTTTATGCTGATTGTTACAGTTGTAATGTGTTACCTATTGTATGCATGTATATTGTTTATGCTGATTGTTACAGTTGCAATGTGGTACCTATTGTATGCATGTATATTGTTTATGCTGATTTTTACAGTTGTAATGTGTTACCTATTGTAAGCATGTATATTGTTTATGCTGATTGTTACAGTTGTAATGTGTTACCTATTGTATGCATGTATATTGTTTATGCTGATTGTTACAGTTGTAATGTGTTACCTATTGTATGCATGTATATTGTTTATGCTGATTGTTACAGTTGTAATGTGTTACCTATTGTATGCATGTATATTGTTTATGCTGATTGTTACAGTTGTAATGTGTTACCTATTGTATGCATGTATATTGTTTATGCTGATTGTTACAGTTGTAATGTGTTACCTATTGTATGCATGTATATTGTTTATGCTGATTGTAACAGTTGTAATGTGTTACCTATTGTATGCATGTATGTTGTTTATGTTGATTGTTACAGTTGTAATGTGTTACCTATTGTATGCATGTATATTGTTTATGCTGATTGTTACAGTTGTAATGTGTTACCTATTGTATGCATGTATATTGTTTATGCTGATTATTACAGTTGTAATGTGTTACCTATTGTATGCATGTATATTGTTTATGCTGATTGTTACAGTTGTAATGTGTTACCTATTGTATGCATGTATATTGTTTATGTTGATTGTTACAGTTGTAATGTGTTACCTATTGTATGCATGTATATTGTTTATGTTGATTGTTACAGTTGTAATGTGTTACCTATTGTATGCATGTATATTGTTTATGTTGATTGTTACAGTTGTAATGTGTTACCTATTGTATGCATGTATATTGTTTATGTTGATTGTTACAGTTGTAATGTGTTACCTATTGTATGCATGTATATTGTTTATGCTGTTTGTTACAGTTGTAATGAGTTACCTATTGTATGCATGTATATTGTTTATGCTGATTGTTACAGTTGTAATGTGTTACCTATTGTATGCATGTATATTGTTTATGCTGATTGTTACAGTTGTAATGTGTTACCTATTGTATGCATGTATATTGTTTATGCTGATTGTTACAGTTGTAATGTGTTACCTATTGTATGCATGTATATTGTTTATGCTGATTGTTACAGTTGTAATATGTTACCTATTGTATGCATGTATATTGTTTATGCTGATTGTTACAGTTGTAATGTGTTACCTATTGTATGCATGTATATTGTTTATGCTGATTGTTACAGTTGTAATGTGTTACCTATTGTATGCATGTATATGGTTTATGTTGATTGTTACAGTTGTAATGTGTTACCTATTGTATACATGTATATTGTTTATGCTGATTGTTACAGTTGCAATGTGTTACCTATTGTATGCATGTATATTGTATATGCTGATTGTTACAGTTGTAATGTGTTACCTATTGTATGCATGTATGTTGTTTATGCTGATTGTTACAGTTGTAATGTGTTACCTATTGTATGCATGTATATTGTTTATGCTGATTGTTACAGTTGTAACGTGTTACCTATTGTATGCATGTATATGGTTTATGCTGATTGTTACAGTTGTAATGTGTTACCTACTGTATGCATGTATATTGTTTATGCTGATTGTTACAGTTGTAATGTGTTACCTATTGTAAGCATGTATATTGTTTATGCTGATTGTTACAGTTGTAATGTGTTACCTATTGTATGCATGTATATTGTTTATGCTGATTCTTACAGTTGTAATGTGTTACCTATTGTATGCATGTATATTGTTTATGCTGATTGTTACAGTTGTAATGTGTTACCTATTGTATGCATGTATATTGTTTATGCTGATTGTTACAGTTGTAATGTGTTACCTATTGTATGCATGTATATTGTTTATGCTGATTGTTACAGTTGTAACGTGTTACCTATTGTATGCATATATATTGTTTATGCTGATTGTTACAGTTGTAATGTGTTACCTATTGTATGCATGTATATTGTTTATGCTGATTGTTACAGTTGTAATGTGTTACCTATTGTATGCATGTATATTGTTTATGTTGATTGTTACAGTTGTAATGTGTTACCTATTGTATGCATGTATATTGTTTATGCTGATTGTTACAGTTGTAATGTGTTACCTATTGTATGCATGTATATTGTTTATGCTGATTGTTACAGTTGTAATGTGTTACCTATTGTATGCATGTATATTGTTTATGCTGATTGTTACAGTTGTAATGTGTACCTATTGTATGCATGTATATTGTTTATGTTGATTGTTACAGTTGCAATGTGTTACCTATTGTATGCATGTATATTGTTTATGCTGAATGTTACAGTTGTAATGTGTTACCTATTGTATGCATGTATATTGTGTATGTTGATTGTTACGGTTGTAATGTGTTACCTATTTTATGCATATATATTGTTTATGCTGATTGTTACAGTTGTAATGTGTTACCTATTGTATGCATGTATATTGTTTATGCTGATTGTTACAGTTGTAATGTGTTACCTATTGTATGCATGTATATTGTTTATGCTGATTGTTACAGTTGTAATGTGTTACCTATTGTATGCATGAATATTGTTTATGCTGATTGTTACAGTTGTAATGTGTTACCTATTGTATGCATGTATATTGTTTATGCTGATTGTTACAGTTGTAATGTGTTACCTATTGTATGCATGTATATTGTTTATGTTGATTGTTACAGTTGTAATGTGTTACCTATTGTATGCATATATATTGTTTATGCTGATTGTTACAGTTGTAATGTGTTACCTATTGTATGCATATATATTGTTTATGTTGATTGTTACAGTTGTAATGTGTTACCTATTGTAAGCATGTATATTGTGTATGTTGATTGTTACAGTTGTAATGTGTTACCTATTGTATGCATGTATATGGTTTATGTTGATTGTTACAGTTGTAATGTGATACCTATTGTATGCATGTATATTGTTTATGCTGATTGTTACAGTTGTAATGTGTTACCTATTGTATGCGTGTATATTGTTTATGCTTATTGTTACAGTTGTAATGTGTTACCTATTGTATGCATGTATATTGTTTATGTTGATTGTTACAGTTGTAATGTGTTACCCATTGTAAGCATGTATATTGTTTATGTTGATTGTTACAGTTGCAATGTGTTACCTATTGTATGCATGTATGTTGTTTATGTTGATTGTTACAGTTGTAATGTGTTACCTATTGTATACATGTATATTGTTTATGCTGATTGTTACAGTTGCAATGTGTTACCTATTGTATGCATGTATATTGTATATGCTGATTGTTACAGTTGTAATGTGTTACCTACTGTATGCATGTATATTGTTTATGCTGATTGTTACAGTTGTAATGTGTTACCTATTGTATGCATGTATATTGTTTATGCTGATTGTTACAGTTGTAATGTGTTACCTATTGTATGCATGTATATTGTTTATGCTGATTGTTACAGTTGTAATGTGTTACCTATTGTATGCATGTATATTGTTTATGCTGATTGTTACAGTTGTAATGTGTTACCTATTGTATGCATGTATATGGTTTATGTTGATTGTTACAGTTGTAATGTGTTACCTATTGTATACATGTATATTGTTTATGCTGATTGTTACAGTTGCAATGTGTTACCTATTGTATGCATGTATATTGTATATGCTGATTGTTACAGTTGTAATGTGTTACCTATTGTATGCATGTATGTTGTTTATGCTGATTGTTACAGTTGTAATGTGTTACCAATTGTATGCATGTATATTGTTTATGCTGATTGTTACAGTTGTAACGTGTTACCTATTGTATGCATGTATATGGTTTATGCTGATTGTTACAGTTGTAATGTGTTACCTACTGTATGCATGTATATTGTTTATGCTGATTGTTACAGTTGTAATGTGTTACCTATTGTAAGCATGTATATTGTTTATGCTGATTGTTACAGTTGTAATGTGTTACCTATTGTATGCATGTATATTGTTTATGCTGATTGTTACAGTTGTAATGTGTTACCTATTGTATGCATGTATATTGTTTATGCTGATTGTTACAGTTGTAATGTGTTACCTATTGTATGCATGTATATTGTTTATGCTGATTGTTACAGTTGTAATGTGTTACCTATTGTATGCATGTATATTGTTTATGCTGATTGTTACAGTTGTAACGTGTTACCTATTGTATGCATATATATTGTTTATGCTGATTGTTACAGTTGTAATGTGTTACCTATTGTATGCATGTATATTGTTTATGCTGATTGTTACAGTTGTAATGTGTTACCTATTGTATGCATGTATATTGTTTATGTTGATTGTTACAGTTGTAATGTGTTACCTATTGTATGCATGTATATTGTTTATGCTGATTGTTACAGTTGTAATGTGTTACCTATTGTATGCATGTATATTGTTTATGCTGATTGTTACAGTTGTAATGTGTTACCTATTGTATGCATGTATATTGTTTATGCTGATTGTTATAGTTGTAATGTGTACCTATTGTATGCATGTATATTGTTTATATTGATTGTTACAGTTGCAATGTGTTACCTATTGTATGCATGTATATTGTTTATGCTGATTGTTACAGTTGTAATGTGTTACCTATTGTATGCATGTATATTGTGTATGTTGATTGTTACGGTTGTAATGTGTTACCTATTTTATGCATATATATATTGTTTATGCTGATTGTTACAGTTGTAATGTGTTACCTATTGTATGCATGTATATTGTTTATGCTGATTGTTACAGTTGTAATGTGTTACCTATTGTATGCATGTATATTGTTTATGCTGATTGTTACAGTTGTAATGTGTTACCTATTGTATGCATGTATATTGTTTATGCTGATTGTTACAGTTGTAATGTGTTACCTATTGTATGCATGTATATTGTTTATGCTGATTGTTACAGTTGTAATGTGTTACCTATTGTATGCATGTATATTGTTTATGTTGTTTGTGACAGTTGTAATGTGTTACCTATTGTATGCATATATATTGTTTATGCTGATTGTTACAGTTGTAATGTGTTACCTATTGTATGCATATATATTGTTTATGTTGATTGTTACAGTTGTAATGTGTTACCTATTGTATGCATGTATATTGTGTATGTTGATTGTTACAGTTGTAATGTGTTACCTATTGTATGCATGTATATGGTTTATGTTGATTGTTACAGTTGTAATGTGATACCTATTGTATGCATGTATATTGTTTATGCTGATTGTTACAGTTGTAATGTGTTACCTATTGTATGCATGTATATTGTTTATGCTTATTGTTACAGTTGTAATGTGTTACCTATTGTATGCATGTAAATTGTTTATGTTGATTGTTACAGTTGTAATGTGTTACCCATTGTAAGCATGTATATTGTTTATGTTGATTGTTACAGTTGCAATGTGTTACCTATTGTATGCATGTATATTGTTTATGCTGATTGTTACAGTTGTAATGTGTTACCTATTGTATGCATGGATATTGTTTATGCTGATTGTTACAGTTGTAATGTGTTACCTATTGTATGCATGTATATTGTTTATGTTGATTGTTACAGTTGTAATGTGTTACCTATTGTATGCATGTATATTGTTTATGCTGATTGTTACAGTTGTAATGTGTTACCTATTGTATGCATGTATATTGTTTATGCTGATTGTTACAGTTGTAATGTGTTACCTATTGTATGCACGTATATGGTTTATGCTGATTGTTACAGTTGTAATGTGTTACCTATTGTATGCATGTATATTGTTTATGCTGATTGTTACAGTTGTAATGTGTTACCTATTGTATGCATGTATATTGTTTATGTTGATTGTTACAGTTGTAATGTGATACCTATTGTATGCATGTATATTGTTTATGCTGATTGTTACAGTTGTAATGTGTTACCTATTGTATGCATGTATATTGTTTATGCTGATTGTTACAGTTGTAATGTGTTACCTATTGTATGCATGTATGTTGTTTATGCTGATTGTTACAGTTGTAATGTGTTACCTATTGTATGCATGTATATGGTTTATGTTGATTGTTACAGTTGTAATATGTTACCTATTGTATGCATGTATATTGTTTATGCTGATTGTTACAGTTGTAATGTGTTACCTATTGTATGCATGTATATTGTTTATGCTGATTGTTACCGTTGTAATGTGTTACCTATTGTATGCATGTATATTGTTTATGCTGATTGTTACAGTTGTAATGTGTTGCCTATTGTATGCATGTATATTGTTTATGCTGATTGTTACAGTTGTAATGTGTTACCTATTGTATGCATGTATATTGTTTATGCTGATTGTTACAGTTGTAATGTGTTACCTATTGTATGCATGTATATTGTTTATGCTGATTGTTACAGTTGTAATGTGTTACCTATTGTATGCATGTATATTGTTTATGCTGATTGTTACAGTTGTAATGTGTTACCTATTGTATGCATGTATGTTGTTTATGTTGATTGTTACAGTTGTAATGTGTTACCTATTGTATGCATGTATATTGTTTATGCTGATTGTTACAGTTGTAATGTGTTACCTATTGTATGCATGTATATAGTTTATGCTGATTGTTACAGTTGTAATGTGTTACCTATTGTATGCATGTATATTGTTTATATTGATTGTTACAGTTGTAATGTGTTACCTATTGTATGCATGTATATTGTTTATGCTGATTATTACAGTTGTAATATGTTACCTATTGTATGCATGTATATTGTTTATGTTGATTGTTACAGTTGTAATGTGTTACCTATTGTATGCATGTTTATTGTTTATGCTGATTGTTACAGTTGTAATGTGTTACCTATTGTATGCATGTATATTGTTTATGCTGATTGTTACAGTTGTAATGTGTTACCTATTGTATGCATGTATATTGTTTATGCTGATTATTACAGTTGTAATGTGTTACCTATTGTATGCATGTATATTGTTTATGCTGATTGTTACAGTTGTAATGTGTTACCTATTGTATGCATGTATATTGCTTATGTTGATTGTAACAGTTGTAATGTGTTACCTATTGTATGCATGTATATTGTTTATGTTGATTGTTACAGTTGTAATGTGTTACCTATTGTATGCATGTATATTGTTTATGCTGATTGTTACAGTTGTAATGTGTTACCTATTGTATGCATGTATATTGTTTATGTTGATTGTTACAGTTGTAATGTGTTACCTATTGTATGCATGTATATTGTTTATGCTGTTCGTTACAGTTGTAATGAGTTACCTATTGTATGCATGTATATTGTTTATGCTGATTGTTACAGTTGTAATGTGTTACCTATTGTATGCATGTATATTGTTTATGCTGATTGTATCAGTTGTAATGTGTTACCTATTGTATGCATGTATATGGTTTATGTTGATTGTTACAGTTGTAATGTGTTACCTATTGTATACATGTATATTGTTTATGCTGATTGTTACAGTTGCAATGTGTTACCTATTGTATGCATGTATATTGTATATGCTGATTGTTACAGTTGTAATGTGTTACCTATTGTATGCATGTATGTTGTTTATGCTGATTGTTACAGTTGTAATGTGTTACCTATTGTATGCATGTATATTGTTTATGCTGATTGTTACTGTTGTAACGTGTTACCTATTGTATGCATGTATATGGTTTATGCTGATTGTTACAGTTTTAATGTGTTACCTACTGTATGCATGTATATTGTTTATGCTGATTGTTACAGTTGTAATGTGTTACCTATTTTAAGCATGTATATTGTTTATGCTGATTGTTACAGTTGTAATGTGTTACCTATTGTATGCATGTATATTGTTTATGCTGATTGTTACAGTTGTAATGTGTTACCTATTGTATGCATGTATATTGTTTATGCTGATTGTTACAGTTGTAATGTGTTACCTATTGTATGCATGTATATTGTTTATGCTGATTGTTACAGTTGTAATGTGTTACCTATTGTATGCATGTATGTTGTTTATGCTGATTGTTACCGTTGTAATGTGTTACCTATTGTATGCATGTATATTGTTTATGTTGATTGTTACAGTTGTAATGTGTTACCTATTGTATGCATGTATATTGTTTATGTTGATTGTTACAGTTGTAATGTGTTACCTATTGTATGCATGTATATTGTTTATGCTGATTGTTACAGTTGTAATGTGTTACCTATTGTATGCATGTATATTGTGTATGTTGATTGTTACGGTTGTAATGTGTTACCTATTGTATGCATATATATTGTTTATGCTGATTGTTACAATTGTAATGTGTTACCTATTGTATGCATGTATATTGTTTATGCTGATTGTTACAGTTGTAATGTGTTATCTATTGTATGCATGTATATTGTTTATGCTGATTGTTACAGTTGTAATGTGTTACCTATTGTATGCATGTATATTGTTTATGCTGATTGTTACAGTTGTAATGTGTTACCTATTGTATGCATGTATATTGTTTATGCTGATTGTTACAGTTGTAATGTGTTACCTATTGTATGCATGTATATTGTTTATGTTGATTGTTACAGTTGTAATGTGTTACCTATTGTATGCATATATATTGTTTACGCTGATTGGTACAGTTGTAATGTGTTACCTATTGTATGCATATATATTGTTTATGTTGATTGTTACAGTTGTAATGTGTTACCTATTGTATGCATGTATATTGTGTATGTTGATTGTTACAGTTGTAATGTGTTACCTATTGTATGCATGTATATGGTTTATGTTGATTGTTACAGTTGTAATGTGTTACCTATTGTATGCATGTATATTGTTTATGCTGATTGTTACAGTTGTAATGTGTTACCTATTGTATGCATGTATATTGTTTATGCTTATTGTTACAGTTGTAATGTGTTACCTATTGTATGCATGTATATTGTTTATGTTGATTGTTACAGTTGTAATGTGTTACCTATTGTATGCATGTATATTGTGTATGTTGATTGTTACAGTTGTAATGTGTTACCTATTGTATGCATGTATATGGTTTATGTTGATTGTTACAGTTGTAATGTGTTACCTATTGTATGCATGTATATTGTTTATGCTGATTGTTACAGTTGTAATGTGTTACCTATTGTATGCATGTATATTGTTTATGCTGATTGTTACAGTTGTAACGTGTTACCTATTGTATGCATATATATTGTTTATGCTGATTGTTACAGTTGTAATGTGTTACCTATTGTATGCATGTATATTGTTTATGCTGATTGTTACAGTTGTAATGTGTTACCTATTGTATGCATGTATATTGTTTATGTTGATTGTTACAATTGTAATGTGTTACCTATTGTATGCATGTATATTGTTTATGCTGATTATTACAGTTGTAATATGTTACCTATTGTATGCATGTATATTGTTTATGTTGATTGTTACAGTTGTAATGTGTTACCTATTGTATGCATGTATATTGTTTATGCTGATTGTTACAGTTGTAATGTGTTACCTATTGTATGCATGTATATTGTTTATGCTGATTGTTACAGTTGTAATGTGTTACCTATTGTATGCATGTATATTGTTTATGCTGATTGTTACAGTTGTAATGTGTACCTATTGTATGCATGTATATTGTTTATGTTGATTGTTACAGTTGCAATGTGTTACCTATTGTATGCATGTATATTGTTTATGCTGATTGTTACAGTTGTAATGTGTTACCTATTGTATGCATGTATATTGTTTATGCTGATTGTTACAGTTGTAATGTGTACCTATTGTATGCATGTATATTGTTTATGTTGATTGTTACAGTTGCAATGTGTTACCAATTGTATGCATGTATATTGTTTATGCTGATTGTTACAGTTGTAATGTGTTACCTATTGTATGCATGTATATTGTGTATGTTGATTGTTACGGTTGTAATGTGTTACCTATTGTATGCATATATATTGTTTATGCTGATTGTTACAGTTGTAATGTGTTACCTATTGTATGCATGTATATTGTTTATGCTGATTGTTACAGTTGTAATGTGTTACCTATTGTATGCATGTATATTGTTTATGCTGATTGTTACAGTTGTAATGTGTTACCTATTGTATGCATGTATATTGTTTATGCTGATTGTTACAGTTGTAATGTGTTACCTATTGTATGCATGTATATTGTTTATGCTGATTGTTACAGTTGTAATGTGTTACCTATTGTATGCATGTATATTGTTTATGCTGATTGTTACAGTTGTAATGTGTTACCTATTGTATGCATGTATATTGTTTATGCTGATTGTTACAGTTGTAATGTGTTACCTATTGTATGCATGTATGTTGTTCATGCTGATTGTTACAGTTGTAATGTGTTACCTATTGTATGCATGTATATTGTTTATGTTGATTGTTACAGTTGTAATGTGTTACCTATTGTATGCATGTATATTGTTTATGTTGATTGTTACAGTTGTAATGTGTTACCTATTGTATGCATGTATATTGTTTATGCTGATTGTTACAGTTGTAATGTGTTACCTATTGTATGCATGTATATTGTTTATGCTGATTGTTACAGTTGTAACGTGTTACCTATTGTATGCATATATATTGTTTAAGCTGATTGTTACAGTTGTAATGTGTTACCTATTGTATGCATGTATATTGTTTATGCTGATTGTTACAGTTGTAATGTGGTACCTATTGTATGCATGTATATTGTTTATGTTGATTGTTACAATTGTAATGTGTTACCTATTGTATGCATGTATATTGTTTATGCTGATTGTTACAGTTGTAATGTGTTACCTATTGTATGCATGTATATTGTTTATGCTGATTGTTACAGTTGTAATGTGTTACCTATTGTATGCATGTATATTGTTTATGCTGATTGTTACAGTTGCAATGTGTACCTATTGTATGCATGTATATTGTTTATGTTGATTGTTACAGTTGCAATGTGTTACCTATTGTATGCATGTATATTGTTTATGCTGATTGTTACAGTTGTAATGTGTTACCTATTGTATGCATGTATATTGTGTATGTTGATTGTTACGGTTGTAATGTGTTACCTATTGTATGCATATATATTGTTTATGCTGATTGTTACAATTGTAATGTGTTACCTATTGTATGCATGTATATTGTTTATGCTGATTGTTACAGTTGTAATGTGTTACCTATTGTATGCATGTATATTGTTTATGCTGATTGTTACAGTTGTAATGTGTTACCTATTGTATGCATGTATATTGTTTATGTTGATTGTTACAGTTGTAATGTGTTACCTATTGTATGCATGTATATTGTTTATGCTGATTGTTACAGTTGTAATGTGTTACCTATTGTATGCATGTATATTGTTTATGCTGATTGTTACAGTTGTAATGTGTTACCTATTGTATGCATGTATATGGTTTATGCTGATTGTTACAGTTGTAATGTGTTACCTATTGTATGCATGTATATTGTTTATGCTGATTGTTACAGTTGTAATGTGTTACCTATTGTATGCATGTATATTGTTTATGTTGATTGTTACAGTTGTAATGTGTTACCTATTGTATGCATGTATATTGTTTATGCTGATTGTTACCGATGTAATGTGTTACCTATTGTATGCATGTATATTGTTTATGCTGATTGTTACAGTTGTAATGTGTTGCCTATTGTATGCATGTATATTGTTTATGCTGATTGTTACAGTTGTAATGTGTTACCTATTGTATGCATGTATATTGTTTATGCTGATTGTTACAGTTGTAATGTGTTACCTATTGTATGCATGTATATTGTTTATGCTGATTGTTACAGTTGTAATGTGTTACCTATTGTATGCATGTATATTGTTTATGCTGATTGTTACAGTTGTAATGTGTTACCTATTGTATGCATGTATGTTGTTTATGTTGATTGTTACAGTTGTAATGTGTTACCTATTGTATGCATGTATATTGTTTATGCTGATTGTTACAGTTGTAATGTGTTACCTATTGTATGCATGTATATTGTTTATGCTGATTCTTACAGTTGTAATGTGTTACCTATTGTATGCATGTATATTGTTTATGTTGATTGTTACAGTTGTAATGTGTTACCTATTGTATGCATGTATATTGTTTATGCTGATTATTACAGTTGTAATATGTTACCTATTGTATGCATGTATATTGTTTATGTTGATTGTTACAGTTGTAATGTGTTACCTATTGTATGCATGTATATTGTTTATGCTGATTGTTACAGTTGTAATGTGTTACCTATTGTATGCATGTATATTGTTTATGCTGATTGTTACAGTTGTAATGTGTTACCTATTGTATGCATGTATATTGTTTATGCTGATTGTTACTGTTGTAATGTGTTACCTATTGTATGCATGTATATTGTTTATGCTGATTGTTACAGTTGTAATGTGTTACCTATTGTATGCATGTATATTGTTTATGCTGATTGTTACAGTTGTAATGTGTTACCTATTGTATGCATGTATATGGTTTATGTTGACTGTTACAGTTGTAATGTGTGACCTATTGTATACATGTATATTGTTTATGCTGATTGTTACAGTTGCAATGTGTTACCTATTGTATGCATGTATATTGTATATGCTGATTGTTACAGTTGTAATGTGTTACCTATTGTATGCATGTATGTTGTTTATGCTGATTGTTACAGTTGTAATGTGTTACCTATTGTATGCATGTATATTGTTTATGCTGATTGTTACAGTTGTAATGTGTTACCTATTGTATGCATGTATATTGTTTATGCTGATTGTTACAGTTGTAATGTGTTACCTATTGTATGCATGTATATTGTTTATGCTGATTGTTACAGTTGTAATGTGTTACCTATTGTATGCATGTATATTGTTTATGCAGATTGTTACAGTTGTAATGTGTTACCTATTGTATGCATGTATGTTGTTTATGCTGATTGTTACAGTTGTAATGTGTTACCTATTGTATGCATGTATATTGTTTATGTTGATTGTTACAGTTGTAATGTGTTACCTATTGTATGCATGTATATTGTTTATGTTGATTGTTACAGTTGTAATGTGTTACCTATTGTATGCATGTATATTGTTTATGCTGATTGTTACAGTTGTAATGTGTTACCTATTGTATGCATGTATATTGTTTATGCTGATTGTTACAGTTGTAACGTGTTACCTATTGTATGCATATATATTGTTTATGCTGATTGTTACAGTTGTAATGTGTTACCTATTGTATGCATGTATATTGTTTATGCTGATTGTTACAGTTGTAATGTGTAACCTATTGTATGCATGTATATTGTTTATGTTGATTGTTACAATTGTAATGTGTTACCTATTGTATGCATGTATATTGTTTATGCTGATTGTTACAGTTGTAATGTGTTACCTATTGTATGCATGTATATTGTTTATGCTGATTGTTACAGTTGTAATGTGTTACCTATTGTATGCATGTATATTGTTTATGCTGATTGTTACAGTTGTAATGTGTACCTATTGTATGCATGTATATTGTTTATGTTGATTGTTACAGTTGCAATGTGTTACCTATTGTATGCATGTATATTGTTTATGCTGATTGTTACAGTTGTAATGTGTTACCTATTGTATGCATGTATATTGTTTATGCTGATTGTTACAGTTGTAATGTGTACCTATTGTATGCATGTATATTGTTTATGTTGATTGTTACAGTTGCAATGTGTTACCAATTGTATGCATGTATATTGTTTATGCTGATTGTTACAGTTGTAATGTGTTACCTATTGTATGCATGTATATTGTGTATGTTGATTGTTACGGTTGTAATGTGTTACCTATTGTATGCATATATATTGTTTATGCTGATTGTTACAGTTGTAATGTGTTACCTATTGTATGCATGTATATTGTTTATGCTGATTGTTACAGTTGTAATGTGTTACCTATTGTATGCATGTATATTGTTTATGCTGATTGTTACAGTTGTAATGTGTTACCTATTGTATGCATGTATATTGTTTATGCTGATTGTTACAGTTGTAATGTGTTACCTATTGTATGCATGTATATTGTTTATGCTGATTGTTACAGTTGTAATGTGTTACCTATTGTATGCATGTATATTGTTTATGTTGATTGTTACAGTTGTAATGTGTTACCTATTGTATGCATATATATTGTTTATGCTGATTGTTACAGTTGTAATGTGTTACCTATTGTATGCATATATATTGTTTATGTTGATTGTTACAGTTGTAATGTGTTACCTATTGTATGCATGTATATTGTGTATGTTGATTGTTACAGTTGTAATGTGTTACCTATTGTATGCATGTATATGGTTTATGTTGATTGTTACAGTTGTAATGTGTTACCTATTGTATGCATGTATATTGTTTATGCTGATTGTTACAGTTGTAATGTGTTACCTATTGTATGCATGTATATTGTTTATGCTTATTGTTACAGTTGTAATGTGTTACCTATTGTATGCATGTATATTGTTTATGTTGATTGTTACAGTTGTAATGTGTTACCCATTGTAAGCATGTATATTGTTTATGTTGATTGTTACAGTTGCAATGTGTTACCTATTGTATGCATGTATATTGTTTATGCTGATTGTTACAGTTGTAATGTGTTACCTATTGTATGCATGTATATTGTTTATGCTGATTGTTACAGTTGTAATGTGTTACCTATTGTATGCATGTATATTGTTTATGTTGATTGTTACAGTTGTAATGTGTTACCTATTGTATGCATGTATATTGTTTATGCTGATTGTGACAGTTGTAATGTGTTACCTATTGTATGCATGTATATTGTTTATGCTGATTGTTACAGTTGTAATGTGTTACCTATTGTATGCATGTATATTGTTTATGTTGATTGTTACAGTTGTAATGTGTTACCTATTGTATGCATGTATATTGTTTATGCTGATTGTTACAGTTGTAATGTGTTACCTATTGTATGCATGTATATTGTTTATGCTGATTGTTACAGTTGTAATGTGTTACCTATTGTATGCATGTATGTTGTTTATGCTGATTGTTACAGTTGTAATGTGTTACCTATTGTATGCATGTATATGGTTTATGTTGATTGTTACAGTTGTAATATGTTACGTATTGTATGCATGTATATTGTTTATGCTGATTGTTACAGTTGTAATGTGTTACCTATTGTATGCATGTATATTGTTTATGCTGATTGTTACCGTTGTAATGTGTTACCTATTGTATGCATGTATATTGTTTATGCTGATTGTTACAGTTGTAATGTGTTGCCTATTGTATGCATGTATATTGTTTATGCTGATTGTTACAGTTGTAATGTGTTACCTATTGTATGCATGTATATTGTTTATGCTGATTGTTACAGTTGTAATGTGTTACCTATTGTATGCATGTATATTGTTTATGCTGATTGTTACAGTTGTAATGTGTTACCTATTGTATGCATGTATATTGTTTATGCTGATTGTTACAGTTGTAATGTGTTACCTATTGTATGCATGTATGTTGTTTATGTTGATTGTTACAGTTGTAATGTGTTACCTATTGTATGCATGTATATTGTTTATGCTGATTGTTACAGTTGTAATGTGTTACCTATTGTATGCATGTATATTGTTTATGCTGATTGTTACAGTTGTAATGTGTTACCTATTGTATGCATGTATATTGTTTATGTTGATTGTTACAGTTGTAATGTGTTACCTATTGTATGCATGTATATTGTTTATGCTGATTATTACAGTTGTAATATGTTACCTATTGTATGCATGTATATTGTTTATGTTGATTGTTACAGTTGTAATGTGTTACCTATTGTATGCATGTATATTGTTTATGCTGATTGTTACAGTTGTAATGTGTTACCTATTGTATGCATGTATATTGTTTATGCTGATTGTTACAGTTGTAATGTGTTACCTATTGTATGCATGTATATTGTTTATGCTGATTATTACAGTTGTAATGTGTTACCTATTGTATGCATGTATATTGTTTATGCTGATTGTTACAGTTGTAATGTGTTACCTATTGTATGCATGTATATTGTTTATGCTGATTGTTACAGTTGTAATGTGTTACCTATTGTATGCATGTATATTGTTTATGTTGATTGTTACAGTTGTAATGTGTTACCTATTGTATGCATGTATATTGTTTATGCTGTTTGTTACAGTTGTAATGAGTTACCTATTGTATGCATGTATATTGTTTATGCTGATTGTTACAGTTGTAATGTGTTACCTATTGTATGCATGTATATTGTTTATGCTGATTGTATCATTTGTAATGTGTTACCTATTGTATGCATGTATATTGTTTATGCTGATTGTTACAGTTGTAATGTGTTACCTATTGTATGCATTTATTGTTTATGCTGATTGTTACTGTTGTAATGTGTTACCTATTGTATGCATGTATATTGTTTATGCTGATTGTTACAGTTGTAATGTGTTACCTATTGTATGCATGTATATTGTTTATGCTGATTGTTACAGTTGTAATGTGTTACCTATTGTATGCATGTATATGGTTTATGTTGACTGTTACAGTTGTAATGTGTTACCTATTGTATACATGTATATTGTTTATGCTGATTGTTACAGTTGCAATGTGTTACCTATTGTATGCATGTATATTGTATATGCTGATTGTTACAGTTGTAATGTGTTACCTATTGTATGCATGTATGTTGTTTATGCTGATTGTTACAGTTGTAATGTGTTACCTATTGTATGCATGTATATTGTTTATGCTGATTGTTACAGTTGTAACGTGTTACCTATTGTATGCATGTATATGGTTTATGCTGATTGTTACAGTTTTAATGTGTTACCTACTGTATGCATGTATATTGTTTATGCTGATTGTTACAGTTGTAATGTGTTACCTATTTTAAGCATGTATATTGTTTATGCTGATTGTTACAGTTGTAATGTGTTACCTATTGTATGCATGTATATTGTTTATGCTGATTGTTACAGTTGTAATGTGTTACCTATTGTATGCATGTATATTGTTTATGCTGATTGTTACAGTTGTAATGTGTTACCTATTGTATGCATGTATATTGTTTATGCTGATTGTTACAGTTGTAATGTGTTACCTATTGTATGCATGTATGTTGTTTATGCTGATTGTTACAGTTGTAATGTGTTACCTATTGTATGCATGTATATTGTTTACGTTGATTGTTACAGTTGTAATGTGTTACCTATTGTATGCATGTATATTGTTTATGTTGATTGTTACAGTTGTAATGTGTTACCTATTGTATGCATGTATATTGTTTATGCTGATTGTTACAGTTGTAATGTGTTACCTATTGTATGCATGTATATTGTTTATGCTGATTGTTACAGTTGTAACGTGTTACCTATTGTATGCATATATATTGTTTATGCTGATTGTTACAGTTGTAATGTGTTACCTATTGTATGCATGTATATTGTTTATGCTGATTGTTACAGTTGTAATGTGGTACCTATTGTATGCATGTATATTGTTTATGTTGATTGTTACAATTGTAATGTGTTACCTATTGTATGCATGTATATTGTTTATGCTGATTGTTACAGTTGTAATGTGTTACCTATTGTATGCATGTATATTGTTTATGCTGATTGTTACAGTTGTAATGTGTTACCTATTGTATGCATGTATATTGTTTATGCTGATTGTTACAGTTGTAATGTGTACCTATTGTATGCATGTATATTGTTTATGTTGATTGTTACAGTTGCAATGTGTTACCTATTGTATGCATGTATATCGTTTATGCTGATTGTTACAGTTGTAATGTGTTACCTATTGTATGCATGTATATTGTGTATGTTGATTGTTACGGTTGTAATGTGTTACCTATTGTATGCATATATATTGTTTATGCTGATTGTTACAATTGTAATGTGTTACCTATTGTATGCATGTATATTGTTTATGCTGATTGTTACAGTTGTAATGTGTTACCTATTGTATGCATGTATATTGTTTATGCTGATTGTTACAGTTGTAATGTGTTACCTATTGTATGCATGTATATTGTTTATGCTGATTGTTACAGTTGTAATGTGTTACCTATTGTATGCATGTATATTGTTTATGCTGATTGTTACAGTTGTAATGTGTTACCTATTGTATGCATGTATATTGTTTATGCTGATTGTTACAGTTGTAATGTGTTACCTATTGTATGCATGTATATTGTTTATGCTGATTGTTACAGTTGTAATGTGTTACCTATTGTATGCATGTATATTGTTTATGCTGATTGTTACAGTTGTAATGTGTTACCTATTGTATGCATGTATATTGTTTATGCTGATTGTTACAGTTGTAATGTGTTACCTATTGTATGCATGTATATTGTTTATGCTGATTGTTACAGTTGTAATGTGTTACCTATTGTATGCATGTATATGGTTTATGCTGATTGTTACAGTTGTATTGTGTTACCTATTGTATGCATGTATATTGTTTATGCTGATTGTTACAGTTGTAATGTGTTACCTATTGTATGAATGTATATTGTTTATGTTGATTGTGACAGTTGTAATGTGTTACCTATTGTATGCATGTATATTGTTTATGTTGATTGTTACAGTTGTAATGTGTTACCTATTGTATGCATGTATATTGTTTATGCTGATTGTTACAGTTGTAATGTGTTACCTATTGTATGCATGTATATTGTTTATGTTGATTGTTACAGTTGTAATGTGTTACCTATTGTATGCATGTATATTGTTTATGCTGTTTGTTACAGTTGTAATGAGTTACCTATTGTATGGATGTATATTGTTTATGCTGATTGTTACAGTTGTAATGTGTTACCTATTGTATGCATGTATATTGTATATGCTGATTGTTACAGTTGTAATGTGTTACCTATTGTATGCATGTATGTTGTTTATGCTGATTGTTACAGTTGTAATGTGTTACCTATTGTATGCATGTATATTGTTTATGCTGATTGTTACAGTTGTAACGTGTTACCTATTGTATGCATGTATATGGTTTATGCTGATTGTTACAGTTTTAATGTGTTACCTACTGTATGCATGTATATTGTTTATGCTGATTGTTACAGTTGTAATGTGTTACCTATTTTAAGCATGTATATTGTTTATGCTGATTGTTACAGTTGTAATGTGTTACCTATTGTATGCATGTATATTGTTTATGCTGATTGTTACAGTTGTAATGTGTTACCTATTGTATGCATGTATATTGTTTATGCTGATTGTTACAGTTGTAGTGTGTTACCTATTGTATGCATGTATATTGTTTATGCTGATTGTTACAGTTGTAATGTGTTACCTATTGTATGCATGTATGTTGTTTATGCTGATTGTTACAGTTGTAATGTGTTACCTATTGTATGCATGTATATTGTTTATGTTGATTGTTACAGTTGTAATGTGTTACCTATTGTATGCATGTATATTGTTTATGTTGATTGTTACAGTTGTAATGTGTTACCTATTGTATGCATGTATATTGTTTATGCTGATTGTTACAGTTGTAATGTGTTACCTATTGTATGCATGTATATTGTTTATGCTGATTGTTACAGTTGTAACGTGTTACCTATTGTATGCATATATATTGTTTATGCTGATTGTTACAGTTGTAATGTGTAACCTATTGTATGCATGTATATTGTTTATGCTGATTGTTACAGTTGTAATGTGTTACCTATTGTATGCATGTATATTGTTTATGTTGATTGTTACAATTGTAATGTGTTACCTATTGTATGCATGTATATTGTTTATGCTGATTGTTACAGTTGTAATGTGTTACCTATTGTATGCATGTATATTGTTTATGCTGATTGTTACAGTTGTAATGTGTTACCTATTGTATGCATGTATATTGTTTATGCTGATTGTTACAGTTGTAATGTGTACCTATTGTATGCATGTATATTGTTTATGTTGATTGTTACAGTTGCAATGTGTTACCTATTGTATGCATGTATATTGTTTATGCTGATTGTTACAGTTGTAATGTGTTACCTATTGTATGCATGTATATTGTTTATGCTGATTGTTACAGTTGTAATGTGTACCTATTGTATGCATGTATATTGTTTATGTTGATTGTTACAGTTGCAATGTGTTACCAATTGTATGCATGTATATTGTTTATGCTGATTGTTACAGTTGTAATGTGTTACCTATTGTATGCATGTATATTGTGTATGTTGATTGTTACGGTTGTAATGTGTTACCTATTGTATGCATATATATTGTTTATGCTGATTGTTACAGTTGTAATGTGTTACCTATTGTATGCATGTATATTGTTTATGCTGATTGTTACAGTTGTAATGTGTTACCTATTGTATGCATGTATATTGTTTATGCTGATTGTTACAGTTGTAATGTGTTACCTATTGTATGCATGTATATTGTTTATGCTGATTGTTACAGTTGTAATGTGTTACCTATTGTATGCATGTATATTGTTTATGCTGATTGTTACAGTTGTAATGTGTTACCTATTGTATGAATGTATATTGTTTATGTTGATTGTTACAGTTGTAATGTGTTACCTATTGTATGCATATATATTGTTTATGCTGATTGTTACAGTTGTAATGTGTTACCTATTGTATGCATATATATTGTTCATGTTGATTGTTACAGTTGTAATGTGTTACCTATTGTATGCATGTATATTGTGTATGTTGATTGTTACAGTTGTAATGTGTTACCTATTGTATGCATGTATATGGTTTATGTTGATTGTTACAGTTGTAATGTGTTACCTATTGTATGCATGTATATTGTTTATGCTGATTGTTACAGTTGTAATGTGTTACCTATTGTATGCATGTATATTGTTTATGCTTATTGTTACAGTTGTAATGTGTTACCTATTGTATGCATGTATATTGTTTATGTTGATTGTTACAGTTGTAATGTGTTACCCATTGTAAGCATGTATATTGTTTATGTTGATTGTTACAGTTGAAATGTGTTACCTATTGTATGCATGTATATTGTTTATGCTGATTGTTACAGTTGTAATGTGTTACCTATTGTATGCATGTATATTGTTTATGCTGATTGTTACAGTTGTAATGTGTTACCTATTGTATGCATGTATATTGTTTATGTTGATTGTTACAGTTGTAATGTGTTACCTATTGTATGCATGTATATTGTTTATGCTGATTGTTACAGTTGTAATGTGTTACCTATTGTATGCATGTATATTGTTTATGCTGATTGTTACAGTTGTAATGTGTTACCTATTGTATGCATGTATATGGTTTATGCTGATTGTTACAGTTGTAATGTGTTACCTATTGTATGCATGTATATTGTTTATGCTGATTGTTACAGTTGTAATGTGTTACCTATTGTATGCATGTATATTGTTTATGTTGATTGTTACAGTTGTAATGTGTTACCTATTGTATGCATGTATATTGTTTATGCTGATTGTTACAGTTGTAATGTGTTACCTATTGTATGCATGTATATTGTTTATGCTGATTGTTACAGTTGTAATGTGTTACCTATTGTATGCATGTATGTTGTTTATGCTGATTGTTACAGTTGTAATGTGTTACCTATTGTATGCATGTATATGGTTTATGTTGATTGTTACAGTTGTAATATGTTACCTATTGTATGCATGTATATTGTTTATGCTGATTGTTACAGTTGTAATGTGTTACCTATTGTATGCATGTATATTGTTTATGCTGATTGTTACCGTTGTAATGTGTTACCTATTGTATGCATGTATATTGTTTATGCTGATTGTTACAGTTGTAATGTGTTGCCTATTGTATGCATGTATATTGTTTATGCTGATTGTTACAGTTGTAATGTGTTACCTATTGCATGCATGTATATTGTTTATGCTGATTGTTACAGTTGTAATGTGTTACCTATTGTATGCATGTATATTGTTTATGCTGATTGTTACAGTTGTAATGTGTTACCTATTGTATGCATGTATATTGTTTATGCTGATTGTTACAGTTGTAATGTGTTACCTATTGTATGCATGTATGTTGTTTATGTTGATTGTTACAGTTGTAATGTGTTACCTATTGTATGCATGTATATTGTTTATGCTGATTGTTACAGTTGTAATGTGTTACCTATTGTATGCATGTATATTGTTTATGCTGATTGTTACAGTTGTAATGTGTTACCTATTGTATGCATGTATATTGTTTATGTTGATTGTTACAGTTGTAATGTGTTACCTATTGTATGCATGTATATTGTTTATGCTGATTATTACAGTTGTAATATGTTACCTATTGTATGCATGTATATTGTTTATGTTGATTGTTACAGTTGTAATGTGTTACCTATTGTATGCATGTATATTGTTTATGCTGATTGTTACAGTTGTAATGTGTTACCTATTGTATGCATGTATATTGTTTATGCTGATTGTTACAGTTGTAATGTGTTACCTATTGTATGCATGTATATTGTTTATGCTGATTATTACAGTTGTAATGTGTTACCTATTGTATGCATGTATATTGTTTATGCTGATTGTTACAGTTGTAATGTGTTACCTATTGTATGCATGTATATTGCTTATGTTGATTGTTACAGTTGTAATGTGTTACCTATTGTATGCATGTATATTGTTTATGTTGATTGTTACAGTTGTAATGTGTTACCTATTGTATGCATGTATATTGTTTATGCTGATTGTTACAGTTGTAATGTGTTACCTATTGTATGCATGTATATTGTTTATGTTGATTGTTACAGTTGTAATGTGTTACCTATTGTATGCATGTATATTGTTTATGCTGTTTGTTACAGTTGTAATGAGTTACCTATTGTATGCATGTATATTGTTTATGCTGATTGTTACAGTTGTAATGTGTTACCTATTGTATGCATGTATATTGTTTATGCTGATTGTATCAGTTGTAATGTGTTACCTATTGTATGCATGTATATTGTTTATGCTGATTGTTACAGTTGTAATGTGTTACCTATTGTATGCATGTATATTGTTTATGCTGATTGTTACTGTTGTAATGTGTTACCTATTGTATGCATGTATATTGTTTATGCTGATTGTTACAGTTGTAATGTGTTACCTATTGTATGCATGTATATTGTTTATGCTGATTGTTACAGTTGTAATGTGTTACCTATTGTATGCATGTATATGGTTTATGTTGACTGTTACAGTTGTAATGTGTTACCTATTGTATACATGTATATTGTTTATGCTGATTGTTACAGTTGCAATGTGTTACCTATTGTATGCATGTATATTGTATATGCTGATTGTTACAGTTGTAATGTGTTACCTATTGTATGCATGTATGTTGTTTATGCTGATTGTTACAGTTGTAATGTGTTACCTATTGTATGCATGTATATTGTTTATGCTGATTGTTACAGTTGTAACGTGTTACCTATTGTATGCATGTATATGGTTTATGCTGATTGTTACAGTTTTAATGTGTTACCTACTGTATGCATGTATATTGTTTATGCTGATTGTTACAGTTGTAATGTGTTACCTATTTTAAGCATGTATATTGTTTATGCTGATTGTTACAGTTGTAATGTGTTACCTATTGTATGCATGTATATTGTTTATGCTGATTGTTACAGTTGTAATGTGTTACCTATTGTATGCATGTATATTGTTTATGCTGATTGTTACAGTTGTAATGTGTTACCTATTGTATGCATGTATATTGTTTATGCTGATTGTTACAGTTGTAATGTGTTACCTATTGTATGCATGTATGTTGTTTATGCTGATTGTTACAGTTGTAATGTGTTACCTATTGTATGCATGTATATTGTTTATGTTGATTGTTACAGTTGTAATGTGTTACCTATTGTATGCATGTATATTGTTTATGTTGATTGTTACAGTTGTAATGTGTTACCTATTGTACGCATGTATATTGTTTATGCTGATTGTTACAGTTGTAATGTGTTACCCATTGTATGCATGTATATTGTTTATGCTGATTGTTACAGTTGTAACGTGTTACCTATTGTATGCATATATATTGTTTATGCTGATTGTTACAGTTGTAATGTGTTACCTATTGTATGCATGTATATTGTTTATGCCGATTGTTACAGTTGTAATGTGGTACCTATTGTATGCATGTATATTGTTTATGTTGATTGTTAAAATTGTAATGTGTTACCTATTGTATGCATGTAGATTGTTTATGCTGATTGTTACAGTTGTAATGTGTTACCTATTGTATGCATGTATATTGTTTATGCTGATTGTTACAGTTGTAATGTGTTACCTATTGTATGCATGTATATTGTTTATGCTGATTGTTACAGTTGTAATGTGTACCTATTGTATGCATGTATATTGTTTATGTTGATTGTTACAGTTGCAATGTGTTACCTATTGTATGCATGTATATTGTTTATGCTGATTGTTACAGTTGTAATGTGTTACCTATTGTATGCATGTATATTGTGTATGTTGATTGTTACGGTTGTAATGTGTTACCTATTGTATGCATATATATTGTTTATGCTGATTGTTACAATTGTAATGTGTTACCTATTGTATGCATGTATATTGTTTATGCTGATTGTTACAGTTGTAATGTGTTACCTATTGTATGCATGTATATTGTTTATGCTGATTGTTACAGTTGTAATGTGTTACCTATTGTATGCATGTATATTGTTTATGCTGATTGTTACAGTTGTAATGTGTTACCTATTGTATGCATGTATATTGTTTATGCTGATTGTTACAGTTGTAATGTGTTACCTATTGTATGCATGTATATTGTTTATGCTGATTGTTACAGTTGTAATGTGTTACCTATTGTATGCATGTATATTGTTTATGCTGATTGTTACAGTTGTAATGAGTTACCTATTGTATGCATGTATATTGTTTATGCTGATTGTTACAGTTGTAATGTGTTACCTATTGTATGCATGTATATTGTTTATGCTGATTGTTACAGTTGTAATATGTTACCTATTGTATGCATGTATATTGTTTATGCTGATTGTTACAGTTGTAATGTGTTACCTATTGTATGCATGTATATGGTTTATGCTGATTGTTACAGTTGTAATGTGTTACCTATTGTATGCATGTATATTGTTTATGCTGATTGTTACAGTTGTAATGTGTTACCTATTGTATGAATGTATATTGTTTATGTTGATTGTGACAGTTGTAATGTGTTACCTATTGTATGCATGTATATTGTTTATGCTGATTGTTACAGTTGTAATGTGTTACCTATTGTATGCATGTGTATTGTTTATGCTGATTGTTACAGTTGTAATGTGTTACCTATTGTATGCATGTATATTGTTTATGCTGATTGTTACAGTTGTAATGTGTTACCTATTGTATGCATGTATATTGTTTATGCTGATTGTTACAGTTGCAATGTGGTACCTATTGTATGCATGTATATTGTTTATGCTGATTTTTACAGTTGTAATGTGTTACCTATTGTAAGCATGTATATTGTTTATGCTGATTGTTACAGTTGTAATGTGTTACCTATTGTATGCATGTATATTGTTTATGCTGATTGTTACAGTTGTAATGTGTTACCTATTGTATGCATGTATATTGTTTATGCTGATTGTTACAGTTGTAATGTGTTACCTATTGTATGCATGTATATTGTTTATGCTGATTGTTACAGTTGTAATGTGTTACCTATTGTATGCATGTATATTGTTTATGCTGATTGTTACAGTTGTAATGTGTTACCTATTGTATGCATGTATATTGTTTATGCTGATTGTAACAGTTGTAATGTGTTACCTATTGTATGCATGTATGTTGTTTATGTTGATTGTTACAGTTGTAATGTGTTACCTATTGTATGCATGTATATTGTTTATGCTGATTGTTACAGTTGTAATGTGTTACCTATTGTATGCATGTATATTGTTTATGCTGATTATTACAGTTGTAATGTGTTACCTATTGTATGCATGTATATTGTTTATGCTGATTGTTACAGTTGTAATGTGTTACCTATTGTATGCATGTATATTGTTTATGTTGATTGTTACAGTTGTAATGTGTTACCTATTGTATGCATGTATATTGTTTATGTTGATTGTTACAGTTGTAATGTGTTACCTATTGTATGCATGTATATTGTTTATGTTGATTGTTACAGTTGTAATGTGTTACCTATTGTATGCATGTATATTGTTTATGTTGATTGTTACAGTTGTAATGTGTTACCTATTGTATGCATGTATATTGTTTATGCTGTTTGTTACAGTTGTAATGAGTTACCTATTGTATGCATGTATATTGTTTATGCTGATTGTTACAGTTGTAATGTGTTACCTATTGTATGCATGTATATTGTTTATGCTGATTGTTACAGTTGTAATGTGTTACCTATTGTATGCATGTATATTGTTTATGCTGATTGTTACAGTTGTAATGTGTTACCTATTGTATGCATGTATATTGTTTATGCTGATTGTTACAGTTGTAATATGTTACCTATTGTATGCATGTATATTGTTTATGCTGATTGTTACAGTTGTAATGTGTTACCTATTGTATGCATGTATATTGTTTATGCTGATTGTTACAGTTGTAATGTGTTACCTATTGTATGCATGTATATGGTTTATGTTGATTGTTACAGTTGTAATGTGTTACCTATTGTATACATGTATATTGTTTATGCTGATTGTTACAGTTGCAATGTGTTACCTATTGTATGCATGTATATTGTATATGCTGATTGTTACAGTTGTAATGTGTTACCTATTGTATGCATGTATGTTGTTTATGCTGATTGTTACAGTTGTAATGTGTTACCTATTGTATGCATGTATATTGTTTATGCTGATTGTTACAGTTGTAACGTGTTACCTATTGTATGCATGTATATGGTTTATGCTGATTGTTACAGTTGTAATGTGTTACCTACTGTATGCATGTATATTGTTTATGCTGATTGTTACAGTTGTAATGTGTTACCTATTGTAAGCATGTATATTGTTTATGCTGATTGTTACAGTTGTAATGTGTTACCTATTGTATGCATGTATATTGTTTATGCTGATTCTTACAGTTGTAATGTGTTACCTATTGTATGCATGTATATTGTTTATGCTGATTGTTACAGTTGTAATGTGTTACCTATTGTATGCATGTATATTGTTTATGCTGATTGTTACAGTTGTAATGTGTTACCTATTGTATGCATGTATATTGTTTATGCTGATTGTTACAGTTGTAACGTGTTACCTATTGTATGCATATATATTGTTTATGCTGATTGTTACAGTTGTAATGTGTTACCTATTGTATGCATGTATATTGTTTATGCTGATTGTTACAGTTGTAATGTGTTACCTATTGTATGCATGTATATTGTTTATGTTGATTGTTACAGTTGTAATGTGTTACCTATTGTATGCATGTATATTGTTTATGCTGATTGTTACAGTTGTAATGTGTTACCTATTGTATGCATGTATATTGTTTATGCTGATTGTTACAGTTGTAATGTGTTACCTATTGTATGCATGTATATTGTTTATGCTGATTGTTACAGTTGTAATGTGTACCTATTGTATGCATGTATATTGTTTATGTTGATTGTTACAGTTGCAATGTGTTACCTATTGTATGCATGTATATTGTTTATGCTGAATGTTACAGTTGTAATGTGTTACCTATTGTATGCATGTATATTGTGTATGTTGATTGTTACGGTTGTAATGTGTTACCTATTTTATGCATATATATTGTTTATGCTGATTGTTACAGTTGTAATGTGTTACCTATTGTATGCATGTATATTGTTTATGCTGATTGTTACAGTTGTAATGTGTTACCTATTGTATGCATGTATATTGTTTATGCTGATTGTTACAGTTGTAATGTGTTACCTATTGTATGCATGAATATTGTTTATGCTGATTGTTACAGTTGTAATGTGTTACCTATTGTATGCATGTATATTGTTTATGCTGATTGTTACAGTTGTAATGTGTTACCTATTGTATGCATGTATATTGTTTATGTTGATTGTTACAGTTGTAATGTGTTACCTATTGTATGCATATATATTGTTTATGCTGATTGTTACAGTTGTAATGTGTTACCTATTGTATGCATATATATTGTTTATGTTGATTGTTACAGTTGTAATGTGTTACCTATTGTAAGCATGTATATTGTGTATGTTGATTGTTACAGTTGTAATGTGTTACCTATTGTATGCATGTATATGGTTTATGTTGATTGTTACAGTTGTAATGTGATACCTATTGTATGCATGTATATTGTTTATGCTGATTGTTACAGTTGTAATGTGTTACCTATTGTATGCGTGTATATTGTTTATGCTTATTGTTACAGTTGTAATGTGTTACCTATTGTATGCATGTATATTGTTTATGTTGATTGTTACAGTTGTAATGTGTTACCCATTGTAAGCATGTATATTGTTTATGTTGATTGTTACAGTTGCAATGTGTTACCTATTGTATGCATGTATGTTGTTTATGTTGATTGTTACAGTTGTAATGTGTTACCTATTGTATACATGTATATTGTTTATGCTGATTGTTACAGTTGCAATGTGTTACCTATTGTATGCATGTATATTGTATATGCTGATTGTTACAGTTGTAATGTGTTACCTACTGTATGCATGTATATTGTTTATGCTGATTGTTACAGTTGTAATGTGTTACCTATTGTATGCATGTATATTGTTTATGCTGATTGTTACAGTTGTAATGTGTTACCTATTGTATGCATGTATATTGTTTATGCTGATTGTTACAGTTGTAATGTGTTACCTATTGTATGCATGTATATTGTTTATGCTGATTGTTACAGTTGTAATGTGTTACCTATTGTATGCATGTATATGGTTTATGTTGATTGTTACAGTTGTAATGTGTTACCTATTGTATACATGTATATTGTTTATGCTGATTGTTACAGTTGCAATGTGTTACCTATTGTATGCATGTATATTGTATATGCTGATTGTTACAGTTGTAATGTGTTACCTATTGTATGCATGTATGTTGTTTATGCTGATTGTTACAGTTGTAATGTGTTACCAATTGTATGCATGTATATTGTTTATGCTGATTGTTACAGTTGTAACGTGTTACCTATTGTATGCATGTATATGGTTTATGCTGATTGTTACAGTTGTAATGTGTTACCTACTGTATGCATGTATATTGTTTATGCTGATTGTTACAGTTGTAATGTGTTACCTATTGTAAGCATGTATATTGTTTATGCTGATTGTTACAGTTGTAATGTGTTACCTATTGTATGCATGTATATTGTTTATGCTGATTGTTACAGTTGTAATGTGTTACCTATTGTATGCATGTATATTGTTTATGCTGATTGTTACAGTTGTAATGTGTTACCTATTGTATGCATGTATATTGTTTATGCTGATTGTTACAGTTGTAATGTGTTACCTATTGTATGCATGTATATTGTTTATGCTGATTGTTACAGTTGTAACGTGTTACCTATTGTATGCATATATATTGTTTATGCTGATTGTTACAGTTGTAATGTGTTACCTATTGTATGCATGTATATTGTTTATGCTGATTGTTACAGTTGTAATGTGTTACCTATTGTATGCATGTATATTGTTTATGTTGATTGTTACAGTTGTAATGTGTTACCTATTGTATGCATGTATATTGTTTATGCTGATTGTTACAGTTGTAATGTGTTACCTATTGTATGCATGTATATTGTTTATGCTGATTGTTACAGTTGTAATGTGTTACCTATTGTATGCATGTATATTGTTTATGCTGATTGTTATAGTTGTAATGTGTACCTATTGTATGCATGTATATTGTTTATATTGATTGTTACAGTTGCAATGTGTTACCTATTGTATGCATGTATATTGTTTATGCTGATTGTTACAGTTGTAATGTGTTACCTATTGTATGCATGTATATTGTGTATGTTGATTGTTACGGTTGTAATGTGTTACCTATTTTATGCATATATATATTGTTTATGCTGATTGTTACAGTTGTAATGTGTTACCTATTGTATGCATGTATATTGTTTATGCTGATTGTTACAGTTGTAATGTGTTACCTATTGTATGCATGTATATTGTTTATGCTGATTGTTACAGTTGTAATGTGTTACCTATTGTATGCATGTATATTGTTTATGCTGATTGTTACAGTTGTAATGTGTTACCTATTGTATGCATGTATATTGTTTATGCTGATTGTTACAGTTGTAATGTGTTACCTATTGTATGCATGTATATTGTTTATGTTGTTTGTGACAGTTGTAATGTGTTACCTATTGTATGCATATATATTGTTTATGCTGATTGTTACAGTTGTAATGTGTTACCTATTGTATGCATATATATTGTTTATGTTGATTGTTACAGTTGTAATGTGTTACCTATTGTATGCATGTATATTGTGTATGTTGATTGTTACAGTTGTAATGTGTTACCTATTGTATGCATGTATATGGTTTATGTTGATTGTTACAGTTGTAATGTGATACCTATTGTATGCATGTATATTGTTTATGCTGATTGTTACAGTTGTAATGTGTTACCTATTGTATGCATGTATATTGTTTATGCTTATTGTTACAGTTGTAATGTGTTACCTATTGTATGCATGTAAATTGTTTATGTTGATTGTTACAGTTGTAATGTGTTACCCATTGTAAGCATGTATATTGTTTATGTTGATTGTTACAGTTGCAATGTGTTACCTATTGTATGCATGTATATTGTTTATGCTGATTGTTACAGTTGTAATGTGTTACCTATTGTATGCATGGATATTGTTTATGCTGATTGTTACAGTTGTAATGTGTTACCTATTGTATGCATGTATATTGTTTATGTTGATTGTTACAGTTGTAATGTGTTACCTATTGTATGCATGTATATTGTTTATGCTGATTGTTACAGTTGTAATGTGTTACCTATTGTATGCATGTATATTGTTTATGCTGATTGTTACAGTTGTAATGTGTTACCTATTGTATGCACGTATATGGTTTATGCTGATTGTTACAGTTGTAATGTGTTACCTATTGTATGCATGTATATTGTTTATGCTGATTGTTACAGTTGTAATGTGTTACCTATTGTATGCATGTATATTGTTTATGTTGATTGTTACAGTTGTAATGTGATACCTATTGTATGCATGTATATTGTTTATGCTGATTGTTACAGTTGTAATGTGTTACCTATTGTATGCATGTATATTGTTTATGCTGATTGTTACAGTTGTAATGTGTTACCTATTGTATGCATGTATGTTGTTTATGCTGATTGTTACAGTTGTAATGTGTTACCTATTGTATGCATGTATATGGTTTATGTTGATTGTTACAGTTGTAATATGTTACCTATTGTATGCATGTATATTGTTTATGCTGATTGTTACAGTTGTAATGTGTTACCTATTGTATGCATGTATATTGTTTATGCTGATTGTTACCGTTGTAATGTGTTACCTATTGTATGCATGTATATTGTTTATGCTGATTGTTACAGTTGTAATGTGTTGCCTATTGTATGCATGTATATTGTTTATGCTGATTGTTACAGTTGTAATGTGTTACCTATTGTATGCATGTATATTGTTTATGCTGATTGTTACAGTTGTAATGTGTTACCTATTGTATGCATGTATATTGTTTATGCTGATTGTTACAGTTGTAATGTGTTACCTATTGTATGCATGTATATTGTTTATGCTGATTGTTACAGTTGTAATGTGTTACCTATTGTATGCATGTATGTTGTTTATGTTGATTGTTACAGTTGTAATGTGTTACCTATTGTATGCATGTATATTGTTTATGCTGATTGTTACAGTTGTAATGTGTTACCTATTGTATGCATGTATATAGTTTATGCTGATTGTTACAGTTGTAATGTGTTACCTATTGTATGCATGTATATTGTTTATATTGATTGTTACAGTTGTAATGTGTTACCTATTGTATGCATGTATATTGTTTATGCTGATTATTACAGTTGTAATATGTTACCTATTGTATGCATGTATATTGTTTATGTTGATTGTTACAGTTGTAATGTGTTACCTATTGTATGCATGTTTATTGTTTATGCTGATTGTTACAGTTGTAATGTGTTACCTATTGTATGCATGTATATTGTTTATGCTGATTGTTACAGTTGTAATGTGTTACCTATTGTATGCATGTATATTGTTTATGCTGATTATTACAGTTGTAATGTGTTACCTATTGTATGCATGTATATTGTTTATGCTGATTGTTACAGTTGTAATGTGTTACCTATTGTATGCATGTATATTGCTTATGTTGATTGTAACAGTTGTAATGTGTTACCTATTGTATGCATGTATATTGTTTATGTTGATTGTTACAGTTGTAATGTGTTACCTATTGTATGCATGTATATTGTTTATGCTGATTGTTACAGTTGTAATGTGTTACCTATTGTATGCATGTATATTGTTTATGTTGATTGTTACAGTTGTAATGTGTTACCTATTGTATGCATGTATATTGTTTATGCTGTTCGTTACAGTTGTAATGAGTTACCTATTGTATGCATGTATATTGTTTATGCTGATTGTTACAGTTGTAATGTGTTACCTATTGTATGCATGTATATTGTTTATGCTGATTGTATCAGTTGTAATGTGTTACCTATTGTATGCATGTATATGGTTTATGTTGATTGTTACAGTTGTAATGTGTTACCTATTGTATACATGTATATTGTTTATGCTGATTGTTACAGTTGCAATGTGTTACCTATTGTATGCATGTATATTGTATATGCTGATTGTTACAGTTGTAATGTGTTACCTATTGTATGCATGTATGTTGTTTATGCTGATTGTTACAGTTGTAATGTGTTACCTATTGTATGCATGTATATTGTTTATGCTGATTGTTACTGTTGTAACGTGTTACCTATTGTATGCATGTATATGGTTTATGCTGATTGTTACAGTTTTAATGTGTTACCTACTGTATGCATGTATATTGTTTATGCTGATTGTTACAGTTGTAATGTGTTACCTATTTTAAGCATGTATATTGTTTATGCTGATTGTTACAGTTGTAATGTGTTACCTATTGTATGCATGTATATTGTTTATGCTGATTGTTACAGTTGTAATGTGTTACCTATTGTATGCATGTATATTGTTTATGCTGATTGTTACAGTTGTAATGTGTTACCTATTGTATGCATGTATATTGTTTATGCTGATTGTTACAGTTGTAATGTGTTACCTATTGTATGCATGTATGTTGTTTATGCTGATTGTTACCGTTGTAATGTGTTACCTATTGTATGCATGTATATTGTTTATGTTGATTGTTACAGTTGTAATGTGTTACCTATTGTATGCATGTATATTGTTTATGTTGATTGTTACAGTTGTAATGTGTTACCTATTGTATGCATGTATATTGTTTATGCTGATTGTTACAGTTGTAATGTGTTACCTATTGTATGCATGTATATTGTTTATGCTGATTGTTACAGTTGTAACGTGTTACCTATTGTATGCATATATATTGTTTATGCTGATTGTTACAGTTGTAATGTGTTACCTATTGTATGCATGTATATTGTTTATGCTGATTGTTACAGTTGTAATGTGTTACCTATTGTATGCATGTATATTGTTTATGTTGATTGTTACAGTTGTAATGTGTTACCTATTGTATGCATGTATATTGTTTATGCTGATTGTTACAGTTGTAATGTGTTACCTATTGTATGCATGTATATTGTTTATGCTGATTGTTACAGTTGTAATGTGTTACCTATTGTATGCATGTATATTGTTTATGCTGATTGTTACAGTTGTAATGTGTACCTATTGTATGCATGTATATTGTTTATGTTGATTGTTACAGTTGCAATGTGTTACCTATTGTATGCATGTATATTGTTTATGCTGATTGTTACAGTTGTAATGTGTTACCTATTGTATGCATGTATATTGTGTATGTTGATTGTTACGGTTGTAATGTGTTACCTATTGTATGCATATATATTGTTTATGCTGATTGTTACAATTGTAATGTGTTACCTATTGTATGCATGTATATTGTTTATGCTGATTGTTACAGTTGTAATGTGTTATCTATTGTATGCATGTATATTGTTTATGCTGATTGTTACAGTTGTAATGTGTTACCTATTGTATGCATGTATATTGTTTATGCTGATTGTTACAGTTGTAATGTGTTACCTATTGTATGCATGTATATTGTTTATGCTGATTGTTACAGTTGTAATGTGTTACCTATTGTATGCATGTATATTGTTTATGTTGATTGTTACAGTTGTAATGTGTTACCTATTGTATGCATATATATTGTTTACGCTGATTGGTACAGTTGTAATGTGTTACCTATTGTATGCATATATATTGTTTATGTTGATTGTTACAGTTGTAATGTGTTACCTATTGTATGCATGTATATTGTGTATGTTGATTGTTACAGTTGTAATGTGTTACCTATTGTATGCATGTATATGGTTTATGTTGATTGTTACAGTTGTAATGTGTTACCTATTGTATGCATGTATATTGTTTATGCTGATTGTTACAGTTGTAATGTGTTACCTATTGTATGCATGTATATTGTTTATGCTTATTGTTACAGTTGTAATGTGTTACCTATTGTATGCATGTATATTGTTTATGTTGATTGTTACAGTTGTAATGTGTTACCCATTGTAAGCATGTATATTGTTTATGTTGATTGTTACAGTTGCAATGTGTTACCTATTGTATGCATGTATATTGTTTATGCTGATTGTTACAGTTGTAATGTGTTACCTATTGTATGCATGTATATTGTTTATGCTGATTGTTACAGTTGTAATGTGTTACCTATTGTATGCATGTATATTGTTTATGTTGATTGTTACAGTTGTAATGTGTTACCTATTGTATGCATGTATATTGTTTATGCTGATTGTTACAGTTGTAATGTGTTACCTATTGTATGCATGTATATTGTTTATGCTGATTGTTACAGTTGTAATGTGTTACCTATTGTATGCATGTATATGGTTTATGCTGATTGTTACAGTTGTAATGTGTTACCTATTGTATGCATGTATATTGTTTATGCTGATTGTTACAGTTGTAATGTGTTACCTATTGTATGCATGTATATTGTTTATGTTGATTGTTACAGTTGTAATGTGTTACCTATTGTATGCATGTATATTGTTTATGCTGATTGTTACAGTTGTAATGTGTTACCTATTGTATGCATGTATATTGTTTATGCTGATTGTTACAGTTGTAATGTGTTACCTATTGTATGCATGTATGTTGTTTATGCTGATTGTTACAGTTGTAATGTGTTACCTATTGTATGCATGTGTATGGTTTATGTTGATTGTTACAGTTGTAATATGTTACCTATTGTATGCATGTATATTGTTTATGCTGATTGTTACAGTTGTAATGTGTTACCTATTGTATGCATGTATATTGTTTATGCTGATTGTTACCGTTGTAATGTGTTACCTATTGTATGCATGTATATTGTTTATGCTGATTGTTACAGTTGTAATGTGTTACCTATTGTATGCATGTATATTGTTTATGCTGATTGTTTCAGTTGTAATGTGTTACCTATTGTATGCATGTATATTGTTTATGCTGATTATTACAGTTGTAATGTGTTACCTATTGTATGCATGTATATTGTTTATGCTGATTGTTACAGTTGTAATGTGTTACCTATTGTATGCATGTATATTGCTTATGTTGATTGTAACAGTTGTAATGTGTTACCTATTGTATGCATGTATATTGTTTATGTTGATTGTTACAGTTGTAATGTGTTACCTATTGTATGCATGTATATTGTTTATGCTGATTGTTACAGTTGTAATGTGTTACCTATTGTATGCATGTATATTGTTTATGTTGATTGTTACAGTTGTAATGTGTTACCTATTGTATGCATGTATATTGTTTATGCTGTTCGTTACAGTTGTAATGAGTTACCTATTGTATGCATGTATATTGTTTATGCTGATTGTTACAGTTGTAATGTGTTACCTATTGTATGCATGTATATTGTTTATGCTGATTGTATCAGTTGTAATGTTTTACCTATTGTATGCATGTATATGGTTTATGTTGATTGTTACAGTTGTAATGTGTTACCTATTGTATACATGTATATTGTTTATGCTGATTGTTACAGTTGCAATGTGTTACCTATTGTATGCATGTATATTGTATATGCTGATTGTTACAGTTGTAATGTGTTACCTATTGTATGCATGTATGTTGTTTATGCTGATTGTTACAGTTGTAATGTGTTACCTATTGTATGCATGTATATTGTTTATGCTGATTGTTACTGTTGTAACGTGTTACCTATTGTATGCATGTATATGGTTTATGCTGATTGTTACAGTTTTAATGTGTTACCTACTGTATGCATGTATATTGTTTATGCTGATTGTTACAGTTGTAATGTGTTACCTATTTTAAGCATGTATATTGTTTATGCTGATTGTTACAGTTGTAATGTGTTACCTATTGTATGCATGTATATTGTTTATGCTGATTGTTACAGTTGTAATGTGTTACCTATTGTATGCATGTATATTGTTTATGCTGATTGTTACAGTTGTAATGTGTTACCTATTGTATGCATGTATATTGTTTATGCTGATTGTTACAGTTGTAATGTGTTACCTATTGTATGCATGTATGTTGTTTATGCTGATTGTTACCGTTGTAATGTGTTACCTATTGTATGCATGTATATTGTTTATGTTGATTGTTACAGTTGTAATGTGTTACCTATTGTATGCATGTATATTGTTTATGTTGATTGTTACAGTTGTAATGTGTTACCTATTGTATGCATGTATATTGTTTATGCTGATTGTTACAGTTGTAATGTGTTACCTATTGTATGCATGTATATTGTTTATGCTGATTGTTACAGTTGTAACGTGTTACCTATTGTATGCATATATATTGTTTATGCTGATTGTTACAGTTGTAATGTGTTACCTATTGTATGCATGTATATTGTTTATGCTGATTGTTACAGTTGTAATGTGTTACCTATTGTATGCATGTATATTGTTTATGTTGATTGTTACAGTTGTAATGTGTTACCTATTGTATGCATGTATATTGTTTATGCTGATTGTTACAGTTGTAATGTGTTACCTATTGTATGCATGTATATTGTTTATGCTGATTGTTACAGTTGTAATGTGTTACCTATTGTATGCATGTATATTGTTTATGCTGATTGTTACAGTTGTAATGTGTACCTATTGTATGCATGTATATTGTTTATGTTGATTGTTACAGTTGCAATGTGTTACCTATTGTATGCATGTATATTGTTTATGCTGATTGTTACAGTTGTAATGTGTTACCTATTGTATGCATGTATATTGTGTATGTTGATTGTTACGGTAGTAATGTGTTACCTATTGTATGCATATATATTGTTTATGCTGATTGTTACAATTGTAATGTGTTACCTATTGTATGCATGTATATTGTTTATGCTGATTGTTACAGTTGTAATGTGTTATCTATTGTATGCATGTATATTGTTTATGCTGATTGTTACAGTTGTAATGTGTTACCTATTGTATGCATGTATATTGTTTATGCTGATTGTTACAGTTGTAATGTGTTACCTATTGTATGCATGTATATTGTTTATGCTGATTGTTACAGTTGTAATGTGTTACCTATTGTATGCATGTATATTGTTTATGTTGATTGTTACAGTTGTAATGTGTTACCTATTGTATGCATATATATTGTTTATGCTGATTGTTACAGTTGTAATGTGTTACCTATTGTATGCATATATATTGTTTATGTTGATTGTTACAGTTGTAATGTGTTACCTATTGTATGCATGTATATTGTGTATGTTGATTGTTACAGTTGTAATGTGTTACCTATTGTATGCATGTATATGGTTTATGTTGATTGTTACAGTTGTAATGTGTTACCTATTGTATGCATGTATATTGTTTATGCTGATTGTTACAGTTGTAATGTGTTACCTATTGTATGCATGTATATTGTTTATGCTTATTGTTACAGTTGTAATGTGTTACCTATTGTATGCATGTATATTGTTTATGTTGATTGTTACAGTTGTAATGTGTTACCCATTGTAAGCATGTATATTGTTTATGTTGATTGTTACAGTTGCAATGTGTTACCTATTGTATGCATGTATATTGTTTATGCTGATTGTTACAGTTGTAATGTGTTACCTATTGTATGCATGTATATTGTTTATGCTGATTGTTACAGTTGTAATGTGTTACCTATTGTATGCATGTATATTGTTTATGTTGATTGTTACAGTTGTAATGTGTTACCTATTGTATGCATGCATATTGTTTATGCTGATTGTTACAGTTGTAATGTGTTACCTATTGTATGCATGTATATTGTTTATGCTGATTGTTACAGTTGTAATGTGTTACCTATTGTATGCATGTATATGGTTTATGCTGATTGTTACAGTTGTAATGTGTTACCTATTGTATGCATGTATATTGTTTATGCTGATTGTTACAGTTGTAATGTGTTACCTATTGTATGCATGTATATTGTTTATGTTGATTGTTACAGTTGTAATGTGTTACCTATTGTATGCATGTATATTGTTTATGCTGATTGTTACAGTTGTAATGTGTTACCTATTGTATGCATGTATATTGTTTATGGTGATTGTTACAGTTGTAATGTGTTACCTATTGTATGCATGTATGTTGTTTATGCTGATTGTTACAGTTGTAATGTGTTACCTATTGTATGCATGTGTATGGTTTATGTTGATTGTTACAGTTGTAATATGTTACCTATTGTATGCATGTATATTGTTTATGCTGATTGTTACAGTTGTAATGTGTTACCTATTGTATGCATGTATATTGTTTATGCTGATTGTTACCGTTGTAATGTGTTACCTATTGTATGCATGTATATTGTTTATGCTGATTGTTACAGTTGTAATGTGTTACCTATTGTATGCATGTATATTGTTTATGCTGATTGTTTCAGTTGTAATGTGTTACCTATTGTATGCATGTATATTGTTTATGCTGATTGTTACATTTGTAATGTGTTACCTATTGTATGCATGTATATTGTTTATGCTGATTGTTACAGTTGTAATGTGTTTCCTATTGTATGCATGTATATTGTTTATGCTGATTGTTACAGTTGTAATGTGTTACCTATTGTATGCATGTATATTGTTTATGCTGATTGTTACAGTTGTAATGTGTTACCTATTGTATGCATGTATATTGTGTATGTTGATTGTTACAGTTGTAATGTGTTACCTATTGTATGCATGTATATTGTTTATGCTGATTGCTACAGTTGTAATGAGTTACCTATTGTATGCATGTATATTGTTTATGCTGATTGTTACAGTTGCAATGTGTTACCTATTGTATGCATGTATATTGTTTATGCTGATTGTTACAGTTGTAATGTGTTACCTATTGTATGCATGTATGTTGTTTATGCTGATTGTTACAGTTGTAATGTGTTACCTATTGTATGCATGTATATTGTGTATGTTGATTGTTACAGTTGTAATGTGTACCTATTGTATGCATGTATATTGTTTATGCTGATTGTTACAGTTGCATTGTGGTGCCTATTGTATGCATGTATATTGTTTATGCTGATTGTTACAGTTGTAATGTGTTACCTATTGTAAGCATGCATATTGTTTATGCTGATTGTTACAGTTGTAATGTGTTACCTATTGTATGCATGTATATTGTTTATGCTGATTTTTACAGTTGTAATGTGTTACCTATTGTATGCATGTATATTGTTTATGCTGATTGTTACAGTTGTAATGTGTTACCTATTGTATGCATGTATATTGTTTATGCTGATTGTTACAGATGTAATGTGTTACCTATTGTATGCATGTATATTGTTTATGCTGATTGTTACAGTTGTAATGTGTTACCTATTGTATGCATGTATATTGTTTATGTTGATTGTTACAGTTGTAATGTGTTACCTATTGTATGCATGTATATTGTTTATGCTGATTGTTACAGTTGTAATGTGTTACCTATTGTATGCATGTATATAGTTTATGCTGATTGTTACAGTTGTAATGTGTTACCTATTGTATGCATGTATATTGTTTATGTTGATTGTTACAGTTGTAATGTGTTACCTATTGTATGCATGTATATTGTTTATGCTGATTGTTACAGTTGTAATGTGTTACCTATTGTATGCATGTATATTGTTTATGCTGACTGTTACAGTTGAAATGTGTTACCTATGTTGTGTTGTTTGAGTCTTCAGTCTTTTGACTGGTTTGATGCAGCTCTCCATGCCTCCCTGTCCTGAGCTAATCGTTTCATCTCTACATAGCTCCGACACCCTACATCGGAGGCAATCTGTTTAACATATTCTAACCTTGGTCTACCCCTACAGTTTTTGTCCTCGACCCTTACTTCCATAACTAAGCTTGCTATTCCTGTGTGTCTTAGTATGTGTCCTACCAACCTATCTCTTCTCTTCATTAGCAGTCGCCAGAAACATCTCTCCTCTCCCACTCGTCTTTATACCTCTTTGTTTGTAACCCTATCTACCCATCTGATCTTCATCATTCTCCTGTAACACCACATTTCAAATGCTTCAATTCTCCTCTTTTCTGCTGCACCAATAGTCCAAGTTTCACTTCCATAGAGCGCCACGCTCCAGACAAAGGCTTTCAAAAATGACTTCCTAATACCTAAATCTATATTCGATGTCAGCAGATTCCTTTTTTGTAGAAAGGCTTTCTTTGCCTGAGCCAACCTACTTTTAATATCCTCTTTGCTTCGTCCATCACTGGTTATTCTGCTTCCTAAGTAACAGAAGTCTCCTACTTCCTTCAGCTTTTCACCTGCCAATTTGATCTCCATAGGGGTTTCTGATTTATTTCGGCTGCATTCCAGGATTTTTGTTTTACATTTATTTATTTATTTTCATCATGAATTCTTTCCGTAAGACGGAGTCCATACCTATTGTATGCATGTATGTTGTTTATGCTGATTGTTACAGTTGTAATGTGTTACCTATTGTATGCATGTATATTGTTTATGCTGATTGTTACAGTTGTAATGTGTTACCTATTGTATGCATGTATATTGTTTATGCTGATTATTACAGTTGTAATGTGTTACCTATTGTATGCATGTATATTGTTTATGCTGATTGTTACAGTTGTAATGTGTTACCTATTGTATGCATGTATATTGTTTATGCTGATTATTACAGTTGTAATGTGTTACCTATTGTATGCATGTATATTGTTTATGCTGATTGTTACAGTTGTAATGTGTTACCTATTGTATGCATGTATATTGTTTATGTTGATTGTTACAGTTGTAATGTGTTACCTATTGTATGCATGTATATTGTTTATGTTGATTGTTACAGTTGTAATGTGTTACCTATTGTATGCATGTATATTGTTTATGCTGATTGTTACAGTTGTAATGTGTTACCTATTGTATGCATGTATATTGTTTATGCTGATTGTTACAGTTGTAATGTGTTACCTATTGTATGCATGTATGTTGTTTATGCTGATTGTTACAGTTGTAATGTGTTACCTATTGTATGCATGTATATGGTTTATGTTGATTGTTACAGTTGTAATATGTTACCTATTGTATGCAGGTATATTGTTTATGCTGATTGTTACAGTTGTAATGTGTTACCTATTGTATGCATGTATATTGTTTATGCTGATTGTTACCGTTGTAATGTGTTACCTATTGTATGCATGTATATTGTTTATGCTGATTGTTACAGTTGTAATGTGTTACCTATTGTATGCATGTATATTGTTTATGCTGATTGTTACAGTTGCAATGTGTTACCTATTGTATGCATGCATATTGTTTATGCTGATTGTTACAGTTGTAATGTGTTACCTATTGTATGCATGTATATTGTTTATGCTGATTGTTACAGTTGTAATGTGTTACCTATTGTATGCATGTATATTGTGTATGTTGATTGTTACAGTTGTAATGTGTACCTATTGTATGCATGTATATTGTTTATGCTGATTGTTACAGTTGCAATGTGGTACCTATTGTATGCATGTATATTGTATATGCTGATTGTTACAGTTGTAATGTGTTACCTATTGTAAGCATGCATATTGTTTATGCTGATTGTTACAGTTGTAATGTGTTACCTATTGTATGCATGTATATTGTTTATGCTGATTGTTACAGTTGTAATGTGTTACCTATTGTATGCATGTATATTGTTTATGCTGATTGTTACAGTTGTAATGTGTTACCTATTGTATGCATGTATATTGTTTATGCTGATTGTTACAGATGTAATGTGTTACCTATTGTATGCATGTATATTGTTTATGCTGATTGTTACAATTGTAATGTGTTACCAATTGTATGCATGTATATTGTTTATGTTGATTGTTACAGTTGTAATGTGTTACCTATTGTATGCATGTATATTGTTTATGCTGATTGTTACAGTTGTAATGTGTTACCTATTGTATGCATGTATATTGTTTATGCTGATTGTTACAGTTGTAATGTGTTACCTATTGTATGCATGTATATTGTTTATGTTGATTGTTACAGTTGTAATGTGTTACCTATTGTATGCATGTATATTGTTTATGCTGATTGTTACAGTTGTAATGTGTTACCTATTGTATGCATGTATATTGTTTATGCTGATTGTTACAGTTGAAATGTGTTACCTATGTTGTGTTGTTTGAGTCTTCAGTCTTTTGACTGGTTTGATGCAGCTCTCCATGCCTCCCTGTCCTGAGCTAATCGTTTCATCTCTACATAGCTCCGACACCCTACATCGGAGGCAATCTGTTTAACATATTCTAACCTTGGTCTACCCCTACAGTTTTTGTCCTCGACCCTTCCTTCCATAACTAAGCTTGCTATTCCTGTGTGTCTTAGTATGTGTCCTACCAACCTATCTCTTCTCTTCATTAGCAGTCGCCAGAAACATCTCTCCTCTCCCACTCGTCTTAATACCTCTTTGTTTGTAACCCTATCTACCCATCTGATCTTCATCATTCTCCTGTAACACCACATTTCAAATGCTTCAATTCTCCTCTTTTCTGCTGCACCAATAGTCCAAGTTTCACTTCCATAGAGCGCCACGCTCCAGACAAAGGCTTTCAAAAATGACTTCCTAATACCTAAATCTATATTCGATGTCAGCAGATTCCTTTTTTGTAGAAAGGCTTTCTTTGCCTGAGCCAACCTACTTTTAATATCCTCTTTGCTTCGTCCATCACTGGTTATTCTGCTTCCTAAGTAACAGAAGTCTCCTACTTCCTTCAGCTTTTCACCTGCCAATTTGATCTCCATAGGGGTTTCTGATTTATTTCGGCTGCATTCCAGTATTTTTCTTTTACATTTATTTATTTTCATCATGAATTCATTCCGTAAGACGGAGTCCATACCTATTGTATGCATGTATGTTGTTTATGCTGATTGTTACAGTTGTAATGTGTTACCTATTGTATGCATGTATATTGTTTATGCTGATTGTTACAGTTGTAATGTGTTACCTATTGTATGCATGTATATTGTTTATGCTGATTATTACAGTTGTAATGTGTTACCTTTGTATGCATGTATATTGTTTATGCTGATTGTTACAGTTGTAATGTGTTACCTATTGTATGCATGTATATTGTTTATGCTGATTATTACAGTTGTAATGTGTTACCTATTGTATGCATGTATATTGTTAATGCTGATTGTTACAGTTGTAATGTGTTACCTATTGTATGCATGTATATTGTTTATGTTGATTGTTACAGTTGTAATGTGTTACCTACTGTGTGCATGTATATTGTTTATGTTGATTGTTACAGTTGTAATGTGTTACCTATTGTATGCATGTGTATTGTTTATGCTGATTATTACAGTTGTAATGTGTTACCTATTGTATGCATGTATATTGTTTATGCTGATTGTTACAGTTGTAATGTGTTACCTATTGTATGCATGTATATTGTTTATGCTGATTGTTACAGTTGTAATGTGTTACCTATTGTATGCATGTATGTTGTTTATGCTGATTGTTACAGTTGTAATGTGTTACCTATTGTATGCATGTATATGGTTTATGTTGATTGTTACAGTTGTAATATGTTACCTATTGTATGCATGTATATTGTTTATGCTGATTGTTACAGTTGTAATGTGTTACCTATTGTATGCATGTATATTGTTTATGCTGATTGTTACCGTTGTAATGTGTTACCTATTGTATGCATGTATATTGTTTATGCTGATTGTTACAGTTGTAATGTGTTACCTATTGTATGCATGAATATTGTTTATGCTGATTGTTACAGTTGTAATGTGTTACCTATTGTATGCATGTATATTGTTTATGCTGATTGTTACATTTGTAATGTGTTACCTATTGTATGCATGTATATTGTTTATGCTGATTGTTACAGTTGTAATGTTTTACCTATTGTATGCATGTATATTGTTTATGCTGATTGTTACAGTTGTAATGTGTTACCTATTGTATGCATGTATATTGTTTATGCTGATTGTTACAGTTGTAATGTGTTACCTATTGTATGCATGTATATTGTGTATGTTGATTGTTACAGTTGTAATGTGTTACCTATTGTATGCATGTATATTGTTTATGCTGATTGCTACAGTTGTAATGAGTTACCTATTGTATGCATGTATATTGTTTATGCTGAATGTTACAGTTGCAATGTGTTACCTATTGTATGCATGTATATTGTTTATGCTGATTGTTACAGTTGTAATGTGTTACCTATTGTATGCATGTATATTGTTTATGCTGATTGTTACAGTTGTAATGTGTTACCTATTGTATGCATGTATATTGTGTATGTTGATTGTTACAGTTGTAATGTGTACCTATTGTATGCATGTATATTGTTTATGCTGATTGTTACAGTTGCAATGTGGTACCTATTGTATGCATGTATATTGTTTATGCTGATTGTTACAGTTGTAATGTGTTACCTATTGTAAGCATGCATATTGTTTATGCTGATTGTTACAGTTGTAATGTGTTACCTATTGTATGCATGTATATTGTTTATGCTGATTGTTACAGTTGTAATGTGTTACCTATTGTATGCATGTATATTGTTTATGCTGATTGTTACAGTTGTAATGTGTTACCTATTGTATGCATGTATATTGTTTATGCTGATTGTTACAGATGTAATGTGTTACCTATTGTATGCATGTATATTGTTTATGCTGATTGTTACAGTTGTAATGTGTTACCTATTGTATGCATGTATATTGTTTATGTTGATTGTTACAGTTGTAATGTGTTACCTATTGTATGCATGTATATTGTTTATGCTGATTGTTACAGTTGTAATGTGTTACCTATTGTATGCATGTATATTGTTTATGCTGATTGTTACAGTTGTAATGTGTTACCTATTGTATGCATGTATATTGTTTATGTTGATTGTTACAGTTGTAATGTGTTACCTATTGTATGCATGTATATTGTTTATGCTGATTGTTACAGTTGTAATGTGTTACCTATTGTATGCATGTATATTGTTTATGCTGATTGTTACAGTTGAAATGTGTTACCTATGTTGTGTTGTTTGAGTCTTCAGTCTTTTGACTGGTTTAATGCAGCTCTCCATGCCTCCCTGTCCTGAGCTAATCGTTTCATCTCTACATAGCTCCGACACCCTACATCGGAGGCAATCTGTTTAACATATTCTAACCTTGGTCTACCCCTACAGTTTTTGTCCTCGACCCTTCCTTCCATAACTAAGCTTGCTATTCCTGTGTGTCTTAGTATGTGTCCTACCAACCTATCTCTTCTCTTCATTAGCAGTCGCCAGAAACATCTCTCCTCTCCCACTCGTCTTAATACCTCTTTGTTTGTAACCCTATCTACCCATCTGATCTTCGTCATTCTCCTGTAACACCACATTTCAAATGCTTCAATTCTCCTCTTTTCTGCTGCACCAATAGTCCAAGTTTCACTTCCATAGAGCGCCACGCTCCAGACAAAGGCTTTCAAAAATTACTTCCTAATACCTAAATCTATATTCGATGTCAGCAGATTCCTTTTTTGTAGAAAGGCTTTCTTTGCCTGAGCCAACCTACTTTTAATATCCTCTTTGCTTCGTCCATCACTGGTTATTCTGCTTCCTAAGTAACAGAAGTCTCCTACTTCCTTCAGCTTTTCACCTGCCAATTTGATCTCCATAGGGGTTTCTGATTTATTTCGGCTGCATTCCAGTATTTTTGTTTTACATTTATTTATTTTCATCATGAATTCTTTCCGTAAGACGGAGTCCATACCTATTGTATGCATGTATGTTGTTTATGCTGATTGTTACAGTTGTAATGTGTTACCTATTGTATGCATGTATATTGTTTATGCTGATTGTTACAGTTGTAATGTGTTACCTATTGTATGCAAGTATATTGTTTATGCTGATTATTACAGTTGTAATGTGTTACCTATTGTATGCATGTATATTGTTTATGCTGATTGTTACAGTTGTAATGTGTTACCTATTGTATGCATGTATATTGTTTATGCTGATTATTACAGTTGTAATGTGTTACCTATTGTATGCATGTATATTGTTAATGCTGATTGTTACAGTTGTAATGTGTTACCTATTGTATGCATGTATATTGTTTATGTTGATTGTTACAGTTGTAATGTGTTACCTACTGTATGCATGTATATTGTTTATGTTGATTGTTACAGTTGTAATGTGTTACCTATTGTATGCATGTATATTGTTTATGCTGATTATTACAGTTGTAATGTGTTACCTATTGTATGCATGTATATTGTTTATGCTGATTGTTACAGTTGTAATGTGTTACCTATTGTATGCATGTATATTGTTTATGCTGATTGTTACAGTTGTAATGTGTTACCTATTGTATGCATGTATGTTGTTTATGCTGATTGTTACAGTTGTAATGTGTTACCTATTGTATGCATGTATATGGTTTATGTTGATTGTTACAGTTGTAATATGTTACCTATTGTATGCATGTATATTGTTTATGCTGATTGTTACAGTTGTAATGTGTTACCTATTGTATGCATGTATATTGTTTATGCTGATTGTTACCGTTGTAATGTGTTACCTATTGTATGCATGTATATTGTTTATGCTGATTGTTACAGTTGTAATGTGTTACCTATTGTATGCATGTATATTGTTTATGCTGATTGTTACAGTTGTAATGTGTTACCTATTGTATGCATGTATATTGTTTATGTTGATTGTTACAGTTGTAATGTGTTACCTACTGTATGCATGTATATTGTTTATGCTGATTATTACAGTTGTAATGTGTTACCTATTGTATGCATGTATATTGTTTATGCTGATTGTTACAGTTGTAATGTGTTACCTATTGTATGCATGTATATTGTTTATGCTGATTGTTACAGTTGTAATGTGTTACCTATTGTATGCATGTATATTGTTTATGCTGATTGTTACATTTGTAATGTGTTACCTATTGTATGCATGTATATTGTTTATGCTGATTGTTACAGTTGTAATGTGTTACCTATTGTATGCATGTATATTGTTTATGCTGATTGCTACAGTTGTAATGTGTTACCTATTGTATGCATGTATATTGTTTATGCTGATTGTTACAGTTGTAATGTGTTACCTATTGTATGCATGTATATTGTGTATGTTGATTGTTATAGTTGTAATGTGTTACCTATTGTATGCATGTATATTGTTTATGCTGATTGCTACAGTTGTAATGAGTTACCTATTGTATGCATGTATATTGTTTATGCTGATTGTTACAGTTGCAATGTGTTACCTATTGTATGCATGTATATTGTTTATGCTGATTGTTACAGTTGTAATGTGTTACCTATTGTATGCATGTATATTGTTTATGCTGATTGTTACAGTTGTAATGTGTTACCTATTGTATGCATGTATATTGTGTATGTTGATTGTTACAGTTGTAATGTGTACCTATTGTATGCATGTATATTGTTTATGCTGATTGTTACAGTTGCAATGTGGTACCTATTGTATGCATGTATATTGTTTATGCTGATTGTTACAGTTGTAATGTGTTACCTATTGTAAGCATGCATATTGTTTATGCTGATTGTTACAGTTGTAATGTGTTACCTATTGTATGCATGTATATTGTTTATGCTGATTGTTACAGTTGTAATGTGTTACCTATTGTATGCATGTATATTGTTTATGCTGATTGTTACAGTTGTAATGTGTTACCTATTGTATGCATGTATATTGTTTATGCTGATTGTTACAGATGTAATGTGTTACCTATTGTATGCATGTATATTGTTTATGCTGATTGTTACAGTTGTAATGTGTTACCTATTGTATGCATGTATATTGTTTATGTTGATTGATACAGTTGTAATGTGTTACCTATTGTATGCATGTATATTGTTTATGCTGATTGTTACAGTTGTAATGTGTTACCTATTGTATGCATGTATATTGTTTATGCTGATTGTTACAGTTGTAATGTGTTACCTATTGTATGCATGTATATTGTTTATGTTGATTGTTACAGTTGTAATGTGTTACCTATTGTATGCATGTATATTGTTTATGCTGATTGTTACAGTTGTAATGTGTTACCTATTGTATGCATGTATATTGTTTATGCTGATTGTTACAGTTGAAATGTGTTACCTATGTTGTGTTGTTTGAGTCTTCAGTCTTTTGACTGGTTTGATGCAGCTCTCCATGCCTCCCTGTCCTGAGCTAATCGTTTCATCTCTACATAGCTCCGACACCCTACATCGGAGGCAATCTGTTTAACATATTCTAACCTTGGTCTACCCCTACAGTTTTTGTCCTCGACCCTTCCTTCCATAACTAAGCTTGCTATTCCTGTGTGTCTTAGTATGTGTCCTACCAACCTATCTCTTCTCTTCATTAGCAGTCGCCAGAAACATCTCTCCTCTCCCACTCGTCTTAATACCTCTTTGTTTGTAACCCTATCTACCCATCTGATCTTCATCATTCTCCTGTAACACCACATTTCAAATGCTTCAATTCTCCTCTTTTCTGCTGCACCAATAGTCCAAGTTTCACTTCAATAGAGCGCCACGCTCCAGACAAAGGCTTTCAAAAATGACTTCCTAATACCTAAATCTATATTTGATGTCAGCAGATTCCTTTTTTGTAGAAAGGCTTTCTTTGCCTGAGCCAACCTACTTTTAATATCCTCTTTGCTTCGTCCATCACTGGTTATTCTGCTTCCTAAGTAACAGAAGTCTCCTACTTCCTTCAGCTTTTCACCTGCCAATTTGATCTCCATAGGGGTTTCTGATTTATTTCGGCTGCATTCCAGTATTTTTGTTTTACATTTATTTATTTTCATCATGAAATCTTTCCGTAAGACGGAGTCCATACCTATTGTATGCATGTATGTTGTTTATGCTGATTGTTACAGTTGTAATGTGTTACCTATTGTATGCATGTATATTGTTTATGCTGATTGTTACAGTTGTAATGTGTTACCTATTGTATGCATGTATATTGTTCATGCTGATTATTACAGTTGTAATGTGTTACCTATTGTATGCATGTATATTGTTTATGCTGATTGTTACAGTTGTAATGTGTTACCTATTGTATGCATGTATATTGTTTATGCTGATTATTACAGTTGTAATGTGTTACCTATTGTATGCATGTATATTGTTTATGCTGATTGTTACAGTTGTAATGTGTTACCTATTGTATGCATGTATATTGTTTATGTTGATTGTTACAGTTGTAATGTGTTACCTATTGTATGCATGTATATTGTTTATGTTGATTGTTACAGTTGTAGTGTGTTACCTATTGTATGCATGTATATTGTTTATGCTGATTATTACAGTTGTAATGTGTTACCTATTGTATGCATGTATATTGTTTATGCTGATTGTTACAGTTGTAATGTGTTACCTATTGTATGCATGTATATTGTTTATGCTGATTGTTACAGTTGTAATGTGTTACCTATTGTATGCATGTATATTGTTTATGCTGATTGTTACAGTTGTAATGTGTTACCTATTGTATGCATGTATGTTGTTTATGCTGATTGTTACAGTTGTAATGTGTTACCTATTGTATGCATGTATATGGTTTATGTTGATTGTTACAGTTGTAATGTGTTACCTATTGTATACATGTATATTGTTTATGCTGATTGTTACAGTTGCAATGTGTTACCTATTGTATGCATGTATATTGTATATGCTGATTGTTACAGTTGTAATGTGTTACCTATTGTGTGCATGTATATTGTTTATCCTGATTGTTAAAGTTGCAATGTGTTACCTATTGTATGCATGTATATTGTTTATGCTGATTGTTACAGTTGTAACGTGTTACCGATTGTATGCATGTATATGGTTTATGCTGATTGTTACAGTTGTAATGTGTTACCTACTGTATGCATGTATATTGTTTATGCTGATTGTTACAGTTGTAATGTGTTACCTATTGTAAGCATGTATATTGTTTATGCTGATTGTTACAGTTGTAATGTGTTACCTATTGTACGCATGTATATTGTTTATGCTGATTATTACAGTTGTAATGTGTTACCTATTGTATGCATGTATGTTGTTTATGCTGATGATTACAGTTGTGATGTGTTACCTATTGTATGCATGTATATTGTTTATGCTGATTGTTACAGTTGTAATGTGTTACCTATTGTATTCATGTATATTGTTTATGCTGAATGTTACAGTTGTAATGTGTTACCTATTGTATGCATGTATATTGTTTATGCTGATTGTTACAGTTGTAATGTGTTACCTATTGTATGCATATATATTGTTTATGCTGATTGTTACAGTTGTAATGTGTTACCTATTGTACGCATGTATATTGTTTATGCTGATTATTACAGTTGTAATGTGTTACCTATTGTATGCATGTATGTTGTTTATGCTGATTATTACAGTAGTAATGTGTTACCTATTGTATGCATGTATATTGTTTATGCTTATTGTTACAGTTGTAATGTGTTACCTATTGTATGCATGTATATTGTTTATGCTGATTGTTACAGTTGAAATGTGTTACCTATTGTATGCATGTATATTGTTTATGCTGATTGTTACAGTTGTAATGTGTTACCTATTGTATGCATGTATATTGTTTATGCTGATTGTTACAGTTGTAATGTGTTACCTATTGTATGCATGTATGTTGTTTATGCTGATTGTTACAGTTGTAATGTGTTATCTATTGTATGCATGTATATTGTTTATGTTGATTGTTACAGTTGTAATGTGTTACCTATTGTATGCATGTATATTGTTTATGTTGATTGTTACAGTTGTAATGTGTTACCTATAGTATGCATGTATATTGTTTATGCTGATTGTTACAGTTGTAATGTGTTACCTATTGTATGCATGTATATTGTTTATGTTGATTGTTACAGTTGTAATGTGTTACCTATTGTATGCATGTATATTGTTTATGCTGATTGTTACAGTTGTAATGTGTTACCTATTGTATGCATGTATATTGTTTATGCTGATTGTTACAGTTGTAATGTGTTTCCTATTGTATGCATGTATATTGTTTATGCTGATTTTTACAGTTGTAATGTGTACCTATTGTATGCATGTATATTGTTTATGCTGATTGTTACAGTTGTAATGTGTTACCTATTGTATGCATGTATATTGTTTATGCTGATTATTACAGTTGTAATGTGTTACCTATTGTATGCATGTATATTGTTTATGCTGATTGTTACAGTTGTAATGTGTTACCTATTGTATGCATGTATATTGTTTATGTTGATTGTTACAGTTGTAATGTGTTACCTATTGTATGCATGTATATTGTTTATGTTGATTGTTACAGTTGTAATGTGTTACCTATTGTATGCATGTATATTGTTTATGTTGATTGTTACAGTTGTAATGTGTTACCTATTGTATGCATGTATATTGTTTATGCTGATTGTTACAGTTGTAATGTGTTACCTATTGTATGCATGTATATTGTTTATGCTGATTGTTACAGTTGTAATGTGTTACCTATAGTATGCATGTATATTGTTTATGTTGATTGTTACAGTTGTAATGTGTTACCTATTGTATGCATGTATATTGTTTATGCTGATTGTTACAGTTGTAATGTGTTACCTATTGTATGCATGTATATTGTTTATGCTGATTGTTACAGTTGAAATGTGTTACCTATGTTGTGTTGTTTGAGTCTTCAGTCTTTTGACTGGTTTGATGCAGCTCTCCATGCCTCCCTGTCCTGAGCTAATCGTTTCATCTCTACATAGCTCCGACACCCTACATCGGAGGCAATCTGTTTAACATATTCTAACCTTGGTCTACCCCTACAGTTTTTGTCCTCGACCCTTCCTTCCATAACTAAGCTTGCTATTCCTGTGTGTCTTAGTATGTGTCCTACCAACCTATCTCTTCTCTTCATTAGCAGTCGCCAGAAACATCTCTCCTCTCCCACTCGTCTTAATACCTCTTTGTTTGTAACCCTATCTACCCATCTGATCTTCATCATTCTCCTGTAACACCACATTTCAAATGCTTCAATTCTCCTCTTTTCTGCTGCACCAATAGTCCAAGTTTCACTTCCATAGAGCGCCACGCTCCAGACAAAGGCTTTCAAAAATGACTTCCTAATACCTAAATCTATATTCGATGTCAGCAGATTCCTTTTTTGTAGAAAGGCTTTCTTTGCCTGAGCCAACCTACTTTTAATATCCTCTTTGCTTCGTCCATCACTGGTTATTCTGCTTCCTAAGTAACAGAAGTCTCCTACTTCCTTCAGCTTTTCACCTGCCAATTTGATCTCCATAGGGGTTTCTGATTTATTTCGGCTGCATTCCAGTATTTTTGTTTTACATTTATTTATTTTCATCATGAATTCTTTCCGTAAGACGGAGTCCATACCTATTGTATGCATGTATGTTGTTTATGCTGATTGTTACAGTTGTAATGTGTTACCTATTGTATGCATGTATATTGTTTATGCTGATTGTTACAGTTGTAATGTGTTACCTATTGTATGCATGTATATTGTTTATGCTGATTATTACAGTTGTAATGTGTTACCTATTGTATGCATGTATATTGTTTATGCTGATTGTTACAGTTGTAATGTGTTACCTATTGTATGCATGTATATTGTTTATGCTGATTATTACAGTTGTAATGTGTTACCTATTGTATGCATGTATATTGTTTATGCTGATTGTTACAGTTGTAATGTGTTACCTATTGTATGCATGTATATTGTTTATGTTGATTGTTACAGTTGTAATGTGTTACCTATTGTATGCATGTATATTGTTTATGTTGATTGTTACAGTTGTAATGTGTTACCTACTGTATGCATGTATATTGTTTATGCTGATTATTACAGTTGTAATGTGTTACCTATTGTATGCATGTATATTGTTTATGCTGATTGTTACAGTTGTAATGTGTTACCTATTGTATGCATGTATATTGTTTATGCTGATTGTTACAGTTGTAATGTGTTACCTATTGTATGCATGTATATTGTTTATGCTGATTGTTACAGTTGTAATGTGTTACCTATTGTATGCATGTATGTTGTTTATGCTGATTGTTACAGTTGTAATGTGTTACCTATTGTATGCATGTATATGGTTTATGTTGATTGTTACAGTTGTAATGTGTTACCTATTGTATACATGTATATTGTTTATGCTGATTGTTACAGTTGCAATGTGTTACCTATTGTATGCATGTATATTGTATATGCTGATTGTTACAGTTGTAATGTGTTACCTATTGTGTGCATGTATATTGTTTATCCTGATTGTTAAAGTTGCAATGTGTTACCTATTGTATGCATGTATATTGTTTATGCTGATTGTTACAGTTGTAACGTGTTACCTATTGTATGCATGTATATGGTTTATGCTGATTGTTACAGTTGTAATGTGTTACCTACTGTATGCATGTATATTGTTTATGCTGATTGTTACAGTTGTAATGTGTTACCTATTGTAAGCATGTATATTGTTTATGCTGATTGTTACAGTTGTAATGTGTTACCTATTGTACGCATGTATATTGTTTATGCTGATTATTACAGTTGTAATGTGTTACCTATTGTATGCATGTATGTTGTTTATGCTGATTATTACAGTTGTGATGTGTTACCTATTGTATGCATGTATATTGTTTATGCTGATTGTTACAGTTGTAATGTGTTACCTATTGTATGCATGTATATTGTTTATGCTGATTGTTACAGTTGTAATGTGTTACCTATTGTATGCATGTATATTGTTTATGCTGATTGTTACAGTTGTAATGTGTTACCTATTGTATGCATATATATTGTTTATGCTGATTGTTACAGTTGTAATGTGTTACCTATTGTACGCATGTATATTGTTTATGCTGATTATTACAGTTGTAATGTGTTACCTATTGTATGCATGTATGTTGTTTATGCTGATTATTACAGTTGTAATGTGTTACCTATTGTATGCATGTATATTGTTTATGCTGATTGTTACAGTTGTAATGTGTTACCTATTGTATGCATGTATATTGTTTATGCTGATTGTTACAGTTGTAATGTGTTACCTATTGTATGCATGTATATTGTTTATGCTGATTGTTACAGTTGTAATGTGTTACCTATTGTATGCATGTATATTGTTTATGCTGATTGTTACAGTTGTAATGTGTTACCTATTGTATGCATGTATGTTGTTTATGCTGATTGTTACAGTTGTAATGTGTTATCTATTGTATGCATGTATATTGTTTATGTTGATTGTTACAGTTGTAATGTGTTACCTATTGTATGCATGTATATTGTTTATGTTGAATGTTACAGTTGTAATGTGTTACCTATTGTATGCATGTATATTGTTTATGCTGATTGTTACAGTTGTAATGTGTTACCTATTGTATGCATGTATATTGTTTATGTTGATTGTTACAGTTGTAATGTGTTACCTATTGTATGCATGTATATTGTTTATGCTGATTGTTACAGTTGTAATATGTTACCTATTGTATGCATGTATATTGTTTATGCTGATTGTTACAGTTGTAATGTGTTTCCTATTGTATGCATGTATATTGTTTATGCTGATTTTTACAGTTGTAATGTGTACCTATAGTATGCATGTATATTGTTTATGCTGATTGTTACAGTTGTAATGTGTTACCTATTGTATGCATGTATATTGTAGATGCTGATTATTACAGTTGTAATGTGTTACCTATTGTATGCATGTATATTGTTTATGCTGATTTTTACAGTTGTAATGTGTTACCTATTGTATGAATGTATATTGTTTATGTTGATTGTTACAGTTGTAATGTGTTACCTATTGTATGCATGTATATTGTTTATGTTGATTGTTACAGTTGTAATGTGTTACCTATTGTATGCATGTATATTGTTTATGCTGATTATTACAGTTGTAATGTGTTACCTATTGTATGCATGTATATTGTTTATGCTGATTGTTACAGTTGTAATGTGTTACCTATTGTATGCATGTATATTGTTTATGCTGATTGTTACAGTTGTAATGTGTTACCTATTGTATGCATGTATGTTGTTTATGCTGATTGTTACAGTTGTAATGTGTTACCTATTGTATGCATGTATATGGTTTATGTTGATTGTTACAGTTGTAATATGTTACCTATTGTATGCATGTATATTGTTTATGCTGATTGTTACAGTTGTAATGTGTTACCTATTGTATGCATGTATATTGTTTATGCTGATTGTTACCGTTGTAATGTGTTACCTATTGTATGCATGTATATTGTTTATGCTGATTGTTACAGTTGTAATGTGTTACCTATTGTATGCATGTATATTGTTTATGCTGATTGTTACAGTTGTAATGTGTTACCTATTGTCTGCATGTATATTGTTTATGCTGATTGTTACATTTGTAATGTGTTACCTATTGTATGCATGTATATTGTTTATGCTGATTGTTACAGTTGTAATGTGTTACCTATTGTATGCATGTATATTGTTTATGCTGATTGTTACAGTTGTAATGTGTTACCTATTGTATGCATGTATATTGTTTATGCTGATTGTTACAGTTGTAATGTGTTACCTATTGTATGCATATATATTGTTTATGCTGATTGTTACAGTTGTAATGTGTTACCTATTGTACGCATGTATATTGTTTATGCTGATTATTACAGTTGTAATGTGTTACCTATTGTATGCATGTATGTTGTTTATGCTGATTATTACAGTTGTAATGTGTTACCTATTGTATGCATGTATATTGTTTATGCTGATTGTTACAGTTGTAATGTGTTACCTATTGTATGCATGTATATTGTTTATGCTGATTGTTACAGTTGTAATGTGTTACCTATTGTATGCATGTATATTGTTTATGCTGATTGTTACAGTTGTAATGTGTTACCTATTGTATGCATGTATATTGTTTATGCTGATTGTTACAGTTGTAATGTGTTACCTATTGTATGCATGTATGTTGTTTATGCTGATTGTTACAGTTGTAATGTGTTATCTATTGTATGCATGTATATTGTTTATGTTGATTGTTACAGTTGTAATGTGTTACCTATTGTATGCATGTATATTGTTTATGTTGAATGTTACAGTTGTAATGTGTTACCTATTGTATGCATGTATATTGTTTATGCTGATTGTTACAGTTGTAATGTGTTACCTATTGTATGCATGTATATTGTTTATGTTGATTGTTACAGTTGTAATGTGTTACCTATTGTATGCATGTATATTGTTTATGCTGATTGTTACAGTTGTAATATGTTACCTATTGTATGCATGTATATTGTTTATGCTGATTGTTACAGTTGTAATGTGTTTCCTATTGTATGCATGTATATTGTTTATGCTGATTTTTACAGTTGTAACGTGTTACCTATTGTATGCATGTATATGGTTTATGCTGATTGTTACAGTTGTAATGTGTTACCTATTGTATGCATGTATATTGTTTATGCTGATTGTTACAGTTGTAATGTGTTACCTATTGTATGCATGTATATTGTTTATGCTGATTATTACAGTTGTAATGTGTTACCTATTGTATGCATGTATATTGTTTATGCTGATTATTACAGTTGTAATGTGTTACCTATTGTATGCATGTATGTTGTTTATGCTGATTATTACAGTTGTGATGTGTTACCTATTGTATGCATGTATATTGTTTATGCTGATTGTTACAGTTGTAATGTGTTACCTATTGTACTCATGTATATTGTTTATGCTGATTATTACAGTTGTAATGTGTTACCTATTGTATGCATGTATGTTGTTTATGCTGATTATTACAGTTGTAATGTGTTACCTATTGTATGCATGTATATTGTTTATGCTGATTGTTACAGTTGTAATGTGTTACCTATTGTATGCATGTATATTGTTTATGCTGATTGTTACAGTTGTAATGTGTTACCTATTGTATGCATGTATATTGATTATGCTGATTGTTACAGTTGTAATGTGTTACCTATTGTATGCATGTATATTGTTTATGCTGATTGTTACAGTTGTAATGTGTTACCTATTGTATGCATGTATGTTGTTTATGCTGATTGTTACAGTTGTAATGTGTTATCTATTGTATGCATGTATATTGTTTATGTTGATTGTTACAGTTGTAATGTGTTACCTATTGTATGCATGTATATTGTTTATGTTGATTGTTACAGTTGTAATGTGTTACCTATTGTATGCATGTATATTGTTTATGCTGATTATTACAGTTGAAATGTGTTACCTATTGTATGCATGTATATTGTTTATGCTGATTGTTACAGTTGTAATGTGTTACCTATTGTATGCATGTATATTGTTTATGCTGATTGTTACAGTTGTAATGTGTTACCTATTGTATGCATGTATATTGTTTATGCTGATTGTTACAGTTGAAATGTGTTTCCTATTGTATGCATGTATATTGTTTATGCTGATTTTTACAGTTGTAATGTGTACCTATTGTATGCATGTATATTGTTTATGTTGATTGTTACAGTTGCAATGTGTTACCTATTGTATGCATGTATATTGTTTATGCTGATTGTTACAGTTGTAATGTGTTACCTATTGTATGCATGTATATTGTGTATGTTGATTGTTACGGTTGTAATGTGTTACCTATTGTATGCATATATATTGTTTATGTTGATTGTTACAGTTGTAATGTGTTACCTATTGTATGCATATATATTGTTTATGCTGATTGTGACAGTTGTAATGCGTTACCTATTGTATGCATGTATATTGTTTATGCTGATTGTTACAGTTGTAATGTGTTACCTATTGTACGCATGTATATTGTTTATGTTGATTGTTACAGTTGTAATGTGTTACCTATTGTATGCATGTATATTGTGTATGTTGATTTTTACGGTTGTAATGTGTTACCTATTGTATGCATGTATATTGTTTATGCTGATTGTTACAGTTGTAATGTGTTACCTATTGTATGCATGTATATTGTTTATGCTTATTGTTACAGTTGTAATGTGTTACCTAATGTATGCATGTATATTGTTTATGTTGATTGTTACAGTTGTAATGTGTTACCCATTGTAAGCATGTATATTGTTTATGTTGATTGTTACAGTTGCAATGTGTTACCTATTGTATGAATGTATATTGTTTATGCTGATTGTTACAGTTGTAACGTGTTACCTATTGTATGCATGTATATGGTTAATGCTGATTGTTACAGTTGTAATGTGTTACCTATTGTATGCATGTATATTGTTTATGCTGATTGTTACAGTTGTAATGTGTTACCTATTGTATGCATGTATATTGTTTATGCTGATTGTTACAGATGTAATGTGTTACCTATTGTATGCCTGTATATTGTTTATGCTGATTATTACAGTTGTAATGTGTTACCTATTGTATACATGTATATGGTTTATGCTGATTGTTACAGTTGTAATGTGTTACCTATTGTATGCATGTATATTGTTTATGCTGATTGTTACAGTTGTAATGTGTTACCTATTGTATGCATGTATATTGTTTATGCTGATAGTTACAGTTGTAATGTGTTACCTATTGTATGCATGTATATTGTTTATGCTGATTGTTACAGATGTAATGTGTTACCTATTGTATACATGTATATTTTTTATGCTTATTGTTACAGTTGTAATGTGTTACCTATTGTATGCATGTATATTGTTTATGCTGATTGTTACAGTTGTAATGTGTTACCTATTGTATGCAAGTATATTGTTTATGCTGATTGTTACAGTTGTAATGTGTTACCTATTGTATGCATGTATGTTGTTTATGCTGATTGTTACAGTTGTAATGTGTTACCTATTGTATGCATGTATATTGTTTATGCTGATTGTTACAGTTGTAATGTGTTACCTATTGTATGCATGTATATTGTGTATGTTGATTGTTACGGTTGTAATGTGTTACCTATTGTATGCATATATATTGTTTATGTTGATTGTTACAGTTGTAATGTGTTACCTATTGTATGCATATATATTGTTTATGCTGATTGTGACAGTTGTAATGCGTTACCTATTGTATGCATGTATATTGTTTATGCTGATTGTTACAGTTGTAATGTGTTACCTATTGTACGCATGTATATTGTTTATGTTGATTGTTACAGTTGTAATGCGTTACCTATTGTATGCATGTATATTGTGTATGTTGATTTTTACGGTTGTAATGTGTTACCTATTGTATGCATGTATATTGTTTATGCTGATTGTTACAGTTGTAATGTGTTACCTATTGTATGCATGTATATTGTTTATGCTTATTGTTACAGTTGTAATGTGTTACCTATTGTATGCATGTATATTGTTTATGTTGATTGTTACAGTTGTAATGTGTTACCCATTGTAAGCATGTATATTGTTTATGTTGATTGTTACAGTTGCAATGTGTTACCTATTGTATGAATGTATATTGTTTATGCTGATTGTTACAGTTGTAACGTGTTACCTATTGTATGCATGTATATGGTTAATGCTGATTGTTACAGTTGTAATGTGTTACCTATTGTATGCATGTATATTGTTTATGCTGATTGTTACAGTTGTAATGTGTTACCTATTGTATGCATGTATATTGTTTATGCTGATTGTTACAGATGTAATGTGTTACCTATTGTATGCCTGTATATTGTTTATGCTGATTATTACAGTTGTAATGTGTTACCTATTGTATACATGTATATGGTTTATGCTGATTGTTACAGTTGTAATGTGTTACCTATTGTATGCATGTATATTGTTTATGCTGATTGTTACAGTTGTAATGTGTTACCTATTGTATGCATGTATATTGTTTATGCTGATTGTTACAGTTGTAATGTGTTACCTATTGTATGCATGTATATTGTTTATGCTGATTGTTACAGATGTAATGTGTTACCTATTGTATACATGTATACTTTTTATGCTTATTGTTACAGTTGTAATGTGTTACCTATTGTATGCATGTATATTGTTTATGCTGATTGTTACAGTTGTAATGTGTTACCTATTGTATGCATGTATATTGTTTATGCTGATTGTTACAGTTGTAATGTGTTACCTATTGTATGCATGTATGTTGTTTATGCTGATTGTTACAGTTGTAATGTGTTACCTATTGTATGCATGTATATTGTTTATGCTGATTGTTACAGTTGTAATGTGTTACCTATTGTATGCATGTATATTGTTTATGTTGATTGTTACAGTTGTAATATGTTACCTATTGTATGCATGTATATTGTTTATGCTGATTGTTACAGTTGTAATGTGTTACCTATTGTATGCATGTATATTGTTTATGCTGATTGTTACAGTTGTAATGTGTTACCTATTGTATGCATGTATATTGTGTATGCTGATTGTTACAGTTGTAATGTGTTACCTATTGTATGCATGTATATTGTTTATGCTGATTGTTACAGTTGTAATGTGTTACCTATTGTATGCATGTATGTTGTTTATGCTGATTGTTACAGTTGTAATGTGGTACCTATTGTATGCATGTATATGGTTTATGTTGATTGTTACAGTTGTAATGTGTTACCTATTGTATACATGTATATTGTTTATGCTGATTGTTACAGTTGCAATGTGTTACCTATTGTATGCATGTATATTGTATATGTTGATTGTTACAGTTTTAATGTGTTACCTATTGTGTGCATGTATATTGTTTATCCTGATTGTTAAAGTTGCAATGTGTTATCTATTGTATGCATGTATATTGTTTATGCTGATTGTTACAGTTGTAACGTGTTACCTATTGTATGCATGTATATGGTTTATGCTGATTGTTACAGTTGTAATGTGTTACCTACTGTATGCATGTATATTGTATATGCTGATTGTTACAGTTGTAATGTGTTACCTATTGTAAGCATGTATATTGTTTATGCTGATTGTTACAATTGTAATGTGTTACCTATTGTACGCATGTATATTGTTTATGCTGATTATTACAGTTGTAATGTGTTACCTATTGTATGCATGTATGTTGTTTATGCTGATTATTACAGTTGTGATATGTTACCTATTGTATGCATGTATATTGTTTATGCTGATTGTTACAGTTGTAATGTGTTACCTATTGTATGCATGTATATTGTTTATGCTGATTGTTACAGTTGTAATGTGTTACCTATTGTATGCATGTATATTGTTTAAGCTGATTGTTACAGTTGTAATGTGTTACCTATTGTATGCATATATATTGTTTATGCTGATTGTTACAGTTGTAATGTGTTACCTATTGTACGCATGTATATTGTTTATGCTGATTATTACAGTTGTAATGTGTTACCTATTGTATGCATGTATGTTGTTTATGCTGATTATTACAGTTGTAATCTGTTATCTATTGTATGCATGTATATTGTTTATGCTGATTGTTACAGTTGTAATGTGTTACCTATTGTATGCATGTATATTGTTTATGCTGATTGTTACAGTTGTAATGTGTTACCTATTGTATGCATGTATATTGTTTATGCTGATTGTTACAGTTGTAATGTGTTACCTATTGTATGCATGTATATTGTTTATGCTGATTGTTACAGTTGTAATGTGTTACCTATTGTATGCATGTATGTTGTTTATGCTGATTGTTACAGTTGTAATGTGTTACCTATTGCATGCATGTATATTGTTTATGTTGATTGTTACAGTTGTAATGTGTTACCTATTGTATGCATGTATATTGTTTATGTTGATTGTTACAGTTGTAATGTGTTACCTATTGTATGCATGTATATTGTTTATGCTGATTGTTACAGTTGTAATGTGTTACCTATTGTATGCATGTATATTGTTTATGTTGATTGTTACAGTTGTAATGTGTTACCTATTGTATGCATGTATATTGTTTATGCTGATTGTTACAGTTGTAATGTGTTACCTATTGTATGCATGTATATTGTTTATGCTGATTGTTACAGTTGTAATGTGTTACCTATTGTGTGCATGTATATTGTTTATCCTGATTGTTAAAGTTGCAATGTGTTACCTATTGTATGCATGTATATTGTTTATGCTGATTGTTACAGTTGTAACGTGTTACCTATTGTATGCATGTATATGGTTTATGCTGATTGTTACAGTTGTAATGTGTTACCTACTGTATGCATGTATATTGTTTATGCTGATTGTTACAGTTGTAATGTGTTACCTATTGTAAGCATGTATATTGTTTATGCTGATTGTTACAGTTGTAATGTGTTACCTATTGTACGCATGTATATTGTTTATGCTGATTATTACAGTTGTAATGTGTTACCTATTGTATGCATGTATGTTGTTTATGCTGATTATTACAGTTGTGATGTGTTACCTATTGTATGCATGTATATTGTTTATGCTGATTGTTACAGTTGTAATGTGTTACCTATTGTATGCATGTATATTGTTTATGCTGATTGTTACAGTTGTAATGTGTTACCTATTGTATGCATGTATATTGTTTATGCTGATTGTTACAGTTGTAATGTGTTACCTATTGTATGCATATATATTGTTTATGCTGATTGTTACAGTTGTAATGTGTTACCTATTGTACGCATGTATATTGTTTATGCTGATTATTACAGTTGTAATGTGTTACCTATTGTATGCATGTATGTTGTTTATGCTGATTATTACAGTTGTAATGTGTTACCTATTGTATGCATGTATATTGTTTATGCTGATTGTTACAGTTGTAATGTGTTACCTATTGTATGCATGTATATTGTTTATGCTGATTGTTACAGTTGTAATGTGTTACCTATTGTATGCATGTATATTGTTTATGCTGATTGTTACAGTTGTAATGTGTTACCTATTGTATGCATGTATATTGTTTATGCTGATTGTTACAGTTGTAATGTGTTACCTATTGTATGCATGTATGTTGTTTATGCTGATTGTTACAGTTGTAATGTGTTATCTATTGTATGCATGTATATTGTTTATGTTGATTGTTACAGTTGTAATGTGTTACCTATTGTATGCATGTATATTGTTTATGTTGAATGTTACAGTTGTAATGTGTTACCTATTGTATGCATGTATATTGTTTATGCTGATTGTTACAGTTGTAATGTGTTACCTATTGTATGCATGTATCTTGTTTATGTTGATTGTTACAGTTGTAATGTGTTACCTATTGTATGCATGTATATTGTTTATGCTGATTGTTACAGTTGTAATATGTTACCTATTGTATGCATGTATATTGTTTATGCTGATTGTTACAGTTGTAATGTGTTTCCTATTGTATGCATGTATATTGTTTATGCTGATTTTTACAGTTGTAATGTGTACCTATTGTATGCATGTATATTGTTTATGCTGATTGTTACAGTTGTAATGTGTTACCTATTGTATGCATGTATATTGTTTATGCTGATTATTACAGTTGTAATGTGTTACCTATTGTATGCATGTATATTGTTTATGCTGATTTTTACAGTTGTAATGTGTTACCTATTGTATGAATGTATATTGTTTATGTTGATTGTTACAGTTGTAATGTGTTACCTATTGTATGCATGTATATTGTTTATGTTGATTGTTACAGTTGTAATGTGTTACCTATTGTATGCATGTATATTGTTTATGCTGATTATTACAGTTGTAATGTGTTACCTATTGTATGCATGTATATTGTTTATGCTGATTGTTACAGTTGTAATGTGTTACCTATTGTATGCATGTATATTGTTTATGCTGATTGTTACAGTTGTAATGTGTTACCTATTGTATGCATGTATGTTGTTTATGCTGATTGTTACAGTTGTAATGTGTTACCTATTGTATGCATGTATATGGTTTATGTTGATTGTTACAGTTGTAATATGTTACCTATTGTATGCATGTATATTGTTTATGCTGATTGTTACAGTTGTAATGTGTTACCTATTGTATGCATGTATATTGTTTATGCTGATTGTTACAGTTGTAATGTGTTACCTATTGTATGCATGTATATTGTTTATGCTGATTGTTACAGTTGTAATGTGTTACCTATTGTATGCATGTATGTTGTTTATGCTGATTGTTACAGTTGTAATGTGTTACCTATTGCATGCATGTATATTGTTTATGTTGATTGTTACAGTTGTAATGTGTTACCTATTGTATGCATGTATATTGTTTATGTTGATTGTTACAGTTGTAATGTGTTACCTATTGTATGCATGTATATTGTTTATGCTGATTGTTACAGTTGTAATGTGTTACCTATTGTATGCATGTATATTGTTTATGTTGATTGTTACAGTTGTAATGTGTTACCTATTGTATGCATGTATATTGTTTATGCTGATTGTTACAGTTGTAATGTGTTACCTATTGTATGCATGTATATTGTTTATGCTGATTGTTACAGTTGTAATGTGTTACCTATTGTGTGCATGTATATTGTTTATCCTGATTGTTAAAGTTGCAATGTGTTACCTATTGTATGCATGTATATTGTTTATGCTGATTGTTACAGTTGTAACGTGTTACCTATTGTATGCATGTATATGGTTTATGCTGATTGTTACAGTTGTAATGTGTTACCTACTGTATGCATGTATATTGTTTATGCTGATTGTTACAGTTGTAATGTGTTACCTATTGTAAGCATGTATATTGTTTATGCTGATTGTTACAGTTGTAATGTGTTACCTATTGTACGCATGTATATTGTTTATGCTGATTATTACAGTTGTAATGTGTTACCTATTGTATGCATGTATGTTGTTTATGCTGATTATTACAGTTGTGATGTGTTACCTATTGTATGCATGTATATTGTTTATGCTGATTGTTACAGTTGTAATGTGTTACCTATTGTATGCATGTATATTGTTTATGCTGATTGTTACAGTTGTAATGTGTTACCTATTGTATGCATGTATATTGTTTATGCTGATTGTTACAGTTGTAATGTGTTACCTATTGTATGCATATATATTGTTTATGCTGATTGTTACAGTTGTAATGTGTTACCTATTGTACGCATGTATATTGTTTATGCTGATTATTACAGTTGTAATGTGTTACCTATTGTATGCATGTATGTTGTTTATGCTGATTATTACAGTTGTAATGTGTTACCTATTGTATGCATGTATATTGTTTATGCTGATTGTTACAGTTGTAATGTGTTACCTATTGTATGCATGTATATTGTTTATGCTGATTGTTACAGTTGTAATGTGTTACCTATTGTATGCATGTATATTGTTTATGCTGATTGTTACAGTTGTAATGTGTTACCTATTGTATGCATGTATATTGTTTATGCTGATTGTTACAGTTGTAATGTGTTACCTATTGTATGCATGTATGTTGTTTATGCTGATTGTTACAGTTGTAATGTGTTATCTATTGTATGCATGTATATTGTTTATGTTGATTGTTACAGTTGTAATGTGTTACCTATTGTATGCATGTATATTGTTTATGTTGAATGTTACAGTTGTAATGTGTTACCTATTGTATGCATGTATATTGTTTATGCTGATTGTTACAGTTGTAATGTGTTACCTATTGTATGCATGTATATTGTTTATGTTGATTGTTACAGTTGTAATGTGTTACCTATTGTATGCATGTATATTGTTTATGCTGATTGTTACAGTTGTAATATGTTACCTATTGTATGCATGTATATTGTTTATGCTGATTGTTACAGTTGTAATGTGTTTCCTATTGTATGCATGTATATTGTTTATGCTGATTTTTACAGTTGTAATGTGTACCTATTGTATGCATGTATATTGTTTATGCTGATTGTTACAGTTGTAATGTGTTACCTATTGTATGCATGTATATTGTTTATGCTGATTATTACAGTTGTAATGTGTTACCTATTGTATGCATGTATATTGTTTATGCTGATTTTTACAGTTGTAATGTGTTACCTATTGTATGAATGTATATTGTTTATGTTGATTGTTACAGTTGTAATGTGTTACCTATTGTATGCATGTATATTGTTTATGTTGATTGTTACAGTTGTAATGTGTTACCTATTGTATGCATGTATATTGTTTATGCTGATTATTACAGTTGTAATGTGTTACCTATTGTATGCATGTATATTGTTTATGCTGATTGTTACAGTTGTAATGTGTTACCTATTGTATGCATGTATATTGTTTATGCTGATTGTTACAGTTGTAATGTGTTACCTATTGTATGCATGTATGTTGTTTATGCTGATTGTTACAGTTGTAATGTGTTACCTATTGTATGCATGTATATGGTTTATGTTGATTGTTACAGTTGTAATATGTTACCTATTGTATGCATGTATATTGTTTATGCTGATTGTTACAGTTGTAATGTGTTACCTATTGTATGCATGTATATTGTTTATGCTGATTGTTACCGTTGTAATGTGTTACCTATTGTATGCATGTATATTGTTTATGCTGATTGTTACAGTTGTAATGTGTTACCTATTGTATGCATGTATATTGTTTATGCTGATTGTTACAGTTGTAATGTGTTACCTATTGTCTGCATGTATATTGTTTATGCTGATTGTTACATTTGTAATGTGTTACCTATTGTATGCATGTATATTGTTTATGCTGATTGTTACAGTTGTAATGTGTTACCTATTGTATGCATGTATATTGTTTATGCTGATTGTTACAGTTGTAATGTGTTACCTATTGTATGCATGTATATTGTTTATGCTGATTGTTACAGTTGTAATGTGTTACCTATTGTATGCATATATATTGTTTATGCTGATTGTTACAGTTGTAATGTGTTACCTATTGTACGCATGTATATTGTTTATGCTGATTATTACAGTTGTAATGTGTTACCTATTGTATGCATGTATGTTGTTTATGCTGATTATTACAGTTGTAATGTGTTACCTATTGTATGCATGTATATTGTTTATGCTGATTGTTACAGTTGTAATGTGTTACCTATTGTATGCATGTATATTGTTTATGCTGATTGTTACAGTTGTAATGTGTTACCTATTGTATGCATGTATATTGTTTATGCTGATTGTTACAGTTGTAATGTGTTACCTATTGTATGCATGTATATTGTTTATGCTGATTGTTACAGTTGTAATGTGTTACCTATTGTATGCATGTATGTTGTTTATGCTGATTGTTACAGTTGTAATGTGTTATCTATTGTATGCATGTATATTGTTTATGTTGATTGTTACAGTTGTAATGTGTTACCTATTGTATGCATGTATATTGTTTATGTTGAATGTTACAGTTGTAATGTGTTACCTATTGTATGCATGTATATTGTTTATGCTGATTGTTACAGTTGTAATGTGTTACCTATTGTATGCATGTATATTGTTTATGTTGATTGTTACAGTTGTAATGTGTTACCTATTGTATGCATGTATATTGTTTATGCTGATTGTTACAGTTGTAATATGTTACCTATTGTATGCATGTATATTGTTTATGCTGATTGTTACAGTTGTAATGTGTTTCCTATTGTATGCATGTATATTGTTTATGCTGATTTTTACAGTTGTAATGTGTACCTATTGTATGCATGTATATTGTTTATGCTGATTGTTACAGTTGTAATGTGTTACCTATTGTATGCATGTATATTGTTTATGCTGATTATTACAGTTGTAATGTGTTACCTATTGTATGCATGTATATTGTTTATGCTGATTTTTACAGTTGTAATGTGTTACCTATTGTATGAATGTATATTGTTTATGTTGATTGTTACAGTTGTAATGTGTTACCTATTGTATGCATGTATATTGTTTATGTTGATTGTTACAGTTGTAATGTGTTACCTATTGTATGCATGTATATTGTTTATGCTGATTATTACAGTTGTAATGTGTTACCTATTGTATGCATGTATATTGTTTATGCTGATTGTTACAGTTGTAATGTGTTACCTATTGTATGCATGTATATTGTTTATGCTGATTGTTACAGTTGTAATGTGTTACCTATTGTATGCATGTATGTTGTTTATGCTGATTGTTACAGTTGTAATGTGTTACCTATTGTATGCATGTATATGGTTTATGTTGATTGTTACAGTTGTAATATGTTACCTATTGTATGCATGTATATTGTTTATGCTGATTGTTACAGTTGTAATGTGTTACCTATTGTATGCATGTATATTGTTTATGCTGATTGTTACAGTTGTAATGTGTTACCTATTGTATGCATGTATATTGTTTATGCTGATTGTTACAGTTGTAATGTGTTACCTATTGTATGCATGTATATTGTGTATGTTGATTGTTACAGTTGTAATGTGTTACCTATTGTATGCATGTATATTGTTTATGCTGATTGCTACAGTTGTAATGAGTTACCTATTGTATGCATGTATATTGTTTATGCTGATTGTTACAGTTGCAATGTGTTACCTATTGTATGCATGTATATTGTTTATGCTGATTGTTACAGTTGTAATGTGTTACCTATTGTATGCATGTATATTGTTTATGCTGATTGTTACAGTTGTAATGTGTTACCTATTGTATGCATGTATATTGTGTATGTTGATTGTTACAGTTGTAATGTGTACCTATTGTATGCATGTATATTGTTTATGCTGATTGTTACAGTTGCAATGTGGTACCTATTGTATGCATGTATATTGTTTATGCTGATTGTTACAGTTGTAATGTGTTACCTATTGTAAGCATGCATATTGTTTATGCTGATTGTTACAGTTGTAATGTGTTACCTATTGTATGCATGTATATTGTTTATGCTGATTGTTACAGTTGAAATGTGTTACCTATTGTATGCATGTATATTGTTTATGCTGATTGTTACAGTTGTAATGTGTTACCTATTGTATGCATGTATATTGTTTATGCTGATTGTTACAGATGTAATGTGTTACCTATTGTATGCATGTATATTGTTTATGCTGATTTTTACAGTTGTAATGTGTTACCTATTGTATGCATGTATATTGTTTATGTTGATTGTTACAGTTGTAATGTGTTACCTATTGTATGCATGTATATTGTTTATGCTGATTGTTACAGTTGTAATGTGTTACCTATTGTATGCATGTATATTGTTTATGCTGATTGTTACAGTTGTAATGTGTTACTTATTGTATGCATGTATATTGTTTATGTTGATTGTTACAGTTGTAATGTGTTACCTATTGTATGCATGTATATTAATTATGCTGATTGTTACAGTTGTAATGTGTTACCTATTGTATGCATGTATATTGTTTATGCTGATTGTTACAGTTGAAATGTGTTACCTATGTTGTGTTGTTTGAGTCTTCTGTCTTTTGACTGGTTTGATGCAGCTGTCCATGCCTCCCTGTCCTGAGCTAATCGTTTCATCTCTACATAGCTCCGACACCCTACATCGGAGGCAATCTGTTTAACATATTCTAACCTTGGTCTACCCCTACAGTTTTTGTCCTCGACCCTTCCTTCCATAACTAAGCTTGCTATTCCTGTGTGTCTTAGTATGTGTCCTACCAACCTATCTCTTCTCTTCATTAGCAGTCGCCAGAAACATCTCTCCTCTCCCACTCGTCTTAATACCTCTTTGTTTGTATCCCTATCTACCCATCTGATCTTCATCATTCTCCTGTAACACCACATTTCAAATGCTTCAATTCTCCTCTTTTCTGCTGCACCAATAGTCCAAGTTTCACTTCCATAGAGCGCCACGCTCCAGACAAAGGCTTTCAAAAATGACTTCCTAATACCTAAATCTATATTCGATGTCAGCAGATTCCTTTTTTGTAGAAAGGCTTTCTTTGCCTGAGCCAACCTACTTTTAATATCCTCTTTGCTTCGTCCATCACTGGTTATTCTGCTTCCTAAGTAACAGAAGTCTCCTACTTCCTTCAGCTTTTCACCTGCCAATTTGATCTCCATAGGGGTTTCTGATTTATTTCGGCTGCATTCCAGTATTTTTGTTTTACATTTATTTATTTTCATCATGAATTCTTTCCGTAAGACGGAGTCCATACCTATTGTATGCATGTATGTTGTTTATGCTGATTGTTACAGTTGTAATGTGTTACCTATTGTATGCATGTATATTGTTTGTGCTGATTGTTACAGTTGTAATGTGTTACCTATTGTATGCATGTATATTGTTTATGCTGATTATTACAGTTGTAATGTGTTACCTATTGTATGCATGTATATTGTTTATGCTGATTGTTACAGTTGTAATGTGTTACTTATTGTATGCATGTATATTGTTTATGCTGATTATTACAGTTGTAATGTGTTACCTATTGTATGCATGTATATTGTTTATGCTGATTGTTACAGTTGTAATGTGTTACCTATTGTATGCATGTATATTGTTTATGTTGATTGTTACAGTTGTAATGTGTTACCTATTGTATGCATGTATATTGTTTATGTTGATTGTTACAGTTGTAATGTGTTACCTATTGTATGCATGTATATTGTTTATGCTGATTATTACAGTTGTAATGTGTTACCTATTGTATGCATGTATATTGTTTATGCTGATTGTTACAGTTGTAATGTGTTACCTATTGTATGCATGTATATTGTTTATGCTGATTGTTACAGTTGTAATGTGTTACCTATTGTATGCATGTATATTGTTTATGCTGATTGTTACAGTTGTAATGTGTTACCTATTGTATGCATGTATGTTGTTTATGCTGATTGTTACAGTTGTAATGTGTTACCTATTGTATGCATGTATATGGTTTATGTTGATTGTTACAGTTGTAATGTGTTAGAGGAAAGTCGCCAAATATGGAATACCATTTATATTTTTGATGATATTGAAATAATTGATTGAATTAAAAATGTCTTCAAATGTGTACCATTTCTGGGAATTACTTATACAAAGAATGTCATATACTGCTAAGCTGAATATATTATGTGGAAGTAATTAGAAACATTTTTGTAAGAAAGTTACATTTTACATAATAAACAAGACGGCTCCAAATATGGAATACTTAATGAAGTTCATGAGATTAGTAGTTTATTTACAGAAATCACACACAAATCGCAGCAATCACTTGAGGGACCTTCGACTGGACGATCGGCAGACCAGTCTCATCTACATTGAACACCCTATGAGCAGCATAATGATGTTTATCGAACTCACGGTCCAGTAGGTCAAAGAAATAGAACACATCTTCCTTATTAAATCCTTTCACTCTGGCAAAATATGTTCTTGTCGGTGTTCGTAACGATATTTCGTTTCTATGGCAAGATAAAAAGAGTTTTGGTCATTTTTTGCCCGCTATTTCTCGTTCCTTGGAAAACGGATGTGGTATGTTGTTTGCCTGTGCTAGTTGAAATGCAAGTTGTTTCACGTCACTCCTAGAGAGTCAAAAAAACCTTGCCTCCATAATTTTCAGGTGGTACTCTACGAGTTGCTTTTCTATATTACTTGGAAGAATCGGACGTCTTCCAAGTGCGGTCTGTACTGCATCCTTGGGTTCAACATCCTTCACGGAATACAGCCTGAACAAAGAAGTTCTAGGTACATTGAATTGTTCAGCTGCTTTTTTAAATCCCATTTTCTTTTCTCGTACCGCAAAAATAGCTTGTTTCATGTCATCCGGGTTCCACCGTTTCCTCTTACGTCTTTCACCTGACATGACCTAGAAAATTGTACAAATACTTTTATAATTGATTATATTCATATAAATAAAGTGACAGGAAAGAGGAGCCACATATGGAATACTATTCCATATTGCGGACCCCATGTATTCCATATTGGGAACTTTGCCATGTTGATTTCGAGGATGCGCAACGGAAAGGAAAATAAACGTAAGGATTAACAACTACATAATAGCTGATAGCGTAGCACATACACTGTAATTTGCCTCCCAGGATAAGAATAATAGCCGATAATAAAGGCATACAATAATGCAATGAGTACATCCCTCGCAAAATCTCAAAGACGGAAGATTCAAACTTCAGCAGATAACTAACCAACCAAGCTTAGCAGAGTCGTCCCGCTCAGTGACCTCGGGAATACAATGACGTCACACGCAAGCACTGACAGGAAAGGGAGATCTACCAACCACACAATTCGAAATATTACGGTATTCCATATTAGGCGACTATTCCATATATGGCGACTTTCCTCTACCTATTGTATACATGTATATTGTTTATGCTGATTGTTACAGTTGCAATGTGTTACCTATTGTATGCATGTATATTGTATATGCTGATTGTTACAGTTGTTATGTGTTACCTATTGTGTGCATGTATATTGTTTATCCTGATTGTTAAAGTTGCAATGTGTTACCTATTGTATGCATGTATATTGTTTATGCTGATTGTTACAGTTGTAACGTGTTACCTATTGTATGCATGTATATGGTTTATGCTGATTGTTACAGTTGTAATGTGTTACCTACTGTATGCATGTATATTGTTTATGCTGATTGTTACAGTTGTAATGTGTTACCTATTGTAAGCATGTATATTGTTTATGCTGATTGTTACAGTTGTAATGTGTTACCTATTGTACGCATGTATATTGTTTATGCTGATTATTACAGTTGTAATGTGTTACCTATTGTATGCATGTATGTTGTTTATGCTGATTATTACAGTTGTGATGTGTTACCTATTGTATTCATGTATATTGTTTATGCTGATTGTTACAGTTGTAATGTGTTACCTATTGTATGCATGTATATTGTTTATGCTGATTGTTACAGTTGTAATGTGTTACCTATTGTATGCATGTGTATTGTTTATGCTGATTGTTACAGTTGTAATGTGTTACCTATTGTATGCATATATATTGTTTATGCTGATTGTTACAGTTGTAATGTGTTACCTATTGTACGCATGTATATTGTTTATGCTGATTATTACAGTTGTAATGTGTTACCTATTGTATGCATGTATGTTGTTTATGCTGATTATTACAGTTGTAATGTGTTACCTATTGTATGCATGTATATTGTTTATGCTGATTGTTACAGTTGTAATGTGTTACCTATTGTATGCATGTATATTGTTTATGCTGATTGTTACAGTTGTAATGTGTTACCTATTGTATGCATGTATATTGATTATGCTGATTGTTACAGTTGTAATGTGTTACCTATTGTATGCATGTATATTGTTAATGCTGATTGTTACAGTTGTAATGTGTTACCTATTGTATGCATGTATGTTGTTTATGCTGATTGTTACAGTTGTAATGTGTTATCTATTGTATGCATGTATATTGTTTATGTTGATTGTTACAGTTGTAATGTGTTACCTATTGTATGCATGTATATTGTTTATGTTGATTGTTACAGTTGTAATGTGTTACCTATTGTATGCATGTATATTGTTTATGCTGATTATTACAGTTGAAATGTGTTACCTATTGTATGCATGTATATTGTTTATGCTGATTGTTACAGTTGTAATGTGTTACCTATTGTATGCATGTATATTGTTTATGCTGATTGTTACAGTTGTAATGTGTTACCTATTGTATGCATGTATATTGTTTATGCTGATTGTTACAGTTGAAATGTGTTTCCTATTGTATGCATGTATATTGTTTATGCTGATTTTTACAGTTGTAATGTGTACCTATTGTATGCATGTATATTGTTTATGTTGATTGTTACAGTTGCAATGTGTTACCTATTGTATGCATGTATATTGTTTATGCTGATTGTTACAGTTGTAATGTGTTACCTATTGTATGCATGTATATTGTGTATGTTGATTGTTACGGTTGTAATGTGTTACCTATTGTATGCATATATATTGTTTATGTTGATTGTTACAGTTGTAATGTGTTACCTATTGTATGCATATATATTGTTTATGCTGATTGTGACAGTTGTAATGTGTTACCTATTGTATGCATGTATATTGTTTATGCTGATTGTTACAGTTGTAATGTGTTACCTATTGTACGCATGTATATTGTTTATGTTGATTGTTACAGTTGTAATGTGTTACCTATTGTATGCATGTATATTGTGTATGTTGATTTTTACGGTTGTAATGTGTTACCTATTGTATGCATGTATATTGTTTATGCTGATTGTTACAGTTGTAATGTGTTACCTATTGTATGCATGTATATTGTTTATGCTTATTGTTACAGTTGTAATGTGTTACCTATTGTACGCATGTATATTGTTTATGTTGATTGTTACAGTTGTAATGTGTTACCCATTGTAAGCATGTATATTGTTTATGTTGATTGTTACAGTTGCAATGTGTTACCTATTGTATGAATGTATATTGTTTATGCTGATTGTTACAGTTGTAACGTGTTACCTATTGTATGCATGTATATGGTTAATGCTGATTGTTACAGTTGTAATGTGTTACCTATTGTATGCATGTATATTGTTTATGCTGATTGTTACAGTTGTAATGTGTTACCTATTGTATGCATGTATATTGTTTATGCTGATTGTTACAGATGTAATGTGTTACCTATTGTATGCCTGTATATTGTTTATGCTGATTATTACAGTTGTAATGTGTTACCTATTGTATACATGTATATGGTTTATGCTGATTGTTACAGTTGTAATGTGTTACCTATTGTATGCATGTATATTGTTTATGCTGATTGTTACAGTTGTAATGTGTTACCTATTGTATGCATGTATATTGTTTATGCTGATTGTTACAGTTGTAATGTGTTACCTATTGTATGCATGTATATTGTTTATGCTGATTGTTACAGATGTAATGTGTTACCTATTGTATACATGTATATTTTTTATGCTTATTGTTACAGTTGTAATGTGTTACCTATTGTATGCATGTATATTGTTTATGCTGATTGTTACAGTTGTAATGTGTTACCTATTGTATGCATGTATATTGTTTATGCTGATTGTTACAGTTGTAATGTGTTACCTATTGTATGCATGTATGTTGTTTATGCTGATAGTTACAGTTGTAATGTGTTACCTATTGTATGCATGTATATTGTTTATGCTGATTGTTACAGTTGTAATGTGTTACCTATTGTATGCATGTATATTGTTTATGTTGATTGTTACAGTTGTAATATGTTACCTATTGTATGCATGTATATTGTTTATGCTGATTGTTACAGTTGTAATGTGTTACCTATTGTATGCATGTATATTGTTTATGCTGATTGTTACAGTTGTAATGTGTTACCTATTGTATGCATGTATATTGTGTATGCTGATTGTTACAGTTGTAATGTGTTACCTATTGTATGCATGTATATTGTTTATGCTGATTGTTACAGTTGTAATGTGTTACCTATTGTATGCATGTATGTTGTTTATGCTGATTGTTACAGTTGTAATGTGTTACCTATTGTATGCATGTATATGGTTTATGTTGATTGTTACAGTTGTAATGTGTTACCTATTGTATACATGTATATTGTTTATGCTGATTGTTACAGTTGCAATGTGTTACCTATTGTATGCATGTATATTGTATATGTTGATTGTTACAGTTGTAATGTGTTACCTATTGTGTGCATGTATATTGTTTATCCTGATTGTTAAAGTTGCAATGTGTTATCTATTGTATGCATGTATATTGTTTATGCTGATTGTTACAGTTGTAACGTGTTACCTATTGTATGCATGTATATGGTTTATGCTGATTGTTACAGTTGTAATGTGTTACCTACTGTATGCATGTATATTGTATATGCTGATTGTTACAGTTGTAATGTGTTACCTATTGTAAGCATGTATATTGTTTATGCTGATTGTTACAATTGTAATGTGTTACCTATTGTACGCATGTATATTGTTTATGCTGATTATTACAGTTGTAATGTGTTACCTATTGTATGCATGTATGTTGTTTATGCTGATTATTACAGTTGTGATATGTTACCTATTGTATGCATGTATATTGTTTATGCTGATTGTTACAGTTGTAATGTGTTACCTATTGTATGCATGTATATTGTTTATGCTGATTGTTACAGTTGTAATGTGTTACCTATTGTATGCATGTATATTGTTTAAGCTGATTGTTACAGTTGTAATGTGTTACCTATTGTATGCATATATATTGTTTATGCTGATTGTTACAGTTGTAATGTGTTACCTATTGTACGCATGTATATTGTTTATGCTGATTATTACAGTTGTAATGTGTTACCTATTGTATGCATGTATGTTGTTTATGCTGATTATTACAGTTGTAATCTGTTACCTATTGTATGCATGTATATTGTTTATGCTGATTGTTACAGTTGTAATGTGTTACCTATTGTATGCATGTATATTGTTTATGCTGATTGTTACAGTTGTAATGTGTTACCTATTGTATGCATGTATATTGTTTATGCTGATTGTTACAGTTGTAATGTGTTACCTATTGTATGCATGTATATTGTTTATGCTGATTGTTACAGTTGTAATGTGTTACCTATTGTATGCATGTATGTTGTTTATGCTGATTGTTACAGTTGTAATGTGTTACCTATTGTATGCATGTATATTGTTTATGTTGATTGTTACAGTTGTAATGTGTTACCTATTGTATGCATGTATATTGTTTATGTTGATTGTTACAGTTGTAATGTGTTACCTATTGTATGCATGTATATTGTTTATGCTGATTGTTACAGTTGTAATGTGTTACCTATTGTATGCATGTATATTGTTTATGTTGATTGTTACAGTTGTAATGTGTTACCTATTGTATGCATGTATATTGTTTATGCTGATTGTTACAGTTGTAATGTGTTACCTATTGTATGCATGTATATTGTTTATGCTGATTGTTACAGTTGTAATGTGTTACCTATTGTATGCATGTATATTGTTTATGCTGATTGTTACAGTTGTAATGTGTACCTATTGTATGCATGTATATTGTTTATGTTGATTGTTACAGTTGCAATGTGTTACCTATTGTATGCATGTATATTTTTTATGCTGATTGTTACAGTTGTAATGTGTTACCTATTGTATGCATGTATATTGTGTATGTTGATTGTTACGGTTGTAATGTGTTACCTATTGTATGCATATATATTGTTTATGTTGATTGTTACAGTTGTAATGTGTTACCTATTGTATGCATATATATTGTTTATGCTGATTGTTACAGTTGTAATGTGTTACCTATTGAATGCATGTATATTGTTTATGCTGATTGTTACAGTTGTAATGTGTTACCTATTGTACGCATGTATATTGTTTATGTTGATTGTTACAGTTGTAATGTGTTACCTATTGTATGCATGTATATTGTGTATGTTGATTGTTACGGTTGTAATGTGTTACCTATTGTATGCATGTATATTGTTTATGCTGATTGTTACAGTTGTAATGTGTTACCTATTGTATGCATGTATATTGTTTATGCTTATTGTTACAGTTGTAATGTGTTACCTATTGTATGCATGTATATTGTTTATTTTGATTGTTACAGTTGTAATGTGTTACCCATTGTAAGCATGTATATTGTTTATGTTGATTGTTACAGTTGCAATGTGTTACCTATTGTATGCATGTATATTGTTTATGCTGATTGTTACAGTTGTAACGTGTTACCTATTGTATGCATGTATATGGTTTATGCTTATTGTTACAGTTGTAATGTGTTACCTATTGTATGCATGTATATTGTTTATGCTGATTGTTACAGTTGTAATGTGTTACCTATTGTATGCATGTATATTGTTTATGCTGATTGTTACAGATGTAATGTGTTACCTATTGTATGCATGTATATTGTTTATGCTGATTATTACAGTTGTAATGTGTTACCTATTGTATACATGTATATGGTTTATGCTGATTGTTACAGTTGTAATGTGTTACCTATTGTATGCATGTATATTGTTTATGCTGATTGTTACAGTTGTAATGTGTTACCTGTTGTATGCATGTATATTGTTTATGCTGATTGTTACAGTTGTAATGTGTTACCTATTGTATGCATGTATATTGTTTATGCTGATTGTAACCGTTGTAATGTGTTACCTATTGTATGCATGTATATTGTTTATGCTGATTGTTACAGTTGTAATGTGTTACCTATTGTATGCATGTATATTGTTTATGTTGATTGTTACAGTTGGAATGTGTTACCTATTGTATGCATGTATATTGTTTATGCTGATTGTTACAGTTGTAACGTGTTACCTATTGTATGCATGTATATTGTTTATGCTGATTGTTACAGTTGTAATGTGTTATCTATTGTATGCATGTATATTGTTTATGCTGATTGTTACAGATGTAATGTGTTACCTATTGTATGCATGTATATTGTTTATGCTGATTATTACAGTTGTAATGTGTTACCTATTGTATACATGTATATGGTTTATGCTGATTGTTACAGTTGTAATGTGTTACCTATTGTATGCATGTATATTGTTTATGCTGATTGTTACAGTTGTAATGTGTTACCTGTTGTATGCATGTATATTGTTTATGCTGATTGTTACAGTTGTAATATGTTACCTATTGTATGCATGTATATTGTTTATGCTGATTGTTACAGTTGTAATGTGTTACCTATTGTATGCATGTATATTGTTTATGCTGATTGTAACCGTTGTAATGTGTTACCTATTGTATGCATGTATATTGTTTATGTTGATTGTTACAGTTGTAATGTGTTACCTATTGTATGCATGTATATTGTTTATGCTGATTGTTACAGTTGTAATGTGTTACCTATTGTATGCATGTATATTGTTTATGTTGATTGTTACAGTTGTAATGTGTTACCTATTGTATGCATGTATATTGTTTATGCTGATTGTTACAGTTGTAATGTGTTACCTATTGTATGCATGTATATTGTTTATGCTGATTGTTACAGTTGTAATGTGTTACCTATTGTATGCATGTATATTGTTTATGCTGATTGTTACAGTTGTAATGTGTACCTATTGTATGCATGTATATTGTTTATGTTGATTGTTACAGTTGCAATGTGTTACCTATTGTATGCATGTATATTTTTTATGCTGATTGTTACAGTTGTAATGTGTTACCTATTGTATGCATGTATATTGTGTATGTTGATTGTTACGGTTGTAATGTGTTACCTATTGTATGCATATATATTGTTTATGTTGATTGTTACAGTTGTAATGTGTTACCTATTGTATGCATATATATTGTTTATGCTGATTGTTACAGTTGTAATGTGTTACCTATTGAATGCATGTATATTGTTTATGCTGATTGTTACAGTTGTAATGTGTTACCTATTGTACGCATGTATATTGTTTATGTTGATTGTTACAGTTGTAATGTGTTACCTATTGTATGCATGTATATTGTGTATGTTGATTGTTACGGTTGTAATGTGTTACCTATTGTATGCATGTATATTGTTTATGCTGATTGTTACAGTTGTAATGTGTTACCTATTGTATGCATGTATATTGTTTATGCTTATTGTTACAGTTGTAATGTGTTACCTATTGTATGCATGTATATTGTTTATTTTGATTGTTACAGTTGTAATGTGTTACCCATTGTAAGCATGTATATTGTTTATGTTGATTGTTTCAGTTGCAATGTGTTACCTATTGTATGCATGTATATTGTTTATGCTGATTGTTACAGTTGTAACGTGTTACCTATTGTATGCATGTATATGGTTTATGCTTATTGTTACAGTTGTAATGTGTTACCTATTGTATGCATGTATATTGTTTATGCTGATTGTTACAGTTGTAATGTGTTACCTATTGTATGCATGTATATTGTTTATGCTGATTGTTACAGATGTAATGTGTTACCTATTGTATGCATGTATATTGTTTATGCTGATTATTACAGTTGTAATGTGTTACCTATTGTATACATGTATATGGTTTATGCTGATTGTTACAGTTGTAATGTGTTACCTATTGTATGCATGTATATTGTTTATGCTGATTGTTACAGTTGTAATGTGTTACCTGTTGTATGCATGTATATTGTTTATGCTGATTGTTACAGTTGTAATGTGTTACCTATTGTATGCATGTATATTGTTTATGCTGATTGTAACCGTTGTAATGTGTTACCTATTGTATGCATGTATATTGTTTATGCTGATTGTTACAGTTGTAATGTGTTACCTATTGTATGCATGTATATTGTTTATGTTGATTGTTACAGTTGCAATGTGTTACCTATTGTATGCATGTATATTGTTTATGCTGATTGTTACAGTTGTAACGTGTTACCTATTGTATGCATGTATATTGTTTATGCTGATTGTTACAGTTGTAATGTGTTACCTATTGTATGCATGTATATTGTTTATGCTGATTGTTACAGATGTAATGTGTTACCTATTGTATGCATGTATATTGTTTATGCTGATTATTACAGTTGTAATGTGTTACCTATTGTATACATGTATATGGTTTATGCTGATTGTTACAGTTGTAATGTGTTACCTATTGTATGCATGTATATTGTTTATGCTGATTGTTACAGTTGTAATGTGTTACCTGTTGTATGCATGTATATTGTTTATGCTGATTGTTACAGTTGTAATATGTTACCTATTGTATGCATGTATATTGTTTATGCTGATTGTTACAGTTGTAATGTGTTACCTATTGTATGCATGTATATTGTTTATGCTGATTGTAACCGTTGTAATGTGTTACCTATTGTATGCATGTATATTGTTTATGCTGATTGTTACAGTTGTAATGTGTAACCTATTGTATGCATGTATATTGTTTATGCTGATTGTTACAGTTGTAATGTGTTACCTATTGTATGCATGTATATTGTTTATGCTGATTGTTACAGTTGTAATGTGTTACCTATTGTATGCATGTATATTGTTTATGCTGATTGTTACAGTTGTAATGTGTTACCTATTGTATGCATGTATATTGTTTATGCTTATTGTTACAGTTGTAATGTGTTACCTATTGTATGCATGTATATTGTTTATTTTGATTGTTACAGTTGTAATGTGTTACCCATTGTAAGCATGTATATTGTTTATGTTGATTGTTACAGTTGCAATGTGTTACCTATTGTATGCATGTATATTGTTTATGCTGATTGTTACAGTTGTAACGTGTTACCTATTGTATGCATGTATATGGTTTATGCTTATTGTTACAGTTGTAATGTGTTACCTATTGTATGCATGTATATTGTTTATGCTGATTGTTACAGTTGTAATGTGTTACCTATTGTATGCATGTATATTGTTTATGCTGATTGTTACAGATGTAATGTGTTACCTATTGTATGCATGTATATTGTTTATGCTGATTATTACAGTTGTAATGTGTTACCTATTGTATACATGTATATGGTTTATGCTGATTGTTACAGTTGTAATGTGTTACCTATTGTATGCATGTATATTGTTTATGCAGATTGTTACAGTTGTAATGTGTTACCTGTTGTATGCATGTATATTGTTTATGCTGATTGTTACAGTTGTAATGTGTTACCTATTGTATGCATGTATATTGTTTATGCTGATTGTTACAGATGTAATGTGTTACCTATTGTATACATGTAGCCTATATTGTTTATGCTTATTGTTACAGTTGTAATGTGTTACCTATTGTATGCATGTATATTGTTTATGCTGATTGTTACAGTTGTAATGTGTTACCTATTGTATGCATGTATATTGTTTATGCTGATTGTTACAGTTGTAATGTGTTACCTATTGTATGCATGTATGTTGTTTATGCTGATTGTTACAGTTGTAATGTGTTACCTATTGTATGCATGTATATTGTTTATGCTGATTTTTACAGTTGTAATGTGTTACCTATTGTATGCATGTATATTGTTTATGTTGATTGTTACAGTTGTAATATGTTACCTATTGTATGCATGTATATTGTTTATGCTGATTGTTACAGTTGTAATGTGTTACCTATTGTATGCATGTATATTGTTTATGCTGATTGTTACAGTTGCAATGTGTTACCTATTGTATGCATGTATATTGTTTATGCTGATTGTTACAGTTGTAATGTGTTACCTATTGTATGCATGTATATTGTTTATGCCGATTGTTACCGTTGTAATGTGTTACCTATTGTATGCATGTATATTGTTTATGCTGATTGTTTCAGTTGTAATGTGTTACCTATTGTATGCATGTATATTGTTTATGCTGATTGTTACAGTTGTAATGTGTTACCTATTGTATGCATGTATATTGTTTATGCTGATTGTTACAGTTGTAATGTGTTACCTATTGTATATATGTATATTGTTTATGCTGATTGTTACAGTTGAAATGTGTTACCTATTGTATGCATGTATATTGTTTATGCTGATTGTTACAGTTGTAATGTGTTACCTATTGTATGCATGTATATTGTTTATGCTGATTGTTACAGTTGTAATGTGTTACCTATTGTATGCATGTATATTGTGTATGTTGATTGTTACAGTTGTAAAGTGTTACCTATTGTATGCATGTATATGGTTTATGCTGATTGTTACAGTTGTGATGTGTTACCTATTGTATGCATGTATATTGTTTATGCTGATTGATATAGTTGTAATGTGTTACCTATTGTATGCATGTATATTGTTTATGCTGATTGTTACAGTTGTAATGTGTTACCTATTGTATGCATGTATATTGTTTATGCTGATTGTTACAGTTGTAATGTGTTACCTATTGTATGCATGTATATTGTTTATGCTGATTGTTACAGTTGTAATGTGTTACCTATTGTATGCATGTATATTGTTTATGCTGATTGTTACAGTTGTAATGTGTTACCTATTGTATGCATGTATATTGTTTATGCTGATTGTTACAGTTGTAATGTGTTACCTATTGTATGCATGTATATTGTTTATGCTGATTGTTACAGTTTTAATGTGTTACCTATTGTATGCATGTATATTGTTTATGCTGATTGTTACAGTTGTAATGTGTTACCTATTGTATGCATGTATATTGTTTATGCTGATTGTTACAGTTGTAATGTGTTACCTATTGTATGAATGTATATTGTTTATGTTGATTGTTACAGTTGTAATGTGTTACCTATTGTAAGCATGTATATTGTTTATGTTGATTGTTACAGTTGCAATGTGTTACCTATTGTATGCATGTATATTGTTTATGCTTATTGTTACAGTTGTAATGTGTTACCTATTGTATGCATGTATATTGTTTATGCTGATTGTTACAGTTGTAATGTGTTACCTATTGTATGCATGTATATTGTTTATGCTCATTGTTACAGTTGAAATGTGTTACCTATTGTATGCATGTATATTGTGTATGTTGATTGTTACAGTTGTAATGTGTTACCTATTGTATGCATGTATATTGTTTATGCTGATTGTTACAGTTGTAATGTGTTACCTATTGTATGCATGTATATGGTTTATGCTGATTGTTACAGTTGTAATGTGTTACCTATTGTAAGCATGTATATTGTTTATGCTGATTGTTACAGTTGTAATGTGTTACCTATTGTATGCATGTATATTGTTTATGCTGATTGTTACAGTTGTAATGTGTTACCTATTGTATGCATGTATATTGTTTATGCTGATTGTTACAGTTGTAATGTGTTACCTATTGTATGCATGTATATTGTTTATGCTGATTGTTACCGTTGTAATGTGTTACCTATTGTATGCATGTATATTGTTTATGCTGATTGTTTCAGTTGTAATGTGTTACCTATTGTATGCATGTATATTGTTTATGCTGATTGTTACAGTTGTAATGTGTTACCTATTGTATGCATGTATATTGTTTATGCTGATTGTTACAGTTGTAATGTGTTACCTATTGTATGTATGTATATTGTTTATGCTGATTGTTACAGTTGAAATGTGTTACCTATTGTATGCATGTATATTGTTTATGCTGATTGTTACAGTTGTAATGTGTTACCTATTGTATGCATGTATATTGTTTATGCTGATTGTTACAGTTGTAATGTGTTACCTATTGTATGCATGTATATTGTGTATGTTGATTGTTACAGTTGTAAAGTGTTACCTATTGTATGCATGTATATGGTTTATGCTGATTGTTACAGTTGTAATGTGTTACCTATTGTATGCATGTATATTGTTTATGCTGATTGTTATAGTTGTAATGTGTTACCTATTGTATGCATGTATATTGTTTATGCTGATTGTTACAGTTGTAATGTGTTACCTATTGTATGCATGTATATTGTTTATGCTGATTGTTACAGTTGTAATGTGTTACCTATTGTATGCATGTATATTGTTTATGCTGATTGTTACAGTTGTAATGTGTTACCTATTGTATGCATGTATATTGTTTATGCTGATTGTTACAGTTGTAATGTGTTACCTATTGTATGCATGTATATTGTTTATGCTGATTGTTACAGTTGTAATGTGTTACCTATTGTATGCATGTATATTGTTTATGCTGATTGTTACAGTTTTAATGTGTTACCTATTGTATGCATGTATATTGTTTATGCTGATTGTTACAGTTGTAATGTGTTACCTATTGTATGCATGTATATTGTTTATGCTGATTGTTACAGTTGTAATGTGTTACCTATTGTATGAATGTATATTGTTTATGTTGATTGTTACAGTTGTAATGTGTTACCTATTGTAAGCATGTATATTGTTTATGTTGATTGTTACAGTTGCAATGTGTTACCTATTGTATGCATGTATATTGTTTATGCTTATTGTTACAGTTGTAATGTGTTACCTATTGTATGCATGTATATTGTTTATGCTGATTGTTACAGTTGTAATGTGTTACCTATTGTATGCATGTATATTGTTTATGCTGATTGTTACAGTTGAAATGTGTTACCTATTGTATGCATGTATATTGTGTATGTTGATTGTTACAGTTGTAATGTGTTACCTATTGTATGCATGTATATTGTTTATGCTGATTGTTACAGTTGTAATGTGTTACCTATTGTATGCATGTATATGGTTTATGCTGATTGTTACAGTTGTAATGTGTTACCTATTGTAAGCATGTATATTGTTTATGCTGATTGTTACAGTTGTAATGTGTTACCTATTGTATGCATGTATATTGTTTATGCTGATTGTTACAGTTGTAATGTGTTACCTATTGTATGCATGTATATTGTTTATGCTGATTGTTACAGTTGTAATGTGTTACCTATTGTATGCATGTATATTGTTTATGCTGATTGTTACAGTTGTAATGTGTTACCTATTGTATGCATGTATATTGTTTATGCTGATTGTTACAGTTGTAATGTGTTACCTATTGTATGCATGTATATTGTTTATGCTGATTGTTACAGTTGTAATGTGTTACCTATTGTATGCATGTATGTTGTTTATGCTGATTGTTACAGTTGTAATGTGTTACCTATTGTATGCATGTATATTGTTTATGTTGATTGTTACAGTTGTAATGTGTTACCTATTGTATGCATGTATATTGTTTATGCTTATTGTTACAGTTGTAATGTGTTACCTATTGTATGCATGTATATTGTTTATGTTGATTGTTACAGTTGTAATGTGTTACCCATTGTATGCATGTATATTGTTTATGTTGATTGTTACAGTTGCAATGTGTTACCTATTGTATGCATGTATATTGTTTATGCTGATTGTTACAGTTGTAACGTGTTACCTATTGTATGCATGTATATGGTTTATGCTGATTGTTACAGTTGTAATGTGTTACCTATTGTATGCATGTATATTGTTTATGCTGATTGTTACAGTTGTAATGTGTTACCTATTGTATGCATCAATATTGTTTATGCTGATTGTTACAGATGTAATGTGTTACCTATTGTATGCATGTATATTGTTTATGCTGATTGTTACAGTTGTAATGTGTTACCTATTGTATACATGTATATGGTTTATGCTGATTGTTACAGATGTAATGTGTTACCTATTGTATGCATGTATATTGTTTATGCTGATTGTTACAGTTGTAATGTGTTACCTATTGTATACATGTATATTGTTTATGCTGATTGTTACAGTTGTAATGTGTTACCTATTGTATGCATGTATATTGTTTGTGCTGATTGTTACAGATGTAATGTGTTACCTATTGTATACATGTATATTTTGTTTATGCTTATTGTTACAGTTGTAATGTGTTACCTATTGTATGCATGTATATTGTTTATGCTGATTGTTACAGTTGTAATGTGTTACCTATTGTATGCATGTATATTGTTTATGCTGATTGTTACAGTTGTAATGTGTTACCTATTGTATGCATGTATATTGTTTATGCTGATTGTTACAGTTGTAATGTGTTACCTATTGTATGCATGTATATTGTTTATGCTGATTGTTACAGTTGTAATTTGTTACCTATTGTATGCATGTATATTGTTTATGCTGATTGTTACAGATGTAATGTGTTACCTATTGTATACATGTATATTGTTTATGCTTATTGTTACAGTTGTAATGTGTTACCTATTGTATGCATGTATACTGTTTATGCTGATTGTTACAGTTGTAATGTGTTACCTATTGTATGCATGTATATTGTTTATGCTGATTGTTACAGTTGTAATGTGTTACCTATTGTATGCATGTATGTTGTTTATGCTGATTGTTACAGTTGTAATGTGTTACCTATTGTATGCATGTATATTGTTTATGCTGATTGTTACAGTTGTAATGTGTTACCTATTGTATGCATGTATATTGTTTATGTTGATTGTTACAGTTGTAATATGTTACCTATTGTATGCATGTATATTGTTTATGCTGATTGTTACAGTTGTAATGTGTTACCTATTGTATGCATGTATATTGTTTATGCTGATTGTTACAGTTGCAATGTGTTACCTATTGTATGCATGTATATGGTTTATGTTGATTGTTACAGTTGTAATATGTTACCTATTGTATGCATGTATATTGTTTATGCTGATTGTTACAGTTGTAATGTGTTACCTATTTTATGCATGTATATTGTTTATGCTGATTGTTACCGTTGTAATGTGTTACCTATTGTATGCATGTATATTGTTTATGCTGATTGTTACAGTTGTAATGTGTTACCTATTGTATGCATGTATATTGTTTATGCTGATTGTTACAGTTGTAATGTGTTACCTATTGTATGCATGTATATTGTTTATGCTGATTGTTACAGTTGTAATGTGTTACCTATTGTATGCATGTATATTGTTTATGCTGATTGTTACAGTTGTAATGTGTTACCTATTGTATGCATGTATATGGTTTATGCTGATTGTTACAGTTGTAATGTGTTACCTATTGTATGCATGTATATTGTTTATGCTGATTGTTACAGTTGTAATGTGTTACCTATTGTATGCATGTATATTGTTTATGCTGATTGTTACCGTTGTAATGTGTTACCTATTGTATGCATGTATATTGTTTATGCTGATTGTTTCAGTTGTAATGTGTTACCTATTGTATGCATGTATATTGTTTATGCTGATTGTTACAGTTGTAATGTGTTACCTATTGTATGCATGTATATTGTTTATGCTGATTGTTACTGTTGTAATGTGTTACCTATTGTATGCATGTATATTGTTTATGCTGATTGTTACAGTTGTAATGTGTTACCTATTGTATGCATGTATATTGTTTATGCTGATTGTTACAGTTGTAATGTGTTACCTATTGTATGCATGTATATTGTTTATGCTGATTGTTACAGTTGTAATGTGTTACCTATTGTATGCATGTATATTGTGTATGTTGATTGTTACAGTTGTAAAGTGTTACCTATTGTATGCATGTATATGGTTTATGCTGATTGTTACAGTTGTAATGTGTTACCTATTGTATGCATGTATATTGTTTATGCTGCTTGTTACAGTTGTAATGTGTTACCTATTGTATGCATGTATATTGTTTATGCTGATTGTTACAGTTGTAATGTGTTACCTATTGTATGCATGTATATTGTATATGTTGATTGTTACAGTTGTAATGTGTTACCTATTGTATGCATGTATATAGTTTATGCTGATTGTTACAGTTGTAATGTGTTACCTATTGTATGCATGTATATTGTTTATGTTGATTGTTACAGTTGTAATGTGTTACCTATTGTATGCATGTATATTGTCTATGCTGATTGTTACAGTTGTAATGTGTTACCTATTGTATGCATGTATATTGTTTATGCTGATTGTTACAGTTGTAATGTGTTACCTATTGTATGCATGTATATTGTTTATGCTGATTGTTACAGTTGTAATGTGTTACCTATTGTATGCATGTATATTGTTTATGCTGATTGTTACAGTTGTAATGTGTTACCTATTGTATGCATGTATATTGTTTATGCTGATTGTTACAGTTTTAATGTGTTACCTATTGTAAGCATGTATATTGTTTATGTTGATTGTTACAGTTGCAATGTGTTACCTATTGTATGCATGTATATTGTTTATGCTGATTGTTACAGTTGTAATGTGTTACCTATTGTATGCATGTATATTGTTTATGCTGATTGTTACAGTTGTAATGTGTTACCTATTGTATGCATGTATATTGTTTATGCTGATTGTTACAGTTGTAATGTGTACCTATTGTATGCATGTATATTGTTTATGTTGATTGTTACAGTTGCAATGTGTTACCTATTGTATGCATGTATATTTTTTATGCTGATTGTTACAGTTGTAATGTGTTACCTATTGTATGCATGTATATTGTGTATGTTGATTGTTACGGTTGTAATGTGTTACCTATTGTATGCATATATATTGTTTATGTTGATTGTTACAGTTGTAATGTGTTACCTATTGTATGCATATATATTGTTTATGCTGATTGTTACAGTTGTAATGTGTTACCTATTGAATGCATGTATATTGTTTATGCTGATTGTTACAGTTGTAATGTGTTACCTATTGTACGCATGTATATTGTTTATGTTGATTGTTACAGTTGTAAAGTGTTACCTATTGTATGCATGTATATGGTTTATGCTGATTGTTACAGTTGTAATGTGTTACCTATTGTATGCATGTATATTGTTTATGCTGCTTGTTACAGTTGTAATGTGTTACCTATTGTATGCATGTATATTGTTTATGCTGATTGTTACAGTTGTAATGTGTTACCTATTGTATGCATGTATATTGTGTATGTTGATTGTTACGGTTGTAATGTGTTACCTATTGTATGCATGTATATTGTTTATGCTGATTGTTACAGTTGTAATGTGTTACCTATTGTATGCATGTATATTGTTTATGCTTATTGTTACAGTTGTAATGTGTTACCTATTGTATGCATGTATATTGTTTATTTTGATTGTTACAGTTGTAATGTGTTACCCATTGTAAGCATGTATATTGTTTATGTTGATTGTTACAGTTGCAATGTGTTACCTATTGTATGCATGTATATTGTTTATGCTGATTGTTACAGTTGTAACGTGTTACCTATTGTATGCATGTATATGGTTTATGCTTATTGTTACAGTTGTAATGTGTTACCTATTGTATGCATGTATATTGTTTATGCTGATTGTTACAGTAGTAATGTGTTACCTATTGTATGCATGTATATTGTTTATGCTGATTGTTACAGATGTAATGTGTTACCTATTGTATGCATGTATATTGTTTATGCTGATTATTACAGTTGTAATGTGTTACCTATTGTATACATGTATATGGTTTATGCTGATTGTTACAGTTGTAATGTGTTACCTATTGTATGCATGTATATTGTTTATGCTGATTGTTACAGTTGTAATGTGTTACCTGTTGTATGCATGTATATTGTTTATGCTGATTGTTACAGTTGTAATGTGTTACCTATTGTATGCATGTATATTGTTTATGCTGATTGTTACAGATGTAATGTGTTACCTATTGTATACATGTAGCCTATATTGTTTATGCTTATTGTTACAGTTGTAATGTGTTACCTATTGTATGCATGTATATTGTTTATGCTGATTGTTACAGTTGTAATGTGTTACCTATTGTATGCATGTATATTGTTTATGCTGATTGTTACAGTTGTAATGTGTTACCTATTGTATGCATGTATGTTGTTTATGCTGATTGTTACAGTTGTAATGTGTTACCTATTGTATGCATGTATATTGTTTATGCTGATTGTTACAGTTGTAATGTGTTACCTATTGTATGCATGTATATTGTTTATGTTGATTGTTACAGTTGAAATATGTTACCTATTGTATGCATGTATATTGTTTATGCTGATTGTTACAGTTGTAATGTGTTACCTATTGTATGCATGTATATTGTTTATGCTGATTGTTACAGTTGCAATGTGTTACCTATTGTATGCATGTATATGGTTTATGTTGATTGTTACAGTTGTAATATGTTACCTATTGTATGCATGTATATTGTTTATGCTGATTGTTACAGTTGTAATATGTTACCTATTGTATGCATGTATATTGTTTATGCTGATTGTAACCGTTGTAATGTGTTACCTATTGTATGCATGTATATTGTTTATGCTGATTGTTACAGTTGTAATGTGTTACCTATTGTATGCATGTATATTGTTTATGCTGATTGTTACAGTTGTAATGTGTTACCTATTGTATGCATGTATATTGTTTATGCTGATTGTTACAGTTGTAATGTGTTACCTATTGTATGCATGTATATTGTTTATGCTGATTGTTGCAGTTGTAATGTTTTACCTATTGTATGCATGTATATTGTTTATGCTGATTGTTACAGTTGTAATGTGTTACCTATTGTATGCATGTATATTGTTTATGCTGATTGTTACAGTTGTAATGTGTTACCTATTGTATGCATGTATATTGTTTATGCTGATTGTTACCGTTGTAATGTGTTACCTATTGTATGCATGTATATTGTTTATGCTGATTGTTTCAGTTGTAATGTGTTACCTATTGTATGCATGTATATTGTTTATGCTGATTGTTACAGTTGTAATGTGTTACCTATTGTATGCATGTATATTGTTTATGCTGATTGTTACAGTTGTAATGTGTTACCTATTGTATGTATGTATATTGTTTATGCTGATTGTTACAGTTGAAATGTGTTACCTATTGTATGCATGTATATTGTTTATGCTGATTGTTACAGTTGTAATGTGTTACCTATTGTATGCATGTATATTGTTTATGCTGATTGTTACAGTTGTAATGTGTTACCTATTGTATGCATGTATATTGTGTATGTTGATTGTTACAGTTGTAAAGTGTTACCTATTGTATGCATGTATATGGTTTATGCTGATTGTTACAGTTGTAATGTGTTACCTATTGTATGCATGTATATTGTTTATGCTGATTGTTATAGTTGTAATGTGTTACCTATTGTATGCATGTATATTGTTTATGCTGATTGTTACAGTTGTAATGTGTTACCTATTGTATGCATGTATATTGTTTATGCTGATTGTTACAGTTGTAATGTGTTACCTATTGTATGCATGTATATTGTTTATGCTGATTGTTACAGTTGTAATGTGTTACCTATTGTATGCATGTATATTGTTTATGCTGATTGTTACAGTTGTAATGTGTTACCTATTGTATGCATGTATATTGTTTATGCTGATTGTTACAGTTGTAATGTGTTACCTATTGTATGCATGTATATTGTTTATGCTGATTGTTACAGTTTTAATGTGTTACCTATTGTATGCATGTAAATTGTTTATGCTGATTGTTACAGTTGTAATGTGTTACCTATTGTATGCATGTATATTGTTTATGCTGATTGTTACAGTTGTAATGTGTTACCTATTGTATGAATGTATATTGTTTATGTTGATTGTTACAGTTGTAATGTGTTACCTATTGTAAGCATGTATATTGTTTATGTTGATTGTTACAGTTGCAATGTGTTACCTATTGTATGCATGTATATTGTTTATGCTTATTGTTACAGTTGTAATGTGTTACCTATTGTATGCATGTATATTGTTTATGCTGATTGTTACAGTTGTAATGTGTTACCTATTGTATGCATGTATATTGTTTATGCTGATTGTTACAGTTGAAATGTGTTACCTATTGTATGCATGTATATTGTGTATGTTGATTGTTACAGTTGTAATGTGTTACCTATTGTATGCATGTATATTGTTTATGCTGATTGTTACAGTTGTAATGTGTTACCTATTGTATGCATGTATATGGTTTATGCTGATTGTTACAGTTGTAATGTGTTACCTATTGTAAGCATGTATATTGTTTATGCTGATTGTTACAGTTGTAATGTGTTACCTATTGTATGCATGTATATTGTTTATGCTGATTGTTACAGTTGTAATGTGTTACCTATTGTATGCATGTATATTGTTTATGCTGATTGTTACAGTTGTAATGTGTTACCTATTGTATGCATGTATATTGTTTATGCTGATTGTTACAGTTGTAATGTGTTACCTATTGTATGCATGTATATTGTTTATGCTGATTGTTACAGTTGTAATGTGTTACCTATTGTATGCATGTATATTGTTTATGCTGATTGTTACAGTTGTAATGTGTTACCTATTGTATGCATGTATGTTGTTTATGCTGATTGTTACAGTTGTAATGTGTTACCTATTGTATGCATGTATATTGTTTATGTTGATTGTTACAGTTGTAATGTGTTACCTATTGTATGCATGTATATTGTTTATGCTTATTGTTACAGTTGTCATGTGTTACCTATTGTATGCATGTATATTGTTTATGTTGATTGTTACAGTTGTAATGTGTTACCCATTGTATGCATGTATATTGTTTATGTTGATTGTTACAGTTGCAATGTGTTACCTATTGTATGCATGTATATTGTTTATGCTGATTGTTACAGTTGTAACGTGTTACCTATTGTATGCATGTATATGGTTTATGCTGATTGTTACAGTTGTAATGTGTTACCTATTGTATGCATGTATATTGTTTATGCTGATTGTTACAGTTGTAATGTGTTACCTATTGTATGCATCAATATTGTTTATGCTGATTGTTACAGATGTAATGTGTTACCTATTGTATGCATGTATATTGTTTATGCTGATTGTTACAGTTGTAATGTGTTACCTATTGTATACATGTATATGGTTTATGCTGATTGTTACAGATGTAATGTGTTACCTATTGTATGCATGTATATTGTTTATGCTGATTGTTACAGTTGTAATGTGTTACCTATTGTATACATGTATATTGTTTATGCTGATTGTTACAGTTGTAATGTGTTACCTATTGTATGCATGTATATTGTTTGTGCTGATTGTTACAGATGTAATGTGTTACCTATTGTATGCATGTATATTGTTTATGCTTATTGTTACAGTTGTAATGTGTTACCTATTGTATGCATGTATATTGTTTATGCTGATTGTTACAGTTGTAATGTGTTACCTATTGTATGCATGTATATTGTTTATGCTGATTGTTACAGTTGTAATGTGTTACCTATTGTATGCATGTATATTGTTTATGCTGATTGTTACAGTTGTAATGTGTTACCTATTGTATGCATGTATATTGTTTATGCTGATTGTTACAGTTGTAATTTGTTACCTATTGTATGCATGTATATTGTTTATGCTGATTGTTACAGATGTAATGTGTTACCTATTGTATACATGTATATTGTTTATGCTTATTGTTACAGTTGTAATGTGTTACCTATTGTATGCATGTATATTGTTTATGCTGATTGTTACAGTTGTAATGTGTTACCTATTGTATGCATGTATATTGTTTATGCTGATTGTTACAGTTGTAATGTGTTACCTATTGTATGCATGTATGTTGTTTATGCTGATTGTTACAGTTGTAATGTGTTACCTATTGTATGCATGTATATTGTTTATGCTGATTGTTACAGTTGTAATGTGTTACCTATTGTATGCATGTATATTGTTTATGTTGATTGTTACAGTTGTAATATGTTACCTATTGTATGCATGTATATTGTTTATGCTGATTGTTACAGTTGTAATGTGTTACCTATTGTATGCATGTATATTGTTTATGCTGATTGTTACAGTTGCAATGTGTTACCTATTGTATGCATGTATATGGTTTATGTTGATTGTTACAGTTGTAATATGTTACCTATTGTATGCATGTATATTGTTTATGCTGATTGTTACAGTTGTAATGTGTTACCTATTTTATGCATGTATATTGTTTATGCTGATTGTTACCGTTGTAATGTGTTACCTATTGTATGCATGTATATTGTTTATGCTGATTGTTACAGTTGTAATGTGTTACCTATTGTATGCATGTATATTGTTTATGCTGATTGTTACAGTTGTAATGTGTTACCTATTGTATGCATGTATATTGTTTATGCTGATTGTTACAGTTGTAATGTGTTACCTATTGTATGCATGTATATTGATTATGCTTATTGTTACAGTTGTAATGTGTTACCTATTGTATGCATGTATATGGTTTATGCTGATTGTTACAGTTGTAATGTGTTACCTATTGTATGCATGTATATTGTTTATGCTGATTGTTACAGTTGTAATGTGTTACCTATTGTATGCATGTATATTGTTTATGCTGATTGTTACCGTTGTAATGTGTTACCTATTGTATGCATGTATATTGTTTATGCTGATTGTTTCAGTTGTAATGTGTTACCTATTGTATGCATGTATATTGTTTATGCTGATTGTTACAGTTGTAATGTGTTACCTATTGTATGCATGTATATTGTTTATGCTGATTGTTACAGTTGTAATGTGTTACCTATTGTATGCATGTATATTGTTTATGCTGATTGTTACAGTTGTAATGTGTTACCTATTGTATGCATGTATATTGTTTATGCTGATTGTTACAGTTGTAATGTGTTACCTATTGTATGCATGTATATTGTTTATGCTGATTGTTACAGTTGTAATGTGATACCTATTGTATGCATGTATATTGTGTATGTTGATTGTTACAGTTGTAAAGTGTTACCTATTGTATGCATGTATATGGTTTATGCTGATTGTTACAGTTGTAATGTGTTACCTATTGTATGCATGTATATTGTTTATGCTGATTGTTACAGTTGTAATGTGTTACCTATTGTATGCATGTATATTGTTTATGCTGATTGTTACAGTTGTAATGTGTTACCTATTGTATGCATGTATATTGTATATGTTGATTGTTACAGTTGTAATGTGTTACCTATTGTATGCATGTATATAGTTTATGCTGATTGTTACAGTTGTAATGTGTTACCTATTGTATGCATGTATATTGTTTATGTTGATTGTTACAGTTGTAATGTGTTACCTATTGTATGCATGTATATTGTTTATGCTGATTGTTACAGTTGTAATGTGTTACCTATTGTATGCATGTATATTGTTTATGCTGATTGTTACAGTTGTAATGTGTTACCTATTGTATGCATGTATATTGTTTATGCTGATTGTTACAGTTGTAATGTGTTACCTATTGTATGCATGTATATTGTTTATGCTGATTGTTACAGTTGTAATGTGTTACCTATTGTATGCATGTATATTGTTTATGCTGATTGTTACAGTTTTAATGTGTTACCTATTGTAAGCATGTATATTGTTTATGTTGATTGTTACAGTTGCAATGTGTTACCTATTGTATGCATGTATATTGTTTATGCTGATTGTTACAGTTGTAATGTGTTACCTATTGTATGCATGTATATTGTTTATGCTGATTGTTACAGTTGTAATGTGTTACCTATTGTATGCATGTATATTGTTTATGCTGATTGTTACAGTTGTAATGTGTTACCTATTGTATGCATGTATATTGTATATGTTGATTTTTACAGTTGTAATGTGTTACCTATTGTATGCATGTATATTGTTTATGCTGATTATTACAGTTGTAATGTGTTACCTATTGTATACATGTATATGGTTTATGCTGATTGTTACAGTTGTAATGTGTTACCTATTGTATGCATGTATATTGTTTATGCTGATTGTTACAGTTGTAATGTGTTACCTGTTGTATGCATGTATATTGTTTATGCTGATTGTTACAGTTGTAATGTGTTACCTATTGTATGCATGTATATTGTTTATGCTGATTGTTACAGATGTAATGTGTTACCTATTGTATACATGTAGCCTATATTGTTTATGCTTATTGTTACAGGTGTAATGTGTTACCTATTGTATGCATGTATATTGTTTATGCTGATTGTTACAGTTGTAATGTGTTACCTATTGTATGCATGTATATTGTTTATGCTGATTGTTACAGTTGTAATGTGTTACCTATTGTATGCATGTATGTTGTTTATGCTGATTGTTACAGTTGTAATGTGTTACCTATTGTATGCATGTATATTGTTAAGCTGATTGTTACAGTTGTAATGTGTTACCTATTGTATGCATGTATATTGTTTATGTTGATTGTTACAGTTGAAATATGTTACCTATTGTATGCATGTATATTGTTTATGCTGATTGTTACAGTTGTAATGTGTTACCTATTGTATGCATGTATATTGTTTATGCTGATTGTTACAGTTGCAATGTGTTACCTATTGTATGCATGTATATGGTTTATGTTGATTGTTACAGTTGTAATATGTTACCTATTGTATGCATGTATATTGTTTATGCTGATTGTTACAGTTGTAATATGTTACCTATTGTATGCATGTATATTGTTTATGCTGATTGTAACCGTTGTAATGTGTTACCTATTGTATGCATGTATATTGTTTATGCTGATTGTTACAGTTGTAATGTGTTACCTATTGTATGCATGTATATTGTTTATGCTGATTGTTACAGTTGTAATGTGTTACCTATTGTATGCATGTATATTGTTTATGCTGATTGTTACAGTTGTAATGTGTTACCTATTGTATGCATGTATATTGTTTATGCTGATTGTTACAGTTGTAATGTTTTACCTATTGTATGCATGTATATTGTTTATGCTGATTGTTACAGTTGTAATGTGTTACCTATTGTATGCATGTATATTGTTTATGCTGATTGTTACAGTTGTAATGTGTTACCTATTGTATGCATGTATATTGTTTATGCTGATTGTTACCGTTGTAATGTGTTACCTATTGTATGCATGTATATTGTTTATGCTGATTGTTTCAGTTGTAATGTGTTACCTATTGTATGCATGTATATTGTTTATGCTGATTGTTACAGTTGTAATGTGTTACCTATTGTATGCATGTATATTGTTTATGCTGATTGTTACAGTTGTAATGTGTTACCTATTGTATGTATGTATATTGTTTATGCTGATTGTTACAGTTGAAATGTGTTACCTATTGTATGCATGTATATTGTTTATGCTGATTGTTACAGTTGTAATGTGTTACCTATTGTATGCATGTATATTGTTTATGCTGATTGTTACAGTTGTAATGTGTTACCTATTGTATGCATGTATATTGTGTATGTTGATTGTTACAGTTGTAAAGTGTTACCTATTGTATGCATGTATATGGTTTATGCTGATTGTTACAGTTGTAATGTGTTACCTATTGTATGCATGTATATTGTTTATGCTGATTGTTATAGTTGTAATGTGTTACCTATTGTATGCATGTATATTGTTTATGCTGATTGTTACAGTTGTAATGTGTTACCTATTGTATGCATGTATATTGTTTATGCTGATTGTTACAGTTGTAATGTGTTACCTATTGTATGCATGTATATTGTTTATGCTGATTGTTACAGTTGTAATGTGTTACCTATTGTATGCATGTATATTGTTTATGCTGATTGTTACAGTTGTAATGTGTTACCTATTGTATGCATGTATATTGTTTATGCTGATTGTTACAGTTGTAATGTGTTACCTATTGTATGCATGTATATTGTTTATGCTGATTGTTACAGTTTTAATGTGTTACCTATTGTATGCATGTAAATTGTTTATGCTGATTGTTACAGTTGTAATGTGTTACCTATTGTATGCATGTATATTGTTTATGCTGATTGTTACAGTTGTAATGTGTTACCTATTGTATGAATGTATATTGTTTATGTTGATTGTTACAGTTGTAATGTGTTACCTATTGTAAGCATGTATATTGTTTATGTTGATTGTTACAGTTGCAATGTGTTACCTATTGTATGCATGTATATTGTTTATGCTTATTGTTACAGTTGTAATGTGTTACCTATTGTATGCATGTATATTGTTTATGCTGATTGTTACAGTTGTAATGTGTTACCTATTGTATGCATGTATATTGTTTATGCTGATTGTTACAGTTGAAATGTGTTACCTATTGTATGCATGTATATTGTGTATGTTGATTGTTACAGTTGTAATGTGTTACCTATTGTATGCATGTATATTGTTTATGCTGATTGTTACAGTTGTAATGTGTTACCTATTGTATGCATGTATATGGTTTATGCTGATTGTTACAGTTGTAATGTGTTACCTATTGTAAGCATGTATATTGTTTATGCTGATTGTTACAGTTGTAATGTGTTACCTATTGTATGCATGTATATTGTTTATGCTGATTGTTACAGTTGTAATGTGTTACCTATTGTATGCATGTATATTGTTTATGCTGATTGTTACAGTTGTAATGTGTTACCTATTGTATGCATGTATATTGTTTATGCTGATTGTTACAGTTGTAATGTGTTACCTATTGTATGCATGTATATTGTTTTTGCTGATTGTTACAGTTGTAATGTGTTACCTATTGTATGCATGTATATTGTTTATGCTGATTGTTACAGTTGTAATGTGTTACCTATTGTATGCATGTATGTTGTTTATGCTGATTTTACAGTTGTAATGTGTTACCTATTGTATGCATGTATATTGTTTATGTTGATTGTTACAGTTGTAATGTGTTACCTATTGTATGCATGTATATTGTTTATGCTTATTGTTACAGTTGTCATGTGTTACCTATTGTATGCATGTATATTGTTTATGTTGATTGTTACAGTTGTAATGTGTTACCCATTGTATGCATGTATATTGTTTATGTTGATTGTTACAGTTGCAATGTGTTACCTATTGTATGCATGTATATTGTTTATGCTGATTGTTACAGTTGTAACGTGTTACCTATTGTATGCATGTATATGGTTTATGCTGATTGTTACAGTTGTAATGTGTTACCTATTGTATGCATGTATATTGTTTATGCTGATTGTTACAGTTGTAATGTGTTACCTATTGTATGCATCAATATTGTTTATGCTGATTGTTACAGATGTAATGTGTTACCTATTGTATGCATGTATATTGTTTATGCTGATTGTTACAGTTGTAATGTGTTACCTATTGTATACATGTATATGGTTTATGCTGATTGTTACAGATGTAATGTGTTACCTATTGTATGCATGTATATTGTTTATGCTGATTGTTACAGTTGTAATGTGTTACCTATTGTATACATGTATATTGTTTATGCTGATTGTTACAGTTGTAATGTGTTACCTATTGTATGCATGTATATTGTTTGTGCTGATTGTTACAGATGTAATGTGTTACCTATTGTATGCATGTATATTGTTTATGCTTATTGTTACAGTTGTAATGTGTTACCTATTGTATGCATGTATATTGTTTATGCTGATTGTTACAGTTGTAATGTGTTACCTATTGTATGCATGTATATTGTTTATGCTGATTGTTACAGTTGTAATGTGTTACCTATTGTATGCATGTATATTGTTTATGCTGATTGTTACAGTTGTAATGTGTTACCTATTGTATGCATGTATATTGTTTATGCTGATTGTTACAGTTGTAATTTGTTACCTATTGTATGCATGTATATTGTTTATGCTGATTGTTACAGATGTAATGTGTTACCTATTGTATACATGTATATTGTTTATGCTTATTGTTACAGTTGTAATGTGTTACCTATTGTATGCATGTATATTGTTTATGCTGATTGTTACAGTTGTAATGTGTTACCTATTGTATGCATGTATATTGTTTATGCTGATTGTTACAGTTGTAATGTGTTACCTATTGTATGCATGTATGTTGTTTATGCTGATTGTTACAGTTGTAATGTGTTACCTATTGTATGCATGTATATTGTTTATGCTGATTGTTACAGTTGTAATGTGTTACCTATTGTATGCATGTATATTGTTTATGTTGATTGTTACAGTTGTAATATGTTACCTATTGTATGCATGTATATTGTTTATGCTGATTGTTACAGTTGTAATGTGTTACCTATTGTATGCATGTATATTGTTTATGCTGATTGTTACAGTTGCAATGTGTTACCTATTGTATGCATGTATATGGTTTATGTTGATTGTTACAGTTGTAATATGTTACCTATTGTATGCATGTATATTGTTTATGCTGATTGTTACAGTTGTAATGTGTTACCTATTTTATGCATGTATATTGTTTATGCTGATTGTTACCGTTGTAATGTGTTACCTATTGTATGCATGTATATTGTTTATGCTGATTGTTACAGTTGTAATGTGTTACCTATTGTATGCATGTATATTGTTTATGCTGATTGTTACAGTTGTAATGTGTTACCTATTGTATGCATGTATATTGATTATGCTTATTGTTACAGTTGTAATGTGTTACCTATTGTATGCATGTATATGGTTTATGCTGATTGTTACAGTTGTAATGTGTTACCTATTGTATGCATGTATATTGTTTATGCTGATTGTTACAGTTGTAATGTGTTACCTATTGTATGCATGTATATTGTTTATGCTGATTGTTACCGTTGTAATGTGTTACCTATTGTATGCATGTATATTGTTTATGCTGATTGTTTCAGTTGTAATGTGTTACCTATTGTATGCATGTATATTGTTTATGCTGATTGTTACAGTTGTAATGTGTTACCTATTGTATGCATGTATATTGTTTATGCTGATTGTTACAGTTGTAATGTGTTACCTATTGTATGCATGTATATTGTTTATGCTGATTGTTACAGTTGTAATGTGTTACCTATTGTATGCATGTATATTGTTTATGCTGATTGTTACAGTTGTAATGTGTTACCTATTGTATGCATGTATATTGTTTATGCTGATTGTTACAGTTCTAATGTGATACCTATTGTATGCATGTATATTGTGTATGTTGATTGTTACAGTTGTAAAGTGTTACCTATTGTATGCATGTATATGGTTTATGCTGATTGTTACAGTTGTAATGTGTTACCTATTGTATGCATGTATATTGTTTATGCTGATTGTTACAGTTGTAATGTGTTACCTATTGTATGCATGTATATTGTTTATGCTGATTGTTACAGTTGTAATGTGTTACCTATTGTATGCATGTATATTGTATATGTTGATTGTTACAGTTGTAATGTGTTACCTATTGTATGCATGTATATAGTTTATGCTGATTGTTACAGTTGTAATGTGTTACCTATTGTATGCATGTATATTGTTTATGTTGATTGTTACAGTTGTAATGTGTTACCTATTGTATGCATGTATATTGTTTATGCTGATTGTTACAGTTGTAATGTGTTACCTATTGTATGCATGTATATTGTTTATGCTGATTGTTACAGTTGTAATGTGTTACCTATTGTATGCATGTATATTGTTTATGCTGATTGTTACAGTTGTAATGTGTTACCTATTGTATGCATGTATATTGTTTATGCTGATTGTTACAGTTGTAATGTGTTACCTATTGTATGCATGTATATTGTTTATGCTGATTGTTACAGTTTTAATGTGTTACCTATTGTAAGCATGTATATTGTTTATGTTGATTGTTACAGTTGCAATGTGTTACCTATTGTATGCATGTATATTGTTTATGCTGATTGTTACAGTTGTAATGTGTTACCTATTGTATGCATGTATATTGTTTATGCTGATTGTTACAGTTGTAATGTGTTACCTATTGTATGCATGTATATTGTTTATGCTGATTGTTACAGTTGTAATGTGTTACCTATTGTATGCATGTATATTGTATATGTTGATTTTTACAGTTGTAATGTGTTACCTATTGTATGCATGTATATGGTTTATGCTGATTGTTACAGTTGTAATGTGTTACCTATTGTATGCATGTATATTGTTTATGTTGATTGTTACAGTTGTAATGTGTTACCTATTGTATGCATGTATATTGTTTATGCTGATTGTTACAGTTGTAATGTGTTACCTATTGTATGCATGTATATTGTTTATGCTGATTGTTACAGTTGTAATGTGTTACCTATTGTATGCATGTATATTGTTTATGCTGATTGTTACAGTTGTAATGTGTTACCTATTGTATGCATGTATATTGTTTATGCTGATTGTTACAGTTGTAATGTGTTACCTATTGTATGCAAGTATATTGTTTATGCTGATTGTTACAGTTTTAATGTGTTACCTATTGTATGCATGTATATTGTTTATGCTGATTGTTACAGTTGTAATGTGTTACCTATTGTATGCATGTATATTGTTTATGCTGATTGTTACAGTTGTAATGTGTTACCTATTGTATGAATGAATATTGTTTATGTTGATTGTTACAGTTGTAATGTGTTACCTATTGTAAGCATGTATATTGTTTATGTTGATTGTTACAGTTGCAATGTGTTACCTATTGTATGCATGTATATTGTTTATGCTGATTGTTACAGTTGTAATGTGTTACCTATTGTATGCATGTATATTGTTTATGCTGATTGTTACAGTTGTAATGTGTTACCTATTGTATGCATGGATATTGTTTATGCTGATTGTTACAGTTGTAATGTGTTACCTATTGTATGCATGTATATTGTTTATGCTGATTGTTACAGTTGTAATGTGTTACCTATTGTATGCATGTATATTGTTTATGCTGATTGTTACAGTTGTAATGTGTTACCTATTGTATGCATGTATATTGTTTATGCTGATTGTTACAGTTGTAACGTGTTACCTATTGTATGCATGTATATGTTTTATGCTGATTGTTACAGTTGTAATGTGTCACCTATTGTATGCATGTATATTGTTTATGCTGATTGTTACAGTTGTAATGTGTTACCTATTGTATGCATGTATATTGTTTATGCTGATTGTTACAGTTGTAATGTGTTACCTATTGTATGCATGTATATTGTTTATGCTGATTGTTACAGTTGTAATGTGTTACCTATTGTATGCATGTATGTTGTTTATGCTGATTGTTACAGTTGTAATGTGTTACCTATTGTATGCATGTATATGGTTTATGTTGATTGTTACAGTTGTAATGTGTTACCTATTGTATGCATGTATATTGTTTATGCTGATTGTTACAGTTGTAATGTGTTACCTATTGTATGCATGTATATTGTTTATGCTGATTGTTACCGTTGTAAAGTGTTACCTATTGTATGCATGTATATTGTTTATGCTGATTGTTTCAGTTGTAATGTGTTACCTATTGTATGCATGTATATTGTTTATGCTGATTGTTACAGTTGTAATGTGTTACCTATTGTATGCATGTATATTGTGTATGTTGATTGTTACAGTTGTAATGTGTTACCTATTGTATGCATGTATATTGTTTATGCTGATTGTTACAGTTGTAATGTGTTACCTATTGTATGCATGTATATTGTTTATGCTGATTGTTACAGTTGTAATGTGTTACCTATTGTAAGCATGTATATTGTTTATGCTGATTGTTACAGTTGTAATGTGTTACCTATTGTATGCATGTATATTGTTTATGCTGATTGTTACAGTTGTAATGTGTTACCTATTGTATGCATGTATATTGTTTATGCTGATTGTTACAGTTGTAATGTGTTACCTATTGTATGCATGTATATTGTTTATGCTGATTGTTACAGTTGTAATGTGTTACCTATTGTATGCATGTATATTGTTTATGCTGATTTTTACAGTTGTAATGTGTTACCTATTGTATGCATGTATATTGTTTATGCTAATTGTTACAGTTGTAATGTATTACCTATTGTATGCATGTATGTTGTTTATGCTGATTGTTACAGTTGAAATGTGTTACCTATTGTATGCATGTATATTGTTTATGTTGATTGTTACAGTTGTAATGTGTTACCTATTGTATGCATGTATATTGTTTATGCTTATTGTTACAGTTGTAATGTGTTACCTATTGTATGCATGTATATTGTTTATGTTGATTGTTACAGTTGTAATGTGTTACCCATTGTATGCATGTATATTGTTTATGTTGATTGTTACAGTTGCAATGTGTTACCTATTGTATGCATGTATATTGTTTATGCTGATTGTTACAGTTGTAACGTGTTACCTATTGTATGCATGTATATGGTTTATGCTGATTGTTACAGTTGTAATGTGTTACCTATTGTATGCATGTATATTGTTTATGCTGATTGTTACAGTTGTAATGTGTTACCTATTGTATGCATGTATATTGTTTATGCTGATTGTTACAGATGTAATGTGTTACCTATTGTATGCATGTATATTGTTTATGCTGATTGTTACAGTTGTAATGTGTTACCTTTTGTGTACATGTATATGGTTTATGCTGATTGTTACAGATGTAATGTGTTACCTATTGTATGCATGTATATTGTTTATGCTGATTGTTACAGTTGTAATGTGTTACCTATTGTATACATGTATATTGTTTATGCTGATTGTTACAGTTGTAATGTGTTACCTATTGTATGCATGTATATTGTTTGTGCTGATTGTTACAGATGTAGTGTGTTACCTATTGTATACATGTATATTGTTTATGCTTATTGTTACAGTTGTAATGTGTTACCTATTGTATGCATGTATATTGTTTATGCTGATTGTTACAGTTGTAATGTGTTACCTATTGTATACATGTATATTGTTTATGCTGATTGTTACAGTTGTAATGTGTTACCTATTGTATGCATGTATGTTGTTTATGCTGATTGTTACAGTTGTAATGTGTTACCTATTGTATGCATGTATATTGTTTATGCTGATTGTTACAGTTGTAATGTGTTACCTATTGTATGCATGTATATTGTTTATGTTGATTGTTACAGTTGTAATATGTTACCTATTGTATGCATGTATATTGTTTATGCTGATTGTTACAGTTGTAATGTGTTACCTATTGTATGCATGTATATTGTTTATGCTGATTGTTACAGTTGCAATGTGTTACCTATTGTATGCATGTATATGGTTTATGTTGATTGTTACAGTTGTAATATATTACCTATTGTATGCATGTATATTGTTTATGCTGATTGTTACAGTTGTAATGTGTTACCTATTGTATGCATGTATATTGTTTATGCTGATTGTTACCGTTGTAATGTGTTACCTATTGTATGCATGTATATTGTTTATGCTGATTGTTACAGTTGTAATGTGTTACCTATTGTATGCATGTATATTGTTTATGCTGATTGTTACAGTTGTAATGTGTTACCTATTGTATGCATTTATATTGTTTATGCTGATTGTTACAGTTGTAATGTGTTACCTATTGTATGCATGTATATTGTTTATGCTGATTGTTACAGTTGTAATGTGTTACCTATTGTATGCATGTATATTGTTTATGCTGATTGTTACAGTTGTAATGTGTTACCTATTGTATGCATGTATATTGTTTATGCTGATTGTTACAGTTGTAATGTGTTACCTATTGTATGCATGTATATTGTGTATGTTGATTGTTACAGTTGTAAAGTGTTACCTATTGTATGCATGTATATGGTTTATGCTGATTGTTACAGTTGTAATGTGTTACCTATTGTATGCATGTATATTGTTTATGCTGATTGTTACAGTTGTAATGTGTTACCTATTGTATGCATGTATATGGTTTATGCTGATTGTTACAGTTGTAATGTGTTACCTATTGTATGCATGTATATTGTTTATGCTGATTGTTACAGTTGTAATGTGTTACCTATTGTATGCATGTATATTGTATATGTTGATTGTTACAGTTGTAATGTGTTACCTACTGTATGCATGTATATAGTTTATGCTGATTGTTACAGTTGTAATGTGTTACCTATTGTATGCATGTATATTGTTTATGTTGATTGTTACAGTTGTAATGTGTTACCTATTGTTTGCATGTATATTGTTTATGCTGATTGTTACAGTTGTAATGTGTTACCTATTGTATGCATGTATATTGTTTATGCTGATTGTTACAGTTGTAATGTGTTACCTATTGTATGCATGTATATTGTTTATGCTGATTTTTACAGTTGTAATGTGTTACCTATTGTATGCATGTATATTGTTTATGCTGATTGTTACTGTTCTAATGTGTTACCTATTGTATGCATGTATATTGTTTATGCTGATTGTTACAGTATTAATGTGTTACCTATTGTATGCATGTATATTGTTTATGCTGATTGTTACAGTTGTAATGTGTTACCTATTGTATGCATGTATATTGTTTATGCTGATTGTTACAGTTGTAATGTGTTACCTATTGTATGCATGTATATTGTTTATGCTGATTGTTACAGTTGTAATGTGTTACCTATTGTATGCATGTATATTGTTTATGCTGATTGTTACAGTTGTAATGTGTTACCTATTGTATGCATGTATATTGTTTATGCTGATTGTTACAGTTGTAATGTGTTACCTATTGTATGCATGTATATTGTTTATGCTGATTGTAACAGTTGCAATGTGTTACCTATTGTATGCATGTATATTGTTTATGCTGATTGTTACAGTTGTAATGTGTTACCTATTGTATGCATGTATATGGTTTATGCTGATTGTTACAGTTGTAATGTGTTACCTATTGTATGCATGTATATTGTTTATGCTGATTGTTACAGTTGTAATGTGTTACCTATTGTATGCATGTATATTGTATATGCTGATTGTTACAGATGTAATGTGTTACCTATTGTATGCATGTATATTTTTTATGCTGATTGTTACAGTTGTAATGTGTTACCTATTGTATGCATGTATATTGTTTATGCTGATTGTTACAGTTGTAATGTGTTACCTATTGTATGCATGTATATTGTTTATGCTGATTGTTACAGTTGTAATGTGTTACCTATTGTATGCATGTATATTGTTTATGCTGATTGTTACAGTTGCAATGTGTTACCTATTGTATGCATGTATATGGTTTATGTTGATTGTTACAGTTGTAATATATTACCTATTGTATGCATGTATATTGTTTATGCTGATTGTTACAGTTGTAATGTGTTACCTATTGTATGCATGTATATTGTTTATGCTGATTGTTACCGTTGTAATGTGTTACCTATTGTATGCATGTATATTGTTTATGCTGATTGTTACAGTTGTAATGTGTTACCTATTGTATGCATGTATATTGTTTATGCTGATTGTTACAGTTGTAATGTGTTACCTATTGTATGCATTTATATTGTTTATGCTGATTGTTACAGTTGTAATGTGTTACCTATTGTATGCATGTATATTGTTTATGCTGATTGTTACAGTTGTAATGTGTTACCTATTGTATGCATGTATATTGTTTATGCTGATTGTTACAGTTGTAATGTGTTACCTATTGTATGCATGTATATTGTTTATGCTGATTGTTACAGTTGTAATGTGTTACCTATTGTATGCATGTATATTGTGTATGTTGATTGTTACAGTTGTAAAGTGTTACCTATTGTATGCATGTATATGGTTTATGCTGATTGTTACAGTTGTAATGTGTTACCTATTGTATGCATGTATATTGTTTATGCTGATTGTTACAGTTGTAATGTGTTACCTATTGTATGCATGTATATGGTTTATGCTGATTGTTACAGTTGTAATGTGTTACCTATTGTATGCATGTATATTGTTTATGCTGATTGTTACAGTTGTAATGTGTTACCTATTGTATGCATGTATATTGTATATGTTGATTGTTACAGTTGTAATGTGTTACCTATTGTATGCATGTATATAGTTTATGCTGATTGTTACAGTTGTAATGTGTTACCTATTGTATGCATGTATATTGTTTATGTTGATTGTTACAGTTGTAATGTGTTACCTATTGTATGCATGTATATTGTTTATGCTGATTGTTACAGTTGTAATGTGTTACCTATTGTATGCATGTATATTGTTTATGCTGATTGTTACAGTTGTAATGTGTTACCTATTGTATGCATGTATATTGTTTATGCTGATTTTTACAGTTGTAATGTGTTACCTATTGTATGCATGTATATTGTTTATGCTGATTGTTACTGTTCTAATGTGTTACCTATTGTATGCATGTATATTGTTTATGCTGATTGTTACAGTATTAATGTGTTACCTATTGTATGCATGTATATTGTTTATGCTGATTGTTACAGTTGTAATGTGTTACCTATTGTATGCATGTATATTGTTTATGCTGATTGTTACAGTTGTAATGTGTTACCTATTGTATGCATGTATATTGTTTATGCTGATTGTTACAGTTGTAATGTGTTACCTATTGTATGCATGTATATTGTTTATGCTGATTGTTACAGTTGTAATGTGTTACCTATTGTATGCATGTATATTGTTTATGCTGATTGTTACAGTTGTAATGTGTTACCTATTGTATGCATGTATATTGTTTATGCTGATTGTAACAGTTGCAATGTGTTACCTATTGTATGCATGTATATTGTTTATGCTGATTGTTACAGTTGTAATGTGTTACCTATTGTATGCATGTATATGGTTTATGCTGATTGTTACAGTTGTAATGTGTTACCTATTGTATGCATGTATATTGTTTATGCTGATTGTTACAGTTGTAATGTGTTACCTATTGTATGCATGTATATTGTATATGCTGATTGTTACAGATGTAATGTGTTACCTATTGTATGCATGTATATTTTTTATGCTGATTGTTACAGTTGTAATGTGTTACCTATTGTATGCATGTATATTGTTTATGCTGATTGTTACAGTTGTAATGTGTTACCTATTGTATGCATGTATATTGTTTATGCTGATTGTTACAGTTGTAATGTGTTACCTATTGTATGCATGTATATTGTTTATGCTGATTGTTACAGTTTTAATGTGTTACCTATTGTATGCATGTATATTGTTTATGCTGATTGTTACAGTTGTAATGTGTTACCTATTGTATGCATGTATATTGTTTATGCTGATTGTTACATTTGTAATGTGTTACCTATTGTATGCAAGTATATTGTTTATGTTGATTGTTACAGTTTTAATGTGTTACCTATTGTAAGCATGTATATTGTTTATGTTGATTGTTACAGTTGTAATGTGTTACCTATTGTATGCATGTATATTGTTTATGCTGATTGTTACAGTTGTAATGTGTTACCTATTGTATGCATGTATATTGTTTATGCTGATTGTTACAGTTGTAATGTGTTACCTATTGTATGCATGTATATTGTTTATGCTGATTGTTACAGTTTTAATGTGTTACCTATTGTAAGCATGTATATTGTTTATGTTGATTGTTACAGTTGCAATGTGTTACCTATTGTATGCATGTATATTGTTTATGCTGATTGTTACAGTTGTAATGTGTTACCTATTGTATGCATGTATATTGTTTATGCTGATTGTTACAGTTGTAATGTGTTACCTATTGTATGCATGTATATTGTTTATGCTGATTGTTACAGTTGTAATGTGTTACCTATTGTATGCATGTATATTGTATATGTTGATTTTTACAGTTGTAATGTGTTACCTATTGTATGCATGTATATGGTTTATGCTGATTGTTACAGTTGTAATGTGTTACCTATTGTATGCATGTATATTGTTTATGTTGATTGTTACAGTTGTAATGTGTTACCTATTGTATGCATGTATATTGTTTATGCTGATTGTTACAGTTGTAATGTGTTACCTATTGTATGCATGTATATTGTTTATGCTGATTGTTACAGTTGTAATGTGTTACCTATTGTATGCATGTATATTGTTTATGCTGATTGTTACAGTTGTAATGTGTTACCTATTGTATGCATGTATATTGTTTATGCTGATTGTTACAGTTGTAATGTGTTACCTATTGTATGCAAGTATATTGTTTATGCTGATTGTTACAGTTTTAATGTGTTACCTATTGTATGCATGTATATTGTTTATGCTGATTGTTACAGTTGTAATGTGTTACCTATTGTATGCATGTATATTGTTTATGCTGATTGTTACAGTTGTAATGTGTTACCTATTGTATGAATGAATATTGTTTATGTTGATTGTTACAGTTGTAATGTGTTACCTATTGTAAGCATGTATATTGTTTATGTTGATTGTTACAGTTGCAATGTGTTACCTATTGTATGCATGTATATTGTTTATGCTGATTGTTACAGTTGTAATGTGTTACCTATTGTATGCATGTATATTGTTTATGCTGATTGTTACAGTTGTAATGTGTTACCTATTGTATGCATGTATATTGTTTATGCTGATTGTTACAGTTGTAATGTGTTACCTATTGTATGCATGTATATTGTTTATGCTGATTGTTACAGTTGTAATGTGTTACCTATTGTATGCATGTATATTGTTTATGCTGATTGTTACAGTTGTAATGTGTTACCTATTGTATGCATGTATATTGTTTATGCTGATTGTTACAGTTGTAACGTGTTACCTATTGTATGCATGTATATGTTTTATGCTGATTGTTACAGTTGTAATGTGTCACCTATTGTATGCATGTATATTGTTTATGCTGATTGTTACAGTTGTAATGTGTTACCTATTGTATGCATGTATATTGTTTATGCTGATTGTTACAGTTGTAATGTGTTACCTATTGTATGCATGTATATTGTTTATGCTGATTGTTACAGTTGTAATGTGTTACCTATTGTATGCATGTATGTTGTTTATGCTGATTGTTACAGTTGTAATGTGTTACCTATTGTATGCATGTATATGGTTTATGTTGATTGTTACAGTTGTAATGTGTTACCTATTGTATGCATGTATATTGTTTATGCTGATTGTTACAGTTGTAATGTGTTACCTATTGTATGCATGTATATTGTTTATGCTGATTGTTACCGTTGTAAAGTGTTACCTATTGTATGCATGTATATTGTTTATGCTGATTGTTTCAGTTGTAATGTGTTACCTATTGTATGCATGTATATTGTTTATGCTGATTGTTACAGTTGTAATGTGTTACCTATTGTATGCATGTATATTGTTTATGCTGATTGTTACAGTTGTTATGAGTTACCTATTGTATGCATGTATATTGTTTATGCTGATTGTTACAGTTGTAATGTGTTACCTATTGTATGCATGTATATTGTGTATGTTGATTGTTACAGTTGTAATGTGTTACCTATTGTATGCATGTATATTGTTTATGCTGATTGTTACAGTTGTAATGTGTTACCTATTGTATGCATGTATATTGTTTATGCTGATTGTTACAGTTGTAATGTGTTACCTATTGTAAGCATGTATATTGTTTATGCTGATTGTTACAGTTGTAATGTGTTACCTATTGTATGCATGTATATTGTTTATGCTGATTGTTACAGTTGTAATGTGTTACCTATTGTATGCATGTATATTGTTTATGCTGATTGTTACAGTTGTAATGTGTTACCTATTGTATGCATGTATATTGTTTATGCTGATTGTTACAGTTGTAATGTGTTACCTATTGTATGCATGTATATTGTTTATGCTGATTTTTACAGTTGTAATGTGTTACCTATTGTATGCATGTATATTGTTTATGCTGATTGTTACAGTTGTAATGTATTACCTATTGTATGCATGTATGTTGTTTATGCTGATTGTTACAGTTGAAATGTGTTACCTATTGTATGCATGTATATTGTTTATGTTGATTGTTACAGTTGTAATGTGTTACCTATTGTATGCATGTATATTGTTTATGCTTATTGTTACAGTTGTAATGTGTTACCTATTGTATGCATGTATATTGTTTATGTTGATTGTTACAGTTGTAATGTGTTACCCATTGTATGCATGTATATTGTTTATGTTGATTGTTACAGTTGCAATGTGTTACCTATTGTATGCATGTATATTGTTTATGCTGATTGTTACAGTTGTAACGTGTTACCTATTGTATGCATGTATATGGTTTATGCTGATTGTTACAGTTGTAATGTGTTACCTATTGTATGCATGTATATTGTTTATGCTGATTGTTACAGTTGTAATGTGTTACCTATTGTATGCATGTATATTGTTTATGCTGATTGTTACAGATGTAATGTGTTACCTATTGTATGCATGTATATTGTTTATGCTGATTGTTACAGTTGTAATGTGTTACCTTTTGTGTACATGTATATGGTTTATGCTGATTGTTACAGATGTAATGTGTTACCTATTGTATGCATGTATATTGTTTATGCTGATTGTTACAGTTGTAATGTGTTACCTATTGTATACATGTATATTGTTTATGCTGATTGTTACAGTTGTAATGTGTTACCTATTGTATGCATGTATATTGTTTGTGCTGATTGTTACAGATGTAGTGTGTTACCTATTGTATACATGTATATTGTTTATGCTTATTGTTACAGTTGTAATGTGTTACCTATTGTATGCATGTATATTGTTTATGCTGATTGTTACAGTTGTAATGTGTTACCTATTGTATACATGTATATTGTTTATGCTGATTGTTACAGTTGTAATGTGTTACCTATTGTATGCATGTATGTTGTTTATGCTGATTGTTACAGTTGTAATGTGTTACCTATTGTATGCATGTATATTGTTTATGCTGATTGTTACAGTTGTTATGAGTTACCTATTGTATGCATGTATATTGTTTATGCTGATTGTTACAGTTGTAATGTGTTACCTATTGTATGCATGTATATTGTGTATGTTGATTGTTACAGTTGTAATGTGTTACCTATTGTATGCATGTATATTGTTTATGCTGATTGTTACAGTTGTAATGTGTTACCTATTGTATGCATGTATATTGTTTATGCTGATTGTTACAGTTGTAATGTGTTACCTATTGTAAGCATGTATATTGTTTATGCTGATTGTTACAGTTGTAATGTGTTACCTATTGTATGCATGTATATTGTTTATGCTGATTGTTACAGTTGTAATGTGTTACCTATTGTATGCATGTATATTGTTTATGCTGATTGTTACAGTTGTAATGTGTTACCTATTGTATGCATGTATATTGTTTATGCTGATTGTTACAGTTGTAATGTGTTACCTATTGTATGCATGTATATTGTTTATGCTGATTTTTACAGTTGTAATGTGTTACCTATTGTATGCATGTATATTGTTTATGCTGATTGTTACAGTTGTAATGTATTACCTATTGTATGCATGTATGTTGTTTATGCTGATTGTTACAGTTGAAATGTGTTACCTATTGTATGCATGTATATTGTTTATGTTGATTGTTACAGTTGTAATGTGTTACCTATTGTATGCATGTATATTGTTTATGCTTATTGTTACAGTTGTAATGTGTTACCTATTGTATGCATGTATATTGTTTATGTTGATTGTTACAGTTGTAATGTGTTACCCATTGTATGCATGTATATTGTTTATGTTGATTGTTACAGTTGCAATGTGTTACCTATTGTATGCATGTATATTGTTTATGCTGATTGTTACAGTTGTAACGTGTTACCTATTGTATGCATGTATATGGTTTATGCTGATTGTTACAGTTGTAATGTGTTACCTATTGTATGCATGTATATTGTTTATGCTGATTGTTACAGTTGTAATGTGTTACCTATTGTATGCATGTATATTGTTTATGCTGATTGTTACAGATGTAATGTGTTACCTATTGTATGCATGTATATTGTTTATGCTGATTGTTACAGTTGTAATGTGTTACCTTTTGTGTACATGTATATGGTTTATGCTGATTGTTACAGATGTAATGTGTTACCTATTGTATGCATGTATATTGTTTATGCTGATTGTTACAGTTGTAATGTGTTACCTATTGTATACATGTATATTGTTTATGCTGATTGTTACAGTTGTAATGTGTTACCTATTGTATGCATGTATATTGTTTGTGCTGATTGTTACAGATGTAGTGTGTTACCTATTGTATACATGTATATTGTTTATGCTTATTGTTACAGTTGTAATGTGTTACCTATTGTATGCATGTATATTGTTTATGCTGATTGTTACAGTTGTAATGTGTTACCTATTGTATACATGTATATTGTTTATGCTGATTGTTACAGTTGTAATGTGTTACCTATTGTATGCATGTATGTTGTTTATGCTGATTGTTACAGTTGTAATGTGTTACCTATTGTATGCATGTATATTGTTTATGCTGATTGTTACAGTTGTAATGTGTTACCTATTGTATGCATGTATATTGTTTATGTTGATTGTTACAGTTGTAATATGTTACCTATTGTATGCATGTATATTGTTTATGCTGATTGTTACAGTTGTAATGTGTTACCTATTGTATGCATGTATATTGTTTATGCTGATTGTTACAGTTGCAATGTGTTACCTATTGTATGCATGTATATGGTTTATGTTGATTGTTACAGTTGTAATATATTACCTATTGTATGCATGTATATTGTTTATGCTGATTGTTACAGTTGTAATGTGTTACCTATTGTATGCATGTATATTGTTTATGCTGATTGTTACCGTTGTAATGTGTTACCTATTGTATGCATGTATATTGTTTATGCTGATTGTTACAGTTGTAATGTGTTACCTATTGTATGCATGTATATTGTTTATGCTGATTGTTACAGTTGTAATGTGTTACCTATTGTATGCATTTATATTGTTTATGCTGATTGTTACAGTTGTAATGTGTTACCTATTGTATGCATGTATATTGTTTATGCTGATTGTTACAGTTGTAATGTGTTACCTATTGTATGCATGTATATTGTTTATGCTGATTGTTACAGTTGTAATGTGTTACCTATTGTATGCATGTATATTGTTTATGCTGATTGTTACAGTTGTAATGTGTTACCTATTGTATGCATGTATATTGTGTATGTTGATTGTTACAGTTGTAAAGTGTTACCTATTGTATGCATGTATATGGTTTATGCTGATTGTTACAGTTGTAATGTGTTACCTATTGTATGCATGTATATTGTTTATGCTGATTGTTACAGTTGTAATGTGTTACCTATTGTATGCATGTATATGGTTTATGCTGATTGTTACAGTTGTAATGTGTTACCTATTGTATGCATGTATATTGTTTATGCTGATTGTTACAGTTGTAATGTGTTACCTATTGTATGCATGTATATTGTATATGTTGATTGTTACAGTTGTAATGTGTTACCTATTGTATGCATGTATATAGTTTATGCTGATTGTTACAGTTGTAATGTGTTACCTATTGTATGCATGTATATTGTTTATGTTGATTGTTACAGTTGTAATGTGTTACCTATTGTATGCATGTATATTGTTTATGCTGATTGTTACAGTTGTAATGTGTTACCTATTGTATGCATGTATATTGTTTATGCTGATTGTTACAGTTGTAATGTGTTACCTATTGTATGCATGTATATTGTTTATGCTGATTTTTACAGTTGTAATGTGTTACCTATTGTATGCATGTATATTGTTTATGCTGATTGTTACTGTTCTAATGTGTTACCTATTGTATGCATGTATATTGTTTATGCTGATTGTTACAGTATTAATGTGTTACCTATTGTATGCATGTATATTGTTTATGCTGATTGTTACAGTTGTAATGTGTTACCTATTGTATGCATGTATATTGTTTATGGTGATTGTTACAGTTGTAATATGTTACCTATTGTATGCATGTATATTGTTTATGCTGATTGTTACAGTTGTAATGTGTTACCTATTGTATGCATGTATATTGTTTATGCTGATTGTTACAGTTGTAATGTGTTACCTATTGTATGCATGTATATTGTTTATGCTGATTGTTACAGTTGTAATGTGTTACCTATTGTATGCATGTATATTGTTTATGCTGATTGTAACAGTTGCAATGTGTTACCTATTGTATGCATGTATATTGTTTATGCTGATTGTTACAGTTGTAATGTGTTACCTATTGTATGCATGTATATGGTTTATGCTGATTGTTACAGTTGTAATGTGTTACCTATTGTATGCATGTATATTGTTTATGCTGATTGTTACAGTTGTAATGTGTTACCTATTGTATGCATGTATATTGTATATGCTGATTGTTACAGATGTAATGTGTTACCTATTGTATGCATGTATATTTTTTATGCTGATTGTTACAGTTGTAATGTGTTACCTATTGTATGCATGTATATTGTTTATGCTGATTGTTACAGTTGTAATGTGTTACCTATTGTATGCATGTATATTGTTTATGCTGATTGTTACAGTTGTAATGTGTTACCTATTGTATGCATGTATATTGTTTATGCTGATTGTTACAGTTTTAATGTGTTACCTATTGTATGCATGTATATTGTTTATGCTGATTGTTACAGTTGTAATGTGTTACCTATTGTATGCATGTATATTGTTTATGCTGATTGTTACATTTGTAATGTGTTACCTATTGTATGCAAGTATATTGTTTATGTTGATTGTTACAGTTTTAATGTGTTACCTATTGTAAGCATGTATATTGTTTATGTTGATTGTTACAGTTGTAATGTGTTACCTATTGTATGCATGTATATTGTTTATGCTGATTGTTACAGTTGTAATGTGTTACCTATTGTATGCATGTATATTGTTTATGCTGATTGTTACAGTTGTAATGTGTTACCTATTGTATGCATGTATATTGTTTATGCTGATTGTTACAGTTGCAATGTGTTACCTATTGTATGCATGTATATTGTTTATGCTGATTGTTACAGTTGTAATGTGTTACCTATTGTATGCATGTATATTGTTTATGCTGATTGTTACAGTTGTAATGTGTTACCTATTGTATGCATGTATATTGTTTATGCCGATTGTTACAGTTGTAATGTGTTACCTATTGTATGCATGTATATGTTTTATGCTGATTGTTACAGTTGTAATGTGTTACCTATTGTATGCATGTATATTGTTTATGCTGATTGTTACAGTTGTAATGTGTTACCTATTGTATGCATGTATATTGTTTATGCTGATTGTTACAGTTGTAATGTGTTACCTATTGTATGCATGTATATTGTTTATGCTGATTGTTACAGTTGTAATGTGTTACCTATTGTATGCATGTATATTGTTTATGCTGATTGTTACAGTTGTAATGTGTTACCTATTGTATGCATGTATATGGTTTATGTTGATTGTTACAGTTGTAATGTGTTACCTATTGTATGCATGTATATTGTTTATGCTGATTGTCACAGTTGTAATGTGTTACCTATTGTATGCATGTATATGGTTTAAGCTGATTGTTACAGTTGTAATGTGTTACCTATTGTATGCATGTATATGGTTTATGCTGATTGTTTCAGTTGTAATGTGTTACCTATTGTATGCATGTATATTGTGTATGTTGATTGTTACAGTTGTAATGTGTTACCTATTGTATGCATGTATATTGTTTATGCTGATTGTTACAGTTGTAATGTGTTACCTATTGTATGCATGTATATGGTTTATGCTGATTGTTACAGTTGTAATGTGTTACCTATTGTAAGCATGTATATTGTTTATGCTGATTGTTACAGTTGTAATGTGTTACCTATTGTATGCATGTTTATTGATTATGCTGATTGTTACAGTTGTAATGTGTTACCTATTGTATGCATGTATATGGTTTATGCTGATTGTTACAGTTGTAATGTGTTACCTATTGTATGCATGTATATTGTTTATGCTGATTGTTACAGTTGTAATGTGTTACCTATTGTATGCATGTATATTGTTTTTGCTGATTGTTACAGTTGTAATGTGTTACCTATTGTATGCATGTATATTGTTTATGTTGATTGTTACAGTTGTAATGTGTTACCTATTGTATGCATGTTCATTGTGTATGTTGATTGTTACAGTTGTAATGTGTTACCTATTGTATGCATGTATATTGTTTATGCTGATTGTTACAGTTGTAATGTGTTACTTATTGTATGCATGTATATTGTTTATGCTGATTGTAACAGTTGTAATGTGTTACCTATTGTATGCATGTATATTGTTTATGCTGATTGTTACAGTTGTAATGTGTTACCTATTGTATGCATGTATATTGTTTATGCTGATTGTTACAGTTGTAATGTGTTACCTATTGTATGCATGTATATTGTTTATGCTGATTGTTACAGTTGTAATGTGTTACCTATTGTATGCATGTATATTGTTTATGCTGATTGTTACAGTTGTAATGTGTTACCTATTGTATGCATGTATATTGTTTATGCTGATTGTTAAAGTTGTAATGTGTTACCTATTGTATGCATGTATATTGTTTATGCTGATTGTTACAGTTGTAATGTGTTACCTATTGTATGCATGTATATAGTATATGTTGATTGTTACAGTTGTAATGTGTTACCGATTGTATGCATGTATATAGTTTATGCTGATTGTTACAGTTGTAATGTGTTACCTATTGTATGCATGTATATTGTTTATGCTGATTGTTACAGTTGTAATGTGTTACCTATTGTATGCATGTATATTGTTTATGCTGATTGTTACAGTTGTAATGTGTTACCTATTGTATGCATGTATATTGTTTATGCTGATTGTTACAGTTGTAATGTGTTACCTATTGTATGCATGTATATTGTTTATGCTGATTGTTACAGTTGTAATGTGTTACCTATTGTATGCATGTATATTGTTTATGCTGATTGTTACAGTTGTAATGTGTTACCTATTGTATGCATGTATATTGTTTATGCTGATTGTTACAGTTTTAATGTGTTACCTATTGTATGCATGTATATTGTTTATGCTGATTTTTACAGTTGTAATGTGTTACCTATTGTATGCATGTATATTGTTTATGCTGATTGTTACAGTTTTAATGTGTTACCTATTGTATGAATGTATATTGTTTATGTTGATTGTTACAGTTGTAATGTGTTACCTATTGTAAGCATGTATATTGTTTATGCTGATTGTTACAGTTGTAATGTGTTACCTATTGTATGCATGTATATTGTTTATGCTGATTAATAAAGTTGTAATGTGTTACCTATTGTATGCATGTATATTGTTTATGCTGATTGTTACAGTTGCAATGTGTTACCTATTGTATGCATGTATATTGTTTATGCTGATTGTTACAGTTGTAATGTGTTACTTATTGTATGCATGTATATTGTATATGTTGATTGTTACAGTTGTAATGTGTTACCTATTGTATGCATGTATATGGTTTATGCTGATTGTTACAGTTGTAATGCGTTACCTATTGTATGCATGTATATTGTATATGCTGATTGTTACAGTTGTAATGTGTTACCTATTGTATGCATGTATATTGTTTATGCTGATTGTTACAGTTGTAATGTGTTACCTATTGTATGCATGTATATTGTTTATGCTGATTGTTACAGTTGTAATGTGTTACCTATTGTATGAATGTATATTGTTTATGTTGATTGTTACAGTTGTAATGTGTTACCTATTGTATGCATGTATATTGTTTATGTTGATTGTTACAGTTGTAATGTGTTACCTATTGTATGCATGTATATTGTTTATGCTGATTGTTACAGTTGTAATGTGTTACCTATTGTATGCATGTATATTGTTTATGTTGATTGTTACAGTTGCAATGTGTTACCTATTGTAAGCATGTATATTGTTTATGCTGATTGTTACAGTTGTAATGTGTTACCTATTGTATGCATGTATATTGTTTATGCTGATTGTTACAGTTGTAATGTGTTACCTATTGTATGCATGTATATTGTTTATGCTGATTGTTACAGTTGTAATGTGATACCTATTGTATGCATGTATATTGTTTATGCTGATTGTTACAGTTGTAACGTGTTACCTATTGTATGCATGTATATTGTTTATGCTGATTGTTACAGTTGTAATGTGTTACCTATTGTATGCATGTATATTGTTTATGCTGATTGTTACAGTTGTAATGTGTTACCTATTGTATGCATGTATATGTTTTATGCTGATTGTTACAGTTGTAATGTGTTACCTATTGTATGCATGTATATTGTTTATGCTGATTGTTACAGTTGTAATGTGTTACCAATTGTATGCATGTATATTGTTTATGCTGATTGTTACAGTTGTAATGTGTTACCTATTGTATGCCTGTATATGGTTTATGTTGATTGTTGCAGTTGTAATGTGTTACCTATTGTATGCATGTATATTGTTTATGCTGATTGTTACAGTTGTAATGTGTTACCTATTGTATGCATGTATATTGTGTATGTTGATTGTTACAGTTGTAATGTGTTACCTATTGTATGCATGTATATTGTTTATGCTGATTGTTACAGTTGTAATGTGTTACCTATTGTATGCATGTATATTGTTTATGCTGATTGTTACAGTTGTAATGTGTTACCTATTGTATGCATGTATATTGTTTATGCTGATTGTTACAGTTGTAATGTGTTACCTATTGTATGCATGTATATTGTGTATGTTGATTGTTACAGTTGTAATGTGTTACCTATTGTATGCATGTATATTGTTTATGCTGATTGTTACAGTTGTAATGTGTTACCTATTGTATGCATGTATATTGTTTATGCTGATTGTTACAGTTGTAATGTGTTACCTATTGTATGCATGTATATTGTTTATGCTGATTGTTACAGTTGTAATGTGTTACCTATTGTATGCATGTATATGGTTTATGCTGATTGTTACAGTTGTAATGTGTTACCTATTGTATGCATGTATATTGTTTATGCTGATTGTTACAGTTGTAATGTGTTACCTATTGTATGCATGTATGTTGTTTATGCTGATTGTTACAGTTGTAATGTGTTACCTATTGTATGCATGTATATTGTTTATGTTGATTGTTACAGTTGTAATGTGTTACCTATTGTATGCATGTATATTGTGTATGTTGATTGTTACAGTTGTAATGTGTTACCTATTGTATGCATGTATATTGTTTATGCTGATTGTTACAGTTGTAATGTGTTACCTATTGTATGCATGTATATTGTTTATGCTGATTGTTACAGTTGTAATGTGTTACCTATTGTAAGCATGTATATTGTTTATGCTGATTGTTACAGTTGTAATGTGTTACCTATTGTATGCATGTATATTGTTTATGCTGATTGTTACAGTTGTAATGTGTTACCTATTGTATGCATGTATATTGTTTATGCTGATTGTTACAGTTGTAATGTGTTACCTATTGTATGCATGTATATTGTTTATGCTGATTGTTACAGTTGTAATGTGTTACCTATTGTATGCATGTATGTTGTTTATGCTGATTGTTACAGTTGTAATGTGTTACCTATTGTATGCATGTATATTGTTTATGTTGATTTTTACAGTTGTAATGTGTTACCTATTGTATGCATGTATATTGTTTATGTTGATTGTTACAGTTGTAATGTGTTACCTATTGTATGCATGTATATTGTTTATGCTGATTATTACAGTTGTAATGTGTTACCTATTGTATGCATGTATATTGTTTATGCTGATTGTTACAGTTGTAATGTGTTACCTATTGTATGCATGTATATTGTTTATGCTGATTGTTACAGTTGTAATGTGTTACCTATTGTATGCATGTATATTGTTTATGCTGATTGTTACAGTTGTAATGTGTTACCTATTGTATGCATGTATATTGTTTATGTTGATTGTTACAGTTGTAATGTGTTACTTATTGTATGCATGTATATTGTTTATGCTGATTGTTACAGTTGTAATGTGTTACCTATTGTATACATGTATATTGTTTATGCTGATTGTTACAGTTGTAATGTGTTACTTATTGTATGCATGTATATTGTTTATGCTGATTGTTACAGTTGTAATGTGTTACCTATTGTATACATGTATATTGTTTATGCTGATTGTTACAGTTGTAATGTGTTACCTATTGTATGCATGTATATGGTTTATGCTGATTGTTACAGTTGTAATGTGTTACCTATTTTATGCATGTATGTTGTTTATGCTGATTGTTACAGTTGTAATGTGTTACCTATTGTATGCATGTATATTTGTTATGCTGATTGTTACAGTTGTAATGTGTTACCTATTGTATGCATGTATATTGTTTATGCTGATTGTTACAGTTGTAATGTGTTACCTATTGTATGCATGTATATTGTTTATGCTGATTGTTACAGTTGTAATATGTTACCTATTGTATGCATGTATATTGTTTATGCTGATTGTTACAGTTGTAATGTGTTACCTATTGTATGCATGTATATTGTTTATGCTGATTGTTACAGTTGTAATGTGTTACCTATTGTATGCATGTATATAGTTTATGCTGATTGTTACAGTTGTAATGTGTTACCTATTGTATGCATGTATATGGTTTATGTTGATTGTTACAGTTGTAATGTGTTACCTATTGTATGCATGTATATTGTTTATGCTGATTGTTACAGTTGTAATGTGTTACCTATTGTATGCATGTATATGGTTTAAGCTGATTGTTACGGTTGTAATGTGTTACCTATTGTATGCATGTATATGGTTTATGCTGATTGTTTCAGTTGTAATGTGTTACCTATTGTATGCATGTATATTGTGTATGTTGATTGTTACAGTTGTAATGTGTTACCTATTGTATGCATGTATATTGTTTATGCTGATTGTTACAGTTGTAATGTGTTACCTATTGTATGCATGTATATGGTTTATGCTGATTGTTACAGTTGTAATGTGTTACCTATTGTAAGCATGTATATTGTTTATGCTGATTGTTACAGTTGTAATGTGTTACCTATTGTATGCATGTTTATTGTTTATGCTGATTGTTACAGTTGTAATGTGTTACCTATTGTATGCATGTATATGGTTTATGCTGATTGTTACAGTTGTAATGTGTTACCTATTGTATGCATGTATATTGTTTATGCTGATTGTTACAGTTGTAATGTGTTACCTATTGAATGCATGTATATTGTTTTTGCTGATTGTTACAGTTGTAATGTGTTACCTATTGTATGCATGTATATTGTTTATGTTGATTGTTACAGTTGTAATGTGTTACCTATTGTATGCATGTACATTGTGTATGTTGATTGTTACAGTTGTAATGTGTTACCTATTGTATGCATGTATATTGTTTATGCTGATTGTTACAGTTGTAATGTGTTACTTATTGTATGCATGTATATTGTTTATGCTGATTGTAACAGTTGTAATGTGTTACCTATTGTATGCATGTATATTGTTTATGCTGATTGTTACAGTTGTAATGTGTTACCTATTGTATGCATGTATATTGTTTATGCTGATTGTTACAGTTGTAATGTGTTACCTATTGTATGCATGTATATTGTTTATGCTGATTGTTACAGTTGTAATGTGTTACCTATTGTATGCATGTATATTGTTTATGCTGATTGTTACAGTTGTAATGTGTTACCTATTGTATGCATGTATATTGTTTATGCTGATTGTTAAAGTTGTAATGTGTTACCTATTGTATGCATGTATATTGTTTATGCTGATTGTTACAGTTGTAATGTGTTACCTATTGTATGCATGTATATAGTATATGTTGATTGTTACAGTTGTAATGTGTTACCTATTGTATGCATGTATATAGTTTATGCTGATTGTTACAGTTGTAATGTGTTACCTATTGTATGCATGTATATTGTTTATGCTGATTGTTACAGTTGTAATGTGTTACCTATTGTATGCATGTATATTGTTTATGCTGATTGTTACAGTTGTAATGTGTTACCTATTGTATGCATGTATATTGTTTATGCTGATTGTTACAGTTGTAATGTGTTACCTATTGTATGCATGTATATTGTTTATGCTGATTGTTACAGTTGTAATGTGTTACCTATTGTATGCATGTATATTGTTTATGCTGATTGTTACAGTTGTAATGTGTTACCTATTGTATGCATGTATATTGTTTATGCTGATTGTTACAGTTTTAATGTGTTACCTATTGTATGCATGTATATTGTTTATGCTGATTGTTACAGTTGTAATGTGTTACCTATTGTATGCATGTATATTGTTTATGCTGATTGTTACAGTTTTAATGTGTTACCTATTGTATGAATGTATATTGTTTATGTTGATTGTTACAGTTGTAATGTGTTACCTATTGTAAGCATGTATATTGTTTATGCTGATTGTTACAGTTGTAATGTGTCACCTATTGTATGCATGTATATTGTTTATGCTGATTAATAAAGTTGTAATGTGTTACCTATTGTATGCATGTATATTGTTTATGCTGATTGTTACAGTTGCAATGTGTTACCTATTGTATGCATGTATATTGTTTATGCTGATTGTTACAGTTGTAATGTGTTACTTATTGTATGCATGTATATTGTATATGTTGATTGTTACAGTTGTAATGTGTTACCTATTGTATGCATGTATATGGTTTATGCTGATTGTTACAGTTGTAATGCGTTACCTATTGTATGCATGTATATTGTATATGTTGATTGTTACAGTTGTAATGTGTTACCTATTGTATGCATGTATATGGTTTATGCTGATTGTTACAGTTGTAATGTGTTACCTATTGTATGCATGTATATTGTTTATGCTGATTGTTACAGTTGTAATGTGTTACCTATTGTATGCATGTATATTGTTTATGCTGATTGTTACAGTTGTAATGTGTTACCTATTGTATGCATGTATATTGTTTATGCTGATTGTTACAGTTGTAATGTGTTACCTATTGTATGCATGTATATTGTTTATGCTGATTGTTACAGTTTTAATGTGTTACCTATTGTATGCATGTATATTGTTTATGCTGATTGTTACAGTTGTAATGTGTTACCTATTGTATGCATGTATATTGTTTATGCTGATTGTTACAGTTGTAATGTGTTACCTATTGTATGAATGTATATTGTTTATGTTGATTGTTACAGTTGTAATGTGTTACCTATTGTATGCATGTATATTGTTTATGTTGATTGTTACAGTTGTAATGTGTTACCTATTGTATGCATGTATATTGTTTATGCTGATTGTTACAGTTGTAATGTGTTACCTATTGTATGCATGTATATTGTTTATGTTGATTGTTACAGTTGCAATGTGTTACCTATTGTAAGCATGTATATTGTTTATGCTGATTGTTACAGTTGTAATGTGTTACCTATTGTATGCATGTATATTGTTTATGCTGATTGTTACAGTTGTAATGTGTTACCTTTTGTATGCATGTATATTGTTTATGCTGATTGTTACAGTTGTAATGTGATACCTATTGTATGCATGTATATTGTTTATGCTGATTGTTACAGTTGTAACGTGTTACCTATTGTATGCATGTATATTGTTTATGCTGATTGTTACAGTTGTAATGTGTTACCTATTGTATGCATGTATATTGTTTATGCTGATTGTTACAGTTGTAATGTGTTACCTATTGTATGCATGTATATGTTTTATGCTGATTGTTACAGTTGTAATGTGTTACCTATTGTATGCATGTATATTGTTTATGCTGATTGTTACAGTTGTAATGTGTTAACAATTGTATGCATGTATATTGTTTATGCTGATTGTTACAGTTGTAATGTGTTACCTATTGTATGCATGTATATGGTTTATGTTGATTGTTACAGTTGTAATGTGTTACCTATTGTATGCATGTATATTGTTTATGCTGATTGTTACAGTTGTAATGTGTTACCTATTGTATGCATGTATATTGTGTATGTTGATTGTTACAGTTGTAATGTGTTACCTATTGTATGCATGTATATTGTTTATGCTGATTGTTACAGTTGTAATGTGTTACCTATTGTATGCATGTATATTGTTTATGCTGATTGTTACAGTTGTAATGTGTTACCTATTGTATGCATGTATATTGTTTATGCTGATTGTTACAGTTGTAATGTGTTACCTATTGTATGCATGTATATTGTGTATGTTGATTGTTACAGTTGTAATGTGTTACCTATTGTATGCATGTATATTGTTTATGCTGATTGTTACAGTTGTAATGTGTTAGTTATTGTATGCATGTATATTGTTTATGCTGATTGTAACAGTTGTTATGTGTTACCTATTGTATGCATGTATATTGTTTATGCTGATTGTTACAGTTGTAATGTGTTACCTATTGTATGCATGTATATTGTTTATGCTGATTGTTACAGTTGTAATGTGTTACCTATTGTATGCATGTATATTGTTTATGCTGATTGTTACAGTTGTAATGTGTTACCTATTGTATGCATGTATATTGTTTATGCTGATTGTTACAGTTGTAATGTGTTACCTATTGTATGCATGTATATTGTTTATGCTGATTGTTAAAGTTGTAATGTGTTACCTATTGTATGCATGTATATTGTTTATGCTGATTGTTACAGTTGTAATGTGTTACCTATTGTATGCATGTATATAGTATATGTTGATTGTTACAGTTGTAATGTGTTACCTATTGTATGCATGTATATAGTTTATGCTGATTGTTACAGTTGTAATGTGTTACCTATTGTATGCATGTATATTGTTTATGCTGATTGTTACAGTTGTAATGTGTTACCTATTGTATGCATGTATATTGTTTATGCTGATTGTTACAGTTGTAATGTGTTACCTATTGTATGCATGTATATTGTTTATGCTGATTGTTACAGTTGTAATGTGTTACCTATTGTATGCATGTATATTGTTTATGCTGATTGTTACAGTTGTAATGTGTTACCTATTGTATGCATGTATATTGTTTATGCTGATTGTTACAGTTGTAATGTGTTACCTATTGTATGCATGTATATTGTTTATGCTGATTGTTACAGTTTTAATGTGTTACCTATTGTATGCATGTATATTGTTTATGCTGATTGTTACAGTTGTAATGTGTTACCTATTGTATGCATGTATATTGTTTATGCTGATTGTTACAGTTTTAATGTGTTACCTATTGTATGAATGTATATTGTTTATGTTGATTGTTACAGTTGTAATGTGTTACCTATTGTAAGCATGTATATTGTTTATGCTGATTGTTACAGTTGTAATGTGTTACCTATTGTATGCATGTATATTGTATATGCTGATTAATAAAGTTGTAATGTGTTACCTATTGTATGCATGTATATTGTTTATGCTGATTGTTACAGTTGCAATGTGTTACCTATTGTATGCATGTATATTGTTTATGCTGATTGTTACAGTTGTAATGTGTTACTTATTGTATGCATGTATATTGTATATGTTGATTGTTACAGTTGTAATGTGTTACCTATTGTATGCATGTATATGGTTTATGCTGATTGTTACAGTTGTAATGCGTTACCTATTGTATGCATGTATATTGTATATGTTGATTGTTACAGTTGTAATGTGTTACCTATTGTATGCATGTATATGGTTTATGCTGATTGTTACAGTTGTAATGTGTTACCTATTGTATGCATGTATATTGTTTATGCTGATTGTTACAGTTGTAATGTGTTACCTATTGTATGCATGTATATTGTTTATGCTGATTGTTACAGTTGTAATGTGTTACCTATTGTATGCATGTATATTGTTTATGCTGATTGTTACAGTTGTAATGTGTTACCTATTGTATGCATGTATATTGTTTATGCTGATTGTTACAGTTTTAATGTGTTACCTATTGTATGCATGTATATTGTTTATGCTGATTGTTACAGTTGTAATGTGTTACCTATTGTATGCATGTATATTGTTTATGCTGATTGTTACAGTTGTAATGTGTTACCTATTGTATGAATGTATATTGTTTATGTTGATTGTTACAGTTGTAATGTGTTACCTATTGTATGCCTGTATATTGTTTATGTTGATTGTTACAGTTGTAATGTGTTACCTATTGTATGCATGTATATTGTTTATGCTGATTGTTACAGTTGTAATGTGTTACCTATTGTATGCATGTATATTGTTTATGTTGATTGTTACAGTTGCAATGTGTTACCTATTGTAAGCATGTATATTGTTTATGCTGATTGTTACAGTTGTAATGTGTTACCTATTGTATGCATGTATATTGTTTATGCTGATTGTTACAGTTGTAATGTGTTACCTATTGTATGCATGTATATTGTTTATGCTGATTGTTACAGTTGTAATGTGATACCTATTGTATGCATGTATATTGTTTATGCTGATTGTTACAGTTGTAACGTGTTACCTATTGTATGCATGTATATTGTTTATGCTGATTGTTACAGTTGTAATGTGTTACCTATTGTATGCATGTATATTGTTTATGCTGATTGTTACAGTTGTAATGTGTTACCTATTGTATGCATGTATATGTTTTTTGCTGATTGTTACAGTTGTAATGTGTTACCTATTGTATGCATGTATATTGTTTATGCTGATTGTTACAGTTGTAATGTGTTACCAATTGTATGCATGTATATTGTTTATGCTGATTGTTACAGTTGTAATGTGTTACCTATTGTATGCATGTATATGGTTTATGTTGATTGTTACAGTTGTAATGTGTTACCTATTGTATGCATGTATATTGTTTATGCTGATTGTTACAGTTGTAATGTGTTACCTATTGTATGCATGTATATTGTGTATGTTGATTGTTACAGTTGTAATGTGTTACCTATTGTATGCATGTATATTGTTTATGCTGATTGTTACAGTTGTAATGTGTTACCTATTGTATGCATGTATATTGTTTATGCTGATTGTTACAGTTGTAATGTGTTACCTATTGTATGCATGTATATTGTTTATGCTGATTGTTACAGTTGTAATGTGTTACCTATTGTATGCATGTATATTGTGTATGTTGATTGTTACAGTTGTAATGTGTTACCTATTGTATGCATGTATATTGTTTATGCTGATTGTTACAGTTGTAATGTGTTACCTATTGTATGCATGTATATTGTTTATGCTGATTGTTACAGTTGTAATGTGTTACCTATTGTATGCATGTATATTGTTTATGCTGATTGTTACAGTTGTAATGTGTTACCTATTGTATGCATGTATATGGTTTATGCTGATTGTTACAGTTGTAATGTGTTACCTATTGTATGCATGTATATTGTTTATGCTGATTGTTACAGTTGTAATGTGTTACCTATTGTATGCATGTATGTTGTTTATGCTGATTGTTACAGTTGTAATGTGTTACCTATTGTATGCATGTATATTGTTTATGTTGATTGTTACAGTTGTAATGTGTTACCTATTGTATGCATGTATATTGTGTATGTTGATTGTTACAGTTGTAATGTGTTACCTATTGTATGCATGTATATTGTTTATGCTGATTGTTACAGTTGTAATGTGTTACCTATTGTATGCATGTATATTGTTTATGCTGATTGTTACAGTTGTAATGTGTTACCTATTGTAAGCATGTATATTGTTTATGCTGATTGTTACAGTTGTAATGTGTTACCTATTGTATGCATGTATATTGTTTATGCTGATTGTTACAGTTGTAATGTGTTACCTATTGTATGCATGTATATTGTTTATGCTGATTGTTACAGTTGTAATGTGTTACCTATTGTATGCATGTATATTGTTTATGCTGATTGTTACAGTTGTAATGTGTTACCTATTGTATGCATGTATGTTGTTTATGCTGATTGTTACAGTTGTAATGTGTTACCTATTGTATGCATGTATATTGTTTATGTTGATTGTTACAGTTGTAATGTGTTACCTATTGTATGCATGTATATTGTTTATGTTGATTGTTACAGTTGTAATGTGTTACCTATTGTATGCATGTATATTGTTTATGCTGATTATTACAGTTGTAATGTGTTACCTATTGTATGCATGTATATTGTTTATGCTGATTGTTACAGTTGTAATGTGTTACCTATTGTATGCATGTATATTGTCTATGCTGATTGTTACAGTTGTAATGTGTTACCTATTGTATGCATGTATATTGTTTATGCTGATTGTTACAGTTGTAATGTGTTACCTATTGTATGCATGTATATTGTTTATGTTGATTGTTACAGTTGTAATGTGTTACTTATTGTATGCATGTATATTGTTTATGCTGATTGTTACAGTTTTAATGTGTTACCTATTGTATACATGAATATTGTTTATGCTGATTGTTACAGTTGTAATGTGTTACTTATTGTATGCATGTATATTGTTTATGCTGATTGTTACAGTTGTAATGTGTTACCTATTGTATACATGTATATTGTTTATGCTGATTGTTACAGTTGTAATGTGTTACCTATTGTATGCATGTATATGGTTTATGCTGATTGTTACAGTTGTAATGTGTTACCTATTTTATGCATGTATGTTGTTTATGCTGATTGTTACAGTTGTAATGTGTTACCTATTGTATGCATGTATATTTTTTATGCTGATTGTTACAGTTGTAATGTGTTACCTATTGTATGCATGTATATTGTTTATGCTGATTGTTACAGTTGTAATGTGTTACCTATTGTATGCATGTATATTGTTTATGCTGATTGTTACAGTTGTAATGTGTTACCTATTGTATGCATGTATATTGTTTATGCTGATTGTTACAGTTGTAATGTGTTACCTATTGTATGCATGTATATTGTTTATGCTGATTGTTACAGTTGTAATGTGTTACCTATTGTATGCATGTATATTGTTTATGCTGATTGTTACAGTTGTAATGTGTTACCTATTGTATGCATGTATATGGTTTATGTTGATTGTTACAGTTGTAATGTGTTACCTATTGTATGCATGTATATTGTTTATGTTGATTGTTACAGTTGTATCGTGTTACCTATTGTATGCATGTATATGGTTTATGCTGATTGTTACAGTTGTAATGTGTTACCTATTGTATGCATGTATATTGTTTATGCTGATTGTTACAGTTGTAATGTGTTACCTATTGTAAGCATGTATATTGTTTATGCTGATTGTTACAGTTGTAATGTGTTACCTATTGTATGCATGTATATTGTTTATGCTGATTGTTACAGTTGTAATGTGTTACCTATTGTATGCATGTATATTGTTTATGCTGATTGTTACAGTTGTAATGTGTTACCTATTGTATGCATGTATATGGTTTATGTTGATTGTTACAGTTGTAATGTGTTACCTATTGTATACATGTATATTGTTTATGCTGATTGTTACAGTTGTAATGTGTTACCTATTGTATGCATGTATATTGTTTATGTTGATTGTTACAGTTGTATCGTGTTACCTATTGTATGCATGTATATGGTTTATGCTGATTGTTACAGTTGTAATGTGTTACCTATTGTATGCATGTATATTGTTTATGCTGATTGTTACAGTTGTAATGTGTTACCTATTGTAAGCATGTATATTGTTTATGCTGATTGTTACAGTTGTAATGTGTTACCTATTGTATGCATGTATATTGTTTATGCTGATTGTTACAGTTGTAATGTGTTACCTATTGTATGCATGTATATTGTTTATGCTGATTGTTACAGTTGTAATGTGTTACCTATTGTATGCATGTATAATGTTTATGCTGATTGTTACAGTTGTAATGTGTTACCTATTGTATGCATGTATATTGTTTATGCTGATTGTTACAGTTGTAATGTGTTACCTATTGTATGCAAGTATATTGTTTATGTTGATTGTTACAGTTTTAATGTGTTACCTATTGTAAGCATGTATATTGTTTATGTTGATTGTTACAGTTGTAATGTGTTACCTATTGTATGCATGTATATTGTTTATGCTGATTGTTACAGTTGTAATGTGTTACCTATTGTATGCATGTATATTGTTTATGCTGATTGTTACAGTTGTTATGTGTTACCTATTGTATGCATGTATATTGTTTATGCTGATTGTTACAGTTGCAATGTGTTACCTATTGTATGCATGTATATGGTTTATGCTGATTGTTACAGTTGTAATGTGTTACCTATTGTATGCATGTATATTGTTTATGCTGATTGTTACAGTTGTAATGTGTTACCTATTGTATGCATGTATATTGTTTATGCCGATTGTTACAGTTGTAATGTGTTACCTATTGTATGCATGTATATGTTTTATGCTGATTGTTACAGTTGTAATGTGTTACCTATTGTATGCATGTATATTGTTTATGCTGATTGTTACAGTTGTAATGTGTTACCTATTGTATGCATGTATATTGTTTATGCTGATTGTTACAGTTGTAATGTGTTACCTATTGTATGCATGTATATTGTTTATGCTGATTGTTACAGTTGTAATGTGTTACTTATTGTATGCATGTATATTGTTTATGCTGATTGTTACAGTTGTAATGTGTTACCTATTGTATGCATGTATATGGTTTATGTTGATTGTTACAGTTGTAATGTGTTACCTATTGTATGCATGTATATTGTTTATGCTGATTGTTACAGTTGTAATGTGTTACCTATTGTATGTATGTATATGGTTTAAGCTGATTGTTACAGTTGTAATGTGTTACTTATTGTATGCATGTATATGGTTTATGCTGATTGTTTCAGTTGTAATGTGTTACCTATTGTATGCATGTATATTGTGTATGTTGATTGTTACTGTTGTAATGTGTTACCTATTGTATGCATGTATATTTTTTATGCTGATTGTTACAGTTGTAATGTGTTACCTATTGTATGCATGTATATGGTTTATGCTGATTGTTACAGTTGTAATGTGTTACCTATTGTAAGCATGTATATTGTTTATGCTGATTGTTACAGTTGTAATGTGTTACCTATTGTATGCATGTTTATTGTTTATGCTGATTGTTACAGTTGTAATGTGTTACCTATTGTATGCATGTATATGGTTTATGCTGATTGTTACAGTTGTAATGTGTTACCTATTGTATGCATGTATATTGTTTATGCTGATTGTTACAGTTGTAATGTGTTACCTATTGTATGCATGTATATTGTTTATGCTGATTGTTACAGTTGTAATGTGTTACCTATTGTATGCATGTATATTGTTTATGTTGATTGTTACAGTTGTAATGTGTTACCTATTGTATGCATGTACATTGTGTATGTTGATTGTTACAGTTGTAATGTGTTACCTATTGTATGCATGTATATTGTTTATGCTGATTGTTACAGTTGTAATGTGTTACTTATTGTATGCATGTATATTGTTTATGCTGATTGTTACAGTTGTAATGTGTTACCTATTGTATGCATGTATATTGTTTATGCTGATTGTTACAGTTGTAATGTGTTACCTATTGTATGCATGTATATTGTTTATGCTGATTGTTACAGTTGTAATGTGTTACCTATTGTATGCATGTATATTGTTTATGCTGATTGTTACAGTTGTAATGTGTTACCTATTGTATGCATGTATATTGTTTATGCTGATTGTTACAGTTGTAATGTGTTACCTATTGTATGCATGTATATTGTTTATGCTGATTGTTAAAGTTGTAATGTGTTACCTATTGTATGCATGTATATTGTTTATGCTGATTGTTACAGTTGTAATGTGTTATCTATTGTATGCATGTATATTGTTTATGCTGATTGTTACAGTTGTAATGTGTTACCTATTGTATGCATGTTATGGTTTATGTTGATTGTTACAGTTGTAATGTGTTACCTATTGTATACATGTATATTGTTTATGCTGATTGTTACAGTTGTAATGTGTTACCTATTGTATGCATGTATATTGTTTATGTTGATTGTTACAGTTGTAATGTGTTACCTATTGTATGCATGTATATTGTTTATGCTGATTGTTACAGTTGTAATGTGTTACCTATTGTATGCATGTATATTGTTTAAGCTGATTGTTACAGTTGTAATGTGTTACCTATTGTATGCATGTATATTGTTTATGCTGATTGTTACAGTTGTAATGTGTTACCTATTGTATGCATGTATATTGTTTATGCTGATTGTTACAGTTGTAATGTGTTACCTATTGTATGCATGTATATTGTTTATGTTGATTGTTACAGTTGTAATGTGTTACTTATTGTATGCATGTATATTGTTTATGCTGATTGTTACAGTTGTAATGTGTTACCTATTGTATACATGTATATTGTTTATGCTGATTGTTACAGTTGTAATGTGTTACTTATTGTATGCATGTATATTGTTTATGCTGATTGTTACAGTTGTAATGTGTTACCTATTGTATACATGTATATTGTTTATGCTGATTGTTACAGTTGTAATGTGTTACCTATTGTATGCATGTATATGGTTTATGCTGATTGTTACAGTTGTAATGTGTTACCTATTGTATGCATGTATATGGTTTATGCTGATTGTTACAGTTGTAATGTGTTACCTATTTTATGCATGTATATTTTTTATGCTGATTGTTACAGTTGTAATGTGTTACCTATTGTATGCATGTATATTGTTTATGCTGATTGTTACAGTTGTAATGTGTTACCTATTGTATGCATGTATATTGTTTATGCTGATTGTTACAGTTGTAATGTGTTACCTATTGTATGCATGTATATTGTTTATGCTGATTGTTACAGTTGTAATGTGTTACCTATTGTATGCATGTATATTGTTTATGCTGATTGTTACAGTTGTAATGTGTTACCTATTGTATGCATGTATATTGTTTATGCTGATTGTTACAGTTGTAATGTGTTACCTATTGTATGCATGTATATTGTTTATGCTGATTGTTACAGTTGTAATGTGTTACCTATTGTATGCATGTATATGGTTTATGCTGATTGTTACAGTTGTAATGTGTTACCTATTGTATACATGTATATTGTTTATGTTGATTGTTACAGTTGTAATGTGTTACCTATTGTATGCATGTATATTGTTTATGCTGATTGTTACAGTTGTAATGTGTTACCTATTGTATGCATGTATATGGTTTATGCTGATTGTTACAGTTGTAATGTGTTACCTATTGTAAGCATGTATATTGTTTATGCTGATTGTTACAGTTGTAATGTGTTACCTATTGTATGCATGTATATTGTTTATGCTGATTGTTACAGTTGTAATGTGTTACCTATTGTATGCATGTATATTGTTTATGCTGATTGTTACAGTTGTAATGTGTTACCTATTGTATGCATGTATATTGTTTATGCTGATTGTTACAGTTGTAATGTGTTACCTATTGTATGCATGTATATTGTTTATGCTGATTGTTACAGTTGCAATGTGTTACCTATTGTATGCATGTATATTGTTTATGCTGATTGTTACAGTTGTAATGTGTTACCTATTGTATGCATGTATATTGTTTATGCTGATTGTTACAGTTGTAATGTGTTACCTATTGTATGCATGTATATTGTTTATGCCGATTGTTACAGTTGTAATGTGTTACCTATTGTATGCATGTATATGTTTTATGCTGATTGTTACAGTTGTAATGTGTTACCTATTGTATGCATGTATATTGTTTATGCTGATTGTTACAGTTGTAATGTGTTACCTATTGTATGCATGTATATTGTTTATGCTGATTGTTACAGTTGTAATGTGTTACCTATTGTATGCATGTATATTGTTTATGCTGATTAATAAAGTTGTAATGTGTTACCTATTGTATGCATGTATATTGTTTATGCTGATTGTTACAGTTGCAATGTGTTACCTATTGTATGCATGTATATTGTTTATGCTGATTGTTACAGTTGTAATGTGTTACTTATTGTATGCATGTATATTGTATATGTTGATTGTTACAGTTGTAATGTGTTACCTATTGTATGCATGTATATGGTTTATGCTGATTGTTACAGTTGTAATGCGTTACCTATTGTATGCATGTATATTGTATATGTTGATTGTTACAGTTGTAATATGTTACCTATTGTATGCATGTATATGGTTTATGCTGATTGTTACAGTTGTAATGTGTTACCCATTGTATGCATGTATATTGTTTATGCTGATTGTTACAGTTGTAATGTGTTACCTATTGTATGCATGTATATTGTTTATGCTGATTGTTACAGTTGTAATGTGTTACCTATTGTATGCATGTATATTGTTTATGCTGATTGTTACAGTTGTAATGTGTTACCTATTGTATGCATGTATATTGTTTATGCTGATTGTTACAGTTTTAATGTGTTACCTATTGTATGCATGTATATTGTTTATGCTGATTGTTACAGTTGTAATGTGTTACCTATTGTATGCATGTATATTGTTTATGCTGATTGTTACAGTTGTAATGTGTTACCTATTGTATGAATGTATATTGTTTATGTTGATTGTTACAGTTGTAATGTGTTACCTATTGTATGCATGTATATGGTTTATGCTGATTGTTACAGTTGTAATGCGTTACCTATTGTATGCATGTATATTGTATATGTTGATTGTTACAGTTGTAATGTGTTACCTATTGTATGCATGTATATGGTTTATGCTGATTGTTACAGTTGTAATGTGTTACCCATTGTATGCATGTATATTGTTTATGCTGATTGTTACAGTTGTAATGTGTTACCTATTGTATGCATGTATATTGTTTATGCTGATTGTTACAGTTGTAATGTGTTACCTATTGTATGCATGTATATTGTTTATGCTGATTGTTACAGTTGTAATGTGTTACCTATTGTATGCATGTATATTGTTTATGCTGATTGTTACAGTTGTAATGTGTTACCTATTGTATGCATGTATATTGTTTATGTTGATTGTTACAGTTGCAATGTGTTACCTATTGTAAGCATGTATATTGTTTATGCTGATTGTTACAGTTGTAATGTGTTACCTATTGTATGCTTGTATATTGTTTATGCTGATTGTTACAGTTGTAATGTGTTACCTATTGTATGCATGTATATTGTTTATGCTGATTGTTACAGTTGTAATGTGATACCTATTGTATGCATGTATATTGTTTATGCTGATTGTTACAGTTGTAACGTGTTACCTATTGTATGCATGTATATTGTTTATGCTGATTGTTACAGTTGTAATGTGTTACCTATTGTATGCATGTATATTGTTTATGCTGATTGTTACAGTTGTAATGTGTTACCTATCGTATGCATGTATATGTTTTATGCTGATTGTTACAGTTGTAATGTGTTACCTATTGTATGCATGTATATTGTTTATGCTGATTGTTACAGTTGTAATGTGTTACCAATTGTATGCATGTATATTGTTTATGCTGATTGTTACAGTTGTAATGTGTTACCTATTGTATGCATGTATATGGTTTATGTTGATTGTTACAGTTGTAATGTGTTACCTATTGTATGCATGTATATTGTTTATGCTGATTGTTACAGTTGTAATGTGTTACCTATTGTATGCATGTATATTGTGTATGTTGATTGTTACAGTTGTAATGTGTTACCTATTGTATGCATGTATATTGTTTATGCTGATTGTTACAGTTGTAATGTGTTACCTATTGTATGCATGTATATTGTTTATGCTGATTGTTACAGTTGTAATGTGTAACCTATTGTATGCATGTATATTGTTTATGCTGATTGTTACAGTTGTAATGTGTTACCTATTGTATGCATGTATATTGTGTATGTTGATTGTTACAGTTGTAATGTGTTACCTATTGTATGCATGTATATTGTGTATGCTGATTGTTACAGTTGTAATGTGTTACCTATTGTATGCATGTATATTGTTTATGCTGATTGTTACAGTTGTAATGTGTTACCTATTGTATGCATGTATATTGTTTATGCTGATTGTTACAGTTGTAATGTGTTACCTATTGTATGCATGTATATGGTTTATGCTGATTGTTACAGTTGTAATGTGTTACCTATTGTATGCATGTATATTGTTTATGCTGATTGTTACAGTTGTAATGTGTTACCTATTGTATGCATGTATATTGTTTATGCTGATTGTTACAGTTGTAATGTGTTACCTATTGTATGCATGTATATTGTTTATGCTGATTGTTACAGTTGTAATGTGTTACCTATTGTATGCATGTATATTGTTTATGCTGATTGTTACAGTTGTAATGTGTTACCTATTGTATGCATGTATGTTGTTTATGCTGATTGTTACAGTTGTAATGTGTTACCTATTGTATGCATGTATATTGTTTATGTTGATTGTTACAGTTGTAATGTGTTACCTATTGTATGCATGTATATTGTGTATGTTGATTGTTACAGTTGTAATGTGTTACCTATTGTATGCATGTATATTGTTTATGCTGATTGTTACAGTTGTAATGTGTTACCTATTGTATGCATGTATATTGTTTATGCTGATTGTTACAGTTGTAATGTGTTACCTATTGTAAGCATGAATATTGTTTATGCTGATTGTTACAGTTGTAATGTGTTACCTATTGTATGCATGTATATTGTTTATGCTGATTGTTACAGTTGTAATGTGTTACCTATTGTATGCATGTATATTGTTTATGCTGATTGTTACAGTTGTAATGTGTTACCTATTGTATGCATGTATATTGTTTATGCTGATTGTTACAGTTGTAATGTGTTACCTATTGTATGCATGTATGTTGTTTATGCTGATTGTTACAGTTGTAATGTGTTACCTATTGTATGCATGTATATTGTTTATGTTGATTGTTACAGTTGTAATGTGTTACCTATTGTATGCATGTATATTGTTTATGTTGATTGTTACAGTTGTAATGTGTAACCTATTGTATGCATGTATATTGTTTATGCTGATTATTACAGTTGTTATGTGTTACCTATTGTATGAATGTATATTGTTTATGCTGATTGTTACAGTTGTAATGTGTTACCTATTGTATGCATGTATATTGTTTATGCTGATTGTTACAGTTGTAATGTGTTACCTATTGTATGCATGTATATTGTTTATGCTGATTGTTACAGTTGTAATGTGTTACCTATTGTATGCATGTATATTGTTTATGTTGATTGTTACAGTTGTAATGTGTTACTTATTGTATGCATGTATATTGTTTATGCTGATTGTTACAGTTGTAATGTGTTACCTATTGTATACATGTATATTGTTTATGCTGATTGTTACAGTTGTAATGTGTTACTTATTGTATGCATGTATATTGTTTATGCTGATTGTTACAGTTGTAATGTGTTACCTATTGTATACATGTATATTGTTTATGCTGATTGTTACAGTTGTAATGTGTTACCTATTGTATGCATGTATATGGTTTATGCTGATTGTTACAGTTGTAATGTGTTACCTATTTTATGCATGTATGTTGTTTATGCTGATTGTTACAGTTGTAATGTGTTACCTATTGTATGCATGTATATTTTTTATGCTGATTGTTACAGTTGTAATGTGTTACCTATTGTATGCATGTATATTGTTTATGCTGATTGTTACAGTTGTAATGTGTTACCTATTGTATGCATGTATATTGTTTATGCTGATTGTTACAGTTGTAATGTGTTACCTATTGTATGCATGTATATTGTTTATGCTGATTGTTACAGTTGTAATGTGTTACCTATTGTATGCATGTATATTGTTTATGCTGATTGTTACAGTTGTAATGTGTTACCTATTGTATGCATGTATATTGTTTATGCTGATTGTTACAGTTGTAATGTGTTACCTATTGTATGCATGTATATGGTTTATGTTGATTGTTACAGTTGTAATGTGTTACCTATTGTATACATGTATATTGTTTGTGCTGATTGTTACAGTTGTAATGTGTTACCTATTGTATGCATGTATATTGTTTATGTTGATTGTTACAGTTGTATCGTGTTACCTATTGTATGCATGTATATGGTTTATGCTGATTGTTACAGTTGTAATGTGTTACCTATTGTATGCATGTATATTGTTTATGCTGATTGTTACAGTTGTAATGTGTTACCTATTGTAAGCATGTATATTGTTTATGCTGATTGTTACAGTTGTAATGTGTTACCTATTGTATGCATGTATATTGTTTATGCTGATTGTTACAGTTGTAATGTGTTACCTATTGTATGCATGTATATTGTTTATGCTGATTGTTACAGTTGTAATGTGTTACCTATTGTATGCATGTATATTGTTTATGCTGATTGTTACAGTTGTAATGTGTTACCTATTGTATGTATATATATTGTTTATGCTGATTGTTACAGTTGTAATGTGTTACCTATTGTATGCATGTATATTGTTTATGCTGATTGTTACAGTTGTAATGTGTAACCTATTGTATGCATGTATATTGTTTATGTTGATTGTTACAGTTGTAATGTGTTACCTATTGTATGCATGTATATTGTTTATGCTGATTGTTACAGTTGTAATGTGTTACCTATTGTATGCATGTATATTGTTTATGTTGATTGTTACAGTTGTAATGTGTTACCTATTGTATGCATGTATATTGTTTATGCTGATTGTTACAGTTGTAATGTGTTACCTATTGTATGCATGTATATTGTTTATGCTGATTGTTACAGTTGTAATGTGTTACCTATTGTATGCATGTATATTGTTTATGCTGATTGTTACAGTTGTAATGTGTTACCTATTGTATGCATGTATATTGTTTATGTTGATTGTTACAGTTGTAATGTGTTACCTATTGTATGCATGTATATTGTTTATGCTGATTGTTACAGTTGCAATGTGTTACCTATTGTATGCATGTATATTGTTTATGCTGATTGTTACAGTTGTAATGTGTTACCTATTGTATGCATGTATATTGTTTATGCTGATTGTTACAGTTGTAATGTGTTACCTATTGTATGCATGTATATTGTGTATGTTGATTGTTACAGTTGTAATGTGTTACCTATTGTATGCATGTATATTGTTTATGCTGATTGTTACAGTTGTAATGTGTTACCTATTGTATGCATGTATATTGTTTATGCTGATTGTTACAGTTGTAATGTGTTACCTATTGTAAGCATGTATATTGTTTATGCTGATTGTTACAGTTGTAATGTGTTACCTATTGTATGCATGTATGTTGTTTATGCTGATTGTTACAGTTGTAATGTGTTACCTATTGTATGCATGTATATTGTTTATGCTGATTGTTACAGTTGTAATGTGTTACCTATTGTATGCATGTATATTGTTTATGTTGATTGTTACAGTTGTAATGTGTTACCTATTGTATGCATGTATATTGTTTATGTTGATTGTTACAGTTGTAATGTGTTACCTATTGTATGCATGTATATTGTTTATGCTGATTATTACAGTTGTAATGTGTTACCTATTGTATGCATGTATATTGTTTATGCTGATTGTTACAGTTGTAATGTGTTACCTATTGTATGCATGTATATTGTTTATGCTGATTGTTACAGTTGTAATGTGTTACCTATTGTATGCATGTATATTGTTTATGCTGATTGTTACAGTTGTAATGTGTTACCTATTGTATGCATGCATATTGTTTATGCTGATTGTTACAGTTGTAATGTGTTACCTATTGTAAGCATGTATATTGTTTATGCTGATTGTTACAGTTGTAATGTGTTACCTATTGTATGCATGTATATTGTTTATGCTGATTGTTACAGTTGTAATGTGTTACCTATTGTATGCATGTATGTTGTTTATGCTGATTGTTACAGTTGTAATGTGTTACCTATTGTATGCATGTATGTTGTTTATGCTGATTGTTACAGTTGTAATGTGTTACCTATTGTATGCATATATATTGTTTATGCTGATTGTTACAGTTGTTATGTGTTACCTATTGTATGCATGTATATTGTTTATGCTGATTGTTACAGTTGTAATGTGTTACCTATTGTATGCATGTATATTGTTTATGCTGATTGTTACAGTTGTAATGTGTTACCTATTGTATGCATGTATATTGTTTATGCTGATTGTTACAGTTGTAATGTGTTACCTATTGTATGCATGTATATTGTTTATGCTGATTGTTACAGTTGTAATGTGTTACCTATTGTATGCATGTATATTGTTTATGCTGATTGTTACAGTTGTAATGTGTTACCTATTGTATGCATGTATATTGTTTATGCTGATTGTTACAGTTGTAATGTGTTACCTATTGTATGCATGTATATTGTTTATGCTGATTGTTACAGTTGTAATGTGTTACCTATTGTATGCATGTATATTGTTTATGCTGATTGTTACAGTTGTAATGTGTTACCTATTGTATGCATGTATATTGTTTATGTTGATTGTTACAGTTGTAATGTGTTACCTATTGTATGCATGTATATTGTTTATGCTGATTGTTACAGTTGTAATGTGTTACCTATTGTATGCATGTATATTGTTTATGCTGATTGTTACAGTTGTAATGTGTTACCTATTGTATGCATGTATATTGTTTATGCTGATTGTTACAGTTGTAATGTGTTACCTATTGTATGCATGTATATTGTTTATGCTGATTGTTACAGTTGTAATGTGTTACCTATTGTATGCATGTATATTGTTTATGTTGATTGTTACAGTTGTAATGTGTTACCTATTGTATGCATGTATATGGTTTATGCTGATTGTTACAGTTGAAATGTGTTACCTATTGTATGCATGTATATTGTTTATGCTGATTGTTACAGTTGTAATGTGTTACCTATTGTATGCATGTATATTGTTTATGTTGATTTTTACAGTTGTAATGTGTACCTATTGTATGCATGTATATTGTTTATGCTGATTGTTACAGTTGTAATGTGTTACCTATTGTATGCATGTATATTGTTTATGCTGATTGTTACAGTTGTAATGTGTTACCTATTGTATGCATGTATATTGTTTATGCTGATTGTTACAGTTGTAATGTGTTACCTATTGTATGCATGTATATTGTTTATGCTGATTGTTACAGTTGTAATGTGTTACCTATTGTATGCATGTATATTGTTTATGCTGATTGTTACAGTTGTAATGTGTACCTATTGTATGCATATATATTGTTTATGCTGATTGTTACAGTTGTAATGTGTTACCTATTGTATGCATGTATATTGTTTATGCTGATTGTTACAGTTGTAATGTGTTACCTATTGTATGCATGTATATTGTGTATGTTGATTGTTACAGTTGTAATGTGTTACCTATTGTATGCATGTATATTGTTTATGCTGATTGTTACGGTTGTAATGTGTACCTATTGTATGCATGTATATTGTTTATGCTGATTGTTACAGTTGTAATGTGTTACCTATTGTATGCATGTTTATTGTTTATGCTGATTGTTACAGTTGTAATGTGTTACCTATTGTATGCATGTATATTGTTTATGCTGATTGTTACAGTTGTAATGTGTTACCTATTGTATGCATGTATATTGTTTATGCTGATTGTTACAGTTGTAATGTGTTACCTATTGTATGCATGTATATTGTTTATGCTGATTGTTACAGTTGTAATGTGTTACCTATTGTATGCATGTATATTGTTTATGCTGATTGTTACAGTTGTAATGTGTTACCTATTGTATGAATGTATATTGTTTATGCTGATTGTTACAGTTGTAATGTGTTACCTATTGTATGCATGTATATTGTTTATGCTGATTATTACAGTTGTAATGTGTTACCTATTGTATGCATGTATATTGTGTATGTTGATTGTTACAGTTGTAATGTGTTACCTATTGTATGCATGTATATTGTTTATGCTGATTGTTACAGTTGTAATGTGTTACCTATTGTATGCATGTATATTGTTTATGCTGATTGTTACAGTTGTAATGTGTTACCTATTGTATGCATGTATATTGTTTATGCTGATTGTTACAGTTGTAATGTGTTACCTATTGTATGCATGTATATTGTTTATGCTGATTGTTACAGTTGTAATGTGTTACCTATTGTATGCATGTATATTGTTTATGCTGATTGTTACAGTTGTAATGTGTTACCTATTGTATGCATGTATATTGTGTATGTTGATTGCTACAGTTGTAATGTGTTACCTATTGTATGCATGTATATTGTTTATGCTGATTGTTACAGTTGTAATGTGTTACCTATTGTATGCATGTATATTGTTTATGCTGATTGTTACAGTTGTAATGTGTTACCTATTGTAAGCATGTATATTGTTTATGCTGATTGTTACAGTTGTAATGTGTTACCTATTGTATGTATGTATATTGTTTATGCTGATTGTTACAGTTGTAATGTGTTACCTATTGTATGCATGTATATTGTTTATGCTGATTGTTACAGTTGTAATGTGTTACCTATTGTATGCATGTATGTTGTTTATGCTGATTGTTACAGTTGTAATGTGTTACCTATTGTATGCATGTATATTGTTTATGCTGATTGTTACAGTTGTAATGTGTTACCTATTGTATGCATGTATGTTGTTTATGCTGATTGTTACAGTTGTAATGTGTTACCTATTGTATGCATGTATGTTGTTTATGCTGATTGTTACAGTTGTAATGTGTTACCTATTGTATGCATGTATATTGTTTATGCTGATTGTTACAGTTGTAATGTGTTACCTATTGTATGCATGTATGTTGTTTATGCTGATTGTTACAGTTGTAATGTGTTACCTATTGTATGCATGTATGTTGTTTATGCTGATTGTTACAGTTGTAATGTGTTACCTATTGTATGCATGTATATTGTTTATGCTGATTGTTACAGTTGTAATGTGTTACCTATTGTGTGCATGTATATTGTTTATGCTGATTGTTACAGTTGTAATGTGTTACCTATTGTATGCATGTATATTGTTTATGCTGATTGTTGCAGTTGTAATGTGTTACCTATTGTATGCATGTATATTGTTTATGCCGATTGTTACAGTTGTAATGTGTTACCTATTGTATGCATGTATATTGTTTGCTTTGTGTTGTACCATTCGCTAATAATACAGTAATAATCATTGATACGAAATACAACGAAAGATCGTTGACAAGGATAAATTGAAACGTCTTAAATTATTAACCTTTTGCAGAATTTCTGATTGATTATTTGGATATTATTTCCCCTGCTTCACTTAGGACATGGTGCACTCTGAATAGAATACGTTCCACCATTGGGAGATATGGTGACCTTCTTCACAAATGGGGAAAGATCGCCTCTCCTGAGTGCTCCTGTGGATACCCGCGTCAGAAAATCAGACGTAGCCTATAGTCGAAGAGTGCCCTCAGAACTTGTTTTGTGATAACCGATTGGACTTTTTGTATGCTACAGCAAATGCAATTGACGATGTTAATAATTTATCTGTAAATTTGTAAATCCTGTATATATTTTTCCTGCCTTCCAAAAGTGATGCGTAATTCCATATGATTAATAATAATAATGGGGCTTCAGAGCTACTTTACAGTAGCGCCCTACACACAATAAGCATTGTTAAATTTAACTCTTCTAAATCATTCTGGACCTCTTTGAACCAATTGTTCTTTGTTTTACTCCTCCAGAAGTAGCTAAAGAGCTGTTTCACTAGCCTGGTTCCTGGCAGTCTGGATACATAGCAGAAAAGAATAATTCTCCTTTTCCGCATTGTATCTACAGTATTATTGATTCACTTTCTCGATGTACCGCTTCAATAGGCAATAATCGCCAATCGCGTTCTACTTGGTGCTTCTTGTTGATGATTGTTCTGATTTATTTATTTATTTATTTATTTAAGCGTACGGCTTTTAGTGCCGGGAGTGTCCGATGACATGTTCGGCTCGCCAGAGAATGTAGCTGCTTCAAGCGGACACCCTGAGGTCAGTTACATGTCACTGACATGTAGTGGTGAACGTTGGAACTTCGATAGAGCGTTTCAACGAAATCTAACCTAGAAATTAAGTTTCACACAAGTTTAGTTAGTGGAAGGATCTTTTACATGCCATCAATCTATGACATGGGACAGCCGGCTTTACTTCCCCTCCGAAGGAAGGCATACTGAAGGATTTGAACTCTATTAAAAACTCCGATGTCTTCGGCCGGGTTTGAACCTGCGATCTTGGGCACAGCAGTTCAGCATGCTACCTACTACGCCACCGAAGCCGCTATTGGTCTGATGATTCTTCTTTCTGCTCTCTGCAGTTTATCAGTTGTTGATTTGGTGTTCAGCTTGAAGAGTGTTTCACTAGCAGAAGTCGCATCGGGCTTAACAACGGAATTGAAATGTCTGAATTTGGAATTCATTGAGAGCGATTTCATGCTGTGCTGGTTTCAATTTAGATGTTCTGCTTTTATAATGTTATAATTTCCCCAAGATATTTGAACTTATTCACAATCATAATTTGTTTGCAGAAGTGAGATATATACTACTCTAAAAAGAAGTATAAAAGAGGAGTGAAAATGAAAATCCACAGCCTGCTTCCACGGACCCAGCAGTGAGAGGCTGGCGTGCTGCCGCCTGAGCCATGGAGGATCTCCATGTCCCTGATTTATGGCATGTAAAATATCCTTCCATAACTAAACTTGTGAAGCTAAATTTCTAGGTTAGATTTCATTGAAACGCTCTGACAAAGTTCCAATGTTTAACTCTAAATGTCAGTGACATCTGGTAGCGAAAGTTGGAACTACTTGAAATTGAACGGAACTTGTAGCTCACCCCAAGGGTGTCCGCTTGAAGCAGCTACAGCCTCTGACGAGCCAAACATGTCCTCGGACACACCCGGCATAAAAGCCATACGCTTAATAAATACCCTAATCTAACAGAAATATTACATAATATAATTATCACAAAATAACATGCCTCTTTGTACAAATATGGGAAGGGTGGGTCCTTAATTGGATGCCATGTTTCGATCGTCAAGTGATCATCATCAGATCCTGGCCACTTGGGCTTAGATTACGTACGATGTTTATGCATTACACTTATGCACAATTACAGGGTGTTTCGAATAAAGTGTCCGATATTGCATCAGGTGTTGGGATTGGTTAAAACAAGAAAAACTGTTCCTATAAACATACAGTATGTCCGGAAACAAATACCTGTTGAGATACGAGTCATTTTACCCGCGTGGAGGAGGCGTTGTGTTCGGTGGTGCAGGCGTCCTTCCATTGAAGGTCTTTGCATGAGTCGGATGTTCAGTCATAGTATGCGGTTGTGCTGGCAGTGCAGTGCGGTACCCTCACCAGACTGGAGGTCCCGTGCTGTGTGGACGACGTGAAGAGTGCAATGAAGTATTTCACGAGGGAAATGGCAGGCATGGGTTTTTGCTATGGATTAGCAAACGGTAGTAGCATGGCCTCTCCAATCACCGGACCTTAATCCGTTGGTTTTCTGGCTATGGCGATATTTAAAGTCATTAGTGTATGCCACACCCTTCGACAATGTGCAGATGTTACAAGGGCGTGTGACCAATGAGAGTGCCCACATCCGCGAGCAGCAGGCGTGATTGGACGAGTTCGGGATTCCTTGTGAAGAAGAGCCGAAGGATGTGGTAACCATGTGGAGCATCTCTTGTATCGTGCAGATGGTATCCGCGGACACACCGGCTGAAATCATCACAGATCCTGGTTGGTGGTGTTGATGGATGTTTGACCAACGCGTGTTCTGTTAAAAGTGTGTGACAGTTGAGTGTTCATTAGAAGTAGCTGGTAGGAAGACGTCCATTTTCTGACGTGTAAATACACAACACAAGTACAGGAGTTCCTCTCATGACTCGTCCGGCCAGCGCACCGAGCTTATCTCCCGTTGACTCAGCACTCCCCGCTTGGCATGCATAGCAATAAGAACAGAACAGCACTTGGCTCACTTTATCCGTGCATGACATGAGATAACAATTAAAATGAAGAAAGGAAGAATTAATAAACTATGGTCGTACCTTATGACAGGAGATGATCTAATCTTTCTGAGATTTAATTTACTTTTTCCTCATTAAGTACACGTTTTTAACACTTCGCTTCTTATCGAGTAAAGAACCAGTTCCTCTCAATTTGTTTACGAGATTCCGCACGTTATCTCTGTGTGGAGAGCGTACACCAGGAAAATGTGTTGTGAAACGTCTAAAGACTTCCCTGCAAGACTCTGTTATCACATAATCATCGTACTTAGATACCCTTTCCTCTAGCGTGTACACACGTGGAGGCATTATGAGAATTATACCCAAGTAACACTTCACAACTAGAGAACAGTTGGAGCGACAGATCAATACTAACTTAATACACGTTATAAGCACGGACCAGAACTGGGAAGTGTGCGCTGTGTAACAGGAAGTGATCAGTCAACGCGAGGCAGATATGCTCGATGCGCTGGCCGGACGAGTTATGAGAGGAACTCACTGTAAAATGGCTCATATCTCAACAGGTATTTGTTTCCGGACACACTGTATGTTTAAGGGAACATTTCTTCTATATTTGACCAATCCCAACGCCTGTTGTAGTATCGGACTCATTTTTCGAAACACCCTGTATATACCAGGTGAATCAGCTGCCCCTAATAGTATTGTTTTATGCTGCCCAACAAACGCGTGTTATCAGGAAGATCGATATTTCTCTGCTGCATATCCTGCAAGCAATACTGTACACACTTATATGTCCCGCGTAATAGTCTGTGATCACATGGAGGGAAAACTAATAGAGTTATCGTTCGATTAATTGAAAATTGTATTTACCGAACATCGCATATTACGAGTTCTAATTTAAGAAAAAAACTGAATACCTCAAGTCTATCCAATTATTTTATCCCAGTTCGGTGTACTCACTTCTTCTGCCTTGGAGAATCGCCAAGGTAGTAGCACCTTGAGTCCAAGCAACCATTATTACAGCCAAGTTGTGCGGCGAGCAAGATAGCAAACCTCATTAGAGAGAAGGGGCTATTTGGATACAAGAGTGACGTGAGAAGTCGGAAACTCGCAGTGGCTACGATAAATGGCCTCCAGCAGTGCGAACCCTCCACATGTTTTTTTGCGCTCAGAGTGTGTTGTTCTTGTCAGCCACTTAACAAGGCTTCACCACTTCTTATGGGCTACAACTTACTGTTAGGTAAATATTTACTCCGTCAGTTGTTTGGAGAAAAAAATAGCTTCATTATACTCGCTTTAAGGGTGACGGGGTAATTGACTAGTAATCCCCATGGCCAATCTCCACCAGAGTAGCCGAGTGTACTTAGGCTTGCTCCACGACTGAACTGGGAGACCTGAGGTTCTAATACCAGGTCTGACATTAGTCATCCCGAGTGTGGTTTTACCTGTAAGTTTTGTGCTCAGTCCAGGCAAAGGCTCGGACGGTATAAAAATTCTAGTCCAGGGACACTTACTCCTTACATTCTAGCTATTGGTGAATCACTTAGGCACTTATATCGTATTTATCAGTTTTTTTTAACTTGCGAATAGACCACTTAGGATCACGCTACAATTTCACTGTTTTAGTTGTAATTTCCTCTGTTTCCATGACTCCTTCATGCGATCGCTGTGCTGCTGCCGTTGTTCGGCCGTCCAAGCTCTTCCTGTCTTTGTAGCTCGGCTCTCGTCATGAAACCCTTCCAAATTGTGTATCCTGTTTCGAAACGTATCCCTTTCCAACATTTGGGCCTCCTGGATGTTAGATCTCTCAAGGTCTTTCCGATTTTCTTTAATCCGTGATGTTGCTTTCTTTTTTGTTCCAGAAGTAGTCAAACAACTGCTTGGTTAATCTGGATTTGTCCAATCTGTACATGTGTCCAAGAAATATTAACCTCCGTTTCCTCATGGTGGCCGAGATTTTTTCTACATTCTGGTAGACTTCGGCGTTGCTCCGAAGTTTCCATCCTGTTTCCGTCTGGATTAGGCCCATGATTTTCCGGTGGATTCTCCTTTCCAGAACCTCCAACTTCTCTAGCCTATAGTTCATTGAAAGGCATTCACAGGCGTACAGGCATTCTGTTTTGACTACAGTGTCGTAGCGCTTTATTATCAATTTATAAATTAATTTATTTCATAACCATAAGGGATGCAAGCGGAGAAATATCGACCTTCCTGATAACACGCGTTAATTGGGCTGCATAATACAATATTATTAGGGGCAGCTGATTCACCTAGTATATATTAAAAGTTTAAATTATACGACAATCATTTTAAATGATCTTGTCGACTTCGTCGTTACGCTGGGGTCTGGCGTTACGTTGCGGTGACGGGACGAAATGTACCCAGATGCACTGAGGTGTGTGACGTCACAGCACCACTTGGTGCATGTGTTCCCCTACACTCTCTACTTCGTTACTATAAGACAAAAATCCCCGATTCTTGGATGTCACGGTAATCTCGAGAACCACTGGATGGATTTTGATGCGGTTTTCACCATTCTGTAAAGGATATCTCGAGGAAAGATTCCGTAGAAAATAATTTATTTATGATCAAAGGAAGCAAAGCAGTAACGATTTCAGTGAAAAGTCGAAAACTAACTTGACGTCCGTGCGCTTCTTAAGCTTACGCTGGGCAAACCGTTAAAAATATCAATATGCTATGAGCGTAAGAATTGGTCAGCATGAAAAGTTCTACAAAAACGTCCGGGAGAGCATATCTCTATCTTCAATACATCGCCCACTCTAAGTGTTTTTAGACTGCATGGAAGGGGCGCTTGACCTTGCTTTGCCCTTGGTTTGCACTTGCCGTTCGCGAGTAATTTGAAACGAGATAAGCAAGATAAGTACTATACAGATCATTTTCTAACATGTCAAGAGTCTTTGGCTTCGAGCGAAGCGAGAAGCCTCCAGCATTTCTAGCATATTTCAGCATGTGTAGCATTTAAAATGATACAAAGTCTAGTCTTTCAGAATGACTGTCACTTTTTTTATATATCGTACATGTTTCGACCTGACATTGAGGTCTTCATCAGCTCAAATTAAATGAAACCAATTAAGAATTAAAATAAAATAATTTTGATATACTTAAATCTAAATTTGAAGTGAAATGTTTATGATAAAATTGTAATACAAATGAAATAAAGTACGGTAATAAAATGGATATCAATAATAAAATAAAATAAAATAAAATTTAATAATAGTTTTTCCAAATGCAGTAAGAACAATAAGACATTTTAATGGCGAGTGTAAATAGATATTAAACTTTATATTAAAAATTCAAAATATAGACAAAAATAATAATTTAGAAAATCAAGTGCCGAAAATCAACAAATAACTTCAGCTCAGTGCTTGAATGAGAAAGATAACTCTTCTTCAAATACGGAGTTTGAATTTTGATTAGGTGCCAACCAGTTATTGCGTCGTATGAATTAACCGTGTTGTAGATCGAGAATTCAGTATAATTCATATAAGAATTTGAGTGAATGCCCATCTATACATATATATGTGGATAGGTGGGAATTCAAATTCATCCAACCGTTTTGAACAATGAAAACGGGACATTTGTTGTAGAATTATGGCATCAATAGCTCCCCGTACATATCAAAAAGTGTACGGTTATGTATGTATCTTCTTTAACATAACTGTCATATATAAATCCTTCCTGTAGTATGTAATGTATTATTTGTAACCTATATCTTGCCATTTGTGTTCATTATGCCAGCACTGATACCACTAATTAATATTGAAATGAGCTACTTTTCTGATTGCTGGATGGAATCACCTTCCCACTGGTCCACTGTTTACCACCATCCGGTGAGTAGGCCTAGTGTGTTTATTTGCAACTGAAGCTATTATTGGAAGGATGAGCCCGTGGCCTGAAGTTAGAAACCATCCCAAGTAGTACATGGAAATATAAGGTGCGTTCAAAAAGTAACGAGCCGGAGGCTGGAATGCGCAAACCTGTGACTACTGTACCCTTGGAAAAGAAGCACTACACGAGACAGACATTTGGGGGTGATCGGTCCATAGAAAGTACAAAGAGGATAACGTGCTTCATATAAATTTCCAGGATTCATAAAGGAACTTAAGGCTATATATGAAATATGACAGGTTAAAACAAAACAATTTAATACGGAATAAAACATTACAATAAAAGAATCCACCCTCGTCAAAATTTAAATAAGTGGTTCAAACGCCAATCCAAGAAAAGCTACCTCATAAATCAACTTGGACAGTTGTAAACGAGGGATACAAAACTATCACCTCAAAGAATATTACAGTTTAAACAAGGGTCCACTGTCACTTCAAATTGTGACGCCACTCCTGATACTCGGATGAGGGTAAATGCAGCCTGGCTCAAGTGGAGACAAGTCACTGGAGTTCTCTGTGATAAAAAGATGCCTCTGCATTTAAAGGCAAAGGTCTATAAGTCTGTGGTACGCCCAGCAGCCATCTATGGGACTGAATGTCGCCCTATGACCAAACAACATGAGCAAATTTTGAATACGATGGAAATGAAGATGCTCCGATGGTCGATGGTGCTGACCCGATTTGACCACGCAAGGAACACAGACGTCCGGCGAAGATTTGGTGTTGCACCAATTGTCGAGAAGGTGAGGGAGGCTCGTCTACGCTGGTACGGTCACGTCCTCAGAAGACAGAACAACTCAGTTGCCAAAAGAGCACTCCACATCAACCCAGGTGGAACAAGACCACGTGGAAGACCTGCAAAGCGGTGGACTGACAACATCAGGGCTGACATGCACGCTGTTGGTCTAACACCAGAAGATGTCAACGACCGAAAGAAGTGGAGGAGATGTAGCAAAGTAGCAGACCCCGCAAGGGATTAGTGCTAGGAAGAAGAAGAAACAAGAAATATCAAAAATACAAATTAGAACAAAATCATGTTTATTGTGTTGTGCGCGTGCTCGGACAAAGAAAGATTTGAGTACTTGACGGGAATTCACTTCCGATCGACCATACGATTAAGTCGTGAGCGAGTCGGCAAATCATGATAATTATGGGAATACACTCTAAATGGCTAATACAAAATATAAATGCACTGACATAGTCTACCCTTACATAAAATCAATCATACACGAATAGTATATTTACACTTATTTGACTGCCGATCATTCTGTCTTAAGTCATGCAAAATAACACAGAGCACCCACGTGACAACAAGGATACCGGCACGCCGTTTGCGACCTATAAACTGACAAGTTACAATGCTTGGCAAAAATCCAAGCAACAACAACAACCAAATTAAACTGCCCCAGTGGGCTGAATACAAACATTGCATGTAACACTTCGTTTAATACGGACTGAAGTATTTAAATAGGGGCATAGGCATCTATCCCAATTAACATCAAAACCAAGCTATAATTTGCCAGGCAAGCAATCTACCAATTAGTTACAGGAATGCATAGCGCGCAGGCTGCTTCCTTATCAACATTCAGAGATCTGAGTACATAGGTCTGTCAAGCTCAAATGTGCCATAGTGTGTCAGCAGAAACTCCAAGCCTCTGAAATCGCGGAAAAATACATCATAAAACATCAAATTTTCTTGACCAACCACCCACGGGTGTCAAGATCCAAATTTCAGCAAAACGTCCCTCAGGTACGTTTACTGAAGCATGAGGAGCAACAGAAACTGGATCACCTTGTCGAAATCCTGCTACCTCTTCGAAGAATATCATATAGCCCACACACATCTCAATACCTGACCAATTGACCTCATTTGTACCCCAGATCCCGAATATAAATTACCACTCAAAAATCGTATATATGACTACAGCAAGGCGGACGGCCTTCTGTAACAACAAAAAGTTGTTCTAAGCAAAACAATCTTAGCATTTGCCTGGGTAAAATACAACCAAAAAGACGGGAAATTCCCCCCATTGTCTAACATAAAATTTAAATGCAGTCCCATTTATCACCCTTATCTAAGGTTTCAGCCGTAAATAATCTCGCTACTGTCTTACATTCATGTGCGCAGCAACATGAAGGCAAGCACTCTATCAAACAAAGCAACGGGTTAAAACCCAAGAAAAACACACAAGAAAATTAATCTAATATTTACACAACGTCACGTGATGCTATTTAACTTTTTATGACAGTGAAACGAACCTACATGTAATCACATCAAAGCAAAATTATTTACAAAAAACACAATTTCCCAATTAGTTATACATGATCCCTCCCCGTCAAAATTAAATAATTTAATTAGTACTCATCTCTTTCCATGTTGCCCGGTGCCGAGATAGCACCCGCTATCTTCCTCCTTCATAGCCTAGCCCATAATGCTAGACATCAAATCTTTGGATACGACACTATCCACTCTTGAGGCCATGGTGACGATCATCTAGCTAAAGGAAATAAATTTATTGTTATTATTCTCAGGCTCCTAATTATACTTCGTAATTGAGCCACTCGATTCACCCATGAGTTAATTGCAATATCGTTGACTTTCCCTACAATATGTGGATATATTCCACCTAATACACAGACAAAATTCTATGTTGCCCGTCACGCAACACAAGAAAAATGTTCAAAGCCATTCGTGCTACCTAAGCACCCGCAAAAGTTAATCAATCAACGTGCCATGTTCTCAGACAGAATGACACCCTACTCGCTCGAAGATATCTAAAACTGTGACAGCGTCTTTTCACAGACCACTATATTTATATGATTCAATCAAATTTCACGTGGAAGGGGTAACTCGCTCCACAAAAATAGTAATAATACTCGCACACACATCGGACACATCTCATTCAACTTGTAAAAATCAGCACAAGCAATTGACACTCGCGTGCAGAAAATTGCATCGTGGAAACATCTATTTATCAGAATTCGCGCGCAAACAATCTGCGCGGTCAAATTCGGCGTCTTGCTCTCATTGGCTATATTTCAAATAATACGGTGACACCAGGGTGATGACCTTTCTCCCACTCTCATGTTTGGTCATAAACTCACTCTTCAGTTGGCCTATCATCTTCCTTCTCTAGCGTTTAATACCATGAAACATTTATACCTCTCTTTTGAACAAGTCAACGGATACATCGCTTGCATTTGCCTTTCTCTTTTTCTTGGAACCAGCTATATCTAACCTGGCGTTGCTTCACTGGCGACAACGGTAGCAATGCATTGTCCATCCAGACAGACTAATATTTCAAATATGACCAAACTTTTTCTCAAGTGAGCTGTATCTTAGCTGAAGAAATAAAATTATTTGAGGACTTGAATGTAGGCGTACTTTCAAGGGCTCAATCGGCTAATCGTGGCGTGTGTAACGAGGTGTGGTTCCAACCAGAGCGTGGAGGGTCACAGCCCGTCGCTAGAGGGCACGCGTGCATGTCACGTGACGATACAAAGCGAGCAGCAGCATGCATCAATCGTCCAACGCTGCCAGTCGCATTGCAAACAGTGACATGGAGGCGTCAACCGAAGAACAAAGAGGTGTTGTTCGGTTTCTGACAGCGGAAAAAGTAGGGGGAACGGACATTCATCGCCGAATGTCACAAGTGTACGGCGAACACTGCATGTCCCTTGCAAGGGTCAAAGCGTTCCACAAGCGCTTCAGGGAAGGACGGGTGTCGTTAGACGATGATGCCCAGTCTGGGGCACCCCCCTGCATTATCGATGACAACGTCCAGCTGGTTGATGCACTCATTACCCAGGACCGCCGAGTGACAGTGAACGCCATAGCCGCCGTGGTCGCTCCACGACAATGCACGACGTCATACGGCCAACACAGTCGCGGCACTCCTACAGAAATTCAAATGGGAGGTTCTCGGCCACCCTCCATACAGTCCGGACCTCTCTCCCTGTGTTTACGTCATGTTTGGTCCCCTGAAAAGGGATCTGTGGGGCCAACGGTTCTCCTCGGATGCCGACGTCCAGCTGTACGTGTGGAACTGGTTCACATCGCAGCCCAGGGCATTTTATGAGACAGCCATTCACCACCTCGTGTCACAGTGGGACTAGTGCCTCAACAGCCAGGGCCAATACTTCTAACATACAGGTACTGGTTTCTGTAATTATGCCTCCGGCTCGTTACTTTTTGAACTCATCTTATACATTTCCAGGATATCTGAGGTACGAATTGAACTGTCTCTACTCCGTTATCCTCAAGAAGCTGTATCAGCACTCGAACTGGAGGGCTCCACCCAGAATGCTAGTCACGACATCATGAGGAGGGCCCTGTTCCCTTCTTATCCTCGGAATTCTCTATCTAGGATTAATCCCGCGAATTATAGCTCTGAAAGTGACTACCTAAGCCAGTCCTTTGCTGAACTGACCACGAATCAATTAACAATTTACAATTGAAATGTCTACCGTTGTGGTGGGAATAAGATACAGTTCGGCTCTGCCTTGAGCTTGCCCGGTGACCGCACTCATCACGCTGATCTTGGCAGTGCTCTGGAGAACAGCCAGTGGTCTCACCTCAAAATTAGGATCGCGCTATTAAGGATACTACTGGATAGGGCAGGATTTTAGCTTCCTCTGGATTGAGGAGTGCACTACCCAATCAACACACAGCCTGGGTGAAACAAACGAATTACTGCTTCTCTGAAGATTAATTTATGGGGTAACTTAACAAGAGGTTGGAACTCTACACTCATTAAAATTATTTACTGGTGATTCATTAGCCTACTTTCGATTTTTGCAAAAAATGAATGTAGACATGAAATCAACACAGGGCGAAAAAAGTGTGTCTGTCTGTGTATGTGTGTGTGTCTGTGTGTGTGTGAGTCTCTGTGTGTGTGTGTGTGTGTGTGTGTGTGTGTGAGAGTGTGTGTACTCTGAATGGCTGTCCCCCCTATCAATTCGAACACGGTGAACGCGAATTGAACGAAATTTGGTACAAAGGTAGCACTAGCAAAGGACACCTCAGTGTCATGTTTTATATCGCTGCCATCTTGACGGAAACGTAATGGTGGCCACACAAATGTTCCAAGCTTAAATCAAATTACGACTAACCTAAATATCCGATTACTACCAAATTTTTCAACAACATACCTTTATGGAGGAAGCATCCTTTGACCAAATTAATAGGTCATTAGCATAATAGTTTGCGGATGGCGGCCATCTATGTGTCAAAATCGATTTCCCCCATTAATTCAAACACGGTGAAACCGAATGGAACGAAATTTGGAACAGAGGTAGCACTAGCAAAGGGCACCTCAGTGTCATGTTTTATATCGCCGCCATCTTGACAGAAACGTTATGGTGGCCACACAAATGTTCAAAGCTTAAATCATACTACGACTAACATAATCATCCGACATCTACCAAATTTTGCAACAACATACCTTTATAGAGAGAGCATCCTTTGACCAATCTAATAGGTCATTGGCCTAATAGTTTGCGGATGGCGGCCATCTTTGTGTCAAAATCGATTCCCCCTATTACTTCGAACACGGTGAAACCGAATGGAACGAAATTTGGTATAGAGGTAACACTAGCAAAGGCCACCTCATTGTCATGTTTTATATCGCCGCCATCTTGACGGAAACGTAATGGCGGCCACACAAATGTTCAAAGCTTAAATCAAATTACGATTAACCTAATCATCCGATCTCTACCAAATTTTGCAACAACATACCTTTCTGGAGGGAGCATCCTCTGACCAAACTAATAGGTCAATAGCATAATATTTTGCGGATGGCGTCCATCTTCGTGTGAAAATCGATTCCCCCTATCAATTCGAACACGGTGAAACCGAATGGAACGAAATTTGGTACAGAGGTAGTACTAGCAAAGGTCACCTCTGTGTCATGTTTTATATCACCGCCATCTTGACGAAAACGTAATCGTGGCAACCCAAATGTTAAAAACTAAAATGTAATTACGACCAACCCAATAATCTAGTCTCTGCCAAATTTTGCAACAACATATCTTTATGTGGGAAGCATATTCTGACCAAACTGCAAGATCATCAGCCCAATAGTTTGCAGATGGTGGCCATGTATGTGTGCAAATCGATTCCCCCTATCAATTCAAACACGGTGAAGCCGAATTGAACGAAATTTGGTACAGAGGTAGCACTAGCAAAGGACACCTCAGTGCACAGAAGGTCAAATCGAAATCTAGGGGGACAAAATTACTTTTACGTTTTAATCAAGAATTTAGAGTGAAAGCAACGTATATAATTGGTTTACTTCATAATAAACATCAGTTAAGACCTTTTAAGCTACGTCTACACATGCAAGAAATTGTCTATGACTAGGAGTAGGATAGAGCATTCAATTATCTATTCAGAACAATTTTCTACCCCTAATTTACTTTTAACAAAGTCACAAAGTTCCACTTTCGACATAAACGTCGAACCCAGTGCCTCAAACAGTTGTAAACGTGTGAGAACTGGATGCGCGATATCTTCTAAAACGTAAAATAACTTATTAAGTTGCAAAAAGATGCAAAAATCTCATAGCAGGCGTAGACTACAAGACATTATCTACATTTTAACATTAAGTAGAAAGTGACGCAGAGTGACGCGACATACTAAAAATCTAAGAGAAAATATAATTTTAAAGATAATAGTTATATATTATATAATGCACATATAGCTAATATTACGTAACAATTACGCCCATTAATAACTGAAACACGTTACAAAGTTCATACCTCCAGCTGCATGTTCCATCTTAAAGCATCATACTAACCACAAAGACAACCAAACCGCAGCCACTTACATTCACCCTCCAATTCAGACTGCTCGAACAGTGGTGACAGATTTACACTAAGAAGCGTTTATATCCCAGAATAGTGAGTGGCATTCATATGAGAATGCTGTAGAAGTAATTAATTTTGATCTTTTAATTATGAAAATAAATAATTTTGTCCTCATAGATTTCGATTTTGACCCATTGTGCAGTGTCATGTTTTATATCGCCGCCATCTTGACGGAAACGGAATGATGGCCACCCAAATGTTCAAAGCTTAAATCAAATTACGACCATCCTAATAATTTGATCTCTACCATATTTTTCAACAACATGCCTTTTTGTGGAAAGCATCTTATGACTGACTACAAGGTCATCAGCCCAATAGTTGGCAAATAGCGGCCATGTATGAGTGCAAATCCATTCCCCAGATCAATTCAAACACGGTGAAACCGAATTGAATGATTTTTTTTACACAGGTAGCACTAGCAAAGGGCACCTCATATTCATGTTTAATATCCCTATAGCACGTTGTATTTCAACAAGCTACTACAACCAACATTCAATTATACTCCCTGAGAAGGACAAAGAGTTATAACAATACCCATGTATTTAGCAGAAAGTAGGCTATATGTACTTTACTGAACAACTTGTTTTTAATTTTAAAATATATTAAATCAGGGTTCTCGACAGTAGTGACTACGCTGGCTAAAGTTCAGCATTAGGTCATGGGGCCAAGCTCTCTGCTGACTCGGTAGACGCGTGGGTTCGAGCCCCACCGTCGGCCGTCCTTGAAATGGTTTTCCGTGGTTTCCCCATTTTCAACACCAGGCAAATGCTGGGACGGTACCTTCTGACAGGCCACGGCCGCTTCCTTCCACATCCTTGCCCATTTCATTCACAATCATTCATTTCATCTCTTATTAACTCCTCTCATGTGGTTGGCGTCAGGAAGGGCATCCGGCCGTAAAAATCATCGCCACAAAGACTTCCATCGCATCTCATCCCCGACCCCGTTGGAAAACGGGAATAATAAGGGGTAGACATACATTAAATCAGGGTTCTGGAAAATATGGTAATTTGGATTTATTAATAGTGCTCAACCGCAAAAGTTGGGTAGAGAGGAAAAGAATGATAATGAAAATGGAAATGAAAAATGAAAATTGAAAAATGAAACAAGATGTTCAGTAAAGAACATAAAGCCTACTTTCTCCTGAATGCATGGGTAATGTTATAACTCTTTGTCCTTTTCAAGGAGTATAATTGAATGTTGGTTGTAGTAGCTTGTTGAATTACAACGTGCTATAGGGATATTAAACATGAATATGAGGTGCCCTTTGCTAGTGCTACCTCTGTAAAAAATGTCATTCTATTCGGTTTCACCGTGTTTGAATTGATATGGGGAATGGATTTGCACTCATATATGGCGGCTATTTGCAAACAATTGGGCTGATGACCTTGTAGTCAGTCATAAGATGCTTTCCACAAAAAGGCATGTTGCAAAATCTGGTAGAGATAAAATTATTAGGATGGTCGTAATTTGATTTAAGCTTTTAACATTTGGGTGGCCATCATTCCGTTTCCGTCAAGATGGCGGCGATATAAAACGTGACACTGAGGTGCCCTTGGCTAGTGCTACCTCTGTACCAAATTTCGTTCCATTCGGTTCCACCGTGTTCGAATTAATAGGGGGAATCGATTTTGACACAAAGAAGGCCGCCATCCGCAAACTATTAGGCTAATGACCTATTAGATTGGTCAAAAGATGCTCACTCCATAAAGGTATGTTGTTGCAAAATTTGGTAGAGATCGGATGATTATGTTAGTCGTAATTTGATTTAAGCTTTGCACATTTGTGTCGCCGCCATTATGTTTCTGTCAAGACGGTGGCGATATAAAACATGACACTGAGGTGCCCTTTGCTAGTGCTACCTTTGTACCAAATTTCGTTCAATTCGCGTTCACCGTGTTCGAATTGTGTTGATCTCATAAGTTTACTTTCATTTTTTGCAAAAATCGAAAGTAGGTTAAAATGAAAAATGTAAAGTCAAAATGAAAATAAAAACGAAAAAGAAAAAAGGAAAATAATAGGAAAAGGAAAGAAAAAGATAAAGAAAAAGATTAAGAAAAGAAAACGGTAAGGATAAATAGAAAAAGAAGAAGAAAAATAATTAGAAGAAACTGAAGCCTAAGGAAAAGAAGTAGTAAACAAAATGAAAAAGTAAAAGAGAAAGATAAATAAAAAAGAAAGAAAATGAAAGTCAAGAAGAGAATGAAAATTAAATAAATACAAGAAAGAAAACGCAAATGAAAAAGAAAGAGGAAGAAAAAGGAAAATTACGGAAAACGAAAATTTAAATGAAACAAGAAGTTCCGTGACAAACTAAAGAGCCTACTTTTCTTAAAATTTAAGATTCATGCCAATGACTATTCTATATGGATCTATCTAGAATAATTACGAAATTAAGTTGGTAATATCGACATTTCTAATTAGTTCGAAATACTGTAGCCTAATAGAGAACTACCGTTGGCAGCCCTGGTGACTGAATATATTCTTAGTTCCATCTCTTAAGGTACTGAATACAAAATTTGGTTGAAGTCCAATTGATAGCATGGACGTTACATGCAGTTAAACATTGGAGAGCTGCATCAAACCAGTCAAAAGACTGAAGACTCAAACAACAACAAACATTGGATATAACAGCGAGCGTAAAATCATGTTGGCAACAATGACATACATGTATTGGTCAGAAATAATCAGAAATAATATGATCTATAATTGTTGTGTCAATTTTGAATGAAATACATTAGTTAGTATAGAAGTTACATACATTTTAGAATTGGACCTACCAGCAGGCTTAGAATCATGTTAGCAGCACTGGCGTAGGCCTATATTAGTTACTCCAAATTAATCTAGAATGGCAGGTACTATACGTGTGCAAAGTTTAGAGTTATTAGCTTGCATACTTTCTGATATATTGATGTTAGGGTAACAAATATAGAGGCAGTATTTATTAACAGTTGGCAGTCCTGGTTACTCTTAAGAATCGGCATAGTCATATCTGTTATGGTACACATAGCACACACGAAGTTCGGTTGAAATCCAAATGATAGTATAGAAGTTACATGCATTTAAAGTTGGACCTCTCAGCAGGCTTAGAATCATGTTGGTAGCACTGACGTATATAAGTTACTCCAAATTAATATAGAATGTCGGGTGCTATACGTGTGCATAGTTTAAAGCTGTCCGCTTGCATGCTTTCTGATATATGGGTATTTGGATTTTTAAAAAATGAGAGCATTTATTAACAGTTGGCAGCACTGATGGCTCTTAAGAATACGCTCACTCATATCTGTTTATATACACATAGCACATACGAAATTTGGTTGAAATCCAATTGATAGAGTAGAAGTTATATGCATTTAAAATTTGGACCTATCAACAGGCTTATAATCATTTTGGCAACACTGCCATATATGGCCTCCTGGAAATTAAACTCCAATATTACTATCTATACGTGTGCCAATTTTGAAATAGCTCCCATTCATACCTTCTAAGATATCCAACATGGAGCTCAAATTTCAATTGCGATTTTTCAGCAGTTGGTAGCACTGGCATCATTTTCAAATATGGCCGTGAGATATTCAGGTATAGCTCTTTACTTCTACCAAATTTTGTTTCGATTGCTGCAGCCGTTTAGGAGTTGATAGGGGGGGGACACACACAGACAGACAGACAGACAGACAGAAGGACAGACAGACAGACAGACAGGCACACATTTGCCCGATCTCATAAGTCTACTTTTTCCTCATTTTTGCAAAATGTGAAAAGTAGGCTAAAAATTGTGTGTCTGTGTGTGTGTGAGTGAGTCTGTGTGTGTGTGAGTGTGTGTACTCTGAATGTCTGTCTGTCCTCCCCCCCCCCCTATCAAATCGAACACAGTGAAACTGAATTGAGCGAAATTTGGTACAGAGGTAGTACTAGCAAAGGGTACCTGAGTGTCATGTTTTATATCACCGCCACCATGATGGAAACGTAATGGCGGCCACCCAAATGGTCAAGGCTTAAATCAAATTACGACTTACCTAATCCATTGATCTCTACCAAATTTTGCAGCAACATACAATTATGTGGGGAGCATCCTTTGACCAAATTACAAGGTCATCAGCCCAATAGTTTTCGGATGGCGGCCATGTTTGTGTGCAAATAGATTCCCTCTATCAATTCAAACACGGTCAAACCGTATTGAACGAAATTTGGTGCAGAGGTAACACAAGTAAAGGGCACCTCAGTGTCATGTTATGTATCGCCGCCATCTTAACGAAAACGTAATGGCGTCCATCCAAATGTTAAAAGCTTAAATCAAATTACGACCTACCTAATCATCCGTTCTCTATCAAATTTTGCAACATTATACCTTTATGTAAGAAGAATATTTTGACTGATCTACAATGTCATCAGCCCAATAATCTGCGAATGGCGGCCATGTATGTGTGCAAATCGATTCCCCCTATCTATTCAAACACGGTGAAACCAAATTAAACGAAATTTGGTACAGATGTAGCTCTAGCAAAAGGCACCTCAGTGTCAGGTTTTATATCGCCACCATCTTGACGGGAACTTAATGGCGGCCATCCAAATGTTAAAAGCTTAAATCAAATTACGACCAACCTAATCAGCCTATCTCTACTAAATTTTGCAACAACATACCTTTATGTAAGAGGCATCTTTTGACCAAACGACAAGGTCATCGGCCCAATTGTTTGCAGATAACGGCCAGGTATGTGTGCAAATCGATTCACAATATCAATTCAAACACGATGAAACCGAATTGAATGATTTTTTTTTTACAGAGGTAGCACTAGCACAGGGCACATCATATTCATGTTTAATATCCGTATAACGCGTTGTATTTCAACAAGCTACTACAACTAACATTCAATTATACTCCTTGAAAAGGACAAAGAGTTATAACAATACCCATGCATTTAGGAGAAAGTAGGCTGTATGTTCTTTACTGAACATCTTGTTTAAATTAAGAAGGATTAATTAGAAAATGATTTTATTTTAAACATCTAACCATAGAAATTTGTCTGATAATCTCTGATATTTTAGTCTCAGTAGTACTGCATGTATTTCTAATTAGGTCAAGAATTAGGAAGAAAAAGGTCGTGGCCTTCAGTTAGAAATCATCCTTGTGTTTACCTAGAGTAAAAGTTGGAAACCACGGAAAACCCCTTCCAGAATAGCTAAGGGGAAATCTAACCTACCCATTCTCAATATTGCTTCACGAGGCTCAGTCCTTCCCGTTCTAGTCCTCAGACCAGAATTAAATTTCTTGGCAGCGCCGGGAATCAAACCCGGACCTTCGGGATGAGAGGCAATATCGCTAGCCAGTACACCACTACCACCACCAGAATAGGAGATGTCGGGAATCGAACGTACTACTGAAGACCATATCGTGGCATAGTGGCTAACAGTCTTGTCTGTCACACTTGAGGTCCAAGAAATTTAATTCTTGTCTGAGTGTTGGAACGGGGTAAATTCAGCCTCGTGAAGCAAATCTGAGAAGAGATGGGTTAAATTCCTACCTATCCATTCTAGAAGTGGTATTCCGTTCGGTCAAGAGCCGGATGGTAGCTAAATTAAGCCCACAGCCGCTTCCTTCCCCAGAATACACACAGTTATCACTAGCAGCAGGAGTCTTAGGGTTTTATCTACTGTTTTCCTTACTTCTAAATACAAAAATACTTAATCACAATAAAAGGAATCATATTCATGAATTCTGCAGTACCTAGAAAGCCTAAATGATAGTCTATGTGACAACCTAAAAATATCTAATTGCAGTTTTGTTCCATTTACTGTACTATATTTTAATTCATAGTCCTTAATTTCTAAAAGTAAACTATAGGGCAGTGTTTACTCTTAGTTCTAGTTGATCGAGAGAAATCCCAAAATATTTTCAGCACTTTTCAGCTTTTATCTCGTTGTTTGGTTATTTACTGTCTGGATACATCTCTTATTGTTTCCAAGTTTCTTATATGATAACAAAACCTCTGACATCCTTGGTTGTATTGAATTTGATTAATTAACACATTTAAGATGAGCAAATATTGCCTGAAAGTTCTCGGTGATAATTTGATAAAAGACTTATTATTATGTAAAATATTTACACTCTCGTTACAATCAGATTTTCTACAAACAATTAGGCATTAACTTTAAGCTATGGGCAGTTTATGTCAACTTTTGCTACACTTTAAACATAAAAACCTATTCTACCAATTAAAAATCTAAAAAAAACTATTTCGTATATTTTAGGCTATTTTCATTTATGAAACAAGATGTTCAGTAAAGAACATATTGCCTAATTTCTCCTAAATGCATGGGTATTGTTATAACTCTTTGTCCTTTTCAAGGAGTATAATTGAATGTTGGTTGTAGTAGCTTGTTGAAATACAACGTGCTATAGGGATATTAAACATGAATATGAGGTGCCCTTTGCTAGTGCTACCTCTGTAAAAAAAAATCATTCAATTCGGTTTCACCGTGTTTGAATTGATCTGGGGAATGGATTTTCTCACATACATGGCCGCTATTTGCAAACAATTGGGCTGATGACCTTGTAGTCAGTCATAAGATGCTTTCCACATAAAGGCATGTTGTTGCAAAATCCGGTAGAGATCAAAATTATTAGGATGGTCGAAATTTGATTTAAGCTTTTAACATTTGGGTGGCCGTCATTCCGTTTCCGTCAAGATGGCGGCGATATAAAACATGACCCTGAGGTGCCTTTTGCTAGTGCTACCACTGTACGAAATTTCGTTCCATTCGGTTTCACCGTGTTCGAATTAATAGGGGAAATCGATTTTCACACAAAGATGGCCGCCATCCGCAAAATATTAGGCTAATGACCTACTAGATTTGTCAAAGGATGCTCCCTCCATAAAGGTATGTTGTTGCAAAATTTGGTAGAGATCGGATGATTAGGTTAGTCGTAATTTGATTTAAGCTTTGAACAATTGGGTGGCCGCCATTACGTTTCCGTCAAGATGGCGGCGATATGAAACATGACACTGGGGTGCCCTTTGTTAGTGCTACCTCTGTACCAAATTTCATTCCATTCGGTTTCCCCGTGTTCGAATTAATAGGGGTAATCGATTTTGACACAAAGATGACCGCCATCCGCAAACTATTAGGCTAATGACCTATTAGATTTGTCAAAGGATGCACCCTCATAAAGGTATGTTGTTGCAAAATTTGGTAGAGATCAAATGATTAGGTTAGTCGTAATTTGATTTAAGCTTTGAACATTTGTGTGGCCGCCATTACGTTTCCGTCAAGACGGCGGCGATATAAAACATGACACTGGGGTGCACTTTGCTAGTACTACCTCTGTACCAAATTTCATTCCATTCGGTTTCACCGTGTTCGAATTAATAGGGGCAATCGATTTTCACACAAAGATGGCCGCCATCCGCAAACTATCAGGCTGATGACCTATTACTTTGGTCAAAGTATGCTGCCCCCATAAAGGTATGTTGTTGCAAAATTTGGTAGAGATCGGATGATTAGGTTAGTCGTAATTTGATTTAAGCTTGGAACATTTGTGTGGCCGCCATTACGTTTCCGTCAAGATGGCGGCGATATAAAACATGACACTGAGGTGTCCTTTGCTAGTGCTACCTTTGTACCAAATTTCGTTCAATTTGCACTCACCGTGTTCGAATTGATGGGGGGGGGACAGACATTCAGAGTACACACACTCACACACACACACACACAGACTAACACACACACATACACACACACAGACAGACACACTTTTTTTCGCCATGTAGTGATCTCATAAGTCTACTTTCATTTTTTGCAAAAATCGAAAGTAGGCTAAAAATAGGCTTATGAGATCACCTTTTGTCCGTGTGTCTGTTTTTGTGTGCGTGTGTCATGGTGTGTGTGTGATGGATTTGTGTGTGTCCCCCCTAATAACTTCTAAACGGCAGAAGCGATTTCATTGAAACTCGGTAAGTTCATAGCACTATTCCCGGCGACCCCGACCGTGCCCTTCAAATGTTGTTACGTCTTGATCACTTTCGTGATACTTTCAATGTTTAGCTTGGCCCATTTGTCGGTCAAATTTTATTTCTTGTTACCGAGATCCCCGAATGGTAATTATTTCTTTGTAAATGTATTAATTGCTTAAACCATATGCATAATCTTGTTATCAATCACCTATCCATAGATATTATAGTTCTCACCTTGAAGTGTTCCAGTCGCTCGCTACCTCAAGCTTCCTCACTCCCGACATACAGTGCTCTACTGGTTGATCTGCTGTCTGCTGAGCAGTGTCGACTGCCGTCACCCTGACTTTCGTTCGACCAATCGCAGGTCTTTGTCTGGTCGGGCAATCTCTAGCTTCGAGATTGTTCCATGATCACTATTTAAGACGCCACTTGCTGGCGTTCTTCATCACTTCTGATCAATCATCACTTCTGATCACTTCAACCTGCTGGTCACCGCTACTGCATCTCATGACACCATCGCTAGTCTCTACGCTACCTAGCAGTTACGTCACGAGATCTGCACCCTGACGTATTGCTCAAGATGGCAAGAATAATTGCCAGCTGTCGTACTCTTCAAGCCGTACCTTAGATGGGGTACTTTGATTCGTCTTTCGAAATAGCTGCAGTCCTTTCGGCCGTCAACCAATTTTCAAAATGCTACTGGATCACCACTTGGACGCTATAAATGGCATTCCTTCGCAAGAGAAGAAGAGAGAGTTGACCTTTTTATCAATTGTGTACTTATCTCTAGGCCATGTACGCCTCCTTCAGAAGAAACTGCGAGGACTTCTCAATCAACGCTTATGCTAGCTGGAACTTTTAAAGAGCTGGCTCTTCAACCCCTTTGAGAAGATAAGTTCAATTTTATGAAGAATTTAAATCACACTAGTTATTTTACACTCTTAATCAGTTTTATGGTTCTTTCTTTTTTAAGGTGGATTTTTTTAATGTTAAGCTCAACTTCTCTCGAATTAAGCAAGCTTGTTTCATTGGCATTTCCTTAGTCTGGGTTTCTGTCATCAGGCCCTCACACTTTGTTCCATTTATAATTATTCATTTCTGTGATAAGCACTTAAGTGCAATTTGTTTATTGGTTATAAATTTATTATTAGAAATAAACAATGTTAATGTATGGTTACCTACATTGGTTTTCTAGTGATGTATTTCATGCCCACTACCCCGCACCGCTTCAGTCTAATTTTCTTGACCAATTGTAGTTATTTTGTCCGGGCTCTCGCCTGATGCGTTCTCCCGTATGGGGAAGTTTTAGGGCAGAACTTCTCTCCATATTTTTGGTGCCTCACCCCCGGGAAACATATCTGTTGCACCCTGGGAATGTTACAAGTTTCATATCTTGGATTTCACATTAACAATTTTTGTTCATTGTGTTTCAACACTAATTCACATTGTAAGTTTCAGCCTTAGGCGCATGTTCAGCTGAGGAGGAGAGAAACGTAAGCTAAGCTGGTTTCTTCCGCATCAGACTAAACCTTACTACCTAGAAAGCTGTCATCCTCTGGCTTCCAGTACTCGAAGTCACAATATTGACGTGAGTAACAAACAACTTTTAACATGCCTAACCTTGATCAAAAACTCAGCATCGCCAGAGCCTCTTGTAAGGGCAAGCTCACACGGTTTCGTACTTTCTTAACGGAGCTTGAACCCCAAGAGCGTAATCATGACATAATTTCGCAGAGGCTTAAGAATTATGAACAAGCCTTTGAGAAATATGATGAGATACAATACAGTATAGAAACTCAGCATCCGGACCAGCAAAGTGATAGGTTGGAAGTTGAAAAATTACACTATCAGGGATTTGCTGAAGCTAAACAGCTTATTAGGGCTTTAACTTTAAAAGAAAAACAAGAAGATCAAACTTCTGCAGCATCTTCTACATCTTCTTCACGCATTATATTACCCAAATTAGAAATACCCAAATTCACTGGTAAGGTCATAGAATGGGAGCCATTTTTTGAATTGTTCAATTCTTTAGTACATGAGAATACTTCTATACCAGTAATTCAAAAATTTCACTACTTGCGTCTGGCAGTTCAAGGCAACGCACTTAACCTGATTCAAGCACTTTCTTTGACCAGTGATAATTATGAAGTTGCTCTGAATCTTCTTAAGGATAGATATGGGAACATTCGTTTATCTATTCAACGCCATATACAAAGCTTATTCGAGTTACCTAACGTGCAAGCAGATAATAGTTTATCACTTCATAAGTTGATCGACACTGCAGAGCTACACGTCAGAGCATTGTCCAATTTAAACCAACCTGTTAATCACTGGGATTTATTTCTAGTTCACCTCATTTCTGCAAGATTGGATGCAAATACATTAAAAGCCTGGGAAACAGAACTTTCCCAGAATTTGCAATGCACTTATGAGGCGATTATTAACTTTTTGAAGGCTAGAAGCCAAGTCTTTTCCGCCATAGCTAATCAAAAAACTAGTATTTCTGATTCAAAAGCCTTCTCAAAAGATAAGGTTAGCAGTTCTAATCAAAGAATTTTAAGATCACAGGCTCTTCCTGTTGATGCTCGGTCACCTAACCAAATGCAAACGTGCGGTCTGTGTCAGCAATCGCATAATTTATACAATTGTGATGAATTTAAATCTTTATCAGTAGAAGAAAGACGAAAGTTCATTACGAACAAAAAACATTGTTTCAACTGTTTGTCAGGAACGCATATGTTAAACAATTGCCGTGCACAACGTTTATGCTTTCATTGTAAGGCTAGACACCATTCCCTTTTGCACGGACATGAAAGATCACGGTTATCAGGACCAAGCAGTTCCAATACCAAGTCTAATTCTGAGACTTCTCAAAATAGTGCGCAGTCGTATGCTCAAAGTTCTACCTCGCTTGGCAAAGTCCAGGTTTTATTACCTACCGTGCAGGTTCTATTGAAAAATTCTCACGGGAAATGGGTATCTGTCAGGGGATTATTAGACAATGCCGCTACCAACAATTTTATTAATGAATCTTTGGTACAAAAGTTAGGCCTCCCAAAACATCCTACCTCAATAGAGGTTACAGGAATAAACTGCTCTAAATCGCAATCCTTAAGCTTTGCTAAGGTGGATCTAAAGGACTCTAATAATCTTGGTACGCAGTTGCAATTAGATTGTTTGATTATCAAGTCTATAGGCAACAATATTCCTGGCACTTCTTATCCTATTCAAAGTTGGAATATCCCGAATTTTGTCCAGCTAGCTGACCCTCATTTCAACAGAGCTTCTCCCGTAGAGCTTCTTTTCAGCTCAAGCGTATTTTGGCAATGTCTTCATTCCAATAAGGTAAAAATTGCTCCTAATGTTTTCTTCCGTGAAACTGATTTTGGTTGGATCGCTACTGGCCAAATATACCGTAATCCTATTCAAACTGTATCGAATTGTTATTTTGTTGGTACCGATTTGAGTCAAGAGCTAACCAAGTTCTGGGATCTTGAGAATGTTCAGGCTACTTCTTCTTCTTCTAACGAAATTTGTGAAAAGTTATACAAGGAAACCACTGCCCGTACTGCTGAAGGCAGATTTATAGTAACTCTTCCACGTATTCCTAATCCTCCCGCCATTACGGGCTTGCATTCCAGAGCACTTAGGGCACTATTTGCTATTGAAAATCGGTTCAAACAAGATGCTTCTGTTAAAACTCAGTATGCTTCCTTTATGGAGGAATACGAATCATCCAATCACATGGAGGTAATTTCTAAATCAGAAGAAATTGACCATCCTTTAAATGAAATAGTTTAACTAAATCATCACCCGGTATGGAAAAATTCCTTAACACAAGACAATATAAGAGTAGTTTTCAATGGCTCATCACCAGATTCCAATGGAGTCTCTTTAAATGATACCTTGCAATGTGGTCCCGCGATTCAAACAGATCTCACTTCTGTTTTGCTTAATTTTCGACGGTTTCCTTTTGCTGTAATCTCAGATATTAAGCAGATGTACCGGCAGATTCTCGTAAATTCTGAGCAGCAAGATCTGCAAAGAATATTGTGGCGCGATGAGAGTTCCAAACCCATAAAGATATTTAGATTGAAGACTGTGACATATGTCCTGAAGCCTTCAACCTTTCTTGCGATTCGGTCTCTCCACAAGTTAGCCGAGCAAGATGGTCATCTGTATCATCCTTTGGCCTCTGAGTCATTAAAAACGGCATTTTATGTTGACGATTTCTTGTGCTCTTTCCCTAATATTTCTGAAGCACTCCTTGTGTGCGAAGATTTGAAATCCCTGCTCCTAGGAGGTGGTTTTCCGCTCCATAAATGGACTTCAAATTCTACTGAATTTATATAAAAATTTTCATCAGAGGTCCCAGTTGATGAATTTGTTGCTATTCCTACTGCTGAAGCAGCCGTGAAAGCATTGGGTGTTTTTAGGTGTCCTTCTTCTGATACCCTTTCTTATCAGGTACATTTGTCAGAATCTCCCCCTGTAACTAAGAGACAAGTTCTGTCAGAAATCGCTAAGATCTTTGATCCTTTGCAATATATTGCTCCTATAGTTATTGTTGCAAAAATGTCCCTGCAAAAGCTTTGGTCATTAAAATCAGACTGGGATGAAAATCTCCCCTTTCCTCTTGTAGAAGAATGGTTAGAGTATCGCAGCAGTTTGCTGGATCTCTCCAAGGTTTATATACCCCGCCTTTTAATTTCTAATCCCTTATACCAGCAGTATGACCTGCATGTATTTTCTGATAGTTCAGAACGGGCTTATGGCTGTTGTGCATACATAGTAGGACGTTCCTCAGCCACTTTCCCTGGATTTTCTAATTTAGTGTGTGCTAAATCAAAAGTTGCTCCACTTAAAACGGTATCATTGCCGAGATTAGAATTATGCTCTGCTTTAATGGCAACAGAATTAGCTACTAAACTAAATGTCAGTTTAAAGTTAAAATTTTCCCGCACATTTTTTGGAGCGATTCTTCTATTGTATTAGCTTGGATTTCCAAGCCTTCTTCTCATTGGAATACCTTTGTGGCAAATTGCGTTTCTAAGATTCATGAAGTCTCTCATTCTGAACAATGGAGACATGTTCCTAGCCGTGAAAACCCCGCGGATATAATATCACGTGGTTGCACGCCTAAAAAATTGATTACTTCAGACCTGTACCGGAATGGTCCTCCTTGGCTAAGTCAGGAATCATCTTGCTGGTCTCGCTTAGCTAATCAATTTGCAGAAGAAATACCTGATGCCCGTGATGACCCTGTCACGTCGCATCTTACTTCTACTTCCACTAGCCTTTTTCATAGATACTCTTCATTTGATAAATTGATTCGTGTAGTGTCTTATATCATCCGATGGAAATATTTAGTAATTGATCAACCATTGAAGCCTCAACCCTTTCTCACCAGAGTAGAGTTAGAATTTGCTACTTATAAGGTTTTGTTACTTGTTCAGCAGGAAGTATTTGCTCCTGAAAAGCAAGCTCTTATAAGTGGTAAAGATTTACCCAAGTCTAGCAGGCTTTCACCACTCACTCCTTTTCTAGACCAGGACGGCATAATACGTGTGGGTGGAAGATTAGCTATGTCTAGTTGTGAGGATGGGAAAAAGCATCCCATCATCCTTCCTTCAAAGCATCCTATCACTACCCTTATAATAAAAAAGTTTCATTATAAACACCTTCATGCTGGCACTCGCACCTTGCTCTGTCTAATTCGTGAACTCTACTGGATCATCAATGGCGTTCATGAGGTTTCTTCTGTTGTCAAAAAGTGTATACCTTGCTTTAAGGTTAAACCACGGCCCGCCACGCAGATTATGGGTAATTTACCTCCATTTCGTTCAGAACCTAGTAAGCCCTTCGCTCTTACTGGGATCGATTACGCTGGTCCTTACGTATATCAGACCAATCTCTCTTCATCTAAGCGCAAAATCTTAGGTAAATTTACATCTCGTTATTTGTATGTATGGTGACGGGAGCTATCCACCTTGAGTTGGTTACGAACGCTTCTGTATCTTATTTTTTGGCCGCCTTTTCTAGATTTGCTGCTAGAAGGGGTGTCCCATCTGAAGTCTTTTCAGATAATGCAAAAATTTTTGTAAGCACTTCTGATCTCTGGAAAAAAGTGTTAAGCTCCCCTTCTGCTAAAGAAAAAATTTCCAACTTTTCCTATTCTAAAGGTTTCAAATGGCATTTCACCCCGCCTTATGCTCCCCATCATTGGGCCGATGGGAGTCCTGCATCAAACTTACTAAAATACAGATTAAGAAAACTCTTGGTCCTACCATACTTTCTTATGAGGAATTCAACTCTTTAATTATTCAAGTCGAAGGTATTGTAAATTCCAGACCACTGACTCCTCTTTCAAACGATCCTAAGGATTCCTGATTGGCTGTTCGCTTGCTGCTACTCCGCCTTTGCTGGTTCGACGCTGTGATCCTAACCTACCTATCTTTTGGAGAAAAGTAGAATCTTTGCGCTGTTCTTTTTGGCGCCGATGGAAGTTAGAATATCTCAGCTTGCTAAATAGGCGTGAGAAATGGCGGCTTCCTCAACCAGAAGTACGAGTGGGGGACATGGTTCTTCTTCGATACCCATCTCCGCCTCTCGTGTGGAACATAGGCAGAATTATTCACTGCCACTTTGGCCGTGATAAACGCGTCAGAGTTGTTGATGTTTTAACTAGTAAAGGTCTTTATACTAGACCCATTTCTGCTATCTCTGTTTTGCCTTTCGAGTCTTAGTTTCTCCTCGTCTGTTATCCATGTTTTGCTTTGACTGATTCTTTTGTTTGTTTTCATTCGGAGTTCTCGGAGCATGCTCACTTTCGTGATACTTTCAATGTTTAGCTTGGCCCATTTGTCGGTCAAATTTTATTTCTTGTTACCGAGATCCCCGAATGGTAATTATTTCTTTGTAAATGTATTAATTGCTTAAACCATATGCATAATCTTGTTATCAATCACCTATCCATAGATATTATAGTTCTCACCTTGAAGTGTTCCAGTCGCTCGCTACCTCAAGCTTCCTCACTCCCGACATACAGTGCTCTACTGGTTGATCTGCTGTCTGCTGAGCAGTGTCGACTGACGTCACCCTGACTTTCGTTCGACCAATCGCAGGTCTTTGTCTGGTCGGGCAATCTCCAGCTTCGAGATTGTTCCATGATCACTATTTAAGACGCCACTTGCTGGCGTTCTTCATCACTTCTGATCAATCATCACTTCTGATCACTTCAACCTGCTGGTCACCGCTACTGCATCTCATGACACCATCGCTAGTCTCTACGCTACCTAGCAGTTACGTCACGAGATCTGCACCCTGACGTATTGCTCAAGATGGCAAGAATAATTGCCAGCTGTCGTACTCTTCAAGCCGTACCTTAGATGGGGTACTTTGATTCGTCTTTAGAAATAGCTGCAGTCCTTTCGGCCGTCAACCAATTTTCAAAATGCTACTGGATCACCACTTGGACGCTATAAATGTCATTCCTTCGCAAGAGAAGAAGAGAGAGTTGACCTTTTTTTTATCAATTGTGTACTTATCTCTAGGCCATGTATGCCTCCTTCAGAAGATACTGTGAGGACTTCTCATTCAACGCTTATGCTAGCTGGAACTTTCAAAGAGCTGGCTCTTCAACCCCTTTGAGAAGATAGGTTCAATTTTATGAAGATTTTAAATCATACTAGTTATTTTACACTCTTAATCAGTTTTATGGTTCTTTCTTTTTTAAGGTGGATTTTTTTTATGTTAAGCTCAACTTCTCTCGAATTAAGCAAGCTTGTGTCATTGGCATTTCCTTAGTCTGGGTTTCTGTCATCAGGCCCTCACACTTTGTTCCATTTATAATTATTCATTTCTGTGATAAGCACTTGAGTGCAATTTGTTTATTGGTTATAAATTTATTATTAGAAATAAACATTGTTAATGTATGGTTACCTACATTGGTTTTCTAGTGATGTATTTCATACCCACTACCCCGCACCGCTTCAGTCTAATTTTCTTGACCAATTGTAGTTATTTTGTCCAGGCTCTCGCCTGATGCGTTCTCCCGTATGGGGAAGTTTTAGGGCAGAACTTTTCTCCACGTCTCACCAACCCTGCATGGCGCCTGTGAGAAATATTTCACCAGCATTCAATATCTCCGAAACTATTACCGATATTACCCTGGAATTTTGTACGGTGATAATGGGAACTACTAGAAGTTCACTTATGAGACTTATGAAAACCTGGTAACTGCAAAACCAATATGGCGGCCAAGCGAATTTGCGACTTTTAAATAGACGTTTCTCGTGATTTAACCAACCATACGCAATGAAACTGATGAATACAGTACATTTGCATTTGTCAGTTGGCACAGGCTAGAGTAAAAGGTGGCTTTTCACCGATGTCTTAGTCTCACTCATGGCTGTGATTATATGGAGGCTACTGAGGTATGGGTGGTGCTTAGTAATGCCATTCGGGGCACAGTCAGTGCCTGTGAATGCTGTGAAAAGTTCTACTCATAGGGTTAGTACCGATGTTCTGACTCAGTGAGGAAAGCAATGGCAAACTACCTCACTCCTCTTCTTGCCTAGAACGCCTCAAAATAGCGCTGCCTTGGGTTTTTGTGGGTATCTACTCACATAACGTAACGGCGGTACTTTTTGAGGATCCAACCAGCCTTTGGGCTGACTACCTAACACACAGTATATTTTTATACACATTGTAATGCACCGACTTCTAACTTCGCTCAATTGCTTACATAACCTCAAGATGACGGCTGTGCGAAATATTTCACCGGCATTCTATATCTCTGAAACTATTACCGGTATCACCATGAAATTTTGTACAAAGATAAAGGGCATTACTGGAAGTTCATCTAGCGCCTTTCAACAACCGGTTAACTACAAAACGAACATGGCGGCCAAGCGAATTTGAAAGTTTTAAATAGACTTTTCTCGCGATTTATTGATCCAAACGCAATACAACTTGGTACAGTAAATGTTTATACAGATTGTAAAATACTGGTATCTAATTTAGTTCAATTGTTTATATAACCTCAAGATGGCGGCTGTGCGAATTTCGAAAATTAAGTTTTTATTTCTTGTGTTCTAATCATGCGATCGAAATCAACATTTGCATAATGAACGAACACAATAATCATCATCTAATAGTACATAACTTTATGGCCTACATATATTAAAATCCAACATGGCGACCATCCGAAATATTTAGACAGTTCTCAATATCTATTAATCTGCTACAGCAAACAAACTGAAATTTTGTAAGTTTATAGAGGCAATAAGCATAAGTTCACCTATGGGACGTTCAATAACCTGGCGAGCACAAATCCAACATGGCGGTGACGCGAAATTTAAATATTCAAATGGACGTTTCTTGCGTTTTAACCATCCGAGCGCAGTGAAACTTGATACGGTATATGCTTATACAAATTTTAATCGACTGGCATCTAATTCATTTAAATTATTTTCATAACCACAAGATGGCGGCTGAGGGAAATTTTAAAATCCCGCTTTTATTTTTTTGTGTCCTAATCATGCGATTGAAGTTTGAATAAAACACCTTAACAATAATCATCATGTAATTGTACATAAATCTAAGGCCTACAATATAGAAATCCAACATGGTAACCATCCAAAATATTAAACGGTTCTCAATATCTACGAAACTATTACTGCAATCAAACTGAAAATTTGTATGTTGATAGAGGCAATTGATATTAGTATGATATATGAAAATAGGCTATTTAGTTCTTCACGGAACTACTTGTTGAAAACCTAAAATGACAATTTTATAAACCTAAAATTCTGGTCCCAATTCATCATGATAACACAAGTTATCAGAAAACTTGCTCACAGACACATACCCCCGCACACGGAGCTACACGTCGAGAAGCCCCGAAATGAATTTACAACAAACTTACTGTAAAATCATGACGGCGCGGCGGTCTCTTCTACTTTTAGTTCAGAATAATGTGACCTAACTTTGTGAAGGAGTGATAAATTTAGGCCATAATATCGCAATATATTGTGTAATATAAAATATGAGAGTGCTTTATTTTAGAGAATACAATGGAAGAAATGTTTGTTCCGTGGTGAGATTTCTGGAATAAATTGTCAGGTAGTTGGTTGTTTCTGTTCGTAACCTATTATATATATACTGTCAAGGGTAAGGGCTTAGCTTAGGAGGGTGGAAATTGCACTCATATATCATTTCAAATAAATGTATGCATGCATGTAACATTTTCCTTGCCGGCACATTAGGGTAACCCCTTCCTAATGTGCTGCCTCGTCACACGCACAATAATGCAGCGATCATCCGAACATTCATATCCTCCGTGTGTATACAATAGGGAAGGGTGTGATATTGAGGCTTTGTTCAGGGGGTTAGACGATGGTAGGGTAGTTACATCATAGATCGTGCGAGGAAATCTGTGTGATGACATTCTTAATCGTGGATTTGAGCAGCACACAAAAAAGTGATAACCTGACGTTTCTTAACACAGTAAAACTCAAGCATAAAATGAAGTAGACCTATACTTCATAAATATGGCTTACTGCCCCCCGGGTTAGTCATTTCGATGGCAAAGGATATAATGGCATTCCGATTTGCAAAGTGTGAGGGCTGGATCGAGGCTCACTCAACGTCGTGAGGCAAAACTGAGGAGATGAGGGTTTGAATCCCACCTCGGCCATCTTGGAAGTGTTTTTCCGCTTGGGTTGCCAGATTTCAAGAATGGAGAAACGGAAGAAACGTCCCAAAATATGTTTTGTTTTTAAATTAAGGTTGGTGTAACAAATAATACACACACCTATTTAATAAACATTACATTATCAAATACACAGAATTGAAATTAGATATTGCTGACACATCATATAGGCCTGTGACACCAGCAACTTACAAATACTTTTCATTTTAACGACCCTTTGCAAGGATTGTTATTTGTAAGTACCGTACCTTCTCATAAAATGCACTACAATTTACGTCATAATTGCAATATGTGAGCAATTCTTGTTTTATCAAGCAAATGGAGCTTCTGTTTCTATCATCTCTCCATTTGATATTCATGACAGAAACAACTCTCTCCGTAAAAGCGTTTAATGGGGAAATGCTGAGTATTAACTTCATAAGGACTAAGATATTTCTTAATTTTTTTGCCCCTAATAAATCTATAACATACACCCATCTATCCGACACAGACATAGAAATCACTTTCTCTTTCAAACTTGCGCCTGGATCACCAGAAAACAAGCTACATATTACAATCAATTCTGAAGAGGGACATTTGAAAATTGGTGCGAAACTGAATATAATATCAAATTAACCAACAACAAAAAACGGAATATTTGGCGTTCCGTTAATGATGAAAACGGAACGCGGAACAAAACAAGAAAAAACGGAATTGTTCCGGGTGAAACGGAACGCCTGGCAACACGTGGTCTACTCCAGGAAAATGCTGGGATGGTTCCTAACTTTAGGCCACGTCCGCCTCCTCACCAATCCTTATCTGAATTACATATTCACACGCTAGTACAGCCATCACAATAACACAAGTTACCACTCAAATGCACAAAATGTATTTGTCATCATCTTCCTCCTCCCAAAACCTCTTCATTCTGACAGCTTCTTCTTCTTCAGATGTGACATTTGGTTTCCGTCTGTTAGTGTTTAGTTTATGTTTGGTCTTCAAAATACTTTTTTCTTCTCATTTGTGATCAGTTACATTGTAAATTATTGAACTCTTCAAAATCATTCTCAACTTCTTTGAACCAATTATTTTTTGTTTTACTTTTCCAAAAACAGTTAAATAGTCTACTGCAGGGTTTCCCAAACTTGTTCTGACCATCACCCTTTTTCGATATTTAAAATTGCAACATGTGTATTTAGGTATAATTATGTACATTAAAAATTTGCAAATAATAGGTCTAAAATAGGAATAACAATCAATGAAATGAATTAGAGAAAATAATAAAATTAAAACTACATGAATTTTTATATCTAATTAATTAAATAATATTAATACCTTTGTCTAATTAGTGTAATATGACAAACTACTGAAGTTGTATATAGATTAAAAAGGAAACATAATTCGATATAATTAAATTACATGTTTGCATTTTAATTTTATTCTTTGTTTTTATAGGCAAAAACATCTCGGTCATATTGTATATATAAACAAGTAGTTCTGTGAAGAACTATACAGCCTATTTTCATATATCCTACTTATGTTAATTGCCTCTATCTGCATACAAAATTTCAGTTTGATTGCTGTAATAGATTCGTAGATATTGAGAACCGATTGAATATTTCGGATGGTCGCCATATTGGATTTTATATATGTAGGTCATAGAGTTATGTACTGTTACATGAAGATTATTGTGTACGTGTAGCATTCAAACTTCAATCGCATCATTAGGACACAAGAAGTAACAAGGAGATTTTAAAATTTAGCACAGCTGCCATCTTGTGGTTATGGAAACAATTGAAATAAATTAGATGCCAGTGGATTAACATTTGTATAAGGATTTACTGTACCAAGTTTCACTGCACTAGGATGGTTAAATTGCGACAAACGTCCATGTGAATATTTATACTTCGCGTCGCCGCCATGTTGGATTTGTGATCACCAGGTTATTTAAAGTCTTATAGCTGAACTTAAGTTCATTGCCCCTATGAACAGAAACATAATCAGTTTGATTGCTATAATAAATTCGTAGATATTCAGAGCCGTCTAAATATTTAGGATGGTCGCCATGTTGGATAGTTAAATGTATAGGCCATAGAGCCATGTACCATTAAAGGAAAATTATTGCGTAGGTTCATTAATCAAACTTTCACTTCGATCACTTGAGTACGACACAAGAAATAAAAACTTAAATTTAAAATTCGCAAAGCCGCCATCTTTAGGTTATGTAAACAATTGAACAAAAGTAGATACCAGTGCATTACAATGTGTATAAACATTTCCTGTACCAGATTTCATTACGTTTGGAACATTAAATCGCGAGAAAGTTCTATTTAAAATTTTCAAATTCTCTTGTCCGCCATGTTCGTTTTGAAGTTAACCGGTTTTTGAAAGTCTTATAGATGAACTTCCAGTAGTACCATTTATCTCCGTACAAAATTTCAGGGTGATACCGTTAATATTTTCAGAGATATAGAATGCCGGTGAAATATTTCGCACAGCTTGTGGTTATGTAAACAATTGAACGAAGTTAGATGTCGGTGCATTACAATGTATATAAACATATACTGTACCAAGTTTTATTGCGATTGATTGGTTAAATCGCGAGAAATGTCTATTTTAAAGTCACAAATTCGCGTGGCCACCATGTTGGTTTTGTAGTTACCAGGTTTTCAAAAGTCACATAGGTGAACTTCTACTAGTTCCCTCTATCACCGTAAAAAATTCCAGGGTGACATCGGGAATAGTTTCGGAGATATTGAATGCTGGTGAAATATTTCGCACAGCCACCCTGTTGGATTGGTGAGACGTAACAAAATTTGAAGGGCACGGTCGTCCGGAATAGTGCTATGAACTTACCGAGTTTCATTGAAATCGCTCCAGGCGTTTAGAATTTATTAGGGGGGGGGGGACACACACACACCTCACACACACACACACACACACGCACACACACACGGACAAAAGGTGATCTCATAAGCCTATTTTTTCAAAATTGAAAATAGGCTTAAAATTCCTCTCGGCACGCCGGAAGGCGGAGGTAGATTTCACCGGGCAAACAAAGGGATAGGCTATAATAGGCAAAATATGCAGGTTTTCGTAGGAGGATCAGACCTCATTGATTGCAAGAAAGTATTTTACATTTGGAGGTTAATTAACTTTTTTTTCGTTTTTGTATGCATATTTTTATCATTTTATTGTCTTATGGTGACTGGTAACCTTCTTGGCATTTGGGGTTCATTTTTTTTGATATTGTGCCTATTAAGAGAGATATGATTAATGTTTCCCGAAAAACCCACTTTTTTCACGCCTTTGGTCAATGTTTTGGTGCTATCAAAAACTTTTCAAACATAAATATTTTGGCACTTATCCGACACATATTATGAACTTTGAATGGATTCGATATTTCAAGTATTAAGAGAGTTATAGCGATATTTCACTTTTTCGAAGAAAAAAAAACAGCCCCCCCCCCCCCAATCCCCCCTCTCCCCCCCCCCCCCTTCAACCGATTTTGCCCATTAACGAACACGACCGAGATTTTAAGGGGATACATATTATGTAAAACATTCAAAGTGATTGGTGCAAAATTACGGCAGTTATCGTGTCGACAAGAAACTGATATATATGCATATATATACACACACATATATATATTGAACCCTTATTGATTTGCCGATCAATAAGTCTTCATAATTTTTATTATTATTATTACTGATATACAGGCAGTACATGTTGGAGATTGGTAAAGGGAAGACAGGTAGTGTGTCGCAACGGTTGCAACAGAAGTAGCGTGGTAGTTATTTCTGACGATGACCGGGTAAGCCGAGTTCAAGGACAAATTCGGGGTGAACGCGCATCCAAGTCGGCGTCATTATAGGCGTGCCAGAGATGAATCTCCAACAGATACACGATTGAATCACCGAATCAGGAGAGAGGACGCCTAAACCACGCGGAGATTTGCGTACCATAAAAAAGGCGCTAAAACACGTTTATGAAGAACCGCCGATGCGATAGGATTCCGCATGAGTCCATTGAGACGTTTGATGAAAAGAAGAAGATTGATACTAGTCCCAAGTCTGTGAGTTAAAAATTACAGATTATTTTCACAGATTGCCCCCACTACACCCCTTTCTGGCAGTTTCTAATAAATTGATCGGTGATGAGTAGTTTGAGACACAACTTTATCGGGCATTGAGGAGCATCGTTCACGCCAGTTTGAGACACGATTTTATCAGGCTCTAGTGAGCATACTTCACGTCTGTTTGAACGAATATTTTATTGTACTCATGGGAGCAGAGTGCATGCTTAGCGGATGGAGATCTCTAGTTGAGATAAGCGCTACGCGGTAGACGTAATTTGAGACTTGTTAAAAGCCAGTTGCGTGGTGAGCGAAGATTGTAATATTTTCTGTAAATTTTGTGTTATCTTTTGTGTGATGTATATGTTCGTGTGAAGTAAGCAAATGCTTAGATAGGGCCAGTTCAACGTTGAGAAATCGCCCAGGACATTATTCTTGCGTGAAAGTCAGTAGCTCATAGCGATTCTAGCTAGGTAGAATAATAACATTGAACATTTCTTTCCAAGAAGCCACGCCAAGATGTCTACAGGAAGGTCGATTGGTGGAATGAAGTGCTACGCCTCTACCAGAACGTCGACGATGAAGGGGTAGATTTCCCGTGGGGAAATGCCTTGGGATGGAGATTGATATTCTACAAGCTGCACGGTGATGTACAAACCATTGATTTATTCAATATGTAGCTAGATTAGACGCGGGAACGTTGTAAATAATTTTATTCATTGTTTTTCTTGTGCATTTAGTATTTTGTGCGCCGACACTGTTATATTTAAATGTACGTTGGCACGTGGCCAAAAATGTTTGTTTGATTGTATGTTTTTCTAATGAGTCATTATTAGTGTGCACGGCGTGTGTATTTTGGTTTTATTCATGCGAATGCGAAATTCGTCATGGTCGATAAATGGTGCTTTTATTCAAATTCGTTTTTAGTAGGAGAAGGGGGTAAAAGTTGTTAGATGTTTTACGAACAGGTTTTTAATCATACTAGGGTTGCCGAGCGCAACATGTTAAGATGTCACTGTAGAACACCTTAGTTCTATATTTTTTTTGAGTTTTTTTTGACAGACCTTTTCAGGTTCTTTAGTCACGGACTAGATTGGGAGCGCAAGTCGGTGGAAAATATTTTATGTCCTTTATTTCAGGTTTCTGTCAAACCCATACGTGTGATTCTGGTGTGTGTATTGTGTCAAGGTGTGTCTATTGATTCTTCGTGATGAGGGGTAGAATGTGCCTACCGCCCTCAAATATTGTGGTTGTATTTTTATGGAAAGGCAGAGCGCTCTTCGAGGCTACTGTACCTGGTCCAGTGCTAATTCTTGGATTTCCGTGGGAAATGCTAAGATATTTTATTTTGACACACACACGTATATTATGTGCTATTGGAGCACGCTTCTTCGAGACTCGAGCCATAGCTAAGGCAGATCGAGGTAATTGACACATGGGTTGACAGATGTGCAGATTCCACCTTGCGCCCGTCTATGTCTGGTGATTCATCGTGTAGGCAGTCCAGCTGACCGACTGACCCCTGCAAGCTATCTGTAGCAAACCTGTTCTTTTAATGGTCATTGGAACATAATATTAATCTGGGAGTTCGCCATGTCCGTTACGATTTACCGCATATCGTATGAAATGAAATGTTTGTTTTATGATGTAAATGTTGGCTTTGAGCCTAGTGATTTCTATGACTCATTTTATTGTTAGATTTTGTCTGTTTTGACACCGTCGGGTGTATTTTGTATTTTCTCGTAAAAATGGCAAGCGGCCATATGTGTATTTTTCTTGATTGGTCACGTGTTGATTTATTTGTGTTGATTTGAAAAGTCCTAATTTGAGGCGTTAATGCTGTTTGCTTTGGCAATTCTTTGATTCCAATTTCACGCGGAAATTATTTTTGACTTATTTAGTGTAGGAAGTGTCGGATTAGTTTAATTAGTGTTTAGTTGGTTTCTCGTGTCTGTCTAGCTCTAAGACAATGCATATTCGTCCCCTGAAGGTTTACTGGATGGTAACGAATCTCGCATTAATTTGTACACATCATAACGCATGTAGAAAAACCGCACATGCACATGTCATTGCAGTGTTTTGGGACATTTGGTCCAGATGTTTACGATCTCTCCTGAGATCAGGCCTAGTTTGGGACTTTTATCTAATTCAAGAGGGTGTCATTTGGGAGACCTTGTTTTTTTTGTTGTAAATACTGTAAATTTGTTGATCTGTTATTTAATTCATATGTTTTAATCCTGGTATTCACTTTTTCCTGCATGTTATTTTGTTATATGTTACGAAATGGACTGTTACACCCCCCGAAATTGAGTCTCATACGCTTCTTTGCAAGGGATCATATATCAAAAATGGCTGCCCAAGTGGGGATTGTTGTTGTTGCTTTGTTGACCTCATACTTATTTCGCTGAGAAATGATGCCAGGTCAGCAGGACAAGAGTAAATACAGTAAATTGAGGCGAAGTTGTACTGCCATGTGTATCAGTAAAATCACTGAGTTCTTAAAGTTAGAAATGTTGAACAAGGTTAAAAGTTGATATTGTGTTTGTTGATAACTTGTTCTGGCGCCCGGCTTAAAATTAGAAAATTTGCATATTTAGTGAACTCTGTCAAAAGCAGGAAGGTGTTGCCTTACTTTACATTTAATTAACTTCGGTTAATTAAAGTGTTTTTCGTTAATTTTGTTAGTTAGGAATTTAAAAGCAGAGCACAAGGGAGTTATTTTGTTGTTTGGAAATGTCATTATTCAGTAAGATTTTGATTACTGAAAATTTATTTAAATTAGAATCAATGTAATATTTAAATATCAAAACATGTGTGTGTGTAAGACTGAAATCCCATTGCATGACCCTATTTTCTCAGAATATATTTGTGTGCTTTGCGATGGCTAGCATCGAGGAGATTAAAGCGTTGATGGAGCAGATGTCCGCGCAGTTGACTGTGCAATTGTCTGCAAAGACGGAGGTACAGTTAAAAGGCATGAGTGAACAGAGTGATAAACAATTACACGAGTTGCGTGAACATAGTGATAAACAATTACATGACGTGAACAGTAACATTACGGCGCAATTGCAAATCCAGAAATTAGATAGCGATAAACAATTACAGGACGTGAACAGTAACATTACGGTACAATTGCAAATTCAGAAATTGGATAGCGATAAACAATTACTCGAGTTGCGAGAGCATAACGATAAACAGTTAGTTGAACTAAACCATAAGTTATCAGAGCAGGCAACCTTACAAACAGTTCAATTAGAGAGGATCACCCTTGAAATAAATCAGAGTACTAAAGTAGAATTAGAGAAACTGGCAGGGGAGGTGGCAGAGAATAATTCGTGACAGCTAGGCGAAATCAAGAAACTAGAATCCAAATTTGACGACAAACTAGTACAGTTAGATGGAAAGGTAGCCACCAAACTGAAACAAATCCAGACAGCATGCGTGAACAACACGGCAGGGATCAAAAGCACGCAGAACGAATTACAGGGGCAATTCAACAGAATAGAGGCGAAGAATATTAACATACAAGAGCAGATTAATTCAGTCGACAACAATGTGTTAGGATTGATAAAAGAACTTGACAAACTGGAGATAAAACGGAGAAAAGAAAGGATGCACTTGCGCGAAAACCTGGAAGACCAGTTAAGTAAAAATCAAGAGAAAATACGAGAAGAGATAGGAGAACAGTTAATTAAAACTCAGCAGCAGATACAAGAGCAAATAGGGGAACAGCTTGAGAAGAATCAGAAGAGCAATGAAGAAAAAATTAACCATTTGAAGAGTCGAATCCGGAAAGATTGGGAACAGCAGGTGAATGAGACTAAAGGGGATAGGCTGACGATATTTAAGAGGCTAGGCGAGAATAACTCTAGAATACAGGCTCTGGAGGAAAGAATCAAGTCAAAGCTCCAAGAACACGCAGACCTCTTCGTTAAAAATGAGATAAGATCTTTAGAGAATGCCACTTTATTCTCTTCAGAAAATTCAGCAGGGAAACACGGAAATATTGCAAGTTCGGAGGGGTCGAAGCTAGCTGAGGATACGAGCCGAGTTCAGAGTCCAAAGATAACTTGCGACACATTCCAAAATTACAGAGGGGAGACGTCAACTCCACAACCTGTTGTGGCACCTGCCCAAGTCATACAAGTAATTAGGGAAAATGATTTTAAACCGGACAAATTCAGGGAAAATTCAGGATCTTCTCCGAAAGCATTTTTGCGCCAGCTGGATGCTTATTTTAATGACCAACACGTCAGTCCCGCAAAACAGCTTCGTCTGGTGGAGAAATTTTTAGAGGGCCCAAGTTTAATCTGGTTTCAAAGCTTCAAGTATACGTTTAATGACATGGCCCAGTTTAAAGAAGCATTTTTGAGGAAGTTCTGGAGTCCTTCATTGCAGCAGGGGTTGAGGATGGACTTATATACCAGAAAATACCATAGCACACACCCTACAATGTTTTCTGAATTTTTTAGTCAACAGCTAGTGAAATTCCGGGATTTTGACGAGCCGCCTTCCGAGGAAAATATGGTATCGGCAAGCAGCTTCCGATGAACATACAGCAATTTTAGTGGCAGGAAATATCAAAACCGCAGTTCAGGCCGAGGAGATACTCCGCCACTTGGACGAAACGAGTATGGTTAGTCCGCAGACCAGGAGACGGAATATAGAGTGCGTGAATACTGCATAAATAGTTCAGGGGCATCAAAACGGTCAAAGTCAGAACAATAAGACGAAGACACAGTCCACTAGCACACAATTTACTCCCAGACGGCAGGAATTCGACGGTCGAAACCAATACAATAATGATAACAATAGGAACTTCCAAAATCGCCGTGATAATTACATCAATCAGAACAACAATCACAATCAGAGGACGTACCAGCGAGAATATACTAGCTGGAGGGGAAACCAAAGGCAGGGTAGAAAATATCAAAGGAACGGGGATGGCAGATGGAATAATCAAAGGAATTATCGGCAAGAAAACCAGGGAGATTATCGTAATGACTGGAACGAGCGTTACGCTGAGTCGCAAAAATATTTGGATGAACTAAATGCAGAAGAAGATACAGAGAAAGAGAAGTGGGGGCGTGCGATGGCAAAGAGAAAAAGTCCAGATAATCACCAGGATGCGGGAGCGGAAAGCTTATTACGTCTGTAGGAGAGACACGATGACAACCGGCGAAACTCAACAAATGGGTCGCAGGAAAAAAAACTCGATCACATCAAAACCAGATAGCCTGAGAACGGAGGAAACCAGGGAACGGGAGGAATTGATTGTTGCGAATATTGAAGAGTGGGTAGCATTCCCGGACGATTGCCTGGAGGAAGTGGTGAAGGACCGAGGGAATGTAATCAGACAATTACCAATTATTTATGCTCTTATTGGAGGTCTTAGAGTGAGGTGCCTTATCGACACGGGTAGCCAAGTGAGTTTAGTCACGGAAGCATTGTTGAAAGAAATTGGAAATAAACAAACCATTCCAATTATGCCCGTACCATTAATGAAAGTCCGAGGGGTCATTCCTGACAAGACCATAGTTTGCAAGCACCAAGCATATTTAAATCTGGAGATATTAAACCATACATTTTCACAATTTTTTATCGTGAAACCAAAGATGAATTATAATGTTATTCTGGGAGCCAACTTCATTTGTGATTTCCACGCTATAATTGACCTGCATAATAATACTGTGAGTTTTAAACAAGTAGAGGGGCTGAGTCACATTGGTCTGAACATGGAAGAAAGTCCACTAGGGAGACAGGCGAATACTTGGGTCGTTGAAGAATGCACTAATGAGGCGATCGAAGGTAAGATCTCGACAGAGGGACGAGTAGGCGAGACAGCTGTTATTGAAATTGACGGTCAAGATATTTCGCAGGAACTTTAGATACATTTGGCGGAGGAAGAAATTAGCGGGTCCAAATTTGAAATTTTACTTCAGTAGCGACTTAAGGAGGCAATAGTAGGGGAACCTGACAGAAGCAAATTAGAAGAGATTTTGAGACATCATAAGGGAGTTTTCGACACGATCCCTGGAAGAGTATTAAATTTTCAGTATGCCATGCAAATTACCGATTGGACCCCATTTAAGAGTAAATTGTACCCGATCCCAGAGAAACATTTTGCTCAGGTCAAGGACAGACGCTTCGTTGATTGGGATCGGCGCCATGCTTTACCAAGAGGACGCTGATGAACCCAAGAATCGATCATATTTGGCATTTACTAGTCGTAAACATAGGAAGCACGAGAGAAACTACACTGTTACAGAACTTGAGTTGTTAGCAATTTTGTACTCGTTGCAACGATGGTGCAAGATGGTCTTCGGGTACTCCATTGTTGTCAGAACTGACCACCATGCACTGACCTTCTTATTCAAAACAACGATGGCAAGCGAAAGAGTTACGCGTTGGTCCATTTATATACAGCAGTTCGATATCACCATAGAACACTGCCCTGGAAGGATGAACATCATACCAGATGCTTTAAGCAGGAACCCTGAAGATGAGAACGAGATAGCAGTAGATGTACAACACATAGCATTAAAACCTAAGGCTCGTGAATTTTTGGATAAGTTGAAAGAAATTCAGAAGGGAACCATTTGATGAGTAATCAGGACAAGGCATGCAGAATCATATTGCAAAAATTAATTTGAGAACCCACACTCAAATGTACGTGGCTACGTGATACCTGGGAGAGCGAGCTTTGTTTGTAAACTAGACGGCAGGTCTGGCCGAAGTCATAATTGTGTGAGTAAGAGGGGGAAGGTCTAGCGAGACGTGTGAATGACATCTCAGAGGGGCATATTGCAGCGAGAAGCACGCAATTCTTTGATTCCAATTTCACGCGGAAATTATTTTTGTCTTATTTAGTGTAGGAAGTGTCGGATTAGTTTAATTAGAGTTTAGTTGGTTCCTCGTGTCTGTCTAGCTCTAAGACAATGCAGATTCGTCCCCTGAAGGTTTACTGGATGGTAACGAATCTCGCATTAATTTGTACACATCGTATCGCTTGTAGAAAAGCCGCACACGCACATGTCATTGCAGTATTTTGGGACATTTGGTCCAGATTTTTACGATCTCTCCTGAGATCAGGCCTAGTTTGGGACTTTTATTTAATTCAAGTGGGTGTCATTTGGGAGACCTTGTTTTTTTGTTGTTGTAAATAGTGTAAATTTGTTGATCTGTTATTAAATTCATATGTTTTAATCCTGGTATTCACTTTTTCCTGCATGTTATTTTGTTATGTTACTCTGCATGTTATAAGAAGCGCTTAACAACAATTTTACGAAATGGACTGTTATACCCCCCGAAATTGAGTCTCATATGCTTCTTTGCAAGGGTTCAATATATAAACTTTTGAACTGACGGTGATTTGGGGGTCTGGGGGATGTGAAACGCGATGATATGTCGAAATTTTCCGGATTTCGAATCATGGCACCCATTGCAATAGTTAGCTTTCTGATGAAATCTACCTAAATTGCAATAGTTAGCTTTCTGATGAAATCTACCTAAAATAGGCTACATAATTAAAAATACTACCATCAACGACACCTAGCTGTGAACTTTGCTACTAGATGCCACCGGAACCATCAACTCGCAACGAACGTTGGAACTTCCCCTCCGAAGGAAAGCAAACTCAGGGTTATTTAGCGCTCTTAGTAAATCCGACGACTTCAGCCGGGTTGAACCCGTGACCTTGGGCATACAAGTTCAGCATGCTACCAGTTCCGATGCCGAAGTCGCTTCCCACAGACAGATGGAAAACTGAATGTGATCTCGTGCAGTGTCTTTGTCATAGCAACTGCTGATGGCTCATCCCTTATCAATTAAAAGTAAAGTTCATATGGCAACCTCTCTTGGCACTTGGCATTTTCTTATAATTTAAATCATTTTGCTCACCCCGTGGCGTAATGGTGGGTCATATCAAAAATTCTTTCAGGCCATAGTTTTAGGTAATTATCGGAGGAATATTGTCCATTTTGTACGGTTTTGATATTGTGCCTATTAATAGAGATATGATTAATGTTTCCCGAAAAACCCTCTTTTTCCCACCCCTTTGGTCAATGGTTGGTGCTATCAAAAAAAATTTCAAACTTAAATTTTAGGGCCTTGTCCGACACATAGTATGAACTTTGAATGGATTCAATATTTCAGATATTAAGAGAGTTATAGCGATAATTCACTTTTTCGAAAAAAGCCTCCCATTTTCACCCCCTTTGACCAATTTTGCCCATTAACGAACTCGACCGAGATTTATGTAAAAAATTCTAAGTGATTGGTGCAAAATTACGGCACTTATCGTGTCCACAAGAAACTGATATACATATTGAACCCTTATTGATCTTCGATAAATAAGTATTCATATTTATTATTATTATTACTACGGCCCAGGCAGCACATAAGGAAGTCGACTTGGATATTAGGGAGGCCAGCATTTCGTAACGATTGCAACAGAAGCTGAGTTGGTAGCTATTCCTGGGGACGGCCAGAATTAGTCGAGTTCAAGGCCAAATTGTGCAACTACTGTACCAAAATTGGAGACATAAAGGAAGAATCACGAGGTCCTCTCAACGAACATACGATTGAATCAGCCAATCGCAAGAGACCAAGCCGTGACCACGAGGTGGACGGCGTCAGTAGTAAAAAGCGCGCGGAAGTGTGTATCTAAGGAACCACCGAACGGATTAATCTCCCCTCGAGTAATTTGAGACGTTGGATTTATTTGGAGAAGAATGACACTAGCCCCATCTTTGTGAGACAAAAACTCTGGAAGTTTTTATCCGACTTCGCCCCACTCCACCGCCCTTGTCAGTTTCTCATAAATAGTTTGGCCTGACGCCAATCTGAGTACTCAGTTGTGGAGCCTTCAGAGGTATACTCCACGCCAGTTTGAAGTGTGATTTTGACGCTCGAATTTATCTAAGTCTTATTGTGTGGAGCCTTCAGAGGCATTCTCCACGCCAGTTAAAAATGTGATTTTTACGCTCTAAAATCAGTGAAGCTAATTTTATTTTCTGAGCTCTGGGAAGCTAAAGTCGCAGCGTTGCAGTATCGAGTTTTAAAAGTTATAATACATTCTGTTCTAAAATCAACTAAGTTGTGTGATCTAAATATTTCACGCCAGCGCGTGATAAACTGTAACATTCTTTTAAAGACGACGAGTTCAACTTTAAGGGGGAAGTATCGTATCACCCTAATTAGCGCTTACCAGAACCGAAGTCCATAAGACGGGACGGAAATACCGGACGAGATAGCGACTGCTGGTGCAGCCAGGATTTTGAACTTGTTAACGAGCCAGTGGCGCGGACTCGAGATATATATTTTATGTATAAATTGTGTGTATTGTATGTGTGTTTTTATAGTGCGTATGTGCGATATAATTAGGGCCAGTCTTCGCTATTAATCGCAGTAGGACAATTGTGGGTGAACTGAGTAGCCCGCAAGCGATTATAGATAGGCAAATATTTAACATTGAACTTTTCTGCCAAGGAGTCGAGACCAAGATGATCAGCACGTGGTTGGAAGTTGGGATGAGCTTCAAGAAATCAACGCAGACGACTACCATGAAGTGCTAAATTGTCCATAGGGCAATGGGTTGAGAAGGATGTCCTTAGTCCTACATGCAGAAACGGTGATGTACTAAAATTGGATTATTTCAATTATGTAGTTAGATTTGGCCGGGGAACTTTGTAAATAGTCATGTTTTCCTTTGTTGTTTTATAGCTGTTTTTCTTGTACCGACACTATATGTTTAAATGTCCGTTGGCGCGTGGCCAAAGTGTTTGTTGATATTTTGATTTATTTTTCTTGAGTCATGTGTAATGTACGCGGCGTGCGTGCGTGATTTTTATCCTTGCAATTGCGGAACCCGTTACATTCGATAAATGGTGCTTTATTAACGTTAATATTTGAAATAGGAATGGGAGGAAATGATTGTAAAACATTTTGCTGAACAGGTTATTATTCATGTTAGGGTAGCCGAGTGCACCAACTTAAAAGTAATTGTAGAACACCTTCGTTCTAATTTTGATAGATTTTTCTTGAGTCCTTTTCAGGTGACTAGTCACGGCATAGAACGATGGCGCCAGCATGTGGATATTATTTGTGTCTTTTATTTCAGGGTCTGTCACAACCCATACGTGTGATTAAGTGTGTGTTGATGTGTCTAGTGTGTGTTGATTCTACGTGAGGAGGGGGTAGTTATCCTACCGCCCTTATATATTTTTGCTGCTGTTGTTTTTTTAGATGGAAAGACAGAGTGCTCTTGGGAGACTGCTGATTCTTGTCCATATGTTTTTCTGACACACACGTATTATTGTGCTTTGGGGGCACATTTCTTCGAGGTTCGACCCCATGTTCCGGGAGGTCGAGGTTATTGACACGTGGGTTGACAGACATGCAGAGTTCCACAAACCGCCCGTTTTGCCTGTGACTTATTTTTGATAGGCAGTCCTTTGTCCGACTGAGTCCTGTAAGCTTTCATGTAGCAAACCTGTTCATTGTGATGGCTAATTTTTAAGCCATAATTAATTGGGGAGTTCGCCATGTGTGTAACGGATTGTTGTACCTTGTATGGATAAAATATTGTGATTAACGTAAATGTTGGCTGTTTGCCTATTGCTTTGTTGATGACTCGATTTCATGTAATTTTGTTTGTCACACCCGTGTGGTGTAGTGGTAGAGTATTTGTAAATTTTGACAGCGGTCATTTGAGTATTTTTCTATTGGTCACGTGTTAATGTACTTGTGTTGAGTTGTGTGAGAAGTCCTAAGTTTTTAGGCAGTAAATGTTGCTACGGCAATTTAAGTCCAATTTCACACGGAAATGTTGTGTTTGTTTATGGTAGATTTAGGAAGTGTCGGTTTAATTTATGTATTGTAGTTGTGTTCCCTTGTGTCGGTCTAGCTCTAGGAAATGCGGATTCGTTGTTTGAAGGGTCACTCTGGATGATAACGAATCACGCATTCAAAGTACACATCGTGATGCATGTAGAACGGCGTACGCACTTATATGGTCACTTTTGCATCTTTTATTTAAGGACACTTGGTCCAGGTAATTAATCTCTCCAGAGATATCGCCTAAGTTGTTTGGCATTTTTATTAAGCGGGAGTCAGTTGGGAGTTTTTGTTGTTAATTGTTTATGTGTAAATATGGTGATTTGTTATTAAATTCAGTTGTTTTAACCCTGGTTTCACTCTTTCCTGCATGTTATTTTGTTATATGTTACCCTGCAAGTTAATGAAGCGCCCTGACAGCAACTTACGAATATGACCTGTTACGCCCCGAATCTGAGTCTCATATGCTTCTTTGCAAGGGTTCATAAAACAAAAATGGCTGCCCAAGTGGGGATTGTTGTTGTTGTTGCTTCGCTGATCTCATACTTATTTCGTTGAGAAATGATGCCAGGTCAAGCGGACATGTAAATTCAGTAAATGGAGGCGATGTTGTACCGCCATGTGCATTAGTAAAATCACTGAGTTCCTAAAGTTAGAAATATTGAACAAGGTTAGAATTTGATTTGGTATTTGTTATAAACTTGTTCTGGCGCCCACATTAAAATTAGAAATTTGCATTATTAATGAACTCAGTCAAAGCAGGAAGATGTTGCCTTATATTTGACATTTAATTGACTTCGGTTAATTGGTGTTGCGTAAATTCTGTTGGTTAGGAATTTAGAAGCAGATCACTAGGGGTTATTTTGTTGTTTGGGAATAAATGTCATTGTATTCAGTAAATTTTGTTACTGAAATTTTCATTAAATTAGAGCCAGTAATATTTAAATGTGTGACATGTATGTGCGTATAGGGCTGAAACCTTAGCCCATAACCCTGTTTTTCTCTGAATATATTTGTGTGTGATATGGCGAGTGTTGATGAGATAAAGGCATTGTTAGAACAGATGTCGATCCAAATGTCCGCGAAAAGTGAAAAACAATTAGAACAAATGTCCGCGAAAACGGAAGAACAATTAGATAAACAATTAAAGAACAGTGAAAAACAATTAGAACAAATGTCCGCGAAAACGGAAGAACAATTAGTGCAGATGTCCGTAAAAACGGAAGAACAATTAAAAGAACAATTAGAAGCTCAGCGTGAGCATAGTGAAAAACAATTAGAACAAATGTCCGCGAAAACAGATAAACAATTAAAGAACTGCGAAAAACAATTACTTGATATGAGCGGTAACATTTCGGTCCAGTTAGAAGTCCAGAAATTAGACACTGACAAACAATTCAATGAACTAAACCACAAATTGTCACAACAGGCGGTAACACAAACCGAACAGTTAGGAAAAATCACAAATGATATTAATCAGAGCGTTCAAAAAGTAGAGAAACTGGCAGGCGAGGTTGCGGAAAATAACATCAAACAGTTAGGCGAAATGAAGAAATTGGAGGCGAAATTTGATAACAAATTAGTACAATTTGACGAGATGGTGGCAGATAAACTCAAGCAGATAGAGGCAGCATGTGTCAGTAACACCGCGGGAGTGAAGAAGACCCAAGAGAAACTACAGCAGCAAATTAATTCGGTAGATAACAACGTGCTGGAATTAATAAAGGAAATAGATAAAGTCGAAGTTAAGGCTGAAACCGAGCGGATACACTTGCGGGAAAATTTAGAGGAGCAATTAGGCAGAACACAAGAGATCATAAGAAAAGAGATGGAAGGCCAGCTAATAAACACACAAGAGGTCATAAGACAAGAAGTAGGGGAGCAGCTCGTCAAAACTCAGGATAATTTGGAAGGTCAGCTAATGAAAACGCAAGAGGTTATAAGAGAAGAGGTGGGGGAACAACTAGTGAAAACGCAAGAACAGATACGTGAAGAGCTAGAGAAAAATCAGGAAAGCTTGAAAAGTAGGATCCGGCGAGATTGGGACCAGCAGGCTCATGCGAATAAGGAAGACAGGCTGGCAGTTTTAAAGCGAATGCAGGCACTGGAGGAAAATATGAAGTCGAAATTACAGGAACACTCAGAATTAATCATAAAAAACGAGATTAGATCGTTAGAGAATGCGACATTATTTTCAAACGAAAATATTGCGGAAAAGCAAACAAGTATTGGAAGTCCGGCAGGTTCGAAGTTGGCTGAGGACACGAGTCGGGGTCAAAGTCCCAGACTAACGACTAATGCATTCCAGCAGTACAGGGGGGAGACTTCAACTCCGCAACCGAACTTGGCACCAGCCCAAGTCATCCAAGTCATTCGGGGTAATGATTTTAAGCCCGATAAGTTTAAAGAACATTCAGGAACCACTCCCAAAGCATTTCTACGGCAATTAACTGACTACTTTAATGACCAACACATCGGCCCGGAGAAACAATTAAGACTGGTGGAGAAATTTTTAGAAGGAGCTAGCCTGACCTGGTTTTTAAGTTTCAAGTACACGTTTACAGACATGACTCAATTCCGCGAGGCGTTTTTGAAGAAGTTTTGGAGTCCTTCGTTACAGCAAGGGTTAAGAATGGACCTGTACACGCGCAAATACCACAGTACACATCCAACCCGTTTTTCAGAATTCTTCAGTCAGCAATTGGTAAAATTCAGGGATTTTGATGACCCGCCTAGCGAGCCGAATATGGTTCTAACCATCGGAAAACAACTCCCAATGCATATCCAACAATTATTAGTCGCAGGAAATATTCAGACCGCAGTCCAAGCCGAAGAATTACTCAGACACTTAGATGAGACGAGTATGGTAAGCCCACAGACAGGAAGAAGGAATTTGGAATGTGTCAACACGGCAGAGGTAGTTCAGGGACTCCAAAATAACCACGGCCAGGGGAACCAAAGTAAGACACAGTCCACGGGGACGCAGTTCACGCCAAGAAGACAAGATTTTGACGGCCGAAACCAGTTCCATAACAACAATCAGAATTATCAGAATAACCGCGGGAGATATCATCAGAATAACCAAAATCAAAATAATCAGTGGACGTACCAGCGGGAATACACGAATTGGAGGGGAAACCAGAGACAAGGTAGACCTTACCAAAGAAATGGAGATGGTAGATGGAGTAACGGCAGGGACTATCGCCAAGAAAACAGAGGAGATTATAGGAATAACTGGGACGAACGATATATTGAATCCCGTAAATACTTGGATCAATTAAGTAATGAAGAAGCGGAGAAGGAGAAGTGGGGGCGTGCCATGGCGAACAGACAGAGCCCAGACAACCATCAAGGAGAGGGGGCAGAGAGTTTACTGAGGCAACAGGAGCGACAGAATGATAACCGGCGAAACACATCTAATGGGGCCCGGGATAAAAAAAAAACCAAATGAACTGAAAGGAGACAGGCTAGAAACGGAGATCGCCAGGGAGCAAGAAGAGATGATAGTGGCCAATATAGAAGAGTGGGTAGCATTCCCAGACGACTGTCTGGAGGAAGTGGTGAAGAACCGTGAAAATGTTATCAGACAGCTACCAATTATTTACGCGCATATTGGAGGTATGAGGGTGAGATGTTTGATTGATACAGGTAGCCAGGTGAGCTTAGTCACTGAAATTTTGATTAAAGAAATAGCAAGAAAACAGACTGTTCCTATTATGCCGGTACCGCTAATGAAAGTCAGAGGTGTCATTCCTGACAAAACTATGAATTGTAAACAGCAAGCATTTCTAGATCTGGAAATATTGAACCATACTTTTTCACAAACATTCATTGTTATTCCAAAGATGAACTACAATATAATTTTAGGAGCTAACTTCATCTGCGATTTTCATGCTGTAATTGATTTACATAACAACACTGTAAGCTTCAAACAAGTAGAAGGATTGGATCATGTGGGTTTAAATATGGAAGAGAATCCGCTGGAGAGAGAGGCCAATACGTGGGTTGTTGAGGAATGCACTAATGAGGCCGGAGATAAGATCTTGAGGGGAGAGCAAGTTAACCAGACAGCAGTGCTAGAAATGGACAGCCGAGATATTTCGCAGGAACTTTGGGTGCATTTGGCGGAAGAAGAAATGGGCGGAACCAAATTCGAAATTCTACTTCAGGAGCGACTTAAGGAAGCCATCGTAGGGGAATCTGATAGAAGAAGATTGGAAGAAATTTTAAGATTACATAAAGGAGCGTTTGACACCGTACCTGGGAAAGTTTTAAATTTTCAATATGCGATGCAGGTAACAGATTGGACCCCATTTAAAAGTAAATTGTACCCGATCCCAGAGAAGCATTTTTCTCAGGTGAAGGATATCATTACTAACTTATTAGATTCTGGCATGATAAGGAAAGCTGCAACTCCTTATCTGAACGCAATATTGGCTGTGACCAAGCCAAACGGATCAATTAGGCTATGCCTAGACGCGCGAGTTTTAAATAGCAAACTGCTAGTTGAGCACGACCAAGCACCGAGGATCAAAGATGTTTTGAAAGGCTTCCGTGGGAAGAAGATATACTCAAGTGTTGATTTGACGAATAGTTTCCACCATCTCGAACTTGAAGAAAAATCCCAACTGTTGACGGGATTTTTATTCGATAATCAAAGTTATATCTGGTGTCGAATGCCCTTTGGCGTGAAAACTGCGGGATGTGCACTCATTAGAGCACTCGATAGAAATCTGACTGAGGAGGTCAAGAACTTCACCACGAGATATGTTGATGACATATTAATCGCTTCTGAGACAATGGAAGAACACTTGATAAATTTAAATAAACTGCTGGACAACCTGAGAACCATGAACTTCAAGATCAACTTAAAAAAGTCACATTTTTGCCAGAGCGAAATTTTATATTTGGGACATATAATTGATGTCGAGGGCGTGCGGCCTAATCCAGCCAAGATTGATGCTATTAAGAAATTTCCCACACCTACCAAAGTCAAACATGTTAGAGCATTTTTGGGAGTGACAGGTTTCTTCAAAGAAAATTGCCCTGGTTACACAGAAACAGTAGCACCTATGCAGGAGATGTTGAAGAAAGCGAATCGATGGTCGTGGAACGAGGAGTGCGACAGGTCTTTTAAAGCAACGAAGGATTTATTGGAAAACTGTGTGAAACTTGGATATCCGGATTTTGAGAAACAATTTATCATTCAAGCAGATGCTTCGTTAATTGGGATTGGTGCTATGCTGTACCAAGAGGACGCTGAAGAACCCAAGAAGAAATCCTATTTGGCATTCACGAGTCGTAAATTACGGAAGCATGAGAGGAACTACACAGTTACGGAACTTGAGCTACTAGCAATTCTATATTCTCTCCAACAGTGGCGCAAGATGATCTATGGTTATTCCATCATTGTTAGAACCGACCACCATGCACTGACATTTTTATTTAAGACAACAATAGCAAGTGAGAGAGTTACGCGCTGGTCTATCTACATACAGCAGTTTGACATCACAATAGAGCATTGTCCTGGGAAATTGAACGTCATACCAGATGCCTTGAGTAGAAACCCTGAGGACGGAAACGAAGTAACAGCGGAAGTTCACAATATTACCTTGACACCTAAGGCTCGTGAGTTTTTGGCAAGATTGAAGGATATTCGGAAGGAGCAAGAAGCTGACCCATGGATGATGATGATGATAAAATTCTATAGGAAGGAGTTACAACCAAATTCACCGGAGTACCGGGAAGCCAGTGCTAAACAAGCGAGATTTCACTACTTGAATAACTTGTTACATAAGTACGTGGATGAGCATCATACTAAACTGCGGATCTTAGTTCCAGCATCACTACAGAGGGGATTAACTTGGCATGTTCACGAGAGCCTAGCACATATCGGCACGGATAAGACTGAAGCTACGATAGGGGAGACCTTTACTTGGCCCAAGATGAGATTCACCATTGTTGAAGTAATTAGAACGTGTGACGCTTGTCAGCGCACAAAGCCGAACAACTTTATTCTGAAACAACCTCCAAGACCACTATTACCGCAGAAACCATGCGAGATGCTCGCGATTGATTGCTTTGGTCCTTTAGTAAAAGGAAAGCGTGGATGCCGACACCTCTTGGTATGTGTCGATGTATTTTCGAAGATGGTCGTGCTATGTCCTATACAGAAGACGACATCAAGACAGGTCCTTAGTCGAATTAAGAACAAAGTCATTCCGATGCTTGGGAAGCCGGAATCCATTCTATCAGATCACGGTACCTATTTCACAAGCAATGTTTTTAGGCAAGGTTTGGAGAACCTAGGAATAAAACACATATTTTCAAGTATTCGTCATCCTTGTGGAAATCCGAGCGAAAGAACAATTCGCTGTGTCGCTAAATATTACAGAGTAATGATTCCTAACGAACACAATAAATGGGTAGACAAAGTAGGGGAAATTGAGATGTGCATGAACACTACTAAGCACGAGTCGACGGGTCAAGTCCCACTGATTGTACACCACAACAGGTTGCCGGAAAGAACTTGGGACAAGATCATTCCTTGCCCAAGGGATCCATTATTAGCGCACGATTTGCGAATCCAGCGAACGAGGGAGCACATGAGGAACCAAGCGGACCGAAGGCTGAGACGGTACCGAGGAAAGAAGTTTCACCGAGAGTTACAAGAACAAGAATTAGTGTTGGTTCGTAGACCACCGATCTCCGACCCTAAGAACAAAGTCTTCGCCAAGTTCTGTCCGAAATTCATTGGCCCGTTCCGGGTAATTAAGAATCTGGGTAACAATGCCTACAGATTAGAAGAAGTGAGCACTGGTGCAAAATCTGTTTTTAATAGCGCCAATTTGAAACCGTACTACAGAAGGGAACCATTTGATGATTAGGAAAGATGATATGTGCAGAATATGTATTGCCAAAAATTTATATTTTTTTTTGAGAGCAAACACTCAAATCCACGGGGAGCGCGTGAGTACGCACTTTGTTTGTAAACAACGAGCAGCTGAGACGACGGGAGTGGCAACTACGTGAGGAGAAAGGGGGAGACCTAATGAAAATATGAATGACATTCCAGCGAGAAGGGAGCACACTAATTGAGTCAGAGGGGCATACACTCGAGCAGCTGAGTGAGATTTAAAGAGATGTGTTGTTACTACAGTGGATTTTGTTTTTGAAATCCAAACCAATAAATTGTTTCGAATTTCAAAACCTTGCTGAGGATAAATGAACCCTTATTGATCTTCGATAAATAAGTATTCATATTTATTATTATTATTACTACGGCCCAGGCAGCACATAAGGAAGTCGACTTGGATATTAGGGAGGCCAGCATTTCGTAACGATTGCAACAGAAGCTGAGTTGGTAGCTATTCCTGGGGACGGCCAGAATTAGTCGAGTTCAAGGCCAAATTGTGCAACTACTGTACCAAAATTGGAGACATAAAGGAAGAATCACGAGGTCCTCTCAACGAACATACGATTGAATCAGCCAATCGCAAGAGACCAAGCCGTGACCACGAGGTGGACGGCGTCAGTAGTAAAAAGCGCGCGGAAGTGTGTATCTAAGGAACCACCGAACGGATTAATCTCCGCTCGAGTAATTTGAGACGTTGGATTTATTTGGAGAAGAATGACACTAGCCCCATCTTTGTGAGACAAAAACTCTGGAAGTTTTTATCCGACTTCGCCCCACTCCACCGCCCTTGTCAGTTTCTCATAAATAGTTTGGCCTGACGCCAATCTGAGTACTCAGTTGTGGAGCCTTCAGAGGTATACTCCACGCCAGTTTGAAGTGTGATTTTGACGCTCGAATTTATCTAAGTCTTATTGTGTGGAGCCTTCAGAGGCATTCTCCACGCCCGTTAAAAATGTGATTTTTACGCTCTAAAATCAGTGAAGCTAATTTTATTTTCTGAGCTCTGGGAAGCTAAAGTCGCAGCGTTGCAGTATCGAGTTTTAAAAGTTATAATACATTCTGTTCTAAAATCAACTAAGTTGTGTGATCTAAATATTTCACGCCAGCGCGTGATAAACTGTAACATTCTTTTAAAGACGACGAGTTCAACTTTAAGGGGGAAGTATCGTATCACCCTAATTAGCGCTTACCAGAACCGAAGTCCATAAGACGGGACGGAAATACCGGACGAGATAGCGACTGCTGGTGCAGCCAGGATTTTGAACTTGTTAACGAGCCAGTGGCGCGGACTCGAGATATATATTTTATGTATAAATTGTGTGTATTGTATGTGTGTTTTTATAGTGCGTATGTGCGATATAATTAGGGCCAGTCTTCGCTATTAATCGCAGTAGGACAATTGTGGGTGAACTGAGTAGCCCGCAAGCGATTATAGATAGGCAAATATTTAACATTGAACTTTTCTGCCAAGGAGTCGAGACCAAGATGATCAGCACGTGGTTGGAAGTTGGGATGAGCTTCAAGAAATCAACGCAGACGACTACCATGAAGTGCTAAATTGTCCATAGGGCAATGGGTTGAGAAGGATGTCCTTAGTCCTACATGCAGAAACGGTGATGTACTAAAATTGGATTATTTCAATTATGTAGTTAGATTTGGCCGGGGAACTTTGTAAATAGTCATGTTTTTCTTTGTTGTTTTATAGCTGTTTTTCTTGTACCGACACTATATGTTTAAATGTCCGTTGGCGCGTGGCCAAAGTGTTTGTTGATATTTTGATTTATTTTTCTTGAGTCATGTGTAATGTACGCGGCGTGCGTGCGTGATTTTTATCCTTGCAATTGCGGAACCCGTTACATTCGATAAATGGTGCTTTATTAACGTTAATATTTGAAATAGGAATGGGAGGAAATGATTGTAAAACATTTTGCTGAACAGGTTATTATTCATGTTAGGGTAGCCGAGTGCACCAACTTAAAAGTAATTGTAGAACACCTTCGTTCTAATTTTGATAGATTTTTCTTGAGTCCTTTTCAGGTGACTAGTCACGGCATAGAACGATGGCGCCAGCATGTGGATATTATTTGTGTCTTTTATTTCAGGGTCTGTCACAACCCATACGTGTGATTAAGTGTGTGTTGATGTGTCTAGTGTGTGTTGATTCTACGTGAGGAGGGGGTAGTTATCCTACCGCCCTTATATATTTTTGCTGCTGTTGTTTTTTTAGATGGAAAGACAGAGTGCTCTTGGGAGACTGCTGATTCTTGTCCATATGTTTTTCTGACACACACGTATTATTGTGCTTTGGGGGCACATTTCTTCGAGGTTCGACCCCATGTTCCGGGAGGTCGAGGTTATTGACTCGTGGGTTGACAGACATGCAGAGTTCCACAAACCGCCCGTTTTGCCTGTGACTTATTTTTGATAGGCAGTCCTTTGTCCGACTGAGTCCTGTAAGCTTTCATGTAGCAAACCTGTTCATTGTGATGGCTAATTTTTAAGCCATAATTAATTGGGGAGTTCGCCATGTGTGTAACGGATTGTTGTACCTTGTATGGATAAAATATTGTGATTAACGTAAATGTTGGCTGTTTGCCTATTGCTTTGTTGATGACTCGATTTCATGTAATTTTGTTTGTCACACCCGTGTGGTGTAGTGGTAGAGTATTTGTAAATTTTGACAGCGGTCATTTGAGTATTTTTCTATTGGTCACGTGTTAATGTACTTGTGTTGAGTTGTGTGAGAAGTCCTAAGTTTTTAGGCAGTAAATGTTGCTACGGCAATTTAAGTCCAATTTCACACGGAAATGTTGTGTTTGTTTATGGTAGATTTAGGAAGTGTCGGTTTAATTTATGTATTGTAGTTGTGTTCCCTTGTGTCGGTCTAGCTCTAGGAAATGCGGATTCGTTGTTTGAAGGGTCACTCTGGATGATAACGAATCACGCATTCAAAGTACACATCGTGATGCATGTAGAACGGCGTACGCACTTATATGGTCACTTTTGCATCTTTTATTTAAGGACACTTGGTCCAGGTAATTAATCTCTCCAGAGATATCGCCTAAGTTGTTTGGCATTTTTATTAAGCGGGAGTCAGTTGGGAGTTTTTGTTGTTAATTGTTTATGTGTAAATATGGTGATTTGTTATTAAATTCAGTTGTTTTAACCCTGGTTTCACTCTTTCCTGCATGTTATTTTGTTATATGTTACCCTGCAAGTTAATGAAGCGCCCTGACAGCAACTTACGAATATGACCTGTTACGCCCCGAATCTGAGTCTCATATGCTTCTTTGCAAGGGTTCAATATATACATAAATTATTTATAAACTTTTGAACTGACGGTGGTTTTGGGGTCTGGGTGATGTGAAACGCGAAGATATGTCGAAATTTTCCGGAAGTCGAAACATGGGACCCATTGCAATAGTTAGCTTTCTAATGAAATCTACCTAAAACTGAATTATTTGCCCACCAATTTTTCCATATCGCCCATCTAATTCACATTCTGTTAGTTTTGCCCAGTGGCGTGCTAAAATCGCCCACTACTGGGCAAATTCGCCCAGTTTGGGAATCTCTAGTCTATTGTCATGTAATCTCTATAAAGGACAAAAAAGGCAATTCTTCTTGTTCTCACTTTGCCTCCAATAATCAAGGTTTCGGAGCCATATAGTTTGATAACTGTGGTGTAATGTTTTAAATTTGCATTCTTCTTCTTTCTCCTTTCCTCGATTTTGGCCATCTTTGGACCGCGTAAAATAACCTATTGCATTCACTGTCTCTTATGTTCTTTATCCTTTCTTGCCTTCCAGTAGTTCTTCATTACTTCAACTTTGTCTCCTTCTCTCTTCCGTCCAGATGTTAACCCGCTTCTTCTTTTCCTTCCCATGGAAACCCTTGAAATGTTTGATCATATTTCTGAAAAGTGGTCTGTACTGAATAATATCTATTGTTACTTCCATCTCTTCCTTATCCTTTTTTATACTTTGTACCCATTGATAAACCTGCATTATTATTATTATTATTATTATTGGGGAGCGTGATGGCGCAGTGGCTTAGCTTCTCGCCTTTCACCCGGACGGCCGGGGTTCGAATCCCGGTGACATCGGGGTGGAATTTTCACCTTGAAAATCACGTGGCGTCAGGAAGGGCATCCGGCCTTAAATCCCCGGCCAAAACCAAAATGAGCCTGGTTGGCTCCGGCGACCCCAATTAATTGGGAAAAGCCGAAGAAAGTTGTTGTTGATTATTATTGTTATTATTATTATTATTATTTATTATTTATTTAAGCGAAAATTCCCCTGCAGGAGAGCGATTAAACTTGGATCACATGATGTCATTTGGAGGTGTGTCTCCTCCGCTCCTCCCAAAGTCTCTTTATTCTCGCGGAATGTTCCCTCTTCCTCTCATCCGCCCACTTTTTTCCAGGTTGTCGTAATGATCTTGGTTCGAACTTAACATTCGCGATTTTCGTCTGGCACTCAGTTCGGTCTTTGAAATTTTGTATACTGATAACTTGTAAGTCTCTCTGTACCTCTTTAAGCCATTCTGTGCCGCATTTGCTCTGTGTTATGATACCGAGTAGTTTCTTGGGCAATCTGGAGGTGGCCATCCTGTGGATGTGAGTATAAAATTTGGCTCTGCGTTTTCTAATTTCGTCTGTTATCGTAATGGTGTTTTGATAGAGATCAGTACTAGGTCTCTTCATCCAAATGCCGTTTCTGTTGATTGCTCCGTAGATCTTCCGGAGAATTTTTCGTTCCTGCTTTTCCAGTTCCCTAATCTTGGAATGACCATCGATTACTATGGTTTCAGCGTCATATGTTGCTTCTGGAATAATAACTGTTTTATAATGTCGTAATTTGGTGTTTGTCGAAATGCATTTCTTGTTGTAATGGGCCCACGTTAGCCTGTAGGCCTTCTGGAGCTTAGTGATTCTGTCTTCATTGGCGATTCGATTGAGTCCTGAGGGCTGTATAATTTCGCCAAGGTATTTAAAACTGCAGACTTGTGCGATTTTACCGTATTTGGTGTTTAAAGGGGATTTATTTTCTGGCTTTCTCTCCATATATTTGGTCTTGTCGTAAGATATATGTAATCCGGTCTTTTGTGCAATCTCATGGAGCTTTTCCACTGCGTAAGTCGCTTCCGACCTGTTGTCTGTGACAATTGCAATAGCGAGACATTTGGCTTTAGTTCTGTTCTCTTTTTTTTAATACCGATTTGAATGCCCTTTACAAGAGTTTCCCATTCCCTAATTATCCTCTCCAGAACCATATTGAAGAGGATTGATTTCACTTTGGATATTGTTCCTGTACGTGTCTGTTCTATGATCTTGCGTGCCTTACGATCGATCCCAAATTCTTCCATGATTTTAAAGAGGGTGTCGCGGTCAACAGAGTCGTATGCTTTTCTGAAGTCGATGAATGTAATCATGGTATTTCTACATTTCCTCATTTATAAGATCGTCTTTAGGCACCAGATCTGTTCAGCACACGATCGTCCTTTTCTGAATCCAGCCTGGTAGTCACCAATAAGTGGAACCATTTGGGTCTCTAACCTGTTCAGAAGTGCTGTGGAAAGGATTTTATAAGCAACAGGGAGCCGGGAAATTCCTCTATAATTGTTGATGTCCAACTTGTCACCCATTTTGTGCAACGGGTGAATCAATGCGCATTTCCAGTCATCTGGTAATTGCTCCGTTGTCCAAATATCTGAAATTATGGAATGGAGTTTCCGCGTCAGTGTGGGATCATTCAGTTTCCAGAGTTCAGCAATGATCCCATCTTCCCCTGGTGCTTTGTTGTTTTTGAGTTGTCGGATTATCTCCGTAATTTCTTCAATGTCGGGGGCTTGCGAGTCCAAGTGTATGAATACTGGAGGAGAGAAGTTAAATTTTACTAGAGGTGGTTTACAGTTAAGAAGAGAGTTGAAATATTGGGCTAATAGTTTGCAATTATTTTTGGAGTTAGTTTCCAATGAGCCGTCGTGTCTCTTGAAGCATAGACTGGGTGCTTGGTTTCCCCGTAGATTTTCTCTAAATGTCTTGTAGAAATTTCTAGTATTATTTTTGGTGAAATCCTGCTGGATTTCGTGGAGTCTGTTGTTGTCATACCTTCGTTTTTCTTTCCTAATTATTTTTGAGGCCTGTTTTTGAGTGGTAAGAAAGTCCTTCCAGTTTTCCTTTGTTTGGCTACTGTGAAATTTTTCCAAGCCTCTATGCGATTGTCAACTGCTTGATCGCAAATTGTGTTCCACCAGCGATGTTTTCTGGAGCGAGGTGATTGTCCTAGCTTCATGGGTTCCTGAATTCTCCCCGTTAGTATCCTCCAGTCTGTTGATTCCTCCTGATTGATTTGCAAAATGATTTCTTCCTTGTGGAGTTTCAGATATTCCAGATCTGCTCTGAAATTTTTGGGTGGGCATTTTTGTCTTCTATTTGGTTGAAAATTTGTCTTTATTTGGAGAAGACAATGATCTGATTCAAAGACGCCTTTACGAGCCCTGACGTTCAAAATTTCTTTTAGGTCTTTCTTGGAGATTGCGACATGGTCAATTTGGTACTCACCTTGTTTAAGACTTGGTGATCTCCATGTGGTCAATTTATGTGCAGGTTTTTGAAATTGGGTGCTCATGATTTTAAGTCCAAAGTTTCTACAGAAGTCAATTATTCTTTCCCCATTTTTGTTGGTACGTTTGTGTTTAGTATGAGGGCCTGTGGTATCCTTGAATTTCCTTTCTCTCCCTAACTGTGCATTAAAATCACATAATAAAATTTTCACATGGTGTCTTGGTATGTTATTGGTTGTTTCTTCCAAAGTTTCCCAGAAATTGTGCACGGTTTCAGGATCAGTTTTATGGTGTTGATTTGTGGGGGCGTGCACGTTGATCAGCGTGTAAGCTTTATTAGCTGATTTTACTGATAGTAAAGAGACTCTTGATGGCAGATTTTCCCTTGTAGATTCGGAAATTCTCTGTGTTGAAGTGTTCTTCGTCCGTGAAGCGTGTCTCCTGGAGCGCAGTGATTTTTAAGTCAAATTTTTCCAAGGTGTTGAGAAGTTGCTTTAGTTTACCCGTCTTAGTGAGGGTGTTAACGTTAAGCGTGCCAACAAAATGTTTACGTCTGGTCTTGAGAGCATGAAGAGTTCTTGAGAAGCTCCGATTCTTCTCCGCATGGTGTCCCTGATCCCCCAAAATCCGATGATCAGGTGGGTCCAGTCCATAGACTGGTGCCTGGGGTAGTGATTCTATGATCGTCTCTTCCATCATGCGCTCAAGTTGAGTTTTGAGTGTTTGTGGTGGTCTCAATTGAGACCACAAGTATACGACTCGATTTTTGAGTTCAAGAAGATTTAAGTACAGCCGCCTCAACTAGAGGAACAGACGCTGACCACTGGCCGTCGGATGCCGAACAAACGCCAGTGGATTTGCTATTTTACGGCTTGAAGCCAACCCTCCTCCTTACCCGGGCTTGGGACCGGCAACAGAAACTATTATTATTATTATTATTATTATTATTATTTCTTCATTATGCCCATTGATAGAGCGCGTTGGAGCTTGTTTATTGGCTCGATGTATTTTGCCTTCTTCATCTTCTTCTCCCCAAATCTCTTCATGAACTCAGTGTTGCTTCTTACGTTTTCCTAACCATCTTGTACCAGTCCTACTGATAGATATCACCCTAGATGTATGCTTATTTACAGAGGTTCTGAATATTTCTCGGTTTTTAATCATGTTCTCTCCGATGTTCATCTCATTCAGATTCCCCCTCGTTTCCACCAGCCAATTTATCTTCAATTTTTTTGTATTAATTATATTGAATAATCTTTTTGTTAGTCTATTGTTGGCCATCCTATTATTATTATTATTATTATTATTATTATTAACCCTACCAACCTGGGCCCAATGTCTGGGAAGCCAGGCTCTGCCTGTCACAAGTCAGGACCAAAGGGGAGTGATAGAGGAGTAACACCTCTTTAAAAAACCTTGGTCCAGCTGGCCCGGCTGGTAGTCCCTTGTAAGGGCCCCTTACCAGGGTTACGGTAAAGTCCTCAACGACAACTGTGGCGGAGAAGGTAGCCTTTGGTACAGCATAGGTGGCGGAAGAGGCATCCCAGTGCTCGGGATAAGTAGAGCAAAAGGTATCTGTTTTGACTAAACTGATATCAGCATTTACCCGATAACGTCTGTTCCCCATGTTAGGGGCGGTTATCAAAGGCGTCTGTTCCCATATTGGGCGGCCTATTATGATCCATCTGGCGATTCGATCACAGATGTAACATCGAAGGGGAGTAAACCTCCTTCCAAAATAATCTCAACTTAAGACATGATGGTAAACCACAACGGAAAATATACTCCAGGAGGTAAACAATCCTCCATCACAAGAAACTGTGATGCAACTGGGCCTGCGGAGTCTGGAGAGCCCAAAACATCATGTGAGGAAGAGTCGGAGCTTCCTAGAACTTCACGTATAAGACCTAAGCAAAAACATCTGCTAGGCACACTGAACATCAATACGCTCATGAAAACTGGTAAATTGAAACAACTGACAGATGTGCTGAATAGACGTAATATCCTCATTCTTGCTTTACAAGAAACTCGATACACCGACGAAGATGCTTTTGAGTCTGAGGGATATAGAATTTACAAAGGGAAAGCTGGCATCAAAACCAAACAAAACAGTACTATACTTGGAACAGCGTTTATGATTAAACAAAACTTAACAGAATCAATAACAAATTTACACATCTTCATCAGAACGAATTTCACTTCTCTCATTTCGATCAGGAAACAAAGGCTATAATATAATCAATGCTCATGCTCCTACCAATGAGGACAATAAGAAAAATCCAGAAAAAGTTGAAGAGTTTTGGGAAATGTTGGAACATGAATCATCAAAGATACCTTATCATCACGTTAAAATCTTAGTTGGTGACTTTAATGCACAGATTGGAAGAGAGAGAAAATTTAGAAACATAGTGGGTGACTTCCCAGCTCACAACCGCACTAACAGAAATGGAGAGAGACTCATAAGTTTCTGCAGACTATTTGATATTAAATTAATGTCAACCTTTTTTAGGAAATTACCGAGGAGAAAGAAAACATGGTGCTCTCCAAATCCACATTTAGGTTCATATCAATTGGATCATGTAGCAATTACAAAACAGAACTTTAGAGAAATCATGAATGTTAGAGTAAGGAGAGGATTAAATATTGACTCTGACCATTTTTTGTCTGAGATCAAAACTAAATTCCAACCAAATAAATCCAAGCCAAAAATTCCAAAAATTCCTAAAATAGACACAAAAGTTTTATCAGAAAATAAGACTGAATTTATCAATAAACTGCATACTAAAGATAAGAGTAACTGGGAAGAGATCAGAGATGTAATGATAGAATCAGCCAAAGAATTGGGACAGCCTCCAAGGAAAAGGAAACACCGATGGTGGAATACAACATGTGATGCAACGATCGAACGTAGATTAGCGGCTTGGCAGTTATGGAATTCCAGGAAACGAGAAGATGACTGGATTAATTTTGTAGAGATCAGAAAGCTAACATCCAAAATCATCAGGATAGAGAAACGTAATTATGATAAGAAGCGATTGGAAGAGATAGATATAGATTTTAAAAAGAACAACACCAGACAATTCTACAAAGTATTTCGAGAGGAGATCCAAGAATACAAACCAATGAACCTCCATTTCAAGGATTCAACTGGTAGACTGGTCACTAATAATAAAGACAACTGCGAGTTACTAGCTAAATACTTTGAGGAACTTCTTAATTGCGAAGAACCTTTAGAAAGACTACAGTTTACATCACCACAAAAAGAGAACCCTCCGTCAGAACCACCAACTGTACAACAAATAGAACAATATATTGACAATCTTAAAAATAATAAGGCACCTGGTGAGGATGGGATACTAACTGAAATGTTGAAACTCGGTGGTAAATTTGCAGCTGAAGCTTTACACAAAGTTATCTAGGAATGTTGGGAAAAAGGAACAATTCCAAATGATTGGAAACAGGCAATAATCCATCCCGTGCACAAGAAAGGAGATAAGACAAACCCCAACAATTATAGAGGTATTTCCTTACAGCCAATCGTATACAAAGTTCTTTCTAAAGCATTGCTACACAATCTGGAAGAACAAGCAGAACATACTATCGGCGAATACCAAGCCGGATTTAGAAAAGGGAGATCTTGTCCAGAGCAAATTTTCAATCTCAAAACAATCCTTAGAATCAGAACAATACGTAACCTCAACACAGTTGTATCTTTCATTGATTTCAGAAAGGCTTATGATTCAATAGACAGACAGTCTGTATTCCTAACGCTAGCAGAATTAGGGATAGATAAAAATACCAGACAACTGGTTGAACAAACACTAACAAATACAACCTCAAGAGTTAAATTTCTAAACGACATTTCAGAACCCTTCCAAATCAAAACCGGAGTTAGACAAGGTGATGGGCTTTCACCACTTCTATTTAATTTGATATTAAACAAAATCATGAAGGAATGGGAACTTAAATTATGCGAAAGAAACATTGAAGGGGTCCATTTGGGGCAAGGAAAGGGAAGATTTGAGGTGAAATGTCTTGCCTTTGCTGATGACATAGCAATCATTTCAGAAAACAGATTTCAAGCACAAATAATGGTTGAAACCCTACATGAAATAGCAATAAAAACTGGTCTTCAGATTTCATATGAAAAAACCAAATATATTGAACACAGACACAATGGAGAAAAATATCTAACAACTCAACATGGACAGATTCAAAGAGTTGATAAATTTAAATATTTGGGAGAATGGATCCAGTCAAATGGACTTGATAACACATCCTGCAAGGAGAGATTAAGAAAGATGGAAAATGCCTATAAACTCACCCAACATAGATACAACAAACGATCAATTTCATTCCAGGCAAAAATCAGGCACTACACAACTGTAATTAAACCAGAGGTATTATACGGATCAGAATGTTTAACGTTGAACAAAAGAGGTGAACAAGAGGAACTGGAAAAGAAAGAAAGGAAATTACTGAGGAAAATTTTGGGTCCCCAAAAGAATAAAGATATTTGGATGAAGAGAAAAAATGAAGACCTTTACCGTAATGTGGAAAAAATTACAGACTCAATTAAAAGACGGAGACTACGATTTTATGGTCACCTTCATAGAATGGATAGCAGCAGGCTAACTAAGAAAATTTTTGACTACATCTCCAAATTAAAAAACACCACTAGATGGCTGGAAGAGATACGGTGTGATCTGCAAAAACTGAAGATCACAAACAACATCATTTCTAATAGGGTGGAATTCCGGCGACTGATCACTACTGCAGATTTTTCGATTCTGCAAGTTCCACATCAACCACGGAGAGTGTTATCAGCGGAACAGAGGCAGGCCATCGGCCAACGTATGAAGAAGTTTTGGGAAGAAAAGAAAAAACGAAACACTGTACTGTAGTCTTAGGTTCAAAGCGGTCTATAATTGGCCAAATTCTAAATATATATATATATATATATATATATATATTATTATTATTATTATTATTGATTTAAGCCCACTACGGAGCGCTTATGACTAGTTCTTCTTCGATGCTCTTTTCCGTTCCCAATATCTCTTGAGCCCTGCTGATAATTTCTCATTTCTCTCCTGCGAAAGGGGCTTCCGACATTCAGGGACTCTAGGTGGTGGGGTCCAAGACTCTACCATAGAACAAAATGTAGCCGAATCCAAGTCCTTTAGTACTTCATTAAGCTGCAGGCTTCCAGTCTTGTAGCTTTTAACCAAGGAGAAGATCTTCTTGGTAAGCCTGTTGCTGTTCATTCGTTGTAGGTGCCCGTAGAACTTTAGCCTTCTACGTCGTATACTGGTATTGGCTTATTCTAACTGTTGATACATGTCAGAATTAGATTTCAAACGGTAGGTTCCATCTGGGAGCAATCTCGGGCCATGAATTTTCCTGAGGATGCGGGTTTCGGCATTCTCCAGATCATCCATAGTGCCTTTTCTGTTCATCAAGAGGGTCTATGCGGCGTACAGAAACTGCGGTCTGACAACTTTGACCAACACAACATCAAAAGTTAAGTTCTTGGGAGAAATTTCTGAACCGTTCGATATCAGAACTGGTGTCCGACAGGGAGATGGACTATCTCCATTACTGTTCAATTTATAATAATAATAATAATAATTATTATTATTATTATTATTATTATCGGTTTATGCAATACATATAACACATTTCTGGTACATTACAACATAACTGTACGGGCTTCAGTGAACGAAAGTATAGTACTGAAACAGCAACTTCTATGCTGGAATTTCGCTATCCATGAACTTCCGAACGATTCTGGTTGTTGATAGAACTACTGCCTTTTGCATTAGTTTGTGCAGCCGAGTATCCAGATCCAGTTCTTTAAGACCTTGGAGCAAGGTACTTAGGATCACGCCCGTACTTGAGACAATGATAGGTATGGTCTTTACCCGTTCTACATGTCATTGCCTTTTGATAGGGTCGACCAACTCGCCGTATTTGCTGATATTTTCTATTTGTTTTGACTGGAGATTCTTGTTGTTAGGAATCTCAACGTAAATCAAGGTAGTTTGCTTGATTTTCTTGCTGACAACCACCAGATTCGGCCTGTTGTGTGATACCGATTGATCAGTCAGAATAGTTCGGTCCCAATACAACTTGTAATCCTTGTTTTCAAGAACACACTCTGGCTGATATTGGTGGTACGGAAGTTTCTTTCCTTTTAGAAGCTGAAAATTATCAGCTAACTCCTGATGCAAGATTTTAGCAACTGTTATTATTATTATTATTATTATTATTAATAATAATAATATCATTATTACAGTCATCACGAATGATCGTTACCTCCCGTCAGGAGTGGCCAGACCGGGTCAACGCACGTACTGTGTACAGTGAAATAAGAACGAAACAGTGCAGATGTAATTGTCAAAGTAAGAATTAAAGTCTGTATTCAGCGACACGTGGTGGTGGAACAAGTCAACACGGGCGGAACTAACCTCGTATATATGGCGGACACGAATAGTCGCAGTAAACGAATTAGTGCCAGCCAATAACGTCCGAGTTGTTGAGGTTTATGAGGTCAGCTCGCATGTACAAGGATTTTACACCGCGTATCTCAGAGATGTCCAGCTCCAATGTAGTTGTGTATGAGCACTGAGCTCACTGCCTCATTGATCTATGACATCATTGATTCAAGAAGAGACCCGTATATTATCTGATTCATTGTCCTATTGAGAAAAACGAGATGTTCAGCAAAGAACATATAGCCTACTTTCTCCTAAATCTATGGGTATATTTATAACTCTTTGTCCTCATCCCTAAAACCACCTCTACCACCATGTAGTGTTTGTTTTCTATTATATTGATAATTAGCCAGTAAGTGTCAAAATTAATATTATATACTTTATGATGATTGAATAACAAAACTACTAACTTTTTGTAATGCATTCAGTCCGTTAATCTCTATATTAAGCCAGCCTGCAAACTTAAAAATCTTTCGTTTTGGGTATCTTCCCCTTTAAAAATCCGCGCCGATCAGAGTAGGTTCGTGCTGCGACCTAGCGGTGAATTAATATTTATCTTGTACGTCTCTGGGTGTTCAATGAGCAGGCAGCTTCAAGTAGCCAGGAGGGAGGCGATCCAGCTGGCAGTGTTTAAAGGTAATCGGAGCGCGATCGTGGCTAATAGTTGAACTACCAGTATTACAAAATTGCCATACTTCAGGAGGCCAGGTATTTACACAGCGGTATGTTTGGAACAATATTACCCACATAATCCACAAGAGGACAGCACCGTACAGAGACATTAAGAAGGCTGTGGTTGATAGCAACGTGTATCTAGTTCTTCTATTCTCCTATTCCTAATGTCTTCTGTTTATGTGCAATGCTGGGACTGCGATTTTATTAATAAACGAGTGTATACATTAGCCTCCCCTTTGAGCTAAATGACATTTTATTCAGTATCTGTGGAAATAGCTTGTGCACATCATTTGTAAAAGAATTCAAGAAAAAAAAAGTTTACTGTAGCAGTATTCGATCTCCAGTCAACTGCGTGACAGACTAACACGCTAGCCCAGAGCTAACCATATCCTTAAAAACATGGCGATTTTAACTGATATATTAGATACAACCTGTTGGCAAATAATGACTTGAAATAAACTATTTCTTCACTGCAGTGCATCTTCATTATAGATCATTTAATACAAGGTTATATTATTGTATCAGTAGGGTATATCACATACAACATACTAAAACTACTGAAATATAAGACAGGCTCATGAGGACAACTGCCATCTTGTCGTGTGGCAGATACGGCTCAGCTCTTTTAAGCCACTCATACAGAATAATATTATAATATTAAATTATAATAAATAACGGATCAAGACCTTCAGGATAGCTTAAACCAACCTAGGCTTGATAATCTGAATTGGTGGGTCTTAAGCTATTGATTATAATGGTTGCATAATTCACACGGCCGCCATCCTGAAATGGCAAGGCCGATGACCTTGAAGTTTGAGTGAAAGACGCGTCCTATGTAAAGGTGTGTTGTCACCAAATTTGGTAGAGATCGGATGATTAGTTTAGCCGTAATTTGAGTTTACGTTTTGAACGTTTGAGTGGCCGCCATTCAGTTTTGGTAAAGATGGCGGCGATATAAAGTATGACACTGAGGTGCCCTATGCTAGAGCTACCTCTGTACCAAATTTCGTTCAATTCGGTTTCACCGTGTTCGAATTGATAGGGGGGGGACAGACATTCAGAGTACACACACACACACAGACTCACACACACACATACACACACACAGACAGACACACAATTTTTCGCCCTGTGTTGATCTCATAAGTCTACTTTCATTTTTTGCAAAAATCGAAAGTAGGCTAATACATTAACATTTACGAGACAACCAACCGCAATTCAAGAAGACCACAAGGATACGGAAAACAGTTAAAATACAGGTCCCTTCGTCAAATTAAATTACATCTTACAATATTAAAATAAATACAAGAATTATAATAAACTATTTGTTACCTTAAATCAATATATTGTACATTAGAACATTACCGGTTTGGGTCACATTGTGACCTTCCTCTGCGTAGTAAATGTGCAATAACTTACACTTAATAGAATTTTGCCATAACAGAGGATACTAAAAATATTTTTGTTCCAAAATCTCACAAAGTAAATTTTCTGTTACAGAATGTGTTAAGAAAAATATGAAAATGTCTTAATAAAACAGCGTTGAATTGAAGAGATCAAGTTTCATTGCGTTTGGGTCATTAAATCGCGAGAAAAGTCTATTTAAAACTTTCAACTTCGCTTGGCCGCCATATTCGTTTTGTAGTTAACCGGTTTTTGAAAGTCTTATAGATGACCTTCCAGTAGAGCCCTTTATCTCCGTAACAAATTTCAGGGTGATATGCTACCGGTAATAGCTCCAGAGATATAGAATGCCGGTGAAATATTTCGCACAGCCGCCATCTTGAGGTTATGTAAACAATTGAACAAAGTTAGATGTCGGTGCATTACAATGTGCATAAACATATACAGTACCAAGTTTCATTGCATTTGGTTGGTTAAATCGCGAGAAACGTCCATTTAAAAGTCGCAACTTCGCTTGGCCGCCATGTTGGTTTTGTAACTTCCAGGTTTTCAAAAGTCACATAGGTGAACTTTTAGTAGTTCCCTTTATCACCGTACAAAAATCCAGGGTGATATTGGTAATAGTTTCGGAGATATTGAATGCTGGTGAAATATTTCGCACAGCCGCCATGTTAGATTGGTGAGACGTAACAAAATTTGAAGGGCACAGTCCCGGTCGTCCGGAATAGTGCTATGAACTTACCGAGTTTCATTGAGATTGCTCCATCAGTTTAGATTTTTCTTTTGGGGGGGGGGGAATACACACACGAATAACACACGCACACACAGACAGACACACGGACATAAGGTGATCTCATAAGCCTATTTTTTCATTAATGAAAATAGGCTAAAAACACGAAATGAGAACGGAAAGAGATATAAAAACTATAACACTTACATGGATGTGAAAATAGATATGCTGAATAAGTTACGTTATAAATGATGGTTGATATGGTTATCCTATACCACGCTGTGTAAGGTCACAATGTGATCGAAACCAGTACGGTTTTAATGAACAAAATATTGTATTGACTTAAGGTAATAAATAGTTTATTATAATTAATAGGTTAATAGGAATCGGGCTATCATGGTCATTTTTTTGTAATTTTATTATTATTATTATTATTATTATTAATCTTGATTGGTCAAATTGGACCACTTGAGTCGTTCCACAATCACTTCTTCTTAGAAATATTTTATAAATATTTTATAATTACAAAAATTATACGAGTAGTACTTACCCAGTATCTCCACGGTGTGAATTTGGTCTCGGTTGTCGCCTTCACTAATTTGACACACGTAGTCCCCAGCATCTTGAGGTTTCACGTCGCCGATTTGCAAGTTATAGCCCTCCACTAAACGGAACCGAGCATCACGAGTCACCATCAGACTAGCGGCAGTTGGGACGGAACTTCCTCGTCGCCACAGTAGCACGTACGAACCTGAAAGAGAACAAAGAAGGTATTATTATTATTATTATTATTATTATTATTATTATTATTATTAAATATCAAAAAAAATACAGGAACCCTATTTTACCAGAGGTACATTAGGGTTGTAGATTAAAAACAAAGCAAATACAAATATTACTAACATAGTTTACAAAAAAAAATGTTGATGAAAGTGAGAAATTGCCCTCAACAGCTCTGCCTCTTGAAAATATGGTACAGCGGCTTTGAAAGTTCCAGGTTACAGCTATTAAGGTGGCATTGTAAATACTATCGGATTTTTTATTATGGATACTCGAGTTTAGGCCTTCATTACAACCAAACCTACATACCTATTGAAAAACGAGTTACACCAATATTTTCCTTGTTTAATTCTGCGTTAGACTATATAAGCCAATTATTTTCAAGTTTATTAATTATTTATTTATTTGTGGATGTTCGAAAAATTGTCCGTGTTTTTGACGTCTTTTCTTGGAACCGCTCACTTAAAACTATATACATGGAAAACTACTTGGCTGAGGGTAATGCAATTTTTATATGTGATAGGCACAAGTATTGGTAGTGCAAATCTCAAGTTTCAATTTTTTTCAACAGCCCGATAAAAAGTCCTTATACTTTTTCTGACGTAACGTTTTCTCAGCCCAGGATAAACGTAGAGCAGGCAACTTAGTCTCATTTTGAAGCTCTCATTCGTGATTATCGGAAACTACGACAAATGTAAACGTACAGTGTGATGACGAATTTATGAAGAGTAATATTACTGGGAGGTTTTGTGCGTTCCGGCCCGTGCGATTAAAAGCGAGCGGGCTTGTGAAATCCGGTGCAGTGTTGCCGCGTTAAGTTGCAGTCGTCGCGGATCGCAACGAACAAACACTGCTTTAAGTTTCCTTTCAACCTTTTATTTTCTTTCCTCGTACAAATTTCATTTTCCATCACCTTTTTCACATAAGGGCTTTAGACCTTGAATGGCAGGTTTAAAAGTGGTTTGTCTTCCTAATTTGGAAATGTCAGACTACACAATTTTTACATGGGCTATCTACATTATTTACATAATATATTTACAATATTTAATTCAGTCAGTATTCGTCGTTTGAAGAATGGCTCTGTTGCGAACTGCTGGCATTCATGTTAATTATGACCTGCTCGAAATGAGGGACATTTTCAGACAGGCCATCTATCTCCCAGTAGTGGTCTTCAATTCTTTTAGCGTGTTTAATACATTGTTTCCAGAGTTCAGGAGCAACGGTAAGCAAGGCTTCTCGGCATAAAATATTTATTGCTTCCATACTTCTACCATTTTGTAATATGTTAGCGCAAGTTCGCTCTCAGACAATGGTGGTCTCTGAGGCATTTGGATGTGATGTGATGTGGTATATTAGCAAACAGGAAGACTGAAAATAGCATGTGTACATAGCCAGGTGACTCGCATTCCATTACACATCTGCCCGGCAACGCTGCACTCGAATTCACCGGTTCGCCCGCTTTTAATCGCACGGTCCGGAACGCACAAAACCTCCCATTAACATTACTCTTCATAAATTCGTCATCACACTGTATGTTTACAGTGGTCGTAGTTTCCGATAATCACGAATGAGAGCTTCATAATGGGACCAAGTTTCCTGCTGTACGTTTATTCTGGGCTGAGGAAACGTTACGTCAGAAAAAGTATACAACTTTTTATCGGGTAGTTGAAAAAAATTGAAACTTGAGATTTGCACTACCAATATTTGTGCCTATCACATGTAAAAATGTAATTACCCTCAGCCAAGTAGTTTTCCATGTATATAGTTTTAAGTGAGCGGTTCCTAGAAAAGACGTCAAAAACACGGACAATTTTTCATACAACCACAAATAAATAAATAATTAATACACTTGAAAATAATTGTCTTATATAGTCTAACGCAGAATTAAACAAGGAAAATATTGGTGTAACTCGTTTTGCAATAGGTCTGTTAGTTTGGTTGAAATTAAGGCCAAACTCGAGTATCCACAATAAAACAATCCGATAGTAGTATCTTTCCTTTTCAAAAACAGGACACTCAAATATAAGGTGATACACCATTGAGGCAATCCACAAAAACATGAATAGTCGTCTGTTGCTATTTTAAAACGTTCAAAATAAGACTTGAATTTTCCATGACCAGTTAAAAATTGTGTGAAGACAAAGTTTGGCTCAAATAATTTTGATAACAGTCGATTTTGTACTTCCGGGAAGAATATTTCTCTTGTTACAGATCCTTTCAGGCTACATGTCCATGCGATATTCCATTCGTGTAGTATGTAATTCCTTATCTGCCTTTTAACGTAACATATTGGAGACTTACTATATGTTATTTCAAGATGTGTCGTAGCCGCTGATTTTGCTAATTGGTCTGCTCTTTCATTACCAGCCAATCCAGTGTGTCCCCTTATCCATGATGTGCATATACGATATGTGAGCACTCCTGAGCAGTTGCCCTGATGTACACGGCTATTGGGTTAGAATTATATTTGTTATTTATGGAATACAATGCGGATTGTAAATTACTGAAAGTCCTCACTCTTTTATTGTCAGCTGTAACCCATTCTATTGCCCAAAGTTCTGCCTGGAAAATTGAACAACTGGGAGAGGGCTGCAAATTTTTCAGTATCATTCTCATAAACGACAAAGGCACAGCCAACACTGTCATTTCCGTCAGAGCTTGATGCACGGGAGCCATCAGTGTAGATGAAACAGTCATGGGTGCTGAAACAATTTTTATGCAGAAGTTTATAGAATTGACTAGGATGAGAAGATTCCAAGAAATGTAAGAGTATTATTCTCCATATTTTAGAATTCAGCACACCACTAATTACAGTTTGTCTCATCGAAATAACAAAAGAAAGGAATATTCGCAACGTTTTTACGGTTTTCAAATTAACAAGTAAGAGGGCCTTAGGACACAGTAGATCATCAGATATGAATCAATGGACAAATGGTTCAAGTTTTCAACATATTTTAAGTGCATATTTTAATATTTAGCAAGTTATTTTCAACAATGTTAATTTTAATAATAATTATGTTACTGTCAATTTTATATTTAAGGATAATGGACTATGTGTGTTTATAAGTGTTTTACCCATGTTTTATTTAATTTTATAATGGCTGAAGAAGAACGGAGTCGACCGTTTGAAACATGTCCCAATTTTATAATAAAATAATAATAATAATAATAACAAATTGTATTGAAAAGACGGAAATAGTATACTGAAAGTTATAGTGAAAGTTAGAACAAAGAAGGTTACATACAGTAGATCACCTTCGTTATTACCTTCCGTACAATGTCCCTAATAATTACGAAGGCCTTACTATATTGTTTTACACTTTCTACCCAAATGAAGTACATTACACATCAGTTGTTACGTCCACCTTATCAACATAATCTCCTTGTAACTGTATGCACATTTACCATCGATGTGTCAAGTCTCTCCAGACCTTCCTGAAACCATTCTTTTGGAGTGCTGCGTACCCATGACTTGACATCTGTGTCCAGTTCTGCAAAATCCGCAAAACGGTGACTATGCAATGGAAGCATAAGGACAGTCCACCACCAAATAATTGTCGAGCAGTTCCATCTGGGACTCAAAAGGCATCATCCTCATTGACTGGCTGATTCCGTATAAAACTCATGTTCATAAATATTGAGTTTTTTGAAAGAACGGACGTGCGTCACACACAAAGTACACGGGACTACATGACCGCGTTGTCGCAGCCCCTAAACTAAGGAACTTTCTTATGTTGTACGTGTTTCCCTGTGCTTCAGATTTGTTGCATTTTTGTGTGTAGCAAATACATTCCATCTGAACACAATGTCTGTGCTTTAGATTTGCAGTAATATCTTATTATTCCAATTTAAGTCCTAAACTGATATTTAACAATGATCCATTATATTTGGGTGTCCATCTTTGCTATATATTTGTGTAAATACCTGTCTCTAGCAAATAGATTGCATTTTCGAACAATTTAATGAACATTTTTTGTGTCTAATTATTCGATTTTTTTGAAAGGGCGTATTTGCCCGATTTTCTTTTGCGCATATCTTCCGGACAAATTTATAAAAATATTTTAAAGAGTGTAACATGTTCCATAAAAGCATGTTAGTCACAAAATCCATTGAAATAAAAATTAAATTAAAAATTGAGCCTTTGGGGAAGTTTTATTTAGTTTCCCAACAATTTCCTTTCGTTCACCTACGCCCTTTCAAAAAACACTGATTCATTTGTGTCAATTTACTGTTGGGAGTGCTTATACTATTTGAATGTGTATCTTTATGACCATTGGCGGCAGTAAAAGTTTATTATATTCTCAGCAATGCCCATTGGCGAAAAAAAAAAACACTAACAGGCGCCACCGCAGCCAACGCGCTGAACAGATATCCATGCGGTTTGCGCATCGAGTGGGAAGCAGAGCTAAAATAAGAAAAGAGATGAGAGACGATTTACGGTCACCTCTTTGCGGTGTTTCTCGGGTAATGTTAGGAACCGTTCGAATGACGCCTAATCAGGTAAGAGGCAGTAGTTCTGATTGATCTCAGCAGGCAGTACAGGGGATTGCACAACCTGAGGTTTTCCGCAACGAAGGTCTATATACAGAACTGAGGATTGCCAAAGGGATTGGTAGCGATAATCCAGGCGGGCCATGGCACGAGGCTTGTCGCCCGCAAGGCAATATAGCCAGAGTAAACGTAAACCGTATCTCCTCAGGCCTATGCTAAATTACTCCATACAAGCACCTGCCGCTCATTTGAATATACACTTGTCAAAATTGTAGCTTTAAGCCGATTTCATCATCAAATCAACTCAAAGCACACCCGTCCACGCTTCATGTCACTGGCTGTGTAACACGGTTTCACCATAGGTAAATACAGACGTGTGCAAATTATTAGAAACGACGCCAGTTTTCCAAAATTGCCGTAATACTTTTGATGGCGTAATGCACTAAATATGTTTGCAAGGCGGTGACATTACTTCAAATGTTTGACCAAGAATCTTAATTATATCTTCTTTTAAGAAACTCAAAATATTTTGATGTTCTAGAATTTCCACTAACAGAAAAGATTGTAGTTTAACGTGACCGTTAATCTCGAGATAATAAGCCACGGGACCTCCTTTTTACGTGGAATCCGAACCACAGGACATGGCATTCACTTTGGAAATCTCACATGCATTGACCGGGAATCGAACCCGGTCCACCAACAGAGGAAGGAGCTTTGCTACTGCAACATGCCACACGATTTGTATTGATTACTTTACTTTTCGTTTAGATTTAGAGCTGAGGGTTTTGAAGTCTTTTTACTAATGATCCACTCGTGAACTATTCAAAGATTCATGAACTGTGGATTGAAATCACCTCACTTAGAGGGTACATTACAAAGTCAATGTAAAAATAGAAAACGGACCCAGCTCAGGTATCCCTCAACATCCCCAATTCTGAAAGTTTCCAGACGCAATTCCTTATGGGAAAACAAAAACAAAACAAACAAAAAACACAAAGCAAAAAGCAAAATTCAAAAGCAGAAAACAAACACGAAACAAAAAAAGGACGAAGCAAAAAGCAAAAGCAAACGCAGAAAACAAAAAACAAACAAAAATAAAGCAAAAAGCAAAATTCAAAAATGGAAAAGCAGAAAACAAACACAAAACCAAAACCAAAAAGACGAAGCAAAAAGCAAAATTCAAAAGCAAACGCAGAAAACAAAAAACAAGAAACATAAAGCAAAAAGCAAAATTCAAAAAATCAAAAGCAGAAAACAAACACAAAACCAAGAAAGAAAAGCAAAAAGTCAAATTCAAAAGCAAAAGCACAAAGCAAAACACAAAGCAAAAAGTAGAAAACAACAAACACACAGGATACGTGACTGATTTACATTGTTTATTTGATTCAAATAATGTGCACCCCTCTGTATTTATCACGCTTGCAAGTCATCTAGAAATTAAAATTTCATTTTGAGGAAATATTGCAAGTACTTATTATCATTGATCATTGTCAAAATAATTTTCAACGAATTATGTTAAGATTCTTACTGTAAAATCCCCAACCACCTCGTGGTGTAGTGCCTAGTATTCTTGATTGCACCCTCAGAGGTCAGAGCTTAATTCCCAGCTCTGGCAAGAACATTATGGTGTTTGAAGCCATTTTTAGTGTTGCCTCAGCAAACAAAAATGTGATGCTTTTCAGTCGGTCAACACGATTGTTCCCAAATGAGACGGGTTATTCTCTAATCCTGAAAAAAAAAAATGCATGAGATAATAATAATTATAATAATAATATCGTATGGCCTCGGTGCCGGGTTCAAGCTTTGTTAATTGACACCCAGAGGGCACCTTGCATATCGAATTTCGTCATTCCTTTGAAAGCTATGAAAGTCAAGGAGGTTAGATATCTAAGCTCCTTGACACTACAGCGCTTTCTAGTAGAGAATGTAGGAACTTTGTGTTGGTGGAAAATCCCGAGATTAATTTTTCCATTATGAACACGGCCTACTGAATTCGAATGGGTTCATTAACATGCCAACAACTTATGACATCCATGTCGTGATTTTTGCCGCCTTTCAAGAATCACTTACCACGGCCAGGGGCGAACTTGCAAGCTTGGGGTTAGTAATCCGACACGATAACCACTCACTCACCGTGGCAAGCATACATGAGATTAATAAATACACTTGGATGACCAGTTTCGATCTCAAGTGATCATCATCAGATCCATTACACTTGGGCTACAAAATCTATGTCTGAAAGTATGGGTGAAAACATTTACAATATGTGTACACTTATTTAGTTTCAGTATTACTTAAGATAATGCAACTTTTCAGTATTTGTTAGTTGTGGTTTATGTGATGTTTGGTTGAGATACTCGAAGTGGTGATTGACCTCCGGAATTTTCCTGTTTGGAGTGAATATGTGGTTGTTGTAAATGGTCAATTCAGATTGTATTGTACAGGCTACTTAACTGGTTGTGTCTCGCGCGGTCCTGTTGAGAGCAGTCACTTGGTCACTGTTTGCACTCGACTGTGATCATCACATAGACCACAACTAACAAATACTGACGAGTTGCATTATCTCAACTAATACTGCAACTAAATAAGTGTGTATATTGTTAATATTTTCACCCATACTTTCAGACATAGATTTTATAGCTTAAGTGTAATGGATCTGATGATGATCGCTTGACGATCGAAACTGGTCATCCAAGTGTATTTATTAATCTCATGTAATTATTTTTCAGGATTAGGGAATAACCCATCTCATTTGGGTACAATTGTATTGACCAACTGAAAAGCACCAAACTTTTGTTCTCTGTCAAGAAATTTAATTCTAGACTGAGGGATAGATCCATTGATCCCCAGGAAAAGGAATTGGGAAGAATTGGATACGATTGGCACCTCAGCCAACCTAGATGTGGTTTCCCGTGGTTTCCCCATTTCTCCTTCAGGCAAATGCTGAGATTCTTATTTTTAACTCAAGACTACGGGCACATTCTTTCCACTCCTCACCTGAATTACAAATACAAACACTAGTATATCTATCACAATAACACAGGTTATCAGAAGAACTTACACACACACTAAGTCGTACCCCTCAGGTAAAATCAATATCAATAACATTTACAGTATAACCATCATCTGTCTGAATGCGATGGTTACCTTTCCTACCTTTGAAAAGAGTGTTGTTGTTAATTCATTTGGGAGTTTTACGACATCGTAGCCATTTAGCCCCGTGTACATGGGTGTGTATAGAATTTGTCTGATAACTTGTGTTATTGTGGAGTCGGTTGTAGTGTGTGAATTTTCAAAGCAGTTGAGGATTGGGAAGGAGACAGCCGTAGCCTTGAGTTAGGTGCCATACTGGCATTTGGCTGCAGTAGAAGTGGGAGACCATGGAAAACCACATCCAGGATAGCTGAGATGGGAATAGAATCTAGCTCTTCTCAGTTTTGCCTCACAAGGCTGAGGAAATTAAGCAGATGTGGGAAATGGTTAAGGTTAAGATGCATCCATCATAATGTCGGCTACTGGAATTGTTCCTTTGACCACTACACTACACCTTAATGATCTACAGATTGAGAGAGCAGCAGAAGGCTCTCATCCTGGACACGTGTTATACCAAGTGAGGAGATTTCTATCACAATGAAGAATGGTTATGTGAATGAGACTCCTTGTGCCTACTGTTGCACCGAAGTTCATTTCTTTATAAAAATCCAAAGTGTATGAGGAATAACAAAACAAAATACTACTACTACTACTACTACTACTACTAATAATAATAATAATAGTAATAATAGTTCCACGTCTGCGAAATCACGACATTATAATACGGTAGTCTTGCTGGATGCCTTATACGCATCAGAAACCACAAGCACCAAGGGAATTGCCAAAATTAAAGGCATTGAAAAACAAGAAAGAAACAAGATGTTCAGTAAAGAACATATAGCCTACTTTCTCCTAAATGCATGGGTATTGTTATAACTCTTTGTCCTTTTCAAGGATCATAATTGAATGTTGGTTGTAGTATCTTGTTGAAATACAACGTGCTATACGGATATTAAACTTGAATATGGCGTGCTCTTTGCTAGAGCTACCTCTGTAAAAAAAACACATTCAATTCGGTTTCACCGTGTTTGAATTGATATGGGGAATCGATTTGCCCACATACATTATTTTATTTATTTATTTATTTATTAAATCGTTACAAATACACACATTTTACGAAATTCATAATATCTGTACACATTTTATGAATTTCCTTACACTTCCTACTCATAGTTTAACCTGTAAATTTTCAATTATTAAATTATATTGTTACAATATGATAAAGACAGGTCGAAATAGGATATCAAATTCATACAGAGCAGGAAGAGATATCACATATGCCACTAAAAGGTGCAACCTTGTGTGTGGCATGCATATCGTTGATTACTATTTCTAAAAATTGTATAATGGCTTAGCCGAATAACACGTTCTATGTAAATGATGTATACACAAAAAAATAATGAATAAGAAGGAAAATTGAATTTGTGTTTTATAAACTTGTAGGCTCAACTAATTATATTTTCAATTTTAATTTTGTTTTCTCTGAGAAAATGTTTTATTTGCATCTTCAGGTTTGCAGGATTTCCTTTAAATTCTTTTAATTTAATTGGGAGAATGTTATATAATTTTGGTGAGAAATACAGAAAGTTACGTTTGCCTATACCTAACTTAGGTTGATATAAAATAGAGTGATTCTCTGTAATACTTCTGGTTTCATACCCGTGGCTAACAACTTGAATTCTATTTCTATCTTTAAAAATGTATTTATATATTTCAAAAGCATACAATTGTTTAATGTTGAAGACCCTTGTGTCAGCATACAGTCTCATAGTCGGATATAATCTATCTTTCTTCAACATTATTCGTAATATGAGATTCTGCACTATCTGAACACTTTTTAGTACATTTTCATAGGCGCCTCCCCAGGCAAGAATACCATATGTAAGAACTGACTGGACTAGAGCATGGTAGATGTCTCTTATTAATTTGTAATTGACAATATGTTTTAAATTGTAAAATATATAGATTGTTCTTCTTATTTTACTTGTAAGGTGTTTGCATTGGCTTTTCCATTTCATGTCACTATCTATAAATAATCCCAGATATTTAACTGTATCCACTTTAGCTATTTTAGGACAGTCACAGTTCTGATTACAGTTCAAAGTGTGTATTTTTAGTTCATTAAAATTATCTTCAACTGCTTTTAAACTGAATCTTACGAACTTTGATTTATTTATATTTGAAAATAGTTCGTTACCATCTAACCATACCTTTAACAATTTCAATGCCGCAGTTGCAATTTGTTTTACATTTCCCCATGTTCTACCTTCAACACAAACTACCGTATCATCTGCGTATGATATGCCATTAACATTTTCAATTCCATGTATAGATGATTCAATACCGTTGATAAAAATCAAAAATAATAATGGACCCAGCACTGTGCCTTGTGGTATTCCTCTTTTCACTCTTAAAGGTAGACTTGTAGTTCCATTTATTCTAACGTATTGAATCCCTTCAGTCAAATAGCTTTCTATCAATTTCAGTGCTATGCCTCTGATGCCATATCTTTCCATCTTCTGAAGGAGAATATGGTGAGGTATGGTGTCAAAAGCCTTCTCTAAGTCGAGAAATATGCCCAAGGTCGGTTTCATACTGTTCATATTTTCATAAATTCGCCTAGTTAATTCCCCAATAGCATCAGTGGTGCTGACATTTTTTATAAAGCCAAATTGTCTAGTTGATAGTAGATTGTGTTTCTTCAAAAACTGATAAATATGATTTTTTATACATTTTTCAAATAATTTTGATATGACTGTCGTTAACGATATCGGTCGATAGTTCTTTAGTTCTGAAGGATTGCCTGCTTTATGTAGCGGTTTTACAATTGTAATTTTTAATTGCTTTGGGAAGTATCCAACTGAAAGTGACTCGTTTATTATTGTTAGTAAAGGACTCTTTAAAGAATTAAAATTCTGCTTAATAATTTGAGCTGAGATGTTATCTATTCCCATTGCTTTAGTGTCGCTTATTTCGTGTAGGTACTTATGTAAATCCGCTTCGGTAATTGGAATAAAAAACAGGAATATGTGTTTCTGTTGATTTTCAAGGAAAAATCTGGATTGTTCTTAATATTTTTAGACATGTCAGTAGTTTTGTTAATAAAATAATCATTGAATGTATTAGCTATAGTGAAATCATCATCGTAAACATGATTTTGAGATCTTACTTTTGTTATTTTTTCTTTATGACTTATTCTTTGTGTTATTTCATTGACAATGCCCCATACTTTTCTTGGATTATTAGAATTGGAATTTATTAATTGTTTATAGTGGTCAGTTTTAGCTTTATTAAGCAATTCGTTTAATTTATTTCTATACCGCTTATATTTCTCCTTCGTGGCATTGTTCTCTTTATTTGCTATATATTCCTGATACAACCTATCTCTGGTGTGAATGGACTTAATTAGCGCGTGCGTGATCCACTCCTTTCTCTTTCGTTGCTTTGAATTTAATTTTATTGAAGAATTTTTTATGCAATATTTGATAGTTTGTATAAATTTATCTACCTTAGTATCCAAGTGGTTGTTCTCTAATACTGTGTCCCAATTAATATTGCTCAATTTATTTTAAGTATCTCACTATCTAACTTAAATCTATGTTCACGTATGTTACACTGAGCTGCTTCTAAGTCACGGCCATTTTCAAGATTTATACTAACTAATATAGGATAGTGATCTGTAATTCTGCTCTGTGATATAATGGGTAAGATGTTATCATTAGAAATACCGCTACGAATAAGTGCATGATCAATACAGGTTTTGCTCGTTGAAGTTTCTCTAGTGGTGCCATATATCAACGATCTAAAATTATGCTCATGCAGTAAGTTTAAATATTCATTAGAGTTGTACTCATCAAATAGATCTATGTTAGTGTCGCCTAGTATCACCTCGGTTTCTAGTGTACATTTTTGCTGGACATAATCATGGAGATTATTAATAAATAATTGTTTATTGTATTTTGACGAACGGTATATGCCTGTCAATGCAATTCTATTGTTCCCATAATTTATTTTGAGCCTAAGGAGTTTGAAATCATTGTAAGTCACAGTTTCTACCTCATGGTCAATAGAATTCTTCACCATAAGAACAACTCCATCACATTTATTAAAGCATCCTTCGTTATAGTATGTTTTATAGTTGGAATGCTTGCATATATTAAAGTTACCTAATTTCCAAGTTTCTGTGAGTATAACGACATCATATAGATGGTTATAAGCTTCTAACTCGGCATCTAAATTTATTTTATTTTTAGATAGACTTCTAATATTTGTGTGAAATATGCTTAAGTTATTTACCTTCGTAAATTTAAGTATTTGAGACACACATTGATCAATACCTCTACCTACTTCTGTATGAATTTGATATCTTACAAAGTCATCATTAAATAAAGTCATACACAGAAATATTTGACAGGAAGAGGATATTTACAATTAGTCAGCTGTTGAGATCTGTTAGTAAGGTATACTGATTACTGTATTGGATGTTTCCTCAGAAGTGAAAGGGCGAGGTAGTAGGTAGGGGTGATCGCTTTGGGGCAGTAACAGGGAAGCAGTAAGTGGGAGGGGAGGGGTTAGTGACCTTCGCGTGAGCTGGTGTTTCCAAATGACAAAGGAAGCTGAAGTGCGTACCAACTTATATGTCTTAAAGTCTTTAGCAGCTGATGTTAACCTATACTCTAAACTAACTCGAAGGATTCGAATGAATCATGCAATAAATTAATGAAGGAAGTGAAATTAATAAAATATAATGCGTATTAAATTAGTGAGTTTAATTAAATTAAAAATTAAATTGAAAAGGAAATTAAAAATGTAATGTTTTTATTATAATGAGATAGACTCCAGGAATTAAAAAGTGTCAATTACTCATCTGGTTTCCTACTGGGCTGGTAACTCCTTCATTTTCGTCACTCGGACCTTTCTTCCGTCGGTGTTTCTTACAAAAATGACACCATCTTGACTCCAAACGTTCTTCAATTGAAATCGAGACACAGCAGTCTTCAGAACAGCAAGTCGATTTTCGGTGAGGTCTTCCCTTATTGTTGTTCTCGTTCCCTTGAGATGCCTTTTCTTCTTGAAGAACTCACTCCTAGCTCTATATGAGGTAAACCTCACTATAATTGGTCGCGGCATGTTTGTTGACTTCATTCCCACTCGGTGGCTCCTATCAATGTCATTCTTGTTGACGTCTGCATTAATATTCCTTGCAACTTGGAGCACAAGGTCGTCCGTGTCCTCTGCATCATTCTCATTAATGCCAAATAGTCTGACATTGAGCCTACGTCCATACTGTTCTATTTCGTCCAGTCTGTCATTCATAGTCTGGTTCAGTTCGTCAAGTTCACGCTTTCTTAATTCTAATTTCCTCTCTAGATCGTGGCATAGTTCATTATTGAACTTCACGGACTGCTCCAGCTCTTTTATCACACACTCCGTGATTTTGTCCACAATATTGCTGGCAATTAGGTTTATGAATTCCTTAGACTGAAGTGATTCCATAAGTACCTTCCTTACGGTCCCCTCAATTGAGTTGGCACTACTGGGACTGCTGGGCGCTATCTGCAAACTATTGGGCTGATGACCTTGTAGATCCTTCAAAAGGTATGTTGTTGCAAAATTTGGTTTGAGATCAAATGATTAGGTTGGTCGTAATTTGATTTAAGCTTTTATCATTTCGGTGGCTGCCATTACGTTTCCGTCAAGATTGCGGTGATATAAAACATGGCATTGAGGTGCCCTTTGCTATTGCTACCTCTGGACCAAATTTCGTTCAATTCGGTTTAACCTTGTTTGAATTGATAGGGGGTATCAATTTGCACCCATACATGGCCGCCATATGCAAATTATTGGACTGATTACCTTGTAGCTTGGTCAAAGAACTCTTCTCACACAAAGGTATGTTGTTGCAAAATTTGTTAGTGATCAGATCATTAGGTTGGTCGTAATTTGATTTAAGCTTTGAAAATTTGTGTGGCCGCCATTACGTGTCCGTCAAGATGGCGACGATATAGAACATGACACTGAGGTGCCCTTTGCTAGTTCTACCTCTGTACCAAATTTCGTTCAATTCAGTTCAACCGTGTTCGAATTGATAGGGGGGGGGGGCAGACATTCAGAGTACACACACACAGACTCACACTCAGACAGACACACATTTTTAGGCCCTGTGTAGATCGAATAAGTATACTTTCAATTTTTTCAAAAATCGTAAGTAGGCTAAAAATCTAAGAAAAATTTACGGCGCCGTTTTCAGAGATAATTTCTGGAAAAAAAGACCAACAGAAGAATTACACAGACTAGCATTACCCGTCGCGGCTTCGCCCGCGAATATTCTAGTTGTAAAGAGTACACGGAGCAAAATCTCAATCATGAATGCTATGACTGGTATCAATAATCAGACTTTATCAATTCAGCTACTGGTGCAGTGGTTAGGGGTTTGACATTCCTTCATAGGTTTATCAGAGCGAAGTTAGTTTTCTGGGAATATCACACACACTGTTAATTTAAGGGCCTTTAAATGTGGTTTTTGGAGACCCTTTATAGTCGGGTGAAAAAGACCTTTCGTACCACACTCGCACGTGAAAATTGCGTGAAAAAATTCTAGAGTGCCCCTTGACCCCCTTAAGCGCATTATACTGTATGTATTGATGAACTTTACAGCTTAATTTGGTTCAGTGATAACTTTATAACCGTCTGGAAACTTTCACAGTAATGTAATAATATTGGAATTGCATTGAGTCTTACAGAAATAGAGGGACCTGTGAGATTCTGTTACCGTGGTTACCGTGTTGCATTCTTTCATTATTTCATTGTAAATATACATGTTTTAAAGTATTTATTTAATTGTGAGGCATTTAAAGAGTAAGTGAGTGCTTTTCGCGTACGCATTGGGTTATGCTGAACCTCTAGGTACCCCATATATGTAGGTTGGTGTTAATGGGACCTTATTTTCGGTACAAAACTGGAATGGGACCTTAGCAGAATAATATAGGGAGGGATAGGTAGTTAGTTAGTTAGTTATTGTTGTTTTAAGGGGCGGAACTACGAGGTCATCTGCCCCTGAGGGATACTGTATACTGAAGCTATCACGACACATAGACTACCGTCAGAATGAACGACACCAGACTAACTAAAATAATATTCAACATAATTTGTAAGTCGAAATTGGGCACTTCTTGGAACAAAGAAAATTCGTTAGTTATTGTTGTTTTAAGGGGAGGAACTACGAGTAAATCGGCTCCTAGGTACAAAGAAACTATGGAAGACTTATGACAATTACATAATATCACCATACAAGACATTCACGACCGCAGAATTTGTAGAGAAAAAATCAAAAAACAGAAATTCAAATTTAGATCACAACCGAAAAGAAATAGGCGTATAAGGACAGATGAAGAGAAGAAGGCGCACAGTGAACGGATGAAATATTTTTGGGAAGATAGAGAGAAGAAAAAAGCCACCACCAAAAGCTACACTTATGTGCTTTTGGTGCTCTCCACAAAGGGGATTGTACGCAAATAATAATAATAATAATAATAATAATAATAATAATAATGACATTTCAAAAGGATGGGACCATAAAGGCTCGTCAACAGGATCCTCACCTTCCAGGAAATCACAAAGACGCAAGTGCCATGGGGAAAAGAAATCCACCGGGTATTTAAGGAAAATGTGACAGTAAGACAGGAGAAATAGTAAACACAGAAATGTTCAGAAGGAAAGTAGCAAGTGTGAATGACATGTCCGACGAGCAAAGGAGAAAGAACGAGTATTCTTAGGAGAAAAAGGAGCACGAGTAAGTTAAAGGATGATCGAGAACTGGCGAAAGAGGAAACACAGAGAGAGAGAGAGAGAGCCCATACAAAAGTGATGGAAGTTGTGTAATTGCAGCCCATATGTAGTTCAAACAGTTAACAGTTTACAGTTTTGTTTATTTACGCCAAATTTTACATTTTTTCGTCCAGCCAAGCTTAGGCTTCTCGGCAGATGCCAATTATAATTACAATATAATTATATGTTAACAAAAACAATGCAATTTATTGGTATACAGTCCAATCTCTCACCTTCCAATTATTGTATACAGTGCCGCTAATACTAATTCACAAAAATATTCAATCACCTCATAACAATTAATTATTAATAAAATTATTAAAATATGTTAATATTAATACAATAGCTTGCCAAGGTGGGTGAGTGGATATCGTGTCGGTCTACTAACCCCAAGAGTACAGGTTCGCTGTGGCCGTGTTAAGCGATTTTTGAAACGCGGCAAAAATACGATACGCATGTCATACGATGTTGGTTTGTCATAGAACCCATTTGAATTCAGTAGGCCGAGTTCATAATGGCAAAATTAATCTCGGGAGTTTCCGTCAACACAAATTTCCTCATTTCTCTACTAGAAAGCACTATAGTGCTCAAGGAGGTTAGATATCTAACATCTAACCTCCTTGACTTTCATAGTCAAGGAACAACGAAATTCGACAAGCAAGCTACCCTCTGGGTGTCAAATAACAAAGCTTGCACCCGGCACCCGAGGCCAGACGATATTATTAATAATAATAATACAATAAAGCAATTGTAGTAAATTATAATATGTTTTCTTCCTACTTTGGTTGGTTTGGTTGGTTCCTCAGATTAGGGGCTGCGACAACGCACTCATGTAGCCCCGTGTACTTTGGGTGTGTGTAGAATTTGTCTGATAACCGGTGTTAATAGTGATGGCTGTGTGTGTTATCTGTGATTCAGGTAAAAGGACTGCAGACGGTTAATTTTTTCAAGTAGTTCCTACTTTAGCCACCAACTGCTAGCATCCTCGACACATAGCTGCGGACGCGGCTACTAAATGCCATCGCAGTCAGCACCTGGTGGTGAACGTTGGAACTATTGGAGCGTTATCAAACTAACCTACAAAGTTTTGCTTCCACAAGTGTAATTAGTGGAAGGTTCTTTTTCATGCCATAAATCTATGACATGGGACCGCCGGCTTTACTTCCCCTCCGAAGGAAGGCATACTGAAGGATTTTAACGCTCTTAAAAATCCGACGATTTCGGACGGGTTTGAACCCGCGATGTTGGGCATAGAAGCTCTGCATGCTACCGACTACGCCACCGAAGCCACTCCCTTCATACTTTAATACAACAGTTATATCGTTACTATTTAGAAACTTAACTTAAAATACAAATGTTACTATCAAGTTCAATTAATTTCTCCTTTCATATTGCAGTGTCTAAGATTTGGAGTCTATTACATATACAAGCAGTTGTCCACTTAGTTTAAGGAGTTATTTAACATCCAATTTCGTATATCTTTCTTTGTTTTTGCCATACTCAAAAGTAATGATAATAATAATGGACTACGCCACTGTGGCGTAAACCTTTTGAGTTTATTTATTTATTTATTTATGTCTTTTGCAGTGGCGAAGTTAGGGCTCGTGGCCCTCTCTTACACTTAACCACATAGTTATAATAAAATACACAAATACGACCATTGAATAAGATACGTAAACTAGAAATTAAGTTAGAATAACACAGGACATAAAAAAAAAGATAGCAATGCACATCAAACAAAGAAACATATAAAATTGTTACCTGAAACAATAATAATAATAATAATAATAATAATACTAATACTAATACTAATAATAATAATAATAATAAGTGATAGTGTTGGATCTAGTAAATAACTGGGTATTTTAATTTTTATTTATATGCCATAATGGCTCAATCATGCTGTCTATCATCCATCACCAGTCACACGAAACAGTCAGCGGTGCTCAAGAGGAAATCTCTGCAAGCAGTCTTAAATTTTGTGTAGGTCTTGCATTTCCTTACGTCAGCTGGGAGTGTATTCCAAAGTCGCGACCCAGTCACAACGAAGGATTTATTGTACTTGGAAGAGTGGTTAACGGGAATAGCGAGGGAAGAGCCAGATCTAGTATTAATATTATGAAATGAGGACAGGAAATGAAATTTCGAAGAAATATACAGTGGGAGATTTTCGTCTAGGGTTCGATATACCGACGTCAAAATATGAAAATTTCGACGCTCTTCAGGTTTCAGCCAAGAAAGAGCTTTGTAGCTAGGGGTTACGTGAGAATCGTAATTCAAGTTGAAAGCAAACCGAAGACTAGAGTTCAATGCTCGTTGCAGTTTTATAGTTTGTTCGCTAGTTGCATCAACAAGGACCACGTCGCAATAGTCAAGTATTGGTAGTATCAAAGTCTCAATAAGTTTTATCCTCACGTCTTGTGGTAAAATGTCCTTATGCCGTTTGAGTGGGTGTAGCGTCGCGTACATCTTCCTGCAAGTATTACTTACATGTGCAGACCAGTCAAGAGTTTCAGTCAGAGTCATACCGAGGTTTTTCACTGTTTTACTAAACGGGATTACGGTTGCATTTAAAGTCACAGGAGGGCTAGTGTAGTTTTTATACATGGAATTCAATAATCCCTGCGAGCCGATTATAATAACTTGGGTCTTTTTGGGGTTGAGAAGGAGAGAGTTATCGCTAGCATACACACTGAGTTGTTGCAGGTCGGTGTTTACATCTCGTATCGCGTTAGCTATATCTTTGATACCAACGTGACAGTAAATTTGGAGGTCATCCGCATAAAGATGATATCTATTATATTTTATTACTGAGGAGATGTCATTAATATAAAGGACGAACAAAAGAGGACCAAGAACGGAACCCTGAGGGGTTCCTGCCTTCCTGAGTCGCCACTGTGAAGCAGTATCTTGTGTTATTACACGTTGCATGCGATCTGTAAGATATGCGGTGAAAAATTTTAAAGCCTCATTAGCGAAAAGGCATGCAAGTTTCTTCAACAATGTCTGGATATGTATCGTGTCAAAAGCCCTACTGAAGTCAAGGAGTGTGAGTATTGTCACTTGTCTTTCGTCCATTGCTTGTCTGATATCATCAGTCACTTTTAGTAAAGCAGTTGCTGTGCTATGGCCCTTCTTGAAGCCTGATTGAAGTGGATCCAGAAGAGAGTGAGCGTGCAGGTATTCCAGTATTTGAGTATGTACCAACCGTTCTAACGCTTTGGAAAGAGCGGGGAGAATAGAAATTTGACGGTAATCGGATAGAAGTTTAGAGTCTGGGTTCTTGAGAAGTGGGATTACATTAGCGTACTTCCAAATTGCAGGTAATGTGCCGTTTTTGAGACAGTGATTAAAAATATGGGTGAGAATGGGTAGAATAGCGCCAATGATATTATGTATGAAAGTTATAGGAATATCGTCGACACCACTAGCTTTCGATTTAATAGAATACAAGACTTTCTTAACTTCATTAGTGCTGACAGTACGAAAAGCAAAGCATGGGCGACTTTGTGGGACAAATGATGGGTCATTATTTACATGAGGTATGTTAAGCGGATTAGACTGAACTCTCTCTTCCGTGAAATACGCATTTAAATCGTCAAGTGGAATGTCAGGTACCTGAAGCTGTTCCCGTGTTTTGCCTATGCCCATGGCTCGGAGATGCCTCCAAGCACTAGCCGTATTTAGATTCCCTGTTGATTCACGAACATATTTAAACTTAAGATTACGGATGATTTGTTTAGTTCTATTCCTCATTATTCTATAATTTTCATAGTCACTTGGGTCTTGGGTACGTTTGTAATGTCGGTAGAGTGTATCACGTTGAGACATCATATGTTTAACATCAGAGGTTAACCATGGATTAGGTTTGCGTGATATTCTTATCTGTCTTTTGGGTGCATGTTTGTTGTATAGACTATGTATTAACGAATTAAATTTATTTATTTTAGCATCAATGTCTTCCAGATTTAAAATGTCATTCCATGTGTGGAGTAATCACGACAGTCAGAACACTTTCTCAAACATTTAGAAATATTCTAATATTAAGAAAGATGTTATTCAGTACAGACTCCATTTCCTTATCTCTAATTGATTAAGACCCAAGGCGGTGAGATCGCCGCACAGGAAGTAAATATACTTATCTGTCCTTCCAATAATATTGAAACAGGCCATTAGCCGACATATCCTATGTATTGTGAAATAATTACAACATCAATTGTGTTACTCATTTAAACCAATAAACACATTGGTAAAGGGTTTCCTTGAAAGGGAAAGTCATAACATGTTGTCACCCGGTCAAAGTGTAGACCACTGTAAGAGTATAAATAAGACATTGTAATCTGTAATCAGTGTCAGTATACGAGCGTCATTATTGTAGCTTGTATGCTGGAGGACTTGACTTAACTTACCTTCTCTTCATTAAATCATCATTTCATCTCTACAAAACTCTTCTTTATTCAGAAGTTATCAGAGTACCATAACAACTGCGAATACAATATGTACCACGTACTTGGAACAACTGAATAATACTATCTTCCTTCGACTTACCAGTTATTTGACGTCTTCTATTGGACTCGGGCTAAGGCTCAGGTCCGAAACCAAGATACCTTAATTCGGCAACTTCAAGATTCTAAATTGATTATCATCGCAACCAATCGGCTACGCGACATAATCTGGTGGCAGCGGCTTGGATCAAAAGAAGATTCTTTTTAGGACTTGGTCAAATAACACTAGTCACAACTCTATTTTTCGTCGATCTACATCGAGGTGTCTGATCGTCAACCTCTTCACTGGTCCTTTCCACCTGAGAGACCAGGACATCTTTATTCCTCTAACCGGAGGCCGACGCAGCCCGTCCGCCTTCTGGCGTCGAGAAGACCAAAACTTCCGAACGAGCACCAGTTGGGGTCCTCGAGGGGACACTGATCAACCCAGCAAGCCTGCAGCTATCCTTCTTCGCGGTGGTGTTCGTCATCGGTGGCAGCTCCGAGGAGTGATCTTCTCCCTTCCATCTTTCAAAGTAAGTCCTCAGCGTTGTTGTATCTGGCATTGTTATTAGAGTCTGTTAGAGAGTGCAAGTAAAGTAGAAACTTTAATATGCCTGACAATATAGTGGGAAGTTCAGCTCCCAGGGAGGAGGAACAAGCGATTCAGTATAGAATAGTCTCTGTAGACACTGCAGTCAAATTATTGAAAACCACCTTCAGTGGAAATCCTAATGAACTACAGGAGTTCATTGATAATGTTGAGAATGCTTATAGCATTCTAAATCCCAGAGATTACTCAACGTTTTTAAAATTCGTACTAGCTCACATTACTGGAGATGCTAAAACTGTTCTCAGTTTTCGCACCATACCAGAAGATTTACAGACATGGGAAACAATTAAAGAGAAACTTGAATTAAATTACTCAGTCCAAAGAACTCTTGATTTCTATGCAAACAAGTTATTTACTAGTAAACAACAACATCAGGAAAATGTAACTCAGTGGGGAAACCGAATTGAGAAAATGACGACAGAATTAAATAAAGCCCTCACTAGGCAGATGATAACTTGGTCGCATGAAATGCAAGACGAAGGAAATAGGACTATTTCTTTGTTAAGTAAATGTTGTTTTATACAAGGAGTAAATGATGAAACAGTTAAAACCATACTTAAAATAAAATCAGAGGATAAACCTTTAAAACAGTTAAATGAAATCGCAGTAGAAGAAGAAAGCGCTAGAAAATCTAGAGATCAGTTCAGGGCATATAATGGAAACTATAGGAGAAATAGTTTTATGGGGCATGGCGGAAGATCCCCGACACAGAATTTGCGAAGTGGAGGTGGCATTAGCACACATTCTGTGAATGCGAAAAAGGAACCAGGAGTGAATGCGTCTTCAATGGTCACCTGTTACCGTTGTCAGAAACCTGGTCACATTTCGAAGGAATGCAGAGGCAAACCTTTTTGTGCGAAATGTAAAAGGAGTGGACATGTAGCTAACGATTGTCGTAGTACTAGCAATCAGGGAAACTAGCAGATGAACTGTCTAAGCGACCCGGTTACAGTTCAACTTGTCAAATTAATAGCGGTTGCAATCCAAACTCGAACCCAGAAGTAGAAGCTCGTAGGGCTAATGATGTTTTGAAGGCCGTCAGTGCCAATGAGAAGGCCGTTAGTGCCAATGAGAAGGCCGTCAGTGCCAATGAGAAGGCCGTCAGTGCCAATGAGAAGGCCGTTAGTGCCAATGAGAAGGCCGTCAGTGCCAATGAGAAGGCCGTCAGTGCCAATGGGAAGGCCGTTAGTGCCAGTTTGAAGGCTGTAAACGCCAGCAGTATTGATGAAAATAATAAGGCCGTGAGCGCCAACGTAAATAAACAAAGTGTGCAGACAAATAACCCGTATATAGTATATGTATTAAACGATCATTTCACAAATGGTTATGGAGAAGCATTAATTGACACAGGATCACAGGTATCCTTGGTTAAAAGAGACAGTTTAATGAATATTAAAATAAAGCCTGTAAATATATCTTTTCAAAGTGTAACTGGTGAAATATTTCCAGTAAGAGGAGTAGTTAATTTGAGTATTAATAATGTAATGGACGAAAAAGAAATGCCATTCTATGTTGTCAACGACTTACCACATAAAGTCGACATGCTAATTGGACAAGACTGGTTAGATAGTCATAATAGTGAAATTAAAATACCTTGGAAGGATAATTTAATAAAATTAAAACCTTTAAGTGAGACAATTGTGCAGTTTCCAACATCAGAACAAGGAACGCGGCATTGTCAAAAGCAAATGATAGGTGAAAATATAATTTGCGCAGATAGCATAGTTCAGTGCGATAAGAATAATTTTGTTGTTTAATAATTAATTGTAATGAGGAAGAAACTTTAATTGAAAAAGTACCCGAGCTAACAACCATTAGCCTAAAGGAGAAGACTTGCGTATTAAACACGAAGGACAGAAATAATTTACTATTAAGTAAGTTACGTTTTTCACACATAAACGAGAAAGTGAACGAATTAAAACAGATTTGTTTTGAATACAACGACATTTTTCGATTACCAGGTGATCGATTAACAGAAACAAAATCAGCGGTACATTCAATACCAACCCCTTCAGTAATACCAGGCAGGGCAATAACCCTTAAGAATTATAGAATTCCGGAACAACACCAGAAAGAAGTAGATAAACAAGTAGATGAAATGTTAGAACAAAAAATCATTGAACCTAGTAAATCCCCTTGGAATTTTCCTATTCCAGTAGTACCAAAGAAGCTTGATGCCTCAGGTATTAAGAAATGGAGGATTTGCGTCGATTTTAGAAAATTAAACGAAATAACGATAGGAGACAGCTATCCCTTACCTAACATTCAAGATGTATTGGATCAATTAGGTAGAGCAAGATATTTTTCAGCATTAGATTGTGCGAGCGGATATTGGCAAGTGCCAATAGCTCCAGAAGATAAAAGTAAAACAGCTTTTAGCACCCAGAAAGGACATTTTCAGTTCCGAAGAATGCCCTTTGGTTTGAAAACAGCTCCTGCGACATTTCAGAGATTAATGAATACTATTTTGAATGAATTAATAGGATTACGTTGTATGGTATATTTGGATGATGTGATTATTTTTGCCGAAACACTCGAAGAACACCATAGTAGACTTCGACAAGTATTCCAGAAGTTGAGAGAGAATAACATTCAGTTAGAACCAGATAAATGTGAATTTCTAAAGACGGAATTACAATACTTAGGTCACATAGTAACCGCGGATGGAGTAGCTCCAGATCCTATGAAAATTGAGTCTATAGTGGGATTTCCAAATCCAAAAACACAAAAGGACGTTAAATCATTTTTAGGACTCGTTGGCAATTACAGAAAATTTCTATCTCAGTTTAGCAGAATATCTAAACCCCTTAATGATTTATTAAAGAAAGATCAAATTTGGAAATGGGAAGAAGCACAAGAAGAAAGTTTCCGAAAATTAAAAGAACAGATAACGACACCCCCAGTGTTGAAGTTTCCAGACTTTACAAAACCATTTGTATTAACTACAGATGCTAGCAATTATGCGCTAGGCAGTATATTAAGTCAAGGAGAAATTGGAAAAGATCAACCACTAGCGTTCGCAAGTAGAACCTTAAATAAGGCAGAAATAAATTATAGTATAATTGAAAAAGAATGTTTAAGCCTAGTATGGAGTTGTAAACATTTTAGACCTTATTTACTTGGAAGAAAATTCACAATCGTGACAGATCATAAACCATTACTTTGGATCTTCAATGTGAAAGACCCGAGTTCACGATTAATAAGATGGAGATTATTATTAGAAGAATATCAGTTTGATATAGTCCATAAAGCAGGCGTTAAGAACGTAAATGCTGACGCACTTAGTAGGTACCCTATTGTAAATAGCATTCAACCTGCTATCCAAGAAATATCAGAAGAGCGAAAAACAAAACTATTAAAAGAAATGCATGAATGCCCCATAGGTGGACATCAAGGAGTACAGAGAACATATGAACGGTTAAAATTATATGTCTCTTGGCCCAATATGTTTAAGGACATAGAATCTTATATTCGCAAATGTCCAGTTTGTCAAATAAATAAACAAACACTTCCGAAAGTAAAAGCAGAATTGCAAATAACGGATACACAAGATAGACCATGGAGTAAGATCTATTTGGACATCGTAGGACCATTCCCGATGTCAGAGAAAAATAATAAATATCGTCTAACGTGTCAAGATAATTTAAGCAAATATATAATTGGAATTCCAATTGAAGATATGACAGCAGAAACGATAGCTCACAAATTTATATTTGAAATAATTTTAAAGTACGGAGTACCAGATCAGTTATTAACTGACTGTGGAACGCAGTTCATGAGTGATTTATTCACAAACTGTTGTAAATTGTTAAAAATTAAGAAACTTAAAACGAGCGTATATCACCCAGAAACTAACGGTAGCTTAGAGAGATCACACAAAGTTTTAGTAGAATATCTAAGATGTTTTGGTAACAAGTTTCAGAATGATTGGGATCAGTGGACCCCTTTCGCTTGTTTTACTTATAACACATCACCACATAGTGTTACAAAATTCACACCGTATGAATTATTGTTTGGTAGAAAGGCTAATATACCAGGACAATTACAGCAAAGTCCTCAACCTTTATATAATTATGAGAATTTAGTGTATGACATTAAACAGAAATTCCAAATAGCATGGCAACAGGCAAAAGATAGATTACAAGTAGCTAAAATAAAGCAATGCGAAAAAATAAATGAAAATAGAACAGGAAAACAATATGAAGTAGGAGACTTAGTATTGATTTTCAATGAGCAAAGAAGGAAACTAGATCCTTTATGGAAAGGTCCTTATGAAATTAAAGAAGTAAAAGGCACAAATGTAACCTTAATCAGAGTAGGGACAACAGGCAAAAAGATAACACAAACTCACATTAATAGAACAAAACCGTATGTTTCAGATCAATTAGAAACATGACGACGTGGAAGTTACTACTTATTATTTGGTGGTGGACGAGTCAGCTTGCAGAAGCGGAGTCCGAATCGATGGATATTAGTAAAGGTTCACACATTACAGAGATCAAAAGTCAAACAGGTGTTTATTTTGATCACATAGGAGATACATATTTTTATCCCGCAGAATGGAATTTTATAACGTATGTAAACTTAAGACCGGTAAGAATGTTATGGAAAGAAACTAAAGCACGAATGATAAATTTAAATAATATATGTAATAGATTGAAAAATGAGACATGGTTTGCATATACAGATTGCCAACCAAGTATTCCTTATTTCCAATCGAAAAAGCGAATTGTCGACAGATTAAGAGACATATTAATAGATTTGATGGGAAAAGAATCAAATTCAGATAGGAGAAAGCGAGATGTATTTAATTTTGGAGGTAAAATATTAAAATTCTTATTTGGAACAGCAACGGAAGAAGAAGTAGTTACTAACTTCGAACATATAGAATCTATGGAAAAAGACCATAAAGAATATTTAAGAATAGCTTCAGAACAAATGTCAGTTCTGAAATCTACTATAATTACGATGAATACGACATTAAAAGGTGTAGCAATAAACGAAAAGAAAATTATGGATGTTTTACAAACATTAAGTAAGGATATAAAACAAGAAACTAGGGAGATAAAGAAAGAAATTGATAACAGCCTTGTATTAAATGAATTAATCAAGCAAATTGAACGGGGAATTGAGGAATGTCAACACACATTTGATTTATTAATAAATGTATACTTGCACGCTCAAGATGGTATTTTACAACCACAAATAATTACCATACAGAAAATCAAAGAAACTCTAATGCAACAAACGATGCCAGAGTCGACAATGTTACCACCCTTCTCATCATCCGAACTCCTTTCATTAATCCAACCCACAATTTATACACAAGGACCATATTTGGTCTACTCTGTCAAAATACCTTTGGTATTAGAAAATAAATTTAAATTACATAAAGTAATACCTTTTCCAGTCATCATGAAATCTAACATGACGACAAAAGTGCTAAATGTCAAAAAAGAGTATATTTTTGTGGATGCTCTAAATGAAAAATATGGGTATATGACCCAGTATGAATTGGATAAATGTGTTAAACCCAATCAGAAAAACTATGTATGTAAAGAAAGAAATCCAATTGTTAATTATATTCCCAATATGGAATGTGTACCCACCTTGTTACATCCTAACACTCTTCAAATACCAGAAGTGTGTACTTTCAACTATTTACCCTTAAGACAGGTAATGTGGTTACCACTTCACAATAGCAATTCATGGCTATTTGTAGCACCTAAATTAGAACTTTTTACGACTGTATGTCAAAATGGAGAAAAATACTCTAGCAGATTGCTAGGCAGAGGTATAATTAATCTAAGAAAAGATTGTAAGGGTTTAAGTAGCAAAACTACTTTATTCCCATTTTCACAACATGAAACAAATTTAACGAAAGATGACATCTTTCCATTCATTGATATTGATGTTGATTGTTGTTTAACTCTTCCAGAACAGGAAAATATAAAAGATGCTCCTTTGAACCTCCCATTATCAAATATTGTGTCATCCTTAAGTGATTTAGAAATGGCTAGTTATAAAATAGACGAAGTGAGTAAATTCATAAAAGAACAAGAAATCAGAGAAGAACAAAGAACATATTCTTGGAAAAGAATTGGTACATCATGGTATACTTATGTATTATCATTGTTATTATTTATGTTAATTTGGCTTTGTGGATGTTGCTGCTGTTCTTGCTGTCGCAAGTTAAGCTTTTCGTTATTTAATCTATGTTCTCCTAAAAAATGGTGGAGAGAATCAAAACAATTTTGTACTAGAATTGAGATTAAGAATAGTCCAGTAAACCAAATTAATCTTTCACTAGAAAGCATTCCACAAGTCAAAGTAGAACAACAAAGTCTAATGGGAACACCCCAAATTAAGAATGAAAGATCGAACTCAGTTCAATCATTGCCTTCAGCACCAGAGCTAATAGAATTAGTGCCACATGTTAAAACAGAAATGGAATCTGATCAACAGTTAAGAAGATCAAGTAGATTAAAGAAAAGAGAATTATGGTCAATGTACAAAAATTGAAGTTCTTAACAAACTGTAATTTTTGTCTAGAAGAGGGGAAGTGTGGAGTAATCACGACAGTCAGAACACTTTCTCAAACATTTAGAAATATTCTAATATTAAGAAAGATGTTATTCAGTACAGACTCCATTTCCTTATCTCTAATTGATTAAGACCCAAGGCGGTGAGATCGCCGCACAGGAAGTAAATATACTTATCTGTCCTTCCAATAATATTGAAACAGGCCATTAGCCGACATATCCTATGTATTGTGAAATAATTACAACATCAATTGTGTTACTCATTTAAACCAATAAACACATTGGTAAAGGGTTTCCTTGAAAGGGAAAGTCATAACATGTTGTCACCCGGTCAAAGTGTAGACCACTGTAAGAGTATAAATAAGACATTGTAATCTGTAATCAGTGTCAGTATACGAGCGTCATTATTGTAGCTTGTATGCTGGAGGACTTGACTTAACTTACCTTCTCTTCATTAAATCATCATTTCATCTCTACAAAACTCTTCTTTATTCAGAAGTTATCAGAGTACCATAACAACTGCGAATACAATATGTATCACGTACTTGGAACAACTGAATAATACTATCTTCCTTCGACTTACCAGTTATTTGACGTCTTCTATTGGACTCGGGCTAAGGCTCAGGTCCGAACCCAAGATACCTTAATTCGGCAACTTCAAGATTCTAAATTGATTATCATCGCAACCAATCGGCTACGCGACACATGGAAGAATGTAGGCATCGTACCTTAGTTCATACATATCGATATCTTTCATATTCCTGCACGTTATATATCTAGGTTTAGATTTTGGAACGCGTAGTGAGTAAGCGAGAAATATAAGATCGTGGGTGGACACGACCGGTACTGAAATCTGTCCGTGAGTTACCACTTTCTGAGGGTTGTTAGTCACTTTGAGATCTATTAAGGTGTGGGAAATGTTGTTGGTACTATGTACATGGTTAGTAGGATTTGAAGGAAGGATAGTCAAGTCACATGAGGAAAACATGTCTTCTAATTTCTTAGTATCGTAATTCTTCGTAAGTAGATTAGTGTTGAAATCCCCTAATATAATGATATGTTCGTACGTTGGTAGCAAGTTAAGTAGATACGTTTCAAACTCGGCCATATAAGATACTTTAGGTGGCCGGTAAACCACTCCAATAAGTATTTTCTGTCCACTACCAACTACTTCAACGAACATGAACTCCGTCCTCGGCAAATCGCCGGTCGATGAGGTACAAATGACACGGCTCTTCAGGTCATCTCTACAGTAGAGAACGATACCTCCTCCCCTCTTATTAGTGCGGTCATGACGATGGATATTATAACCATCAAGTTGAACCATGCTGTTTGGAATTGAAGGCGATAACCAGCTTTCACTCATTCCTATCAAATGGACACTAGTTTTGCTAAATATAGCCTGAATTTCGTCAAAGTGTGCGGGCAAACTTAAACTGTTTAAGTGACAACACTGGAGGGTGTGAGGATATGGTGAAAGTTCGTGTTTCAATAAGCTGCTGGCGTCTATGGTGGGGAGAGGGGTGAGGAGAGTTCTATTCTTAGTGCTAAGGTCGTTGTCATTGGAAAACACCGTAGCTACCTGACTAACGGACATACTTTAACTGAGACCAAAAAAAAAAATCTTACCTGGATTTCCTGGAGAACTGGACCGCTTGCCGGTTAATATACCACACACACACACAATCACACACGTAAACCTAGTAATAATGATAATAATAAAAATAACAATAATAATAATAATAATAATAGTAATAATGTTTAGTGGGCACATCACAATGGTCTTATCGCTCTGATAATCCACCTAACCGCCCCATGTGAAAGTTCAATTCCTTAGGTGTGCTAATGTTTAGCTTCTTCCCGTCTTCTAAATGGACGATAATGCGGCCATCCTGCGTTGAAACCCGCCGCATACCCCAGATGTCTCGTGCTTTACGCAACACTTCCTTCCTTGTGGACGTCAGAGATTCGGTAACGAGTAGTTTGGTACCTTTAAGAGCTCGCTTGGCACGCCAGATGCGGTCTCTCTCATGGTACCTGAGAAATTTAATGATGATAGGCCTGTTTCCTGCGGATACCACCTCAGCTGTCGTCCTTTTCATACGGCCCAGTCTATGACACCTATCTATACTGTCCATAGGCAATTCGATGTTCAGTCTGGTTTTTAAAGTTCCCAATGCCACAGCGTAGGTGTCCTCGCCAGGGGTCTCACTTACTCCATGAAGGAGGAGGCAGTTCCTTCTGCTATACTGCTCTGCCTCGTCAATCTGAATGTCCTGCTGGTCGATGCGTTCCTGCAGATGGTTTACTTCCTTCTTCATCTCGCCTAATTCACTTGATATAGCTTCACGAAAGTCCTTAAAGTCTGAAGCGAGGCCGGTGAGTGTGTCGCAGGGGTTGGCAGCACTGGTCGCACTAACAGCCATGGCTTGTTCCAAGCTTGCTTGGAATTCAGCCATTCGCTCTTCGAACTTAGTTATTCGTTCATTTACGGCCTTCAGCGTCATAGCACTTCACTTTTATTCGAGTAAACGATTAAGTAGAACACTAGCACGCCCACGAATATTCAAATGCAACTTATCTTGCTGATATGGCAGGTGAATTGCGGAGCACGTTTACTCGCGTTGTACAGCGTGCGCCATCTTGAACGCGGAGCCATTGAGTGGTTTTACACTCCAAGGTTGACATTCTGTTTAACTCTGTCATCTGATAAACCCAGAAATCGACTGCCTGGCCTGTGGCTGCTATTGAATCAATCTTTTCTAGTAGTCATCTGCAAAAGTGATTCGAGAGATGATTTATGAGCCGTGCATTATTCTCGCACTTCAACGATCCGGGAAGTAAACCTGCGATCTTGGGCCAATGAGGTGGACTGACCGACTAAGAATGATCTCTCAGGATATAGCCTACGATGTAATGCAATAATGTCGTGCACTTAAAATAATAATACCGCCTGTAAATAAATGCAGAATGAGACCATTATCGATTAGCGATCACAATTCCACTTTAAAAGGTGGTTTTTGTATCGGCTGATTTTCACTATCTTCGCCTTGTTCCCTTAAAAGCTCCAGGGAGTGTTGAAGCAACAGATTATACTTAACAGGCCTAAAAGAAACCCATCTCCGGTGGCAGTCTCCAAGCTCGATAGCGTTTTATATACAAAAATAAAGTTATAACAATATTTAGGGGAAAAGGGATATGATTCAGTCGAGCATATGCTACATTCCCCACAAGAACCTGTGTTTTACGGGAGAATATGTAGGCCTATATAGCAAGGAAAAACGATCACTGCCACGCAGCACTCCAATCTGAGATAAAGTCATTGTAAAACATTCGTGCATGAACAAAGCTTTCTCATGTTGTAAATAGAACTGTCTGTACCTTATTATTATTATTATTATTATTATTATTATTATTATTATTATTATTATTATTATTAGCCTACTTTTCACATTTTGCAAAAATGATGAAAAAGTAGACTTATGAGATCGATCCGGGAAAATGTGTGTCTGACTGTCTGTCCTTCTGTCTGTCTGGCTGTGTGTCCCCCACCCCACCCCTATCAACTCCTAAACGGCTGCAGCAATCGAAACCAAATTTAGTATGAGTAAAGAAGTATACCGGAATATCTCAAGCCCATGTTTTAAAATGATGTCAGCGCTACCAACTGCTGAAAAAAAACCAATAGAAATTTGAGCTCCATGTTGGATATCATGGAAGGTATGCATGGGAGCTATTCCAAAATTGGCACACATGTAGATAATACTATTTCAGTTTAATTTACCGGAAGCCATACATGACAGTGTTGCCAAAATAATTTTAAGCTTTCGGATAAGTCCAATTATTAAATGCATATAACTTCTAAACTATTAATTGGATTTCAACCAAATATTGTATGTAATATGTGTACATAAACAGATATGACTGAGTGTATTCTTAAGAGACACCAGGGCTGCCAACTGTTAATAATTCCTCTCTCTATTTTCTTCATTCAAATACCAATATATCTGAATGTATGCACGCCGACAGCTTTAAACTATGCACACATATAGTACCTGACAGTTTAGATTAATTTGGAGTAACTTATATACTTCAGTTCTATCAACATTATTCTCAGCCTGCTGATAGGACCAAATTTTAAATACATGTATCTTCTATACTATCAGTTGGATGTCAACCAAATTTCGTATGTGCTATGTGTAACATAACAGATATGACTATAAGTATTTTGAAGAGCAATCAGGGCAGCCAACTGTTAATAAATGCTGCCTATATTTTTTACCCTAATATCAATATATCAGAAAGTATACAAGTCAACAGCTCTATAATTTTCACAAGTATAGCACCTGACACTCTAGATTAATTTGGAGTAATTAATGTAAGTCAGTGCTGCCAACATGATTCTATGCTTCCTGATAGGTTCAGTTTTAAAATACTTGTAACTTCTGCACTAACAAATGGATTTAATCCAAAATTGGCACAGCAATATATCATAATATTTCCGATTATTTCTAACCAGCACACGCATGACATTGTTGCCAACATGCGTTTACGCGTGCTGATAGATCCAATGTCTCACTGCATGTAACGTCCATTGCACTTCAACCAAATTTTTTGTTCTGTACCTTAATAGAAGGAACTAAGAATATATTCAGTCACCAGGGCTGCCAACTGTAGTGCTCTATTAGGCTACATATACCAGTAATATTTTGAACTAATTAGACATTTCGATATTACGAACTTAATTTCGTCATTATTCTAGATAGGTTCATATACTGTAGAATAATCATTGGCATGAAAGTAGGCTCTTTAGTTCGTCACGGAACTTCTTGTTATTATTATTTTCGTAAATTCACCATTAAGGAGAGCGCTAAAAACACAAAAATCTAGCTTTTAGTGACGGTTCTTTTCCTCTTTTTATCTTCTAACAAGTAGTTCCGTGGAGAACTAAAGCCTATTTTAATATATCTTACTTATGTCAATTGCCTCTATCAACATACAAAATTTGAGTTTGATTGGCGTAATAGATTCGTAGATATTGAGAACTGACTAAATATTTCGGATGGTCACCATGCTGTATTTTTATATATGTAGGTCTTAAGAGTTATGTACTGTTGCATGAAGATTATTCTGAACATGTAGTAATCAGACTTCAATCGCATGATTAGGACAAAAGTAGTAAAATCGAAATTTTAAAATTTTGCACAGCTGCCATCTTGTGGTTATGGAAACAATTGTAATAAATTAGATGCCAGTGGAATAACATTTGTATAAGGATTTACTGTACCAAGCTTCCCTGCACTCGGATGGTTAAATTTTAGAAATGTCCATGTGAATATTTATACTTCGCGTCTCCGCCATGTTGGATTTGTGATCACCAGGTTATTGAAAGTCCTATAGGTGAACTTACGTTCATAGCTCCTATGAACATAAAAAATCAGTTTTATTGCTGTAATAGATTCATAGAATTTGGGAACCGTCTAAATATTTCGGATGGTCGCCATGTTGGATTGTTTTATGTACAGTATAGGCCATAGAGTCATGTACCATTAAAGGAAAATTATTGTGTAGGTTCATTATTCAAACTTTCACTTCGATCGCATGATTGCGACAGAAGAAATAAAAACTTAATTTTAACATTCGCACAGCCTCAAATGAAACAACAACAATAATGTTTCCCAAGATCACATATGGCGATTGCTAAATGACTGAAGCAACGTTTTCATTCAAATATTGTATGCAAAGTGCGTTAGTGCTATGAACCAATCAGTGTCCAAGGAGGGGAAGTGACAGAGTGATGTTCATCAGACTGTCCATACAGAGGGGACGAGAGAACTGCCCTTTCACAACTTCAGTCGTGAGGCTAACCAAGTTTTATACTTGAAGGCATATAAGTCAATATTGCCACGGAGGGAGGTAATATAATAAAAGCCAGTGACGAAGCAGAGTTGAAAGTAAAAGAGAACGATGACTGGATAACGAATACTGCAGAAGACATGTCAGGAAATTGGATCTTATTAACGGAAGAAAGCCGTCGTCACGCAAATAATGAGTCATGTCAGAAAAGAAGTGCGTTAAGTCTTGTGTAATAAGAAAGAATGAGCTTGAAGGGAAATCACATTTTGAGATACTGAATAATGGATTGTTGTTAGCACGTTAATCGGGAAGCAAGTCCCGAATTCTTAGGTTCTGACCTATTTTATTCCTGACCTCTTAATATCCAAATGTACGGCTTCATGGCTAATTGGTTAGCGTGCTAGGCTTTGGCCCTAAGGGTCCCGGGTTCGATTCCTAGCCGGCCCATCAGGGAATTTAACCCACGAGAACTGGCGCATGGGTATTGTTGACCCGAGGCTTAAATAATGCTCTATATTTTCGTTTTGGTCAGCCCTAATTTCCTGTCGCTTGCTGTACCTTCCCTCCTAGCCATGAACTTCAACCTGCAAAAGAAACATGTCCTTAGCTTTTGGAACACTCAAGTTATTTCTATATTATTCACGGTCGGGTCAGATTTACCCATGGCGCCAGTCCTCGGGTGACAATTTATGCTTACTTTAGTTGGAACAATCTGCAGAAAATAAGGTGCAGCACAATAACATAGCTCACGTTCTTGTTGATCCATGTTTAAGGTCTAGGGACACCTTGGTCATCAGCTCCTTTGTTAAAAAAAAAGCTAGATGACTGATTTGCCGCTATTATCAAGGCCAATTATACTGTTACGAAAATTATTGTCATTTTCTGCAGGTAAAATTTGAAAATATAACTCTCATTTTATATTGGGAATAGTTCATAGGAAGCCACCAGGTGTGAAATTACTTCATTAAAATCCGTACGACTACGACAAAAGGGAGCGACACACTGTGGGTCAAAATGACCCGGCGCCACTCCTCGCCATTTCCCAAGGGTTAACTTACCACTAACAATCAATTACGATAAATGGTCAAATGTGACCACTCAAATCTCTAAGCATCGTTAAAGTGGAGGGAAACAGCTGATTTCTATTTCGCGCATCTTGCAAAGCCGGAAGAATTGATTTGTTTCCAACTTTTACACAAACTTTCATCCATATAAATATAAAATATGTATATGAAAATGAAATTATAAAACATCATACTCGTTACTAACTCCAAGAAAGAAGAATACGGAAATTAAATAGTAGGCCACATTATACAACGAGCCTACAATGGCAATAATTAAGACACGAGTATGTTTATAAAACGAGCGCATGCGAGTGTCTTAATTACCATTATGTTCGACAATAATTATTATAACTATTTTATATTCGAACATAAAAATTCAAAAATATCTGTCGAGATTTCGCCAGTTTTATTTACTGAACAGAGCACATGGGACGCAGAGAATACCTTGTATTTGACCATGGCCTCCTCGATTACCCCACGATGATACTAGGCCACGCAGTGAAATTTAAATTAGAAGGCCTTGGAACTCAGCGCAGGTACGATACTATCCTCACCTAATTGGTCAAACAACTGTTTCTTGAGCTCTGATTGGTGGGAGAAACTGTTTCATAATGAAAAATAGTGTTATAATGACCCTCATTATGACACTGTTTTCTGAGATATAATATTTACATTTCGACATTTTCGAACATAAATGAAATTATCAAACATCATACTCGTTACTAACACCAAGAAAGAAGAATACGGAAATGGTAAAAAATGTTAAAAATCCTATCTGAAGTGGGATTCAAACTCCCTCCATCTCTGCATAATGAACTGCGGTTATCCAACACAACCTTTTGCGCTAAGAAGACAACAGGGGGTCCATGCCCAATGTAGCTAAGTAAACAATGTATATGTCGTAGTCAGATAGTGAAATCCGTCATTTCATGAAAATCCTAGGCACTTCATGAAGAGCCGGCATATGATGTAAAAAGGTACAGTTGCATTATCTGACGCGTGGTTTCATGAAATGACTAAATTTCGCCGTCACATAGTGTAATTCATTTTTTACATCATCTGACGGGAAATCCAGCCCGTCACTTCATGAAGTACCGTAGCGGCAGCGGTGATCACGTGTGAGGGAAGGGAGATTTCCAAGAATTAATCGGAAAAAAATGTGGACACTGTGACTGTTCCGGTCACAATGTTCCCAAACCCTTATTTGGTTGACTGCAAGAGAAGTCAGGTTAGGGTAATTTGTTCATACCATTTCTTTTCTTGTTCATCATCATCATTTAGGTTGTAGAATTTCATTTTATTTAGTGTATATATATCTTGTGTATCTCGGGGACTCAGTCAGGAATATTTCATTTAATTTGTATGGGAGATGTCAGTATACAAGACAGCGGATTGTGTAGGTAAGCTACAAGATGTTGCAACAGCAGGAAACTCTAGGCCAAATTTAGATTGGGCCGAGAATAACTTCCCTCGTCTTGAAGAAAGCTTTGTTTAAATTGTGTAAGGTTCTGACGTCAGAGAAGAGTTTCGCGCCACGAGTTGTAAGAAATATACATGGGTTCGAGATTATTGGTGTATTTTGTATGGGTTGGAGGGTATCATGACCCTGGCGGAGAAAGACGAAAACATGTGTTTACAAGATGAGCAGTGGGTTTTTCGTCAAGCGAGGCTTCACTTCTATTGTAGCGTCTGATTGGAAAGGTCGCGTTCTCGTAATTTGGCGTAGGCCTATTTGGAGAAACAGTTTTGTTGAAAGCATGGCTTGTGAATGTACTCGAAACGGCTACATATCACAACGATGTTATCTCTGTTAGCACAATTCAAGTTGGGTACGGAAGCACATTCATTTCTCTCGCGGAGATGTGGCTATGTAAACCAGTAAACATCTCTAACCTCAAACCACGTGTGGAAAATCTTAGAAATGCTGGGGAGAACTGATCTATCGAGCATGTCTCGTAGATTATCTGCTAGATCGTCGATGAGTGAGTAACAAACATCTTTATATTCCAACATTCATTTTGGGTCACATGTTTTCGTCATTGCCGAGGAGAGAAGATAGTAAACCATAGTCTGTTCGACGAGAGTCCCCGCCATATGTTTAAAGTTGATATTAATACACATATTTTGAAGGTTATAATTAGTTTTCTTTATAGGGAATTACACCTAATAGTTGAACGCCCAAATGATACCAGTTAGGTTGACCAAATGTGTGTCCAACACTCCACGACCCTGCCATTTCAATTGTGTGGTATATGATGAAGTACTTCCGATCAAAAATAGGAGGATGATTTTGGGAAGTTTTAAATCAGTCGCCCAAGAAGGGCTGGTAAAAAGTTACAACATAGCACCTCAACGTGGGGCAAGAGTAGGGAAACCTAGCAGGTATCATTAGGGCACATATGCACACAGCCGATAGACACCTTAGGAGTATTAGGGTTCACAGTAATTTGTTTTGTTTTAAGGGGTATGTCCACATCAGACAATTTAGAATTAAGGTCAAGGGTTGTGTGTAAATCAAACAGTAAAATGGCAGGTAATCAGGAAACTGGGGGAAGTGGCAGTGAGGAAGATGTGTAAAAGACAGTGGGAACATATGTTACCATTGTTACTACTGAGTCGCAGCTGATCGCTGAAGGTAGTAACTTAAATGTAAATGGGGGGGTTATGAACGATAGTTTGATCCAAATGCTACTGAGTGAAATAAAAGAGATTAAGAAGCAAGGAGAATCTATGAGTAAGGAAATTAAGGAGCAGGTAGGCTCTGTAAATGAGAAGGTAGAGTCAGTGACCAAACAGATAGTAGAAGTGAAGGAATTTGTAAGTAAGGAAATTCAGGAGAGCAACAGGGCCACGAACACAAGGATAGAGAGTCTCAGCAAAGAAATACGGGACCATAAGTCTGTCCTTAATAGTAGAATGGAGAGTATGAACCTGGAATTAAGTGGGAAAATTAGCAAACAGGGAGAGGAAATCAGGGCAGAAATGCAGGGGAATCAGGCTGGGATCACAAGTAGGCTAGAAGGAATGGAAGGCCATCAGAACCAGCAAGATGTGGAAATAACGAAAATTAAGTCAGAGATAGCTAGTTCAAGGGCAGAAGTACAGAATGTAACGGGAAAGTGTGATGAGATATGCAACACTGTAAGTGGGAATAAGAGGGAATATTTAGATAGAGTAGGTGCCGTTGAAAATAAGTTGGGAGAGATTGAGGGTCTGAGAGGGAAGCAGGTGGCATTGACCGAGAAAAACGAAAAGCTGCAGGAAGAGCTGATAAAGGTCAGGAGAGAGTTGAAAGAGCGACCGATGAGTCAAAGGGTTGTGATGCCATCTAGTTTGCTACTCAGGGACCCTGGTCTGCCACAATTTAACTCAAGGCAGTTCAACCCTATGGAGTTTTTAAAAACCATTGAGAAGAAATTCAGCAAGGATCTAGAAGACGGGGTTGTCGAATGGGAAACAGTGTTGGAGATCTTGTCTAACTCATTTCAAGGGGATGTGAAAGCATGGTTCCAAATATACAGGCCTAACATGAATAGTTTAAGGGAATTCAGGGATAAATTCAAAGCTAAGTTCTGGGGGGAGGGGGTACAGTCCAGGGAAAGGGAAAAATTAACTTTTGGGAAATATAAGGAGAGAGAAGGGGTATCCCTGACAGAATATTTTTTGGCACATGTACTTATTTGGAAGAATTTGGATGGGCTGACCTCTGACAGTGATGTGGTTAGGGTCATGTTGAAGCACTTCCCACCTAGAATTCAGGAGGCAGCTTGTATGCAGAAGGTAAGGACGGTAGAAGAGTTGGAAGAGCTTCTTACGAGCTTTGACGTTTTAGGCAAGCAGCACATGGAGAGGCCAGAGGTCAAACAGGAATTTAGGGGCAATAGGGGGAATAATCAGGAGTTTAATAGGGGTAGATTTAATCAGGAGCAAAGAGATTATCAGCAGAGGCAGGAAAACTATCAGAGAGGTGGGGGGCGTCAGGATAATTCACAGCGACAGGAAGGTAACTATCAGAGAGGTGGGGGGCGTCAGGAAGGTGGTAACGAAAGAGTACAGGTGAACCAGAGGAGACAAGAACAAGGTGGTCAAGGAGCTTTAAACTCCGAACGGGCTGTGCAGGGAGGTCAGTCAGGCAGTCCGTAAGAAATGAAGTCAAGCAGTGTGTTATTGTGGGTGAGGAGGATTTTATGCCTATGAGTCGGGAGGATCTGCTAGCTGACCAGCAGGAGTTCTCATGTATCGGGGAGAAGGAGGCTTTTATGTCAACTGTTGAGTTGAGCATACTAGGTAAGAGAGTGCAGGCATTGGTGGATTCGGGGAGTGAGAGAAGTGTCATCAGTAAGGGATTTTATGATACTTTAATCAAGGACGGTGGTAAGTTGGAAGAAATTCCAGTTGAGTCGACAAATGTGGTAACTGCTGTTGGTAATAAATCCCAAAGAGTGGGAAAGCAGGTATTGTTGCCCATGAGGTTTGGTAATGAAGTTGACCACAAGACTTGCTTGGTAATTCCTAACCTAATTTATGAAATGATTTTGGGGATAGACTGGCTTAACGAGCATAGTGCTGTTATTGATTTTGACCGGGGTGTCATCAACTTTGTGAGGGGGAATATAAGCCAGGAGATGAGAATGAAATGCAAGAGTGTAGATAAGACAGTAAAGGCATGTGTTACTGAGGTCACTGTAGGGGATATGGCAGAAGGTAAGGCTGACGATGAGGAGGAAGTTGTGGATTTATGTCACATTGCTGTGGAGGGTGATAAGTATGATCAACTCCAGCAGGCTGTGGATAAGAGTGGTTTAAGTGTTGAGGAGAGGGATAAGTTGTTAGAGGTTTTAGAGCTAAACCAAGAAGTTTTCAGTGACAAGCCAGGGCTAACACATGTCTATACGCATCAGTTCGAAATTGTAGATCATTCTCCATTTTCAGGACCCAAGTACCCGATACCTCACAAATTTGCTGATGCTGTGGAGAAAGAAATAGGCATTATGCTGAATCAGGGTATTATTGAGCCTTCAACTAGTGCATATCTGAATCCCTTAGTTGTGGTTGGGAAGAGTGATGGCTCGGTCAGGTTGTGTATTGATGCCAGGCAGCTCAATTGTAGGATATCTGGGGACCAACAGAGGCCAGAATGTGTTGAGGAACTGGTTCAGAAATTCAATGGTAAGCAATGGTTTTCCACTATGGATCTGAGTGCATCATTTTGGCAGGTACCGTTGAGAGAACAGGACAGGAAGTTGACTGCGTTTAGCTTTAAGAGTGGTTTGTACCAATTCAGGGTCGTTCCTTTCGGAACAAAGACCAGCAGTTCAGCGTTGATTAGGGCCTTAAATCTAGTGTTAGGGAGGGACACACACGAGTTTGTGACAATGTACATAGATGATTTAATTGTTGCATCTTACACATTAAAGGAACACCTGGATCACTTAGACATTGTTTTGGGGAAATTAAGGGACGGGGGATTTACAATTAAACTTAAGAAGTCTCTGTTTTGCACAACATCAATCACATTTTTAGGGCATACTATCACAACACAAGGGGTGTCTCCCGAACAGTCACGATTAGACAAGATTCACAACACTGCTACACCACGTAACGCCAAACAATTGAGGTCAATATTAGGGGTTTTCAATTATTTTCGTAGATTCGTAGTTAAATATTCCTGTCTTGTAGAACCGTTTAGGGAATTGCTGAAGCAGGGTACTAAGTGGGTATGGACCCAGGTGCACGATGAGGCTTTTAAGGAGTTGAAGAGAGGCTTTGTAGAGACTGTCATGCTTAGGTATCCTCGTCTGGATTGTCCCTACATTTTGATGACTGATGCGAGCATGCAAGGCATCTCAGGCATTTTGTGTCAGGAGGATAGTGAGGGCAATCTAGGGATTGTCTCATTAGCAAGCAGAGGGCTAAGCATGGCGGAGAAGAGATATACAATTACTGAAATAGAGATGTTAGCAATCGTATACTCTCTAGGGAAGTTTAGGAGTTATGTGTTGGGCAGTAAGTTGCAGATACTGACTGACCATCATGCATTACTTTTTATTGGATCCTGCAAGCTCACTTCGAACAGGATGTCAAGGTGGATATTGGCTATAAGTGAATATAACTTTGAGGTAAGGCATATTAAGGGTACTGAGAACATTGTGGCTGACTTCATGAGTAGAAACATTGGGGGTGATGAGGGTCATCAGGTACTGGAGGTACAGGAAGGTGTTGTTATCTGCGTAACCAAGGTAAGCGAGTGTGATTATGAGATACGCTGCTTAAGGAATCTGCTTGTAGAGCAGGAGAAGGATGAGGTCTTAGGTGATATCTTGACTCAGTTGAGAGGTATGGATGTGGATAGTAGAATTAAGGTTGGAAAGTATTGGTACAAGTTGGAGTGTGGTTTCTTGGCTAGGCTGTGCCATGAAGGTGCCTGGAGAGTGTGTGTGCCAAGCTCATTGCAGGTAACGATGATTTGGTATCATCACAAGGCTTTAGGGCATTTTGGATCAAGCAAGGTTCTTTTTGCTGTTCAGCAGCATTTCATTTGGAAGAACATGGGAAGGCAGATTAGGAAAGTTCTGGCAAGTTGTGACTCGTGTCAACGGTGTAAATGCCCAACGAGGTTTCTTGAGGGACCTCGGCAAATGGTGATCACAGAAAAACCAAGGGATTTACTCTGTGTCGATCTGTATGGTCCATTGGTTAAAGCTCAGTTTGGATATCAGTATATCTTCGTGGTTGTTGACGCATTCAGTAAACTCGTCAAACTGTATCCCCTGAGAAAAGCGACCGGGAAGGGTTGTGTCCTACAGATCACTGATAAGTATGTACCTGAGTTTGGGGTGCCTCTCAGGATACTATCAGACCACGGTAGTCAATTCACCTCAAAGATCTGGAAAACCAAGTTGAGTGAATTGGGTATCAAGCACATATTCTCATCTATTCGATATCCTCAAGGGAATTTGTCCGAACGAGTTATGAGAGAATTAGGGAGAGTATTTCGCACCTATGTGAGCAATCGCCACAATGCGTGGTTCTCCAAGTTAGGAGATATTGAACGATGGTTCAATAGTACGTTCCATGAGAGTGTAAAATGCACTCCCTATGAAATTCAGTATGGTAGGAAGCCTACCAATGAGCTTGCTAGAATGCTAGGTTTGGTCACGGGAGAGGAGATTGGGAAGGATGTTTGTATCCAGCTGGCTAGGGACAACTTAATCAAGGCAGGGAATAAGCGTAGGCGCCAGCAGAAGCGGGTAAAGTTTGATTCTTTTGAAGTAGGCGATCAGGTGCTTCTGAGGGTTCCATATCCGTCTTCAGCTGTAGATAAGGAGATAGGGAAGTTTTTTCATCTATTTCAGGGGCCTTTTAAGGTGGTTAAACGTATTGGTGAGTGTGCCTATAGTTTAACGGACCAGGATGGTAAGTCTGTCAGTACACATAATATTAGGAATCTCCGTAGATATCACTCTGTAAAATAATATGGCATGGACTCTTAGAGAATCAGTCAACATAACGTGATGGCATGACAAAACTCAAGAGATGTGACGAAGAATGCTAACCAGCAAAGTGGCATCGAGTGTTAGATGGATAGATGGTATGATAAGGCCTGTGCAGGCAAATACCATGGCTTGTGAAGCGATAGGGTCTCATGATGAGACGAAGAAAATGAAGTGGTAGACCTAAGACACTTGAGAGAAATCAGGGAGGCTAGGAAATGGACACAATAAGACATTCGAGAGAGTGAGAATGTGTGAAAATTTGACAAGTGTGTATGTATATATGTCTTCCAGGGTTTATTTATGTAATAGTGTAATTCTTTGTGTTTTCAGTGCGTTGCTTGTTTGAGTGTTTGTGATCCACACTTGTTTCACCCGTGTGAATCACATGGGGGCGTATTGTGACTGTTCCGGTCACAATGTTCCCAAACCCTTATTTGGTTGACTGCAAGAGAAGTCAGGTTAGGGTAATTTGTTCATACCATTTCTTTTCTTGTTCATCATCATCATTTAGGTTGTAGAATTTCATTTTATTTAGTGTATATATATCTTGTGTATCTCGGGGACTCAGTCAGGAATATTTCATTTAATTTGTATGGGAGATGTCAGTATACAAGACAGCGGATTGTGTAGGTAAGCTACAAGATGTTGCAACAGCAGGAAACTCTAGGCCAAATTTAGATTGGGCCGAGAATAACTTCCCTCGTCTTGAAGAAAGCTTTGTTTAAATTGTGTAAGGTTCTGACGTCAGAGAAGAGTTTCGCGCCACGAGTTGTAAGAAATATACATGGGTTCGAGATTATTGGTGTATTTTGTATGGGTTGGAGGGTATCATGACCCTGGCGGAGAAAGACGAAAACATGTGTTTACAAGATGAGCGGTGGGTTTTTCGTCAAGCGAGGCTTCACTTCTATTGTAGCGTCTGATTGGAAAGGTCGCGTTCTCGTAATTTGGCGTAGGCCTATTTGGAGAAACAGTTTTGTTGAAAGCATGGCTTGTGAATGTACTCGAAACGGCTACATATCACAACGATGTTATCTCTGTTAGCACAATTCAAGTTGGGTACGGAAGCACATTCATTTCTCTCGCGGAGATGTGGCTATGTAAACCAGTAAACATCTCTAACCTCAAACCACGTGTGGAAAATCTTAGAAATGCTGGGGAGAACTGATCTATCGAGCATGTCTCGTAGATTATCTGCTAGATCGTCGATGAGTGAGTAACAAACATCTTTATATTCCAACATTCATTTTGGGTCACATGTTTTCGTCATTGCCGAGGAGAGAAGATAGTAAACCATAGTCTGTTCGACGAGAGTCCCCGCCATATGTTTAAAGTTGATATTAATACACATATTTTGAAGGTTATAATTAGTTTTCTTTATAGGGAATTACACCTAATAGTTGAACGCCCAAATGATACCAGTTAGGTTGACCAAATGTGTGTCCAACACTCCACGACCCTGCCATTTCAATTGTGTGGTATATGATGAAGTACTTCCGATCAAAAATAGGAGGATGATTTTGGGAAGTTTTAAATCAGTCGCCCAAGAAGGGCTGGTAAAAAGTTACAACACTAAAAAGGGCTGTTATTTCCTCAGAAAGTGAATACTGTGACATAATAAGGTACAAATGTATATTGGTCCGGACCTCATTTATCCTCTAAATTCCCTCCCCAGCATCTTGGCCTTGCGCCTAGATGGAATATTATGCTGTCGTACTGTGAACGGAAAAAGATAGTCATTCAGATCCGTTTTGTTATTAAAACATGAGAGATAGAAAACCGATAGCATAATATGACGTGGTTTCGCTGTTCCACTCTTTAAAATAACAAGAACTAACTCAATTACGGAGGCGCAATATCTTCTACAACTCTTAGCAGCCTTAACTTCACGTGAGTTTGTGGTCTCGGGGTACGGTGTTAGCTTTTGGTTCACCACATGGTGAGGTCGAACCCCACTGGCAGCAGATATTTTTGAAAAGTAACTATTTCAGTATGTTTTACTTCAGTATGCACATTTTAATATACCGTAGTTCAGTTGTTGCCTTGTGTATTTATTTTAAGGGCTAAGGACATCTTCGTCATCACCCCCAGAGCTTTTGGGGGATGTTTTCTGCTAATCTGTGTTTGCTTGATGAGTGAAATAGTGTGTGGGTAAAGAATTTGGGAAGGTATCCCGAGACTTGAAATAAAGTACCATCCCGACATTTGTTAATTCATTTGGGGAACTTGGGACACCTAAATCATCAGCACCGTGTGGTTGGGTGTGAATAGAACTTATATTTATATGATGAGTGTAGGGGTGGGTGGAACTGCATTAGGACAGGGATGGGGTAGGCGCCCCGGAACTTGAAGTAGGGTACTATCCTGGCATTTTGGGTGAAGGGAGTGTGGATAAGCCACGAGGAGAAACCACACTCTGGATAGCCGATGTCATCGCCGGGTTTTGCACCTACGATCTCCCGACTTGCTGCAGGTTATCAATTTCTATGTGGCTGGTGGTTTCAAGGCCAAATGCCCATCCTGATGCCAAGCTAAAGAAAAGTTAATGATAGATTGATTGAAACTGGACCATGTATTGGAAGGAAGCGGTCTGTGGCCTAGCATTTGCCTTCGAGTTTAAAATGGGAAACTTCATTTTATGGACCGTTGTAAGTGGGGTTTGAACCACTCGACAAGTCCGTATATAGCTTGCTGGCCTAGAGCTTCGCGTTAGTGGATGTAGCTACCGCTGTTGGTGATGAATGATGACAATCACGCATAATTACTATTATTACTGACACACCCCCTTATACAGGTTATTAATAGGTGAAGGTAAGTGAAGCGACTGGACCATTTTCAACCATAACCCGAGGTGTCTATCTTGAGAGCTGTCTACAGAATCCCAAACCCAGAAATGACACACACGATTCATATTTTAAAACAACACTTCTATTCATAAACCAAATATTACAATACAAATACAATAAACAAATACATGCAGTTCAAAATAAAATAAAAAGGTGTGGTACCTGACGTAGGATGAAACTTACTTTGTATTGGCTCCCAAAATATTTCTCTTAGGACCGAATATCCTTTCACTTTAAATAATTAACAGCTGACTCGATAACATCAAGAAATAGGCCTGAGCAACAAATTCCGTATATGCATAATTGTATAACTTTCAGGTAAGTCGGAAAACAATCTTCAATAATATTTTAATACCGTCAATTAATAGGTAATGCCATAAGACACTAAATATATTAAATCATGGATAATTCCTTTTAACCTGAGCAAACTCGGAACAAGATCTCAATACGTCAATCCCTTTTAAACATGGTGCCACCATTCGCTTTTTGTCATCTAACAGCTGACAATCATAACAAGGTTATCCAGAACACAGCAACCGATAACCAAAAACAGAAGACGAACGCAATGCCAGCAAATACGAACCCCCACTCTAATAAAATAAAAGCTTTAAATAATTTACACGGACCTCAATAGGCAAACTAAACGTGAATAAAGAGAAAGATTACATTTATAAACCAGAAACGAATATTTAAAAACTTTATCCACCCAGCAAGATGAAAGCTACCCAACTACGTTAGCCAAATCACGGGGATGACAAAAGTTAATAAATAACATGCATCAGGCTAGACACACATGCACCCCAGAAATATATAATAATCCACTTACTTCTCTCTGGAACATAATACCTTTTTACCAAATCTTCATAACTCCAATTAATCACATTTGGCCTCTTACAGAAATCTACGACATATATGTTTGCTTTCCTTAAAGTTGCCACAACAACTATATATATAAACATATAAAAGAAGCAACAAATAATTTATCTCGTCGACAAGATCACTTAGGTATCCATTTCAAACCGAAGCGCAGACCATCACACACTCCAGGTGTACACGAGAATCTACCTCATCTTTCTGCCACACTTTACATAAAGATATTAATTAATTTGAAGAGAAACTATTCCATGTCGATTCATATTTGGGTAGAGCCAGATACGCCGAACTTTACAAAGCAAGACATCCGAATGAGTAGCTGAAAGCTACTCAATATTTGTAGACTACATGATGTTATGTCTTGTACAGATCATGTCCCAACACTCAGTTATTTCATCGCGCAATTACTAACAGTCGATACAAAGGGAACCATCTTCCTGGGCAAGTAAGAACACTCACCACATGCGGACAAGCTTACCGTTTTCACCACTAGGCGGACACAACTTAGTAGTAGCCTTACCAAGGCGCTGCTGCACCCTAGCGTAGATAAAGAGCACTACCTCATCTCAACTCCCAAGAATTTGCATGCAAACGTCAAAATCATGTGTCTTACAGTCGAGGCAAATAGAATTGGCACATACTCCCTCCCTTCATACTTGGCGCCGGTAAAGTACCAAGCCAACGAAATTGTCCAACTGAAAATGTACATGCACCAATACCAATCTTCAACGAATACCAACCTTCAGTACCCAAATTCATCACTTCAAAACTGGTTTAGTTTTAGGCATGCATTAAATAAGGAGGTAGAAATAAACACTTCTTCACAAGTTCGTTCAAAATCCACCACCACAAGTTTGACTACACACAGGTCGAAGATAGTTCATGCAGAAGTCAACGTAGCTAATGGTACATCCCTTTTCATGCCAAGAAAATTGCGTCTTACATGTAACATGATACATCAGATAACTTGTACAGACAATAATACATCATAGTATACATAATTCATCTTTCTTTCGAGGATAAGTTCAGATTCGCTTTAGTTTCCAGATGACAGTTCCACCATCCTGGCCACAGATAGTCTTCACAGTACATCCGAAATCTTCTACGCAGGCGCACCAACGATGATAGCAGCTGAAACCAAATTCGACTAGGCGAGTATCGTTTTCATGGAACAGTTTACACACACGTTTGACATTAAACAATATAAACAAACAATATCATTACATATATCCAAAATATGGCAGAAATTTTCCTAATGCAAAACCTATCTCAGAATATCCACACCCTTTACAAAATATTTAAGTTTACACATATCTCAAATAAACAATTAGAAGTGTTGATGAGTACTCAATGCAATATAAGAAAATGAAGAATTGACAAACCAAAATCATAACAATTACAGTGAAGCAAGCAAATCCCAGATGAAAAATGAGTTCTTTAGTATTTTTTTTTTAAACTAATATCCCCAAAAGAACGTTGGCATAAGTCCCTTATCACACATCTGTCTCAACTCATTTAGGCTACAATCGAAAAAAAAAACTACCCAAGAAAACCATTAACAGACTCGAAACCCAAGGAAAAAAGGAAAGACCAAGAAAGCATCAATAAAAGAAGTATCAACTGACCACACGTGGAGACCTAAGAAAACCCCAACACATTCACACACACATCTTTGCATAACCTCTAAATTCACCCAAGAAAACAGTTACTACCCACAAATATCCCCAAAATGTTCCACCACGATATAAATAGGAGTTCGTTAAAACCGTGACACATTACCACAAATATCCTTTAAATAAACAATTACCTTAGGCTGTCTCGGATAAGAATTTCAACAAATTCACTTCAACGAAACAACGACCATTACCACATTAACTTCATGACACACACAACTCACCTGTAAGTACTTACTTCCTCAGTTCAACAAGCAATAATAAGTGCACAAGGTCACTACTCGGAGAAACTATTTCGGAATGGTTAGTAAATACTTACCATTAATTACATATTCAGCTTATGCCACCTAATATTTGAGTCCCATACCTCCATATACGTTAGGATCTTAAGCTGAACAAGGATATTTTAACGACCCTATTTATATACTCGGCTATCATTGAAAACATTTGAAATAAAACATAACTTTACCCATTGAAACAAGAAACAAGAACAAAATCCCTCCCCAAATTAAAGGACAAATTAGAGATTCACATTCATACCAACACAATACACTAACGCACAATTATACCACCTTCCTCCAGAACCAGTATACAATTTTGAAGATTCAATAAAGGTCACTTTACTACAAACACGCACCAAAGCATCATGTAGGTCATACACGATCTTGAAAATTCAAAATTATTACTGTAACACAAAATAAAATTCCTCTCCGCACCAACAAAATGTCAAAAGCCATTTAGAAAATTCTAACCTTTCGCCTACATACCAACTTGACGCAAAACAATGAGTCACTCTGGTCATACACAATGCAGAAGATTCCAAATAGAGACATTTATACACAATACACACAAATCCATCCATCGCTCATCAAACATACAATTCATACAGAACATACATACATACATAGTGTGTGTGGTTTCCAAAGATCAACACAATTTTGAAAATACAATACAGTACGTACAAGATCATCACAACATCTTCAGGAATTATGATTTATTCTGGCATCACACCAACGTCTAAGGTGATTATACGACCCACATAAGTCGCACCGCCTACCTTGATATGAATCACTCTCAGCATATCTCCGGTTGGAACGCCCCTGAAAATTATTGTATGGACCAGAAACAGGAACAACATCTTGACATACCTCTCCCTGAAATAAAGCATTATTAAAACCCTGAACAGGTTGTCTTCCTCCAGACTGAACAGCACTCGTCCACTGAAAAACAGGCTGAGAACCAATTTGCCCAAAGGTACCCTGAATAGAAGAACATGGTATCGATGAATTTGCCATGCGAACAGCATCTGCCTTTTTGAACTTCTCAGCAGTAAGAACAAGATCATAAAACTCCTTATAAGTCTTAGGCCTAGCACACATGGTTAAACACAATCTATAAATGGGGTTAATTCCTTCGACTAATGAGGCAACGATTTGCTCCTCCGACAACTGAACAGCAAATACTTTAGCATAATACCTAACATCCACAAAATAATCGTTCAGTGTTTCATCCATTCTCTGTCCTCTGAATAAATAGCTTCGATGAAGGTCTGACAAGGTGTACGGGGTAATAAAATAATTTAAAACTTCCATTTGAAAATTAATTAAAGAATTTCCAGCAGACATGTTATTAATTAAGATCTGTCGAAGCATACCTGAAGTGCAAGGAAACACCATCCTAAATATTTGACGTTCGGACAGTCCAAACACCACAGCACTGTCTTTTAATTCTACAAATTTCCTAAGAAATTGCACTAATAAATCATTCTCAGTACCATTACAGATGTGAAAATTCTTTAAAATCAAGGCTATCGGATTGGGTAACGTAGCAAATCTAACATTGATATCTGCCATGACTTTTCCAGGGTCGCATACTTGAGAAGAATCTCCTAAATTCATATTATGCTTCATCAAATTATGCTCAACAACATCAGTTACATTAATTAGACTTTCACTTGTTTGTACAGACTTCACACAACGAGAAATTCCAGAAGTTAGATTAATTGAGGCATTCGCACTATTTTCTCTCGATAAGGACCTAGATGACAATCTGAATTCATTATTTAAATTAACCTGGTCAATAATATTAGGCCTAGCTGAGCATGACATATTTCTCGAAGGCTGACTAGACGACCCATTCCGGTGCTGCATAACAGCAGGATTATAAATTCGTAAATCATTAATAGACAACACAGATTCTACATCTTCAACCAAATTATTATCAACATTCACCTCACACCGATTACCATTCTCAGAACCTCCACTGATTGACGACGCCACAGATTCACATTTATAATCACCAGTTACACCAGAAAACATACGTTCGTAAATAATAGCCAACCTATCACGCAAACTTGACAATTCATTTGCAAATGAAATACCGTCCTCAACTTTTGACCAGACATTAATTAAATCAGCCAATCTCAATATCCAATGCAGAGCTCGCCACCTTAATTTATTTCTTTGATATTCAGACGAATCGATAATACCCTCCAACGAAGCACAATCACTTAACAAGTTTGAAACAGATGTAATGACACCAGACTTACCCAATTCCCAATATTCGCTGTTAATAGGCGGGATAATTACAGGAGCATCACGTAACGACCTCAAGACAGCCAAATCAGTTACTCTATTTCCCTGTGGAATCCTTCCACGAATCAAGATCTCGAACCCCAATTCATCTTTCCTCAGATAATATATGTTTGGGAGAACTCGTTTTTCCATTACCAGGTGGATTTGTATACATGAAACATAAAACACACAAAATTAGTAACATTTACAGAATATAACACTGATTATAATTTATTTTTGGTATATCACTTCTAGTTCCTAACTCCGAACAACTCTCAAAATAGACATTAATGTGTTAAACACGTAAAACCACGCTCTCGATACAAGTGACACACCCCCTTATACAGGTTATTAATAGGTGAAGGTAAGTGAAGCGACTGGACCATTTTCAACCATAACCCGAGGTGTCTATCTTGAGAGCTGTCTACAGAATCCCAAACCCAGAAATGACACACACGATTCATATTTTAAAACAACACTTCTATTCATAAACCAAATATTACAATACAAATACAATAAACAAATACATGCAGTTCAAAATAAAATAAAAAGGTGTGGTACCTGACGTAGGATGAAACTTACTTTGTATTGGCTCCCAAAATATTTCTCTTAGGACCGAATATCCTTTCACTTTAAATAATTAACAGCTGACTCGATAACATCAAGAAATAGGCCTGAGCAACAAATTCCGTATATGCATAATTGTATAACTTTCAGGTAAGTCGGAAAACAATCTTCAATAATATTTTAATACCGTCAATTAATAGGTAATGCCATAAGACACTAAATATATTAAATCATGGATAATTCCTTTTAACCTGAGCAAACTCGGAACAAGATCTCAATACGTCAATCCCTTTTAAACATGGTGCCACCATTCGCTTTTTGTCATCTAACAGCTGACAATCATAACAAGGTTATCCAGAACACAGCAACCGATAACCAAAAACAGAAGACGAACGCAATGCCAGCAAATACGAACCCCCACTCTAATAAAATAAAAGCTTTAAATAATTTACACGGACCTCAATAGGCAAACTAAACGTGAATAAAGAGAAAGATTACATTTATAAACCAGAAACGAATATTTAAAAACTTTATCCACCCAGCAAGATGAAAGCTACCCAACTACGTTAGCCAAATCACGGGGATGACAAAAGTTAATAAATAACATGCATCAGGCTAGACACACATGCACCCCAGAAATATATAATAATCCACTTACTTCTCTCTGGAACATAATACCTTTTTACCAAATCTTCATAACTCCAATTAATCACATTTGGCCTCTTACAGAAATCTACGACATATATGTTTGCTTTCCTTAAAGTTGCCACAACAACTATATATATAAACATATAAAAGAAGCAACAAATAATTTATCTCGTCGACAAGATCACTTAGGTATCCATTTCAAACCGAAGCGCAGACCATCACACACTCCAGGTGTACACGAGAATCTACCTCATCTTTCTGCCACACTTTACATAAAGATATTAATTAATTTGAAGAGAAACTATTCCATGTCGATTCATATTTGGGTAGAGCCAGATACGCCGAACTTTACAAAGCAAGACATCCGAATGAGTAGCTGAAAGCTACTCAATATTTGTAGACTACATGATGTTATGTCTTGTACAGATCATGTCCCAACACTCAGTTATTTCATCGCGCAATTACTAACAGTCGATACAAAGGGAACCATCTTCCTGGGCAAGTAAGAACACTCACCACATGCGGACAAGCTTACCGTTTTCACCACTAGGCGGACACAACTTAGTAGTAGCCTTACCAAGGCGCTGCTGCACCCTAGCGTAGATAAAGAGCACTACCTCATCTCAACTCCCAAGAATTTGCATGCAAACGTCAAAATCATGTGTCTTACAGTCGAGGCAAATAGAATTGGCACAATTACCATAACATGCAAACTCTCCTTCACTTGTTACCCACAATAAATATTAGCAGATAGGAATACAGCATTTAGGCCACAACTATTTCCTCTTTGGTTGATTGAGGTTCCAGAGCTAATTCAATCGTTATAATCCAAATAACATACTATTTATTTAATTTTGGGAAGTTCTAAATAATACAGTGCAGCCTCAAGTCACGTCACCCTGCAGGATGTTCAACTTTCCTTGCGTGACAACGTACGTATACTAGGTTGCTAACGCCCCCCAGCCCCCCATCCTCCTTCAGCCGAAGAAATGAAGCTGTTGCCATTTTTAACCCAGCAGAAATCCCTCAACAAATATTTTACAGTACACTATGCAATCAAAGTATTCTAATGTATGTAGGCATTCATTTATTCAATTTAGGCTATTTATTTATTTAACAATAAGGTACACAGACATAAGCCCAATTGTGTTTCTTCTTGACCTATCAAGTTCAAAAATACAAATTGCATCCATGAAGGAAGGAGAGAAAAAAGAATACACAATTGAAGAACAAAAAGAAAAACTACAAAATAAATTATGAAAGGATGCATTACAGATTAGAAAAAGGTACTGTACAATTAAAACATGTAAAAATAAAAATACTAACTTCCACAAAAAAGGAGAGATAGAGAGTAAACAGTACCCGGTATTCCACGATTAGATTTAGGTTGTTATGTGAAAATTCATTTCGAAAACCATAATAAACAAACATTAATTTATTTCATGGATTAGAACATTTCAAAGAATTAATGTACGGCTCCTTTGAATCAGTCATTTCATGAAGTGCCGAATCAACAAACACCGGATCTTCATGAAGTGCCTCGGCTGATAATGTAAAATCATTTCTTACACCATCTGCCTAAATCGGTCCATCACTTCATGAAGAAACGCGTCAGATGGTGTAACTGTACCTTTTTACATCATATGCCGGCTTTTCATGAAGTGCCTAGGATCTTCATGAAATGACGGATTTCACTATCTGACTACGACATATACACACAACTGCTAGTTCTCCTAAATACTTAGTTCATATCATATAAAGTTATTGCCATGAATAAGGTCTTCTGTATTTCCCTTCTTTTATAATTATGTTTGAGAAATAGCAAGAAAGCATCACAAACAACGATCAGTACACGCTTCTTAATCTGTCCGCCATGTTTCTCCAGAGTGAAACCGAGTCTACGCATGCGCGAGGGCCTTAAAGTGCATTTGAGTAATTACGAATGGCCTCGCGAAATGCATCAACGATAATCACGCATTAACTCTCCTATTTAAGTTAAATAGGAAATAGAGGAAATAGGAATATGGCACTCTAGTAAAAAAAGGAATTGACTAACTAATCGTTAATAATGAGTTGGTGAAAATGGCCATAATGTGATGAATTCCTCATTTTTCAAAGGTTCCCTTTTTCGTAGGAAGTATGCGCATCTCGGTAAATTATACGTATGGAACTGATCAGTGACTTCTCCACGATTCCCGGTGGAAATAAAAAGAAAATTTTGCCCTTGTGACTCGCAGCGTCTCGTTTCCTCAGCTTGGGGGCTGCTAAAACGCGGTCATGTAGCCCCGTGTACTTTGGGGGTGTGTTGAATCTGTCTGATAACCGGTGTTAATTGTGATTGCTGTATTCAGGTAAGGACTGCAGACGATCAATGTCAAGTAGTTCCTACTTTTGCTACCAAATGGTACCGTCAACGACACCTAGCTGTGAATATGACTACTAGATGCCACCGAAACCGGCACCTGGCGACGAACTTTGGAACTTAATAGAACTTCACACAGTTTAGTAGAAGGTTCGTTAACATGCCATAAATCTATGATATGGGCCCGCCGGCATTACTTCCCCTCCGAAGGAAGGCATACTGAGGGATTGTTGACGCTCTTAAAAAATCCGATGACTTCGACCGGGTTTGAACCCGCCATCTTGGGCATAACAGCTCAGCACGCTATCAACTTCGCCACCGAAGCCGCTTTCAAAAGTGAAAAGTAAATTATAATGACAGACTATAAAACACTGGTATTTCCTGAACGTTGATAAAGGAAGGTTAAATTTCTTTAGTGACAGCCTATTCCTGCAGCAGACCTTACCTGCCTTCACAGTGAGGAAGGCGGCAGGAGAGCACATCTCCTTTCAGCAGGAATGTGGCGGTGATCCAAACAATGCCGACTGAAGGAATAGTGACAACTGTGCTGCTTGCCGCACCTGCTCACGGAATAGTTTAGCAGCTGAGTTGAACGCTCAAGCATCGTCTACAGAGTGTTGCCAACAATTGAATTGTGCTGGCGAACAACAGGATAAGCACCAACTTGAATAAATCAAGGGATTTCCAGAGAAACATAGAGATGTATGCCTCGTCTATCGTGACTCAAGGGTTTGTTCCATTAAGTCCTTTATTTGCCTAAAATACATTCCACTTCCAGCGCTGAGTGGTTTAACACGTAAATAATTTTGTAGGGATCGCTGTTAAATTGTAATGGTGTTGGAGAAAACAAGGTAAAACTATCAATCTTATCTCTCTATATATAAGAATGAAATTTTGTCTGTTTTTTCTGAATTTCTACGGAAATTTGCGTTATTTACGCGTTTTAGACTGTTTTATGACGGATGCGCGCGAAAATAAATTTTTTGTCTGTCTGTCTGTCTGTCTGTTTGTTTGTCTGTCTGTGGACAATTTTTTGTGTCCTTATAACTCGTGAACGGCTGAGTGGATCAACGTAAAATTTGGTACAGATATCCTTCAGAGGCACGACACCAATCATTGATGTAACTCTTCTCTGTACCTCTCATAAAAGGTGGCCTACCCCCTTAAAATACTTGCTGAAATAGGCGCAGAAGAGCGAGACAAAGCTCATTTTCAGCCCCTCAATGTGACAAACGAAACTCGGGGCCGAAAACCACATTTTAATGCCCTAAAACCAACAGTTTTTGAGATATTCCCAGAAAATTAATTTCATTTAATACAATAATGAACCCTACCAACCTGGGCCCAATGTCTGGGAAGCCAGGCTCTGCCTGTCACAAGTCAGGACCAAAGGGGAGTGATAGTGGAGTAACACCTCTTTAAAAAACCTTGGTCCAGCTGGCCCGGCTGGTAGTCCCTTGTAAGGGCCCCTTACCAGGGTTACGGTAAAGTCCTCAACGACAACTGTGGCGGAGAAGGTAGCCTTTGGTACAGCATAGGTGGCGGAAGAGGCATCCCAGTGCTCGGGATAAGTAGAGCAAAAGGTATCTGTTTTGACTAAACTGATATCAGCATTCACCCGATAACGTCTGTTCCCCATGTTAGGGGCGGTTATCAAAGGCGTCTGTTCCCATATTGGGCGGCCTATTATGATCCATCTGGCGATTCGATCACAGATGTAACATCGAAAGGGAGTAAACCTCCTTCCAAAATAATCTCAACTTAAGACATGGTGGTAAACCACAACGGAAAATATACTCCAGGAGGTAAACAATCCTCCATCACAAGAAATTGTAATGCAACTGGGCCTGCGGAGTCTGGAGAGTCCAAAACATCATGTGAGGAAGAGTCGGAGCTTCCTAGAACTTCAATCATAAGACCTAAGCAAAAACATCTGCTAGGCACACTGAACATCAATACTCTCATGAAAACTTGTAAACTGAAACAACTGACAGATGTGCTGAATAGACGTAATATCCTCATCCTTGCTTTACAAGAAACTCGATACACAGACGAAGATGCTTATGAGTCTGAGGGATAAAGAATTTACAAAGGGAAAGCTGGCATCAAAACCAAACAAAACAGTACTATACTTGGAAGAGCTTTTATGATTAAACAAAACTTAACATAATCAATAACAAATTTTACATCTTCATCAGAACGAATTTCACTTCTCTCATTTCGATCAGGAAACAAAGGCTATACTATAATCAATGCTCATGCTCCTACCAATGAGGACAATAAGAAAAATCCAGAAAATGTTGAAGAGTTTTGGGAAATGTTGGAACATGAATCATTAAAGATACCTTATCATCACGTTAAAATCTTAGTTGGTGACTTTAATGCACAGATTGGAAGAGAGAGAAAATTTAGAAACATAGTGGGTGACTTCCCAGCTCACAACCACACTAACAGAAATGGAGAGAGACTCATAAGTTTCTGCAGACTATTTGATCTTAAATTAATGTCAACCTTTTTTAGGAAATTACCGAGGAGAAAGAAAACTTGGTGCACTCCAAATCCACATTTAGGTTCATATCAATTGGATCATGTAGCAATTACAAAACAGAACTTTAGAGAAATCATGAATGTTAGAGTAAGGAGAGGATTAAATATTGACTCTGACCATTTTTTGTCTGAGATCAAAACTAAATTCCAACCAAATAAATCCAAGCCAAAAATTCCAAAAATTCCTAAAATAGACACAAAAGTTTTATCAGAAAATAAGACTGAATTTATCAATAAACTGCATGCTAAAGATAAGAGTAACTGGGAAGAGATCAGAGATGTAATGATAGAATCAGCCAAAGAATTGGGACAGCCTCCAAGGAAAAGGAAACACCGATGGCGGAATACAACATGTGATGCAGCGATCGAACGTAGATTAGCGGCTTGGCAGTTATGGAATTCCAGGAAACGAGAAGATGACTGGATTAATTTTGTAGAGATCAGAAAGCTAACATCCAAAATCATCAAGATAGAGAAACGTAATTATGATAAGAAGCGATTGAAAGAGATAGATATAGATTTTAAAAAGAACAACACCAGACAATTCTACAAAGTATTTCAAGAGGAGATCCAAGGATACAAACCAATGAACCTCCATTTCAAGGATTCAACTGGTAGACTGGTCACTAATAATAGAGACAACTGCGAGTTACTAGCTAAATACTTTGAGGAACTTCTTAATTGCGAAGAGCCCATTGGTACACTGGGGCGAAACGCTGGCAACTGTTTTGAGCTAGCCGGACCATTGTATCAAATTTCTTTGTGAATTTGTTAATGTACATAGCTCAATCGGACAATTTTACATCCTGTTTCCTACGGGAACAGATATTTCCAACCTTTAGAAAGACTACAGTTTACATCACCACAAATAGAGAACCCTCCGTCAGAACCACCAACTGTCCAACAAATAGAACAATATATTGACAATCTTAAAAATAATAAGTCACCTGGTGAGGATGGGATACTAACTGAAATGTTGAAACTCGGTGGTAAATTTGCAGCTGAAGCTTTACACAAAGTTATCAAGGAATGTTGGGAAAAAGGAACAATTCCAAATGATTGGAAACAGGCAATAATCCATCCCTTGCACAAGAAAGGAGATAAGACAAACCCCAACAATTATAGAGGTATTTCCTTACAGCCAATCGCGTACAAAGTTCTTTCTAAAGCATTGCTACACAATCTGGAAGAACAAGCAGAACATACTATCGGCGAATACCATGCCGGATTTAGAAAAGGGAGATCTTGTCCAGAGCAAATTTTCAATCTCAAAACAATCCTTAGAATCAGAACAATACGTAACCTCAACACAGTTGTATCTTTCATTGATTTCAGAAAGGCTTATGATTCAATAGACAGACAGTCTGTATTCCTAACTCTAGCAGAATTAAGGATAGATAAAAATACCAGACAACTGGTTGAACAAACACTAACAAATACAACCTCAAGAGTTAAATTTCTAAACGACATTTCAGAACCCTTCCAAATCAAAACTGGAGTCAGACAAGGTGATGGGCTTTCACCACTTCTATTTAATTTGATATTAAACAAAATCATGAAGGAATGGGAACTTAAATTATGCGACAGAAACATTGAAGGGGTCCATTTGGGGCAAGGAAAAGGATGATTCGAGGTGAAATGTCTTGCCTTTGCTGATGACATAGCAATCATTTCGGAAAACAGATTTCAAGCACAAATAATGGTTGAAACCCTACATGAAATAGCAATAAAAACTGGTCTTCAGATTTTGTATGAAAAAACCAAATATATTGAACACAGACACAATGGAGAAAAATATCTAACAACTCAACATGGACAGATTCAAAGAGTTGATAAATTTAAATATTTGGGAGAATGGATCCAGTCAAATGGACTTGATATCACATCCTGCAAGGAGAGATTCAGAAAGATGGAAAATGCCTATAAACTCACCCAACATAGATACAACAAACGATCAATTTCATTCCAGGCAAAAATCAGGCACTACACAACTGTAATTAAACCAGAGGTATTATACGGATCAGAATGTTTAACGTTGAACAAAAGAGGTGAGCAAGAGGAACTGGAAAAGAAAGAATGGAAAATACTTAGGAAAATTTTGGGTCCCCAAAAGAATAAAGATATTTGGATGAAGAGAAAAAATGAAGACCTTTACCGAAATGTAGAATTACAGACTCAATTAAAAGACGCAGACTACAATTTTATGGTCACCTTCATAGAATGGATAGCAGCAGGCTAACTAAGAAAAATTTTGATTACATCTCCAAATTAAAAAACACCACTAGATGGCTGGAAGAGATACGGTGTGATCTGCAAAAACTGAAGATCACAAACAGCATCATTTCTAATAGGGTGGAATTCTGGCGACTGATCACTACTGCAGATTTTTCTATTCTGCAAGTTCCACATCAACCACGGAGAGTGTTATCAGCGGAACAGAGGCAGGCCATCAGCCAACGTATGAAGAAGTTTTGGGAAGAAAAGAAAAAAAACGAAACAATGTACCGTAGTCTTAGGTTCAAAGCGGTCTATAATTGGCAAAATTCTAAATATATATATGTACAACTAGCTGACCCGGCAGGCGTTGTCCTGCCAATCAAAGAAAGTGTTGTAACTTTGTTTCTTGAAGTGCTTTTGGATAGACAATATTTTTCTCAATTTCTGTTAACTGCCCCTAAACTATCGTGAAATGAATTAACTAATCTAGAAACATTCGTGGGAGCGTGCACAACAACACTCCAAAATTTCATCGCAATCGGATAAATGGCATATAACGCATATGGGATTTTGTTTAAATGATTCGTGCGCTGTCACTCATTTGTTGAATCTACTCGTGCTCTACCAACTGTGAAATGGATTTACTAAGTTAGAAAGCTTCACGTAAGTGTACACAACAACTCGTCAAAGTTTCATCGCAATCGATGAATAGTTATGAACGCATACGGGATTTTGTTGGAACGCTTCACGCGTCGTCACTCATTTGTTACATCTACTCGTGCGCTACCAATATTGAAAAATGGATTTACCGAGTTGAATACCTTCCCTGGCGTGTACACAACTACTCATCAAGGTTTCATCGGAATCGGATTATGACATATGCACGCATACGGGATTATCTTTAAACGATTCGCGTGCCGTCACACATTTGTTGAATCTACTCATGCGCTACCTGTTGTAAAATAGATTTACTAAGCCTGAAACCTTCCGTAGAGTGCACACAACATCTCACCCAAGTTTCATCGTAATCGGATATATGGTATATGGACGCATACGGTACTTTGTTGAAATAATTCGCGTACCGTCACTCATTTGTTGAATCTACTCGTGCGCTACCTAGTGTAAAATGGATTTTTTAAGCCCGAAACCTTCCATAGGGTGTACACAACATTTCACCCAAGTTTCATCGTAATCGGACGAATGGTATTTGAACGCATACGGGACCTTATTGAAACGCTTCGCGCGTCGTCGCTCATTTGTTGAATCTACTCGAGCGCAACCTCCTGTGAAATGGATTTACTAAGTTAGAAACCCTCACGTAAGTGTACACAACATCTCACCCAAGTTTCATTGCAATCGGATGAGCGGTATAAGAACGCATACGGGACTTTGTTTAAACGTTCGCGCGTCGTCGCTCATTTGTTGAATCTACTCGTGCGCTACCTATTTTAAAATAGATTTACGAATCCAGAAGCCTCCCCTGGAGTGTACACGACATTTCACCCAAGTTTCATCGCTATCGGACGAATGGTATTTGAACGCATACGGGACCTTGTTGAAACGCTTCGCACGTAGTCGCTCATTTGTTGTATCTACTCGTGCGCAACCTCCTGTGAAATTGATTTACTAAGTTAGAAACCTTCGTTAAGTGTACACAACAACTCAGCAAAGTTTCATCTCAATCGATGAATGGTAAATAAACTTATACCGGATTTTGTTGATACGCTTCGTGCGTCGTCATTCATTTGTTGAATCTAGTCGTGAGCTACCTATTGTAAAATTGATTTACTAAGACAGAAGCCTTCCCTGGAGTGAACACAACGTACCACTCAATTTTCATCGCTATCGGACGAATGGTATTTGAACGCATACCGGACCTTGTTGAAACGCTTCGCGCGTCGTCGCTCATTTGTTGAATCTACTTGTGCGCTACCTATTGTAAAATGAATTTACTAAGCCAAACACCTTCCCTGGAGTGCACTCAACATCTAACCCAAGTTTCATCGCAATCGGATGAATGGTATATGAACGCATACGGGACTTTGAAACGCTCTACAGTGCAGACACAATCAGTAGAATTTGACATCACTGCCACCTTTGGTATAAAACACAACTTTCCGCCACGGGCGGAGTGTATGTTATGGCGGTAGTTGCACACGTTGCTACCAGGTGGCTCTAACGTGCAGAGACAAACCGTCCAAAGACATCAGCTTTCACGAAGGCCAATGCTAGTGGTTTCCATGACGACTGTTTTTGACTGTATATTGTGGTTCTAAAATTGTGTGTAAATTGTGGTTCTAAAATTGTGTTCATTCCACCTACCGGGTCAGATTGTGAATCTAAACCATACATGGACCCTCCTTAATATACATACCAAATTCCATCAAAATCGGTTAAGTCGTTTAGGAGGAGTTCAGTCACAAACACACGTGTCGAAGAATTATATATATAAAGATAATGAAAGGCAGCTAGCCGGTAACCATGGCAACAGAAATTCACAGGTCCATCTATTGCTGTAATATAAGACGCAATACAATTCCATTTATTACATTACTGAGATAGTTTGCAAACGGCTAGAAGGTTATAACGGAACCAAACTAAGCTGTAAAATTCATCAATACATATAATGCGCTTAAGGGGGTCAAGGGGTACTCTAGATTTTTTCACGCGATTTACACGTGCTGGTGTCAATTATATCCCTATCCCTATATTGTTATACTATTATTATTATTATTATTATTACACTACGGAAAGGAAGACCCCAGAGGACTGGAAAAAGGGAATAATTGTCCCGATCTTAAAGGAAGGTAGTAGAACAGAATGCAGAAACTATCGGGGAATAAAACTGATGAGTCATTGTGCAAAGATGTTTGAGAAAGTTTTGGAAAGGGGAATTAGGACAAGGATAGAAGGAGGGATCAGGGAAGCACAACATGGCTTCAGAGCAGGAAGGTCCACAGTGGATTTGATTTTTGCTGTAAGGCAGTTACAAGAACAGCACTGTGAGTATGGAACAGATCTACTGATGGCCTTCCTGGACATTGAGAAAGCATATGACAGTGTATGCAGAAACAAAGTATGGAAGTCCCTGGAGGATAGAGGAGTAGAAAAATGGACTATAAGGAGGATAAAGGAGATGCACAAGGGAAGCGTGAGCTGTGTGCAAGTGGGAGGAGAGAGATCGGACTGGGTGGAACAGAGAAACGGCCTGAAACTAGGAAGTGCACTGGCACCGTTAATTTCATTGTGGTGATGGATGACATAATGACCCAAGCGGCACAAGTAATTGGGGAAGGAAAGATGAAAGCAATGGTGTTAGCGGATAATTTGATGATTTGGGGAAACAAGGAGGAGGAGGTACAGGAACAGTTGGACGTGTGGGAAGGAATAATACAAGGATATGGGATGAAATTTAGCATAAATAAGAGTGAGATGGTGATCACAACAAGGAAGAAGGAAAGAACCACAACGGGAATAACAATTGGTGGGGAACAGCTAAAGAAAGTGGAGAGTTTCAGGTATCTGGGAAGCCTGATACAAGATAATGGAAGAAACTATACAGAAAAAATGAGCGGGGGAGACAGGCAGAAGCATTCCGGAGGAGTGTGAGAAGCATGTTATGGAGCAACGATGTCCCTCAGAACAGAAAAAAGATCATAAATCGGACGTACTCTTGTCGTGACTGTGAACCTCCATGATTCAGAACCCTGGACTGCGGTTCGAAGGAACATTATACATAAGGGCAAATGAGTTATTATTATTATTACTAAGTTGGATGTGAGCAATTGTAAACCAGAGATGTATTTCTGGAGGAGATAGGATTGCTGGAGCCAGGATGTGTGCAAGAGGTCTGTAAATATTGATAGTACAACAGTACGTTGGTCGAGCACTCTGTACTGTAGAGAGAGTGATTCATAGTCACAAGTCAGGCCAGAAATTGAACCTTGGATGTCACGTAGACACAGGAGCCACCACCTTAGGGAGCAGCACTAGCCAGGCACTGGAGGGTGGTATGGACCAGGCCCCAGTGGAAGGGAGAGATGGATTCTGGGTCATCTCTAGTTGAATATAAGGGTATCCAAAATGGCGAGCGGTAGAGTTATTACAGAGTAGTTGTCAGAGAGTTATAGAAGAGTTGTCAGAGAGCGGCAGAGTAACAGTAGTTCTCACGCCTCAGTTCTTGCCAGAGTAACGTCGTAACGCGCGCGAGCAGAGTTCAGCCTCGCGGAGACATACTAGATGTCAAGTATCAGTAAGACTTAGTAGCGCTATTACAGACCTGCGTGCACGTCCAGCAGTAACTTCACATAATTTGTATATAGTGTATATATATTTCGACTGCCAAGGGCTTAATAAATCGGCAGTAGTCCAAGGGAATTTCATCTTTTATTCCGGTAGTTCCGGGACGAGTCTGTGAAACCTCAAGTTCCCTTATCTAGAAAACCGCTCGGCTAGTAGGGGAATCGTCGGAGGAGCTGTCAACCTGCCAGAACGTCTCACAGGCCAGGTAGGTCACGACAGACCTAACTTTTTGGTGTCAGAGGTGTAGGGTCCCGAGTTCGACGCACTGAACAGAGCAACTACGGAATAAAGAGAGAGATCGCGACATCGCAGAAGATTGTCCGATAAAGACCGCGACAACGCAGAAGATTGTCCGTCCGCGCATCCGCGTAAATCGTACCGAGTGCCGCGCAACGCAGAAGAGAGAAGAAGAAGCCTACTAAGCAGAAGGAGCCGTGCAGTAGCGAGCCGTGCCGCCAGCAGAGAGGAGAACCGATAAGCCGCAGTATCCAGTAAGCAGAGCCAACAAAGAAGAAGAAGTAGCCGCCAGGTAAGCTAACCTTATTATAATGGCAAGACAGACAAGTGCAGCTACCGGTGTCCAGGTAGAGGAGAGGCTAGCAGACATAGATATGGTGAGTACAAGTGGGCCTTTTGTATCAGTAACCGAAGGACATCGCCTGATAGGTCGGGAGTTCGATGGAACACAGCCCGACAGATTACGTGAGTTTGTGGCCAATGTAGACGCTGCTGTTCGCATGGTAAAAGACGATGATGAAGAGCTGTTCTTTAAGTATATCCTGACCAAAATCACGGGCAAGGCCCGAGATAAGTTGTTAGTCAGAAGAGATATAAATCATTGGGAGGCTGCCAAACAGGCATTACAAGAATACTATGGATTTCAGGGCACATTAGACTTGTATATTTGCCAGATGTTTCAAACAGCGCAGGATCCGAGGGAATCAGTGGCGACATGGGCACACAAAGTAGAGACTCTATCAGCTGCGTTCAGGGAAGCAGTCCTCGATGGAGAAAGCTGGGAGGACAGGGAAGCTCAGTTAAGAATCACAAGAAAAATATGCGTAGCTAGCTTCATACAGGGGTTAAGTAACCCGCGAATCCAAGCTAGGGTTCAGGGCCACGGGGCCATTACCTTCGAGAAAGCGGTAGCCACTGCGAGGCAAGAAGAGGCGGTAACACTCTCAAAGAAGGCACGCGAAGGGTTGCACACGAAACATAGCTCAGGGGTAAGAGCAGGAAAACCCGATCAGGAAAGGAAGGCACCACTAAGGTGGCATACTAAGCCAACACAAGCGAGTGTTAGGGTGGTCTGTTACAATTGTAACAGAGAAGGCCACATCGCACGGGAGTGCAAGGAGGCACGAACCCGGGGTGCACGCACCGCGTTAGGTAATACATCCAATGTACAGACAGGGGGCACACCAAGTAAGATCATATGTAGATATTGCAAAAAACCGGGACACATAGAGCGCGATTGCCGAAAGAAGCAAAGAGATAAGGAAACCGTGGCGCCGGAAGCCGTGCGCATAATTAGAGAGAAGCCTCACACGGAAGCGGACAGGAATAGAACCTGTTACCGTTGTGGGAAGAAAGGGCACGTACAAAAGAACTGCCGACAGATAGCCCGGGTACCACAAGCAGAAGTGGACCGGCGGAAGTGTTAAAATTGTGGCCAGCAGGGACACATAAAACGAAATTGTCCGGAGGCCAAGAAGGGCCAGGGCCAGAGTAGGCGCACGGGAGGCAAGGCCATGAATGGCCGACGCCAGTGCGATGTTTGTGACCGGTGGTCACATGGAACCAAGGACTGTTGGTTCAAGAGTGGGAAAGGTAATAAGAGAAATATCACTCAGACAGGGGCGACAAACTGGAACGGGTCCATAACACAGGGACAGCTATGGAATCCCGTAATTTAAGGAGTCCCAAGGCACGTGACATGGAGGGCACTATATTAATGCATTGTGGGGGGCCTCTGAGGTTTTAATTGACACTGGCTCCGACGTCAGCCTGGTGAAGAGGCAATCAGTGCCTAAAACAGTCACAATCAGTAGAGGCACCACGATCGAATTAACGGGTGTAAGCGAGGGAACGATTTACACCCAAGGGACCGTTCAGTTTGTTATTGGAGGTACTAAACACACAGTGCATGTGGTGGGCAGTGATTTCCAACTAAGCCAGGATGGTATAATAGGGAGAGACATCCTAGCTGACAGCGTGATCGACTACCGGGAGGGTCATGTTACGATCCACGGTAAAAGATACCCGCTGGGAGCGAGGGAGGCGAAGATAATCAGCCTCGAGCCTCGAACTCAGAAGGTAGTAGTTATTGAAGTCGATAAGAATCTACCAGTGGGAATTATTGAGAGGGCCGAGGTGGCACCAGGGGTTTACCTCGCAGAGTGTCTAACTAGGTCAGAGCACAACGAGGCAGTAGTCAGCATGATGAACACTACTGAGGAGGAAGTGACTCTGTACAGCCCTCGAGTGCGAATGCAGGAGGTGGATAATACCTGCCTGGCAGAAGTACGCAAGGTACAGCAGGGAAGTAGGGCGGTAATCGGAGAACCGGCTACTCAGAAGCCCAGATCACGCAGAGTGATAGACTGCTTGCGAGTAGACCATCTCACGCAGGTAGATAAGGAAGGTATATACGCCATCTGTGCGGAATACAATGACATCTTCCACCTTGAGGGAGATAAGCTCACATTCACGGAAGTTATACGTCACGAGATCCCAACGCCCCGGGATCAACCCCCGATTAATGTGCGGCCGTATAGATTGCCGGAGGCACAAAAGGGAGAAATACAAGCGCAGATAGATAAGATGCTAGGTGATGAAATTATTGTACCTAGTACATCCCCTTGGAATGCACCATTATTGTTAGTACCGAAGAAAGTGGATGCGTCAGGTAAGCAAAAGTGGAAAGTTGTGATTGACTTCCGAAAATTGAACGAAGTAACGATAGGGGTTAGTTATCCCCTCCCACTCATCTCAGAGCTATTAGATGCTCTAGGTAAGGCCAGGTATTTCAGTACACTTGACCTTTGTAGCGGTTATTATCAGGTGTTATTAAAACCTGAAGACAGGCCCAAGACAGCTTTTTCAGCATTAGGGCGCAAGTACGAATTTGCAAAGATGCCCATGGGGTTGAAGGATGCGCCAGCCACATTCACAAGGCTGATGAATACAGTGCTTACCGGATTGACAGGTATTCAGTGTCTGTGCTATCTAGATGATATAATAGTGTATGGTAGCTCAATAGAGGAGCACAATGCTAAGTTAAGGGATGTTTTTCAAAGGCTGAGAGAAAATACGTTGAAGCTCCAGCCAGATAAGTGTGAGTTCCTGAGGACTGAAGTGACGTTCTTAGGGCATGTAATTACTGAAGAGGGAGTCTTACCAGACTCACGAAAGGTGCAGGCCGTGAAGGATTTTCCGAGGCCTACCACGAGCCGCCAGATTAAACAATTCTGCGGACTCAGTGGGTATTATAGGAAATTTATACCCAATTATAGTAAGATCGCGAAGCCACTAGGCTATATGAATTAGTGAAGAAGGAAGTTCCCTTCGTGTGGGGAGATGCACAGGAACAAGCGTTCGAAACGCTAAAGCAAAAACTCATTGAAGAGCCTATATTACAGTACCCAGATTTTGAAAAGCCATTCGTTCTTACCACAGATGCTAGCAACGAAGCAGTGGGGGCCGTATTGTCACAAGGGCCCGTGGGTAAAGATATTCCCGTAGCGTATGCAAGCAGGACGCTTAATAAGGCAGAAAGAAATTATAGTGTCACAGAAAAAGAATTACTAGGCATTGTTTGGGGTGTAAAGTATTTCAGGCCGTATTTGTTCGGACGGCATTTCACAGTGGTGACAGATCACAAGCCGCTAAAGTGGGTGTTCAATGTTCAAGACCCGTCGTCACGCCTGCTAAAGTTCCGATTGAAATTGGCAGAGTATGATTTTGAAATCATTTACAAGCAGGGCAAGCAGAACTGCAATGCTGATGCTCTTAGCAGGAATCCCACTGATGCACAGTGTCAAGCGCGAGTGATTAACTCGGCTGGGCACGAGTTACGGCAGGGGGCGGCCGTGGCCACTCATATGGAAACTCGTAGGAGGGTAGCAACAACTTCAAAACCCGAGGACGCTACGGTAAAGGGAATTGAAGCAGACGGTAGTGAGGTCTCCGAGGACGCTAACGCAGAGGAGTCCACGCCCGAAGACAGCTTACCCGAGGTAACCGAGTTGCAGGAGGCTGAAAAATTGGCCATCCTGAAGGAGTGTCATGATTCCTTGGTTGGAGGACACCAGGGAATAGCCCGCACGTACGCCAGGGTACGTGAACGATTACAGTGGAAGGGAATGAAAGGCGATATTGAGCGTTATATACGCTCGTGTCCTTCATGCCAAAAGAATAAGGGGACTAGACCAGACGTCAGAGCGCCAATGGTAATTACGGACACCTCTAGCACGGTCTTTGAGAAGGTATCTCTGGATGTGGTGGGTCCACTTCCGGTGACAGAGCTTGGCAATAAGTATATTTTGACATGCCAGGACCAACTGTCGAAGTACTTGGTAGCTAGTGCCATGCCGAATCAGGAGGCTGAAACAGTGGCACGGACGTTAATTAATAATGTTATAAGCATTTACGGGATACCGGGGCAGATTCTCACTGACCAGGGTAGTAACTTCATGAGCGAAGTTTTCAAGGCACTTTGCAAGAAATTGCGAATTAAGAAAACAAACACAAGCGCTTTCAGACCACAATCCAACGGTAGCGTAGAGAGATCCCACAAGGTACTAGCAGAGTACCTGAGGCATTATGTTTGCTCAAGTGAACAAAACGACTGGGATAAATATCTGCCCACAGCGAGCTTTGTGTATAATACTACCAAGAGTACTAGTACAGGGTTCACACCCTACGAGCTTATTTATGGAAAGAAGGCGAATATACCAGGTGTATTGCAAAAGCCACCTGAGGTAGATTATAATGAACATCAGAACGTGATAGAGGAGCTGACTTCACAGCTCAGGAGGAATCATGAAGCCGCTAGGAGGACGCTAGTTGAGCGTAAAGAACTGGAAAAGGCTAATTACGATAAAAAGCAGAACGAAGTCACATTTCGAATTGGTGACAAGGTACTCTTGCGTAATGATGCATTGCGAAGAGGACGATCTAAAAAGCTGAGTCCGCCATTTGTAGGACCTTATGAGGTAGTCGACGTTTCAGGGGTAAATTGCACCCTACTGCTTAGTAAGAAAGGCCAAAGAGTCAAGGTGCATAAGAATCGGTTGAAAATGTACTTGTAAAAGGACTCCAACGGGTTTAGAACCCGGGTGGGTGCAGAAGCAGCACGAAACGGATTAAGGAGTAAGGACGTATATACACGGTTAGTAGACTACAATGACAGCTAAGGGTTAACACAGCTGTAAGAGATTGTGTGCGAATGGAGTCAATATAGTTTATCAGTAGGCACACAATAATATTTGAACAGTGGACAACAGAGGCGAGTAGTCTAGATAACGCACTGGGTGAAGTGAGTTATGTAATGCGGAATACAGGGATGTCCATAGTGGCCCCGGAACGGCCATCCTGAGGAAGTTAAACCCCCGTGTGGGTGGCGGGAACCATTGGAACGTTTAGACACGTGATCATTGGTGTTAGAATACCCCCAACAGTGAGCCTGCTGTGTCGTAAGAGGCGACAGAAAAGAGGTGTAGCCTGATGACCACGTTGACCTACTGGTCAGGCAGGCGCGAATCCCGGTGAGTAGCTCTATGTAATTGAGCCATGTGTTGTGAAGGAACCAAAGGAACGCGGAAGCTTGCTGTTCATAGTAAATGGAAGCCGAACAATGGCATAAGGGTGAGTCAGTGTTAACGGTACAAATTATTTAGGGACACATACGTGTGTATAGCAAGTAGAGAAGAAGTGCTCTAAGAAGCACATTTGAGGAAAGCGCAAAGTCAGAACCTCAAATTTTGGCCACGACGAAGTTACACACCCCTTCGTCTCAATGGCAGCTAGGACATAGCGACAGCTGCTGGTAGGGTTCTTTAATACCCCGCCAAGCTACGGAAAACAAAATCGGGTCGTACTAGAAATTTTAAACAGTCAGACGAACAGAGGTTCGACGGGTGGCACTGAGGTGCTCGTAAGTAAAGGGTTGCACGAAGGCGAGCGTGTAGCCTATATGTGACTCGTAACCCCTAGGGTAGTCGCGGATACGCACCCGTTAGGACAGGGGTAGGGAAAACCGGGAATTAGCTTAGATGAAATGAAACAGAAACCGAGCCATGAAAGGCACATTTTGAGAAGCATTCAGTCAAATGCAAACGGCGATAGTGTAGCCATAGTCCCGAGGCGATTTGTGAAGCCGAGTCTCTATGTAACAGAACTCGAAGTTAAAGGAGCAAGTTTTTGAACTTAGTGTATGACACTGCTGATAGTTTTGTAGCCGCATGCCTAAGCCAGGATGCGAAGCAAAGTCTTTTGAGACTTTAGTTATTGAAGTAGATAAAATTTTGATGGAAAATCAGTAAAATAGGTAACGAATAACCTGTCTTTACCTTGCAGGTAAGGCAGAAGGCAATGGCACGAATGCTAAGATGGTTCTACACCATGGTGGCGGTGGTAACAGTGACGTCATCACCCCACGGCATAACCGGAGAAGTACTAGATGTACAAGTGACACCATACGAGAATACACCTGGAGTATACTTCGACAACCAGGGTGAGATACAGTTGTATAACATGGAATGGACATTAGTTACCTATGTGAATTTGAATCAGCTAAGTGATGTATTTTCAAATATCAGGGAGCACATACACTGGACACAATTGGCATGCATATTGTTAGAGCAGAAGACGAATTTGACATGTCAGCATGACGTTAAGATGTTGAGTAATCATTTGCAACGGATTAAGGAATCCAAAGAAACGATAGCCAAGATCACTAGACCAAGTGGGGAGACGGATAACACCAGACCGAAAAGGGGATTGATAAATGCTGTAGGTTCAATAGCCAAAGCGTTATTTGGAACGCTAAGTCAGGATGATGCAGATAAATATGAGTCACAAATAAGTGAGTTAGAAAGAGAGCAACTCTCAATGATTAAGGTCACTAAGGAACAGATGTTAGTGGTTAAATCCACGTTACAAACAATGAACAGCACCATCTACGATGTAACTGCAAACGAGCAGAGGTTGGCTCAGGGTTTAAATGAAATCAGGACATATTTGTCCAATAGTACGCTTCGGATTACAGAAGCATTTGAGCAAGCAGAGTTAGAGATCTCATTAAACAGGCATTTAATTGAGATAGAAGGCTTACTTGTACAGCTGTATGACCAGTACAGTGTGGTACTGTCAGGCATCATGAATGCACAGGTAGGAGTCATCCAGGTACAGATAATATCACCGGATGACATCATAGAAAATTATAAGAAAGCCCAGGAGGATTTTCCAAAGGGGTTATCCTTGCCATTTGAATTAAGGTCAGCTTACGGTTACCTAGTCTACAAGGTGGCCACAGTGGAAGTGTTTACAAGTGAAAATTATCTTGTGTATGTTATAAGGACACCCCTTACAGACAGAGTGGTTTATAGTGTGTATCATATGATCCCATTCCCCACCTACATGAAGAGTAATCCCCACCATTTTGTGTACATCCAAGAGGCCAAGGACTATATACTGATGGACAAAGAAAAGCAGACATTTGCGCAATTAGATAGGGAAGAGGTGAGGCAGTGTAAGGTAGTGACTGCCACGTGGAGGTTGTGTCATGCTCAGTTCCCTGTTAATATGGTTCACTCGCAAGACAGTTGTGCAGTGAAGATACTCAGTGGAGTTAGTCAGGTACCGGAGAATTGTGATAAGAGAGTACTACCAGTACAGCGACTGCTGTGGATACCTATAAGGGAAAACAGGTATATTTATGTGTCTCCAGGTGAGACAAGGGTCACCTGCATGTGTAAGGACACTACAAGTGATATTGGATTAACTGGCACAGGTATTGTTGTGTTAAGTCCAGGGTGTACGTTGTACAGCCCACATAGTAAGGTACAAGGGGTAGGTAAAATAAACACTACTCGAGGTAAGGACTTAGTGCCAGATTTGATACTTAATTATGACTGCTGCGAGCAGATTGGTAGCGAGATTAAGTTAGAGCAGGTACCGGAGGTCAATAAACTGCCACTGAATAATTTGTTAAATCATGTGAATGATTTAAAGTGGGCCACGCACAAAAGAGAAGAGGTGGAGGACTTGGTAAGAAAACAAGAAGAAGACATACAAAGTCAGATGATGTATAAACATTTCAATGTATATAAGTATATTGTACTAACTATAGCAGGTACAATTGGGATAATTTTATGGTGCTATTGTTGCAATTGTTGTTGTGATTGCCCTAAATTAGGGTTTCCAGCCAAAAAATGGTTTGATGATGCAAGGTCGCATTGCCCGAATATTTGCATAAGGCAAACAGTAATTACGAGGGAAGGTAAGGCTAGGACTTCAGATGAGGATATTACGATATTCTAACGTCCCAGGCAACTTCGGGGACGCCCGGAGATGTCTGAGGAAATCCTGGAATTAGACTCTAGGCCTGCTTAAGGACGCTTCAGTACGCCTACAAGGGCTATTGTAGATTCAGATATGAGTGCGAGTCAGATCGCACTACAGCCTTCACCCTCAACGCAAAGTCGCAGATCATTACGACTCGACAGTAACCGAGTGTAATATTGGGACAGAAATGAATGCAAGGAAGATTGCACCCATTTCTTCCCTGGGGAGGGAGGTGTCGTGACTGTGAACCTCCATGATTCAGAACCCAGGACTGCGGTTCGAAGGAACATTATACATAAGGGCAAATGAGTTATTATTATTATTACTAAGTTGGATGTGAGCAATTGTAAACCAGAGATGTATTTCTGGAGGAGATAGGATTGCTGGAGCCAGGGTGTGTGCAAGAGGTCTGTAAATATTGATAGTACAACAGTACGTTGGTCGAGCACTCTGTACTGTAGAGAGAGTGATTCATAGTCACAAGTCAGGCCAGAAATTGAACCTTGGATGTCACGTAGACACAGGAGCCACCACCTTAGGGAGCAGCACTAGCCAAGCACTGGAGGGTGGTATGGACCAGGCCCCAGTGGAAGGGAGAGATGGATTCTGGGTCATCTCTAGTTGAATATAAGGGTATCCAAAATGGCGAGCGGTAGAGTTATTACAGAGTAGTTGTCAGAGAGTTATAGAAGAGTTGTCAGAGAGCGGCAGAGTAACAGTAGTTCTCACGCCTCAGTTCTTGCCAGAGTAACGTCGTAACGCGCGCGAGCAGAGTTCAGCCTCGCGGAGACATACTAGATGTCAAGTATCAGTAAGACTTAGTAGCGCTATTACAGACCTGCGTGCACGTCCAGCAGTAACTTCACATAATTTGTATATAGTGTATATATATTTCGACTGCCAAGGGCTTAATAAATCGGCAGTAGTCCAAGGGAATTTCATCTTTTATTCCGGTAGTTCCGGGACGAGTCTGTGAAACCTCAAGTTCCCTTATCTAGAAAACCGCTCGGCTAGTAGGGGAATCGTCGGAGGAGCTGTCAACCTGCCAGAACGTCTCACAGGCCAGGTAGGTCACGACACTCTGTCCCTATCCTGACGTATGCCTCGGAGAGCTGGACTATGAAAGGAAGGGAGAAGAGCAAAATACAGGCCAGTGAGATGAGGTTCTTGAGAAGCAGTATTGGAGCTACAAAGATGGACAGAATAAGAAATGAGAGGACCAGAGAATTAATAAAGGAGGAACCATTACAGGATGGTATAGAGAAATCTAGACTTAGATGGCATGGACATGTAAAACGAATGGAGGATAAGAGGATACCCAGGAGGATACACGAGACGAAGTGGGAAGGAAAGAGACCGAGAGGAAAACCGAGAGGAAGACCGAGAGACAGGTGGCTGAAAGGGATGGAAAAAAGCGTGAAGAAGAGAGGAGAAGACTCGACAGGGGTGGAAGCTGAGAGATGGTGGGAAGACAGAAGACGTTGGAGTGGCCTGTGTTCCAAACAGACCCGGCCAACGGCTGGAAACTGTGCAAGAGGATGATGATGATGATGATACTATGGCCTACAACGACGAGACAAAACTCATTTTCAGCCCCTTGGTGTCAGAAAAAAAACCTCGGGGCCCCTAAACAGTCGTAAAGGGTCCCCGAAAACTACATTTTAATACTCTAAAACCAAGAGTTTCTGAGATATTCCCAGAAAACTAATTTCATTTAATAAACTAATGTAGGAATGCAAGCCAGTAACCATGACAACTGTGTCTCAAAAAGGTACATCCAACTTTCCATCTATTTCTGCAAGAAGTAATGCCACTCCATTTATTACATTTCTGTGAAAGTTTGCAAACGGCTATAAGGTTATCATGGAACCTACAAAAACTGTAAAATTCATCAATGCGCTTAAGGGGGTCAAGAGATTTTTTCACAAGACTTAAACGTGCGATGTGTCGTACAGAAGGTCTATTATATCTTCAAACAGCAACATTATTTTCAAAAATTCCTGAATTGAAATAGTTTATTTTTTATTTTATTTTTTTGCTTTTAGGAATTTGGGCCATTGGACGCTAAAAAACCTGAATTTTCATGCACCACAAGCCTTTATAATTTATTAAAGGGGTCTTCCTCTGGATGCGCACTTGACACAACAGTGAGGGTCAGTTTTTATGTGACGTGAATTGCATTTCGTCTACGAGGTTTTCAATTTTATTTTCACGTCAGGAAGTACACGTTAGGTAAATTAGTTTCAGAGCTTATTTCAATAATCATTTATCTTTGTCGACAAACAGGTTCCGAGCCCCTAACCATTGCAACAGTAGCTCAATTGATTAAGTCTGGTTATTAATACCGACGACCGTTCGAAGAATGGGTACTTCTGCTAGTTATTTAATATACACACCTCATATACTGTATTTCGCGGGTGCAACTGTAAAAGATGTGAGTGAGGTCTCCTCTACCCTTCTGAATACAGCGACTTGTTTGAAAGTTGATAACCCTGATTGCAGCGCTCCAGAAAGGAGGCCTGCACGATGCCACCACGAGAAACATGATATATTGTTACGGCTGTGAGTTTGTGTCATCGCTCGCCGCATGAGTCACAACTGCCCCAGGACTGGGCTGTGCCCTGCCTCGTGTATTGCGTGCGCCTTATGCAACAGGGCTTCTAGGACAAAGGGATGGTCCAGGATATTCGTGACCCAGCCAGTGAAGGAAATCTCTCGAAGCCGTGTGTCCTGGACGATTCTAGAATTCATTGAGTCACCAGCCTGCTATATAAGCGGCCTCAAAGTGAGGGGACTGAGCTTTCTGTGGGTGTGTGTTTCTGAGCTAGTGCGTGTTTTCCTGAGCGACAGAAGTGTGGTGAAGAAGTGCCGTGCGAGTTACGAAATCTAGTGACATTGTTTCTCCCAGCTTGTGAACAGCCTGCAGCAAGTGATCGTAAGTAACTGTAGTCGGTGTACATAAGGCAGAGGAGCAGGTAGTTTCTGTCAAGGCCACCGTACTCATTACGACGGATTAACTTCTGTGGTCTGTTGACAAGTGAAAGGGCCAAGAGCGCTCAAGGAAGAGACTTGAGGAAACTGGAGTAAGGTCCCAATTGCTTAATTAAATTGCTTGTATTTGCTGATGAGTAGTGTAATTTTCTGGCCGCAATAAAGTTAATTATTTCTTTAAAGGAACAATCTGTGTTGTGCTTCAACCCACCGTAATCCAGTTAACAAAAGTGCCACTAGGTGGGGTGGCATGTAACAACTGGTGTCAGAAGCCGGATTACGAACTCAAGCACAACACCTGACGGTCCTGGTTTCAAAACCCGAGCAGGTCATTTTCTCTAATTTTCCTGTGAGTGCATGCCCTTTACAAGACAAACAACTTAAATGGGGGCGCAATTGGCAGCATTGCTATAAAAGTTAAATGGCATGGAAACCAAGATGGAGGACGGCCAGAGGAATTGAACCAAGGACCTAACTGCCAAATTAGAAGACGGCCAGAAGAAGATGGAGGACGGCCAGAAGAATTTACCCAAGGACCTAACTGCCAAATTAGAAGACGGCCAGATGAAGATGGAAGACGGTCAAAATAAGTTAGCGCAGGACCTGAAGAAGATGGAGGATGGCCAGAAGAAGATGGAGGACGGCCAGAAGAAGTTGGCCGAGGACCTAACTGCTAAATTAGAAGATGGCCAGAAGAATTTAACCAAGAAGATACAGGACGGCCAGAAGAAGATGGAAGACGGGCAGAATAAGTTAGCACAGGACCTGAAGAAATTAGAACTGGGTCTGCGTGAGGAAGTCACGGCAGGGGAAAAGAAGTTCGACGCCTTAAAAGAAGAAGTTGCCGAGCTAAGCCGACGCCCGCTGACGGGGGTGGAAGAGAGATTCACCGCTCTACGACAGGAATTTGCTGAGCTGCGCCGACACCCGCCGACAGGGATGGAAGACAGATTCAAAGCCCTACAAGAGGAAATCGCCGAGCTGCGCCGACGCCCGCCGACCGGGGTGGATGAGAGAGTCAAAGCCCTACAAGAGGAAGTTGCCGAACTGCGCCAACGCCCACTCACGGGGGTGGAAGAGAAATTCAACGCTCTTCAAGAGGAAGTTGCCGAGCTGCGCCGACGCCCGCCCACAGGTACACCGGGGACATCAGGAACGGGACAGAGCAGAGTGACGCCCCCAACCTTCGACGGAAAGGTCCCGTGGAGCACCTATTTACGTCAGTTCGAGGCTGCCTGTTCCATAAACAACTGGAACAGCACGGAAAAGGCTACAGCTCTCATTGTAGCGCTGAGAGGGGACGCCCTTAACGTCCTTCAGGCCATCCCGACTGGATCCCAGGACTACGCTTCACTGATCGCCCATATGGAGTCCCGATATGGGGATAGCCATCTTCAGCAGGCCTACCAGATGCAGCTCCGGACCCGGGTACAAAGGAACGCGGAAACCCTGCAGGAGTTCAAGATGGACATCGCACGCCTCGTAAGGCTTGCCTACCCAACAGCGCCGGCCGACTTTCTGACACAGATTGCGACGCAGACCTTCGCCGACGGGCTACGGGACTCGGACACTCAACAGGCGCAGCGACTCTCGCGCAATAAGACCCTGGCAGATGCGCTGAGCCACGCACTTGAGTTCGGGACGGCAAAACAGGCATCCAGAATGCACGCGCGGGTGCGTCAAGTGGACGTCGACGAACCAGCAAAAACCAAAGAGACCAAGCCCCTGGCCGACGTATTGATGGAGGCGCTAAGCCGTTTCTTCGATAATCGCGGTACCACCAGCAACGACACAGCCGGAAGACAACCGGAGAGGCGGCCCGGAAGAGGACTACCGACCTGCTGGACCTGCCGTAAGAGAGGCCACCTGAGCAAGGACTGCGGTGATCGCCGCCGCCAAGGGTTTCCGTCGGGACAGTCAGCCGTAGGGAAACCGCGCGGCCCCGGAAAGCATGTATCAGCCAGCGTTGGGGGGCAAAGGTTGGCTTGTGACAGTCGTCAAGCCCCGGCAGTCCAAGTGCGTGTGACGAAGTTACGGAGGGACAATAGCAGCCTGATGGTCGACGGAGTCGTCAACGGAGTAAGCTGGCCCATGCTAATCGACACGGGAGCATCGAGGACCATCGTCAGCCCCACCGTGATCCCGAAGTGGAGAGTGCAACCCACACAAAGGAACCTCCAGCTAATAAGAGCGACCGGAGAGACCGCACCGGTACAAGGCGAAGCATCAATGGAGTTCGTCAGAGGTCGACGGGCGATAAAGCATCCAGTGCTTGTGGATGACGTATCAAATGAAGTGATCATCCGACTGGACTTCCTGGACCAGAACAACATCATCTTGGACTTGAGTACCAACACTCTGAACTTGGGAGGTGAGGAACTTGCTTTGCAACCAGCACACGAGGCCGTAACCGCACGACGAGTAAGGCTGAGAGAGGACGTCATCGTTCCTGCCAGGACGGAGGTCAGCGCTGCCGTAATTGTCGACGGAACTGCTGAGGGAGTGGCGGCTGTCATCGAGCACAAATATGAGGACATCCGGACAAAAGGATTGCTATTTGCAAAGACCCTCATCAACAAGACGCCTCGGACGTCCGTCCGCCTGTCCAACCTGAACGACTACGATATTACGGTTCACCGGGACACCAACCTAGGAGTCTGCGAGGCCGTTACCTGGATTGCCCGCATCACAGACACGACGGACGGATAGCATACCGATTAGGGTCCCATTCCGACGTGTCCCGCTCGCCAAGCAAGCCGAAGTCGACCGGATGGTAGAAGAGATGAAGGAGCAAGGGGTGATCGAGCCATCACATAGTCCTTGGAGTTCTCCGGTCGTGCTAGTGAAGAAGAAGGACGGTTCCACCAGGTTCTGCGTGGACTACAGGCGGGTGAACGACGTCACGAAGAAGGACAGCTACCCTCTACCCCGGATCGACGACACGCTGGACACCGTATCAGGATCAAGATGATTATCCACCTTGGATTTGAAGAGTGGCTACTGGCAGGTGGAGGTCCACCCTAAGGACCACGAGAAAACGGCATTCTCTGTGGGTAGCGGGCTCTGGCAGTTCACCGTCATGCCATTCGGTCTGTGCAACGCCCCTGCGACCTTCGAAAGTCTAATGGAGTCCATTCTGAGGTGACTACACTGGAAGAACTGCCTGGTCTACCTAGACGACGTCATCGTTCTGGGAAAAAGCTTCGAGGAGCACTACAGCAACCTGAAGGAGATCTTGATGAAGCTACGGGCTGCCCAGCTGAAGTTGAGCCCCAAGAAGTGTCAGCTCTTCCAGAAGCAGGTCCAGTACCTTGGGCATATTGTCTCCGAGGAAGGGGTGCGCACCGACCCAGAAAAGACCGCAGCTGTGAGGGAGTGGCCAGTTCTGAAGGACAAGTCCCAACTGCGAAGCTTCCTGGGACTCTGCACTTATTACCGTCGCTTCGTGAGAGGATTCGCCGACATCGCCAAACCTTTACATCGACTGACTGAGAAGGACCAACTCTTCACGTGGACAGCCGAATGCCACAGTGCCTTCGAACAACTCAGGCAGGCTCTGTGCACCGCGCCTATTCTGGCCTACCCCAGATCTGGAACAAGGTTCATCGTCGATACCGATGCCAGCGACTTTGGTATAGGGGGTATCCTGTCGCAAGTAGTGGACGGCGAGGAGAGAATAGTGGCCTACTTCAGCAAGGCCTTGTCAAAGCCAGAAAGGAACTACTGCGTCACCAGGAAGGAGCTGCTCGCCATCGCGAAGACCATTGAACACTTCCACAAGTACCTGTACGGGCAAGAATTTCTCATCAGGACCGACCATGCATCCCTGCGGTGGCTCCTGAACTTCAAGCAGCCCGAGGGCCAACTCGCGCGGTGGTTAGAGAGGCTTCAACAGTACAACTTTGAGATTCAGCACAGGAAAGGCCAACTGCATTCTAACGCCGACGCCCTGTCACGAAGACCGTGCCCCGAAGACTGCACCTTCTGTGCCCGAAGGGAGGAGAACACAGGGATACAGTGCCTACGGACTACTGTGGAACTTCCAGGGAACTGGAGCCGTCAATCTTTCACGCGGGCACAAGCAGAAGATGATGACCTGGGACTGATAGCCGAATGGAAGAGGGCCTGTGTCCCCAGACCCGGGTGGAACATTGTGAGTGACTGCAGCCCAAAGTTTAAGTCCTACTGGGCACAGTGGGACTCGCTGATTGTAAGGGATGGCTTCATCTGACGTACCTGGGAGAGCACCGACGGGAAGACATCTCGAGAACAAGTCGTCGTTCCAAAGGCTATGACGGAGGAAGTCCTGAAGGAAGTTCATGGAGGATCATCTGGTGGACACCTAGGGATAAAGAAGACCCTGGAGAAGCTGAGAGAGCGGTTCTACTGGATCGGATGCCGAACAGACGTGGATAACCACTGCGCGAGGTGCCGCGATTGCGCAGCCAGCAAGGGCCCAGGACGAAGACGACGGGGTCCACTGAAAACCTACAACGTGGGCGGCCCCATGGAGAGAGTGGCCATCGATGTTGCTGGGCCATTCCCGTTAAGCGAGGCAGGGAACCGCTACATATTGGTCGTCAGCGACTACTTCACCAAATGGCCGGAGGCGTATGCGCTCCCTAACCAAGAAGCCGCGACGATCGCAGAGACCCTGGTGAAGGAATTCGTCAGCCGGTACGGAGTACCCCTGGAGCTGCACTCCGACCAAGGGAGGAACTTCGAGTCGCAGGTGTTCCAGAATCTATGCCAGCTGCTGGGAATCCGGAAGACAAGGACAACGCCGCTACACCCTCAGTCCGCCTGGATGGTTGAGCGATTCAATCGCACCATCGAGAACCATCTCCGAATAGTCGTCAGCGAGCACCATAGGGATTGGGACAAACATCTTCCACTATTTCTCCTGGCCTACCGCGCCACCGTGCACGAAGCCACCGGGTGCACACCAGCCCGGGCCATGTTTGGGAGGGAGCTCCGTCTACCTGTCGATCTTGCCTTCAGCCGACCTGGGAATGATCCGGTCCCGGTAAGCCAGTATTGTCAAGAACTGGTCGACCAACTGGAGGACGTGCACGCGTTCGCGAGGAGGAAACTGCGGATCGAGACCGACCGAATGAAGACCCGATACGACCAGCAGACGGATGCCGGCGGATTCCACGAGTACGACCTGGTCTGGCTCTTCAACCCATTACGGAAGAAAGGCCTGTCACTCAAACTGCAGAAGTCCTGGGAGGGCCCGTACCGAGTCGTGAAACGGATCAACGATGTCGTCTACAGGATCCAGCGGAGCCCGAGGGCGAAGATGAAGATCGTGCATCGAGATCGCCTGGCAGCCTACGGAGAGACACAGACGGACAAATGATTGATCGGGACGATCAACCTTTTTAGGAAGGGGGTGGTGTTACGGCTGTGAGTTTGTGTCATCGGTCCCGCATGAGTCACAACTGCCCCAGGGCTGGGCTGTGCCCTGCCTCGTGTATTACGTGCGCCTTATGCAACAGGGCTACTAGGACAAAGGGATGGTCCAGAATATTCGTGACCCAGCCAGTGAAGGAAATCTCTAGAAGCCGTGTGTCCTGGACGATTCTAGAATTCATTGAGTCACCAGCCTGCTATATAAGCGGCCTCAAAGTGAGGGGACTGAGCTTTCTGTGGGTATGTGTTTCTGAGCTAGTGCGTGTTTTCCTGAGCGACAGAAGTGTGCTGACGAAGTGCCGTGCGAGTTACGAAATCCCGTGACATTGTTTCTCCCAGCTTGTGAACAGCCTGCAGCAAGTGATCGTAAGTAACTGTAGTCGGTGTACATAAGGGAGAGGAGCAGGTAGTTTCTGTCAAGGCCACCGTACTCATTAGGTCGGATTAACTTCTGTGGTCTGTTGACAAGTGAAAGGGCCAAGAGCGCTCAAGGAAGAGACTTGAGGAAACTGGAGTAAGGTTCCAATTGCTTGTATTTGCTGATGAGTAGTGTAATTTTCTGGCGCAATAAAGTTAATTATTTATTTCAAGAAACAATCTGTGTTGTGCTTCAACCCACCGTAATCCAGTTAACAAAAGTGCCACTAGGGGGGTGGCACGTAACAATATGAATCCCAAGGTGGCGCTCGTTACGGGGCGAAACTTCTGAAATGTGTGGTGTTAATTACAGTTTTGTACCTCAGCAGGAGAGTCGTTCATACTGCGCCAACTAATTCACTGCGAAACGTTCACACCGATTTAAAAACAAGGACCTGCCGAGGTCTGCTACTCCTATTGGTGTAGAATACTGTATGATTAGCTCAAATAAACTATATTCCAGTGCAGTCCGACAAAGATTAATTTGTACTTGATTGTTAAATATCACTCCGTCAACATATTACTTAGGAGGCAAAATAACCAGCGATAGACGAAGCAAAGAGGATATAAGAAGTAGATTGGCTCAGTCAAGGAAAGCATTTGTACAAAACGTAATCTGTTGACATTGAGTATAGATTCAAGTGTTAGGAAATTATTTTTGAAAACCTTTGTTTGGAGCGTGGCACTCTATGCAGGCCAAACTTGAACTGTTGGAGCAGCAGAAAATAGGATAATGAAGCGTTTGAAGTGTGGCGTTACAGGAGAATGATGAAGATCAGATGGGTACATAGGGTTACAAATGGAGAGTTATTAAGACGAATTGGAGATATGTATCTGGCGACTGCTAATGAGGAGAAGAGATATGTTAGTAGGGCACATACTACGACACCCAAGAATAGCAAACTTAATTATGGAAGCCGTAAACATGGTTAGAATATGTAAAACAAATGGTCTCGGATATGAAACGATTAGCACAGGACAGGGATCCATGAAGCACTGCATCCAACCAGTCAAAAGACTGAAGACTCAACCACACACAGCATGAATTTAAACCCAATAAATTATATAAGACGGGAATTAGGAGGTGATGATGACGACGATGATGTTGATGATGATAAAAGTAGTTTTAAGGGGCCTCATGTGTAGGTTATCAGTTCCCAATGGTTTGGGTGATCGTGCAAATTATGAAATGAATAACCACAACTAAATATAACTTTGTACTAGAAGAAATGAAGGACAGCAAATGAATAAGGGAAAGAAAAGACAGGGAAATAAATGTCCACATTCCTCGAAGAATAAGAACTGGAGGACTTACAAAGAAATAGAGCCATGAAAGGCAGATAGGAGAAGAGGAGGGTCTGCTCCAAAGTCAATGGAAGAAGGGAAAAAGGACCCAGTTCAGGAATCCCACGGGGCCGCCAACTCCACCTTGAGGCTGTAGCACTATTCAGGGTGCACCTTAATTAGTGGGGTTACATACACCCCGACTCCTTTACAGCCTTGAGCAGACGGCAGGAATCTCACGGGGCCGCCAACTCTACCTTGAGGATGTAGCACTATTCAGGGTGCAGCTTAATTAGTGGGGTTACATACACCCTGCCTCTTTTAGGGCCTTGAGCAGAAGGCAGGAAATACCGGACCTCTGTTTGCCATCTCTTGATGAATGCAGTACATTTGCATTTGTCTGTTGGCACAGGCTAGAGCAGGCTGGAGTCAGTGTCTGTGGATGCTGTGAAATATTCTACTCATAGGGTTAGTACTGCTGTTCTGACTCAGTGAGAAAAGCAATGACAAACTACCTCACTCTCTTCTTGCATATTATGCCTCGATATAGCGCTGCCTTGGGTTTTTGTGGGTATCTACCCACATAACATAACGGAGGTACTTTTTGAGGATCCAACCAGCCTTCGGGCTGACTACCTAACAGACAAACAGACGAAGAATGAGGGTGCCAGTAGAGATGAGCTAAGGGCCAATTAACGAGGGAAAGTGAAAGACACCCTAGGCCTCGGATACACTAATCCCTTCGGGGATCGAAGAGAACAAGACTTAACCAAGGAAGGTCAACAGTGAAGATGACAGAGGATCCCGGCACTAGTGAATGAGGTCACCGATAACACACGATAATGTACAAATGTACGCATCCCTTCACCCAAAGAACATTTAAACTCATCCAGACACTAATACTACCAATTCTTGATTACTGTGACATTGCCCTCGTTGACGCGACTCGTCTTCGGTTTGCTTGAAATCTAAGATACGATGCCCACATAACCCCAAGATACCGTGCTCTTTCTTGGCTTAAACCTGATGATCGTCGTAAACTTCACTTATTGACATATCTATTGACATATCTGCATGAAAGCACCCCCACGTACAGTACATGTCATCAAAATGTAGTTACTTGTACTCATATCATAACCGGAACACTCGATATGGCTCTTCCCTCGCCATCCCCATCAATCACTCGTCTATGTTGAACCGTTATTTTGCTGTAGCTGGGTCTCGACTATGGAATTCAACTCCTGCCGATATCAGAAATTCTAAAATAATAAAGAAATTAAGACCGCATGCCGAGATAACCTGTTGAATACGGCTGATTACCCCGTGTGAATCGTGGTTGATTGTAGGACGGATGACTGAGATAGGATTATATTTGGGATATTATAGAAAGGTTTGTGACATTGTGACTATTATTATTCATATGCTCATTTATTAGCCTACTTTCGATTTTTGCAAAAAATGAAAGTAGACTTATGAGATCACTACAAGGCGAAAAAAAGTGTGTCTGTCTGTGTGTGTGTGTGTGTGTATGTGTGTGTGTGTGTGTGTGTGTGTACTCTGAATGTCTGTCCCCCCCTATCAATTCGAATACGGTGAGCGCAAATTGAACGAAATTTGGTACAAAGGTAGCACTAGCAAAGGACACCTCAGTGTCCTGTTTTATATCGCCGCCATCTTGACGGAAACGTAATGGCGGCCACACAAATATTCAAAGCTTAAATCAAATTACGACTAACCTAATCATCCGATCTCTACCAAATTTTGCAACAACATACCTTTATAGGGGCAGCATCCTTTGACCAAACTAATAGGTCATGAGCCTAATAGTTTGTGGATGGCGGCCATCTTTGTGTGAAAATCGATTGCCCCTATTAATTCGAACACGGTGAAACCGAATGGAACGAAATTTGGTACAGAGGTAGTACTAGCAAAGGGCACCCCAGTGTCATATTTTATATCGCCGCCATCTTGACGGAAACGTAATGGTGGCCACACAAATGTTCAAAGCCTAAATCAAATTACGACTAACCTAATCATCCGATCTCTACCAAATTTTGCAATAACATACCTTTATGGAGGGAGCATCCTTTGACAAATCTAATAGGTCATTAGCCTAATAGTTTGCGGATGGCGGCCATCTTTGTGTCAAAAACGATTACCCCTATTACTTCGAACACGGTGAAACCGAATGGAATGAAATTTGTTACAGAGGTAGCACTAGCAAAGGGCACCCCAGTGTCATGTCTTATATCGCCGCCATCTTGACGGAAACATAATGGCGGCCACCCAAATGTTCAAAGCTTAAATCAAATTACGACTAACCTAATCATCCGATCTCTACCAAATTTTGCAACAACATACCTTTATTAAGGGAGCATCCTTTGACAAATCTAGTAGGTCATTAGCCATATAGTTTGCGGATGGCGGCCATCTTTGTGTCAAAATCGATTACCCCTATTAATTCGAACACGGTGAAACCGAATGGAATGAAATTTGGAACAGAGGTAGCACTAGCAAAGGGCACCTCATTGTCATGTTTTATATCACCGCCATCTTGACGGAAACGTAATGGCGGCCACACAAATGTTCAAAGCCTAAATCAAATTACGACTAACCTAATCATCCGATCTCTACCAAATTTTGCAACAACATACCTTTATGGAGGGAGCATCCTTTGACAAATCTAATAGGTCATTAGCCTAATAGTTTGCGGATGGCGGCCATCTTTGTGTCAAAATCGATTACCCCTATTAATTCGAACACGGTGAAACCGAATGGAATGAAATTTGTTACAGAGGTAGCACTAGCAAAGGGCAACCCAGGGTCATGTCTTATATCGCCGCCATCTTGACGGAAACATAATGGCGGCCACCCAAATGTTCAAAGCTTAAATCAAATTACGACTAACCTAATCATCCGATCTCTACCAAATATTGCAACAACATTCCTTTATTAAGGGAGCATCCTTTGACAAATCTAGTAGGTCATTAGCCCAATAGTTTGCGGATGGCGGCCATCTTTGTGTCAAAATAGATTACCCCTATTAATTCGAACACCGTGAAACCGAATGGAATGAAATTTGGTACAGAGGTAGCACTAGCAAAGGGCACCTCAGTGTCATGTTTTATATCACCGCCATCTTGACAGAAACGTAATGGCGGCCACACAAATGTTCAAAGCTTAAATCAAATTACGACTAACCTAATCATCCGATCTCTACCAAATTTAGCAACAACATACCTTTATAGAGGAAGCATCCTTTTACAAATCTAATAGGTCATTAGCCTAATATTTTGCGGATGGCGGCCATCTTTTAGTGAAAATCGATTCCCCCTATTAATTCGAACACGGTGAAACCGAATGGAACGAAATTTGGTACAGAGGTAGCACTAGAAAAGGCCACCTCAGTGTCATGTTTTATATCGCAGCCATCTTGACGGAAACGGAATGACGGCCACCCAAATGTTAAAAGCTTAAATCAAATTTCGACCATACTAATAATTTGATCTCTACCGTATTTTGCAACAACATGCCTTATTGTGGAAAGCATCTTATGACTGACTACAAGGTCATCAGCCCAATAGTTTGCAAATAGCGGCCATGTATGTGTGCAAATCCATTCCCCAGATCAATTCAAACACGGTGAAACCGAATTGAATGAATTTTTTTACAGAGGTAGCACTAGCAAAGGGCACCTCATATTCATGTTTAATATCCCTATAGCACGTTGTATTTCAACAAGCTACTACAACCAACATTCAATTATACTCCTTGAAAAGGACAAAGAGTTATAACAATACCCATGCATTTAGGAGAAAGTAGGCTATATGTTCTTTACTGAACATCTTGTTAATGTAAGTGTTAACATAATGAATTTACTCATTATTGATCATCAAAATTAACGTGTAAGGTATTAATCTACAATCTATACAGAAATCAGGCAGCAGTCATTCGAGCTGATGGACATGAGAGAGAAGCTGGTATTCAGAAAGGTGTAAGGCAACTTATCACCCATACTTTTCAATCTTTACATTGAACAAGCAATGAAGGAAATGGGAGAAAAAATTAAAGTGGGAGTGAAGATTCTAGGAGAAATCATTTCATCTCTGAGATTTGCCGATGACATGGTCATCTTGGTCGACACGCCTGAGGATTTGAATGAGTTTTTGAATGGTATGGACTTCGTCTTGAGGAAAGAATTCATGATGAAAATTAATAAATGTGAAACAAAAATATTGGAATGCAGCCGAAATAAATCAGAAATCTCTGTGGACATCAAATTGGCAGGTGAAAATCTAAAGGAAGTAGGAGACTTCTGTTACTTAGGAAGCAAAATAACCAGTGATGGACGAAGCAAAGAGGATATAAAAAGTAGGTTAGCTCTGGCAAGGAAAGCATTTCTACCGAAAAGGAATCTGTTGACATCGAATATAGATTTAGATATTAGGATGTAATTTTTGAAGGCCTTTGTATGGAGCGTGGCGCTCTATGGAAGTGAAAATTGGACTATTGGTGCAGCAGAAAAGAGGATAATTGAAGCATTTGAAATGTGGTGTTGCAGGAGAACGATGAAGAACAGATGAGTAGATAGGGTTACAAACGAAGAGGCATTAAGGCTAGTGGGAGATGAGAGCTGTTTCTGGCGACTGCTAATGAAGAGAAGAGACAGGTTGGTAGGACACATACTAAGACACTCAGGGATAGCAAGCTTAGTTATGGAAGGAAGGAAGGAAGGGACGAGGCCAAGAGCTGTAGGTGTAGACCAAGGTTATAATATTGTTATGGCTGTGAGTTTGTGTCATCGCTCGCCGCATGAGTCACAACTGCCCCAGGGCTGGGCTGTGCCCGGCCTCCTGTATTGCGTGCGCCTTATGCAACAGGGCTACTAGGACAAAGGGATAGTCCAGAATATTCGTGACTGGACCAGCGATGGAAACCTCGAGAAGCCGTGAACCCTGGATGGATCTAGAAGCATTTATTGAGTCACCGGCCTGCTATATAAGTGCGACCTGTCAAGCAGGGGTTGGTGTGTTTTACGAGCGAGTGCGAGCGCGTATCCTGAGCGACAGAAGTGTGGAGACTTGCGAAACCGACTAGTGAAGCCGATTCTCGTGACAGCGAAGGGAGTGAGGAGCTTACAGGGGACTGCCTGTGTTTTGAGCGAGTGTGCTTACTTAGTGCGAAGAGAGGTCATTGTGGTGAGTTGCAAAACAGTGAATGACAGACCTAGTGCAGCTATTTCCATCCAGCGTACGGGGCCACCTCATTACGAGGGATTAACTGTGGTCTGTTGACAAGTGAAAGGGGAAGTATTCTCGACTTGAGGAAACTGGAGTAAGGTAATAATTGTTTGCATTTGCTGATGAGTGGCTGTATCTTTCTGGCCGCAATAAAGTTAATTATTTAAAGGAACAACCTGTGTTTGTGCTCTTCAACCCACCGTAATCCAGTTAACAAAAAGTGCCACTAGGGGGGTGGCACGCAACAATATGTTAAACAGATTGCCTCGGATGTAAGGTGAGGTAGCTACACTATGTTGAGATGAAACGATTAGCTCTGGACAGGGAGGCATGGAGGGCTACATCAAACCAGTCAAAAGACTGTATACTCAAACAACAACAACAACTTCTTCCAACATGACAGAATAAGTCGTCATTAACCTCTACATAAAGCACTCCACGACAAGATTAGAAAACCAAAACCTTTCATGTAGATCAAATTAATAACAGAACTAAAAGATGAGACGGGAAATAACAAGGCATTTGGAAAAACATGAGTAAACTCAATTATCTCGTAAATGACCTGTCCTACGTGGATAGTAATAGCCATTGATTACATGACAGTTCTTGGAATAATAAGCGGATTAATGAGTCAATGTTATATGAGAAGAAATACTTTTGTTTTTATAACGCATGCCAATCAATACAGTGCTGTCCTTGTTTATCCCCATTGGTGTACTTCTGGCAAAATTATTGTTATATATTATATGAAATTTACATAAAAATACAAAACCATCACTGTCGGACTCCTTCGGGCTCTTCGTACGTTGGTCCTACTGTCTGGTCCCGAAGGTAGTATGTTTTCTCCATGGTATTTCTATTTTGATGTTGATTTTCCATGCACGGTACTGGGTCTTCTCGTACGATATCTGAGGCCTGCCTTTTATACTATATAATAATAATAATAATAATTATTATTATTATTGAATCGGTCGGAGTTGAAAAGTATGAAGTCAAAATGGTCATTTTTTTAACAATTAGTATTCTGAAGTATTGACCCTAGGGCCTTGGAACGGCGTAGGAAAGAGTTAGGTCAGTCTTCTGTTTAGACAGAAACCACTGCTACATGTAGTGCGATCAGAGGAGAAAAGCATTAAGTCAATGACTTGCTGCCTTTCAGCGCTGAATTCCGTACTTATAGTAAAGCCATCATTACTTCCAACTTGACATTTCAGTGTTACCCTAGAGTTATCTAGCGGTCAGAAGGAAAGCACTTTAACTAGCCAATCACAGGCACTCATTCAAATCAATATATCACGGCAAATCGAATTTCATTCGCGATGTCGCGATTTAGGGAACGAAACTCTAGCCTGGTACTGAAACGTCAAGTCGGAAATAATGATGGCTTTACTATGATGTTGGTCGCACTGCGATATTCCCGCGTGTTACAGTGCAATAATTGTAAGTTACATTTGTAAAGGGTTTCGGTGATTTTTATGTTACAAGTCCATTTTTAAATAAAATATAATGTGAAATATTCATTCTGGATAGCTCTATACCACACTAAACTGACCACTGATTTGAAAGGCATTAAGTCAAGTTTCCAAAATTGATTTGAAAAATATGTGTATTAAATTAAAATTGATATTCCGCTAAAACAAATATATCCTGAATAGTTGCTTCACAACAAGGATGACTAATACAGTGTGTTTGTTAAGTTCTGTTCTGTCAATGACGTTTTATCTGTCTCCGGAAAAGTAGTGAAAACTCACTTAATGCTTTTCAGGTCTGGACGATTCAATTATTATTATTATTATTATTATTATTACATCACTTTTGGAAGACAAGGAAAATATATACAGGATTAACAAATTTACAGATACATTATTTACACAGTCAATCGCATTTACTGTAACATGCAAAAAGTCCTATCGGTTACCACAAAACAAGTTCTGAGGGCACTCTTCGACTATATGTCTGTCTGACGCGGGTATCCTCAGGAGCACTCAGGAGAGGCGATCTTTCCCCATTTGTGAAAAAGGTTACCACATCTCCCATGGTTGGTACGTATCCTATTCAGAGTGCACCATGTCCTACGGGGCAAATCAAGTCCCCATGATTTGTTGTTGTTGCTTTGGAGAAAACTATGTAGCTCTGGTGGGGTGTTATTATACCATTCTTGTGCCCAGGCTTCGTGAAGATTGAAGTTATGGTTTGCCAGGTTGATTGCTGTTCTGATTGCAGGATGTCTGGAGCGGAGTCTGTTGATTTGGATGGCAGGTATATCCTCAAGGATTTGTAATTGTTGGTTGTTGCTGATTTTGTTTTATTCTCTCCGGAAGATATTCTATCTTCTTGGCGTAGGAGGTGGAATACGGCTCAGGACAGGTAGCCAGAAAACAGGTGTGGACCTGATTGTACCAGTAATAATCCGCATAGTTTGGTTTAGCTGTACATCTACTAGCTTCGTGTGGCTTCTGTTTAACCAAACAGGGCTGCAATATTCTGCTGCTGAGTATACAATACCTAGGGCAGTTGAACGACGGGTAGAAGCAGTGGAACCCCATGTTGTACGACACAGATTTTGTAGGATGTTATTTCTTGATCTCAGTTTGGCTGAAGTCTTTGTTCGATGCTGTTTAAATGACAGCGTTCTGTCAGGTGTAACTCCAAGGTACTTTGGGTATTTGTTATGGAACAGACGTTTACCTTAATATATGTTTAGTTCATGGATGGCTAGGATGTTGCTCAGATGAAAGCATGTGGATTCACAGGAAATACTTAGACTTCTCATCAAGAAGGATGCGTAACCTGAGACAAGCATTTCGAAGAAAGCGACAACACTTCATGGAGAACCCTCGTACTGCCACACAACGTGGTAATCTTTGAAATAAGTGAAAGCCATTCCGAATTCGGCTAAAAGCCCGCGCTCGTCAACCAATTCGCACACATTGTGAGTCCCTGGGACAAAGGGAAGTGACGCTTACATACATGAGTTCATTTATTTTTACATTCTTGCATTTACTGCCCGTGAACACTGATAACTACCAACTATGAAGGTAAAATAAAGATGACAGTATATAATTTTCCGTAAGACGAGAATACCAAACAGGCTACTATTTCGAGAGAAGTTCAATACTATAGCAAACCTGTCACGAATGACATGTTGTCTTAATAGGGCATATACTGTTAGACAAAAGACGGGAATATTCTTTCACTGTTAAGTGCAGGTGATCAACATGTTACGCTCCTTAAAGCCACAATCACCAACTTTCGTAAATTATGCAGTAATTTCCTATAGTATTATTATAATGGGCTGAGTTGTCAAGTTGATTATCATAAAATGCTATTAAAATCCGTTCCATCATTGCGAACTCAGTAGATTCATATGTTTGCATCAAGGCCTTAACTGAGACACCGCCTGCTATTCGCCAATGAAGTGGTGCAACTAAGTAATAATAATAATAATAATAATAAAGATTCGAACCTTACAGTAGTCGCATATGATGTGTAACATCTGACATGTTATCCTACCTTGAAGTTGTTACCGTTTTTATTATCCTTGACATTCATCAACACTCAAAAAAACTTTTTATTTTTTCCACTCTCATAATAAATAACAATTTCAAGACACTCCTTTTTTTCTTCACTGCCTACTTGATATTTCTACTCTTGCACTGCCTTCTTGATACTCTTCTGTTACAAAGTAATCCGCATGTGATAAACATTCCACATGGTACCACTGCCAGCTGGATCACATCCCTTCTGCTATAGCAGCCAGGAGGGATGCGATACAACAGGCAGTGCAGTGCGTCTTACACACTTCCGTCACATTTTTCAAAATCACTCCCACAAAAATATCCAGCAACCGAGTGGAAAGGTGTTACACATCAATAATAAAGAAAGTAGGAGACTTCTGTTATTTAGGAAGCAAAATAACCAGTGATGGACGAAGCAAAGGGGATAAAAAGTAGGTTGGCTCAGGCAAGGAAAGCATTTCTACAATAAAAGAATCTGTTGACATCGAATATTGATTTAGGTATTTGAGAGTCATTTTTGAAAGCCTTTGTCTGGAACTTGGCACTCTATGTACGTGAAACTTGGACAATTAATTGTTGCAGCAGAAAAGAGGAGAATTGAAGCGTTTGAAATGTGGTGTTACAGGAGGATGATGAAGATTAGATGGGTAGATAGGGTTACAAACGAAGAGGTATCAAGACGAGTGGGAGAGGAGAGATGTTTCTGGCGACTGCTATTGAAGAGAAGAGATAGGTTGATATGACACATACTAAGACACCCAGGAACAGCAAGCTTAGTTATGGAAGGAAGGGTCGAGGACAAGAACAATAGGGATAGACCAAGGTTAGAATATGTTAAACAGATTTCCTCGGATGTAGGGTGTGGTAGCTATTTAGAGATGAAACGATTAGCTCAGGACAGGGAGACATGGAGAGCTGATGGGCGCTTTTCACACACCTTAACGATCTGAGGCTCACTACGAACCGAAAAAAAAGCAACTCTTTTATCGGGTTCAAATCCGCGAATCACATTGTTCTAATTTTCGAACACGAGGTCTATTAACACGGGAAAGGTATACCACTCATCGTATTGCGGAACGTAGTTCTGTTTCTGAAAGTTAAATTCCACACCGAGTTCGTTCACCTTGTTAAACAGTGGAGACAGGATTTGGGTAGCCGCATCTGGAGCAAGCGCCTCGGGTTGAATATCTCCGGTTTCAGTGCTACTGTACTCCCATGTTTTTATTGAAAACTAACTCAAATATGTCTTTGCCTACGACATGCTTACACACAAAATAGGGATGGGATCAGGTTCCCATTATAAAACATAAGATGTAGGCCCATTAACGATGGAACACAAGTACGCTTTCTTTCAGCATCAAAGATTTCCTTGAAAACCGAACAAAAACATGAAAGCAACTCCATTTTATATAGGCCTAAAAAGAGGAAAGCTTTCCAAGGTTTGCGTGGACATTATATAGAATTACACGAAACTTGCTTGTAACGAACCAAGTTCGTAAATAAAGAAGAAATACGTTAAAGAAGAACGTGTGTGCATTAACCTTGGGTCCAATCTGTCGAACTAGCATCACATCACAGAGCGACGCATCACGTTGTGCGGATGCTGCAATTGGAATCTTCAACTCCCCTCCAAGCTTAAAGGCGATAGTTCATTCGCACCACAGCATGCACTCCAGTATATTCCGGAGAACTTGAATAATCCCTTTGGTGAGGTCTACGCACAAATACTAGGGCTGCACATATTCCATTAATTCGACCAGTTCGAACATTTGACAACTCAAATTCGAACAAATTGTTCGAACTTTCCAAGTATTTGAATATTCAAATGTTAAAGGTATTCGAACAATGCGGATGAACGAATCATTCGAACATTCAAAGCACTCGAGTATTTCGAATATTAAATTTTTAAAATAAATCCTTCTTCCCCGTGGCTCAAGATTAACGGTCACGTAAAACTGAAAGCTTCCTTCCTTTTCCTTTTAAATTCTTCTTCTTCTTCTACATTAGGAATATTCTACAATACAGTAGTTTTCCTTCAACCCACAAAAATACTCTACTCCACCACAAATTTCGGTCTACACTGTAGACTCTACAGCATCTTCTCGGTTAAGCCTCTGGTAGCCATGCTTCTCTTTACACCATCCATGCATTGTTTTCTTGGTATATCCCGTTTCCGTTTGCCTTCAGCCAGGGGCGTATATAAGGGGGGTGCTGAGGGGGTCCACCCCCTCCCAAAAAACGCCAATAAGAATTAAGAAAGTGTTGCTTTGGTAAGAGCATAAAATAATTGTAAATTTGGTTGTACCCTAATCTTAACTTATTGGCTAAGTTATAAACAATATTAAGATTGAAATTAGACTAACGCGTGGTGTAGTGCCTAGTATTCCAGGCTGCTTCCCCGGAGGTTCGAATTCGAATCCCGGCTCTGCCAAAATAATTAATTCTAGTCTGAGAGTTGGAACGGGGTACACTTAGCCTTGTGAGGCAAAACTATGAATTCCACAGTATGGTACTTTTGAGAATTAAATTATCAATTTGTAAAAACAAAATGGGCTAACCTGTTTACCTTTCTTCTTAGTAAATTGAAAAATATTAAGATATTTGTCATTCATCCTTCTTATAATTCATTAAGTATAAAATTTTATTTGTGTGTTGTGTTGTATTTTACAACTTTTGTTTGTATTGCCAGTAATTGTAGGCTATATAAACTTTGAATCTTATTTAGAATAATTACACAAAGTTATATGCTCAAGATATTGGTTGATATGTCTCTGTATTTTGTGGTGGCAATTCCCTGAGAATACTCACAATTTTCCAGGATAGCCACATCCCCCTCCCCCGAAAAAAATTGTATATACGCGCCCGCCTTCTTCAGCTTGCTAACGTAACATTAAATTTGGAATTCTACTATTCTGCATCCTATTCACATATCCAAACCATTGTAATCTTCTTTCATCAACAATTCTAGTACGGTACATTTTATTTACCTACATAATTTCTCTGACTTTCATATTTCTAATTTTATCCAATCTTGACTTTCTTGCCGCCTCCTCCAATAATCCATCTCTGTTACTAATAATTTGTTTGCTTGCTGTCTGTTAAACGTCCAAGTTTCTGCTCCATATAACGAAATACTTTTTACCAATGAACTGTAAATAAGTTACTTAGTGTTGTTTAAATTATATCTGCTCCATAAAACGGAATTTAATGCTCCAATTCTTCTCCGAGCCTCACTTACTCTTTTCTCAATTTCAGGTGAACGTGATCCCCCAGCTTCTATTATTGAACCCAAATATTTAAATTTAGTGACTGTTTGAATTTCTGCCTTTCCGATCTGTAGTTTCTCTCCACCATTATTCTCTAATGTAAGGTATTCCGTTTTGTTGTAATTGGTATTTAGTCCACACATTTGATATTAATTAATTTCCTCACCATATAAATGTTCTACGCAGCTGCGGGAGGTAGCGTCACCAGTTTAGCTGGCAGCACGTTGGCCTTGATAGGCCACATGTGTGGGTTGTGTGCTGTCGAAAACGTCAGTGTGTATAGTTCGACTGTTGGAAGAGTGCAACAGTATGTTATGAATGGTTGTGGTGAGTACAACGTTTACTGTCTGTTTATTTTGATACAAGCGACAGCCGTGCTGCCAACGTAACTGGTGACGCTATCTCTCGCAGCAGCTTGTAGGCACTGCGGAGAACATTCCATTTGAATTATTCCAAGATAATAAGTAGCCTACACGAATATTATAGTGTTGGAAGCCATTTTCAGTGTTGCATTACCAATCGAAATGTCATGTTTCTCAGTCGGTAAAGACGATTGTACCCAATTGGGATCAATTTGTGTAAAGAAATAAGTAATAATAATAATAATAATAATAATATCGTATGGCCTCGGGTGCCGGGTGCAAGCTTTGTTATTTGACACCCAAAGGGTAGCTTGCATGTTTAATTTCGTGTTCCTTGAAGCACTATGAAAGTCAAGGAGGTTAGATATCTAAGCTCCTTGAAAACTATAGCGCTTTCTAGTAGAGAAATGAGGAACTTTTGTTGGTGGAAACTCCCGAGATTAATTTTGCCATTATGAACACGACCTACTGAATTCAAATGGGTTCTTTGACATTCCAACATCGTATGACATGGTGTCGTAATTTTTGCTGCCTTTCAAAAATCACTTACCACTGCCAGGAGCGAACCTACAAGTTTGGGGTTAGTAGTCCGACACGTTGACCACTCACCCACCGTGGCAAGCAAAGAAAAGAAATAAGTGGACAAGTTGTTGGAAGCACAAGTGAATCCAAGGGGTCGGATGAAGGTGAACTCCTTTCCGAGTACTTTGTGTGTGTGTGTAGAATCTGTCTGATAACCGATGTTAATTGTGATGGCTGTATTAGTGTGTGCTATCTGTTTCTAATTCAAGTAAGGACTGCAGACATTCAATTTTCAAGTAGTTTCAACTTTTCCTTCCAAATGCCACCGTCAACGACCAACTAGTTCTGAATTTTGTTACTAGATGCCACCGCAGTCGGCTCCTGGCGATGAACGTTGGAACCTAAGAGCGTTAGTCAAATTTAACCTATAATTTAGCTTCACAAAAGTGTAATTAGTGGAAGGTTCTTTAACATGACATAAATCTATGACATGGGACCGCCGGCTTTACTTCCCCTTCGAAGGAAGGCAAACTGAGGGATTTTTAACGGTCTTAAAAAACCGACGACTTCGGCCGGGTTTGAACCCGCGTCCTTGGGCATATAAATTCAAAAGAAGCATGACTTGTTATCTCTTTCTGTCATTTTCGTTGCTGTTGTTGTTGATTCTTTTTTATGGACTTAGAAACATTGCGGTCATATAGCCCCATGTAGGCTACTTGGGTGCGAGTAGAATTTGTCTGATAACTTGTGGCACTGTGATGTCTGTACTAGTTTGTGTATTTGTAATTGAGTTTGGATTTTGGTAGGAAGCGGCCGTGGCTTTAAGTTAGGTACAACCCCACCATTTGCCTGAAGTAGAAGTGGAAAAACACTGAAAACCACTTCCAGGATGGTTGAGGTAGGAGTCGAACCCATTTCTTCTCCGTTTGCCTAACGGGCTGAGTGTACCCCGTAACTGTGCTCAGACCAGAATTAAATTTCTTGGCAGAACTCAGATCTCCGCGGTGACGACCACGAGGAGGACAGACTCGTCACATCTAAGGCAAGAAATTGGTCGTGAAAATTATTCTGTTATAACCTTCATTGTTATTGTAGTTGTCGTTGTTTCAAGTTTCAAGCTCAAGACGTCATTGTGCAGCTCAAAAACCTAATCTGCGTAGCTCAAAAAGTCAATGCGCAGCTCAAAAACTAATCTGCGTAGCTCAAAAAGTCAATGCGCACTTGAAAATTTCATCTGCGCAGCTCAAGAAGTCAATAAATAGTCTTACGTGACCGTTAATCTCGCGATCATCAGCCACGGGATCTCCATTCTTACGTGGAATCCGGACGACAGGTTGTGATATTTCACTTCGAAAATCTCACATGCATTGACCGGGAATCGAATCCGCTCCACAGCTTGACCGATGCACCGCCTTGCCCCTGTGTTAAACATTATTGATGATTGTACTGTATTGTCATCGTAAGAAACGTAAGGGCACTAAATACCTCACCGCTGGTCCCATAAAGGAACAGCACCCATCTCGTCACTGCCACGTGCAATGGAAGTTGAATGTAATGACATTAAAATTATAATTGAATCTAATGAGAAAAAAGATAAAAAATAACGCGAGCAATTTATTTTTTCATTACGATTCCCGTAACAACATATGTCGTACCCTAATATTCAAGAGAGATTCTCCACTGATTACTCCAAATGGCATTATTTATTGCTTATATTATCACGTTTTAAATTTGGTTGTAAATTTTCAACAAATTCCATAACGTTCATTAAATACAGGATGTTATTAAAATTTGATTCCATATGGCCCATTCCTGATAATTATTTATCTACAGTATCGTAACATCTGACAGACAACGTTGTATGCGTGGAGCTCCAGAGAGCTGCGTGTCCGTTCGAAACCGAAACAGGGGAAAAGAGTAGACTAAAGCCACTGTCGTATCTCCATCACAGTCTGGATGGGATTGGTTTTGATTCGATTGGTCTGGAGTGGAGTGGAGTGGAGTGGAGTGGACTGGGACGGACGGACGGATGGACGGACGGGCGGACGGACGGACGGATGGATGGATGGATGGATGGATGGATGGATGGATGGATGGATGGATGGATGGATGGATGGATGGATGGATGGATGGATGGATGGTTGGATGGATGGATGGATGGATGGATGGATGGATGGTTGGATGGATGGATGGATGGATGGATGGATGGATGGATGGATGGATGGTTGGATGGATGGATGGATGGATGGATGGATGGATGGATGGACGGATGGATGGATGGATGGATGGATGGATGGATGGATATAATTCAACGTAAGTGATGGAGAAGGTTTAAGCACGTTCGTATCCCAGGCCGAATGTAACCTATTCACAAGGCCCGGTACGTCAATAAGTTGAGTTACATTCTTTATATCATCTGAAATAGACAAGACTATTTTGCCAAGATTATCAATTTTAGAGATTTTATTGACGGTCTATGGCTATATTTCAGCTGCTTTGTCGGTCGCGTACTGGATTAGGATTTATTAAAGCTATATGATTGAATCCAATAACAGATAGATTCAAAGACATCCCCCAGCTTGGCATCTGCCTGTCATAAAGCCATCAAGGGACCACACTGGGTGGTCTATAGACCCCTAGAGAGTTGAACTCTTCAACCTTCTCTTTGCCTACGTGTTCGGGATTTTGAAATGTTCGCAATAACACCTTTACACTCATCTCTCTCACGACCAACTCGACTACCCCACACTCTGACCAGTAAAACTCTGCAGCCCTGTCGTTTAACCATGCACAGTGCTATTTCCCACGTTCAGAACAGACTCGCTCCCTCTTTTATAAAAAAAAAACAACTGAAAATACAAATGTGATGTCATCTCTCTTTTTCTCTGTCCCTCCTTCTCTCTTCCGGTGAATCTCTCCCTATTGTAAAACATCGTACTAGTTTAAGTAGCTGATATCAAAGCGCACAACCACTGAAAGTTCACATATTTTTCACGTGTGTTCCTCGCCCACTGCTCCGTAAAGATACAGTAGCTTCCACGGTCGCAAGTTTGCGGGTTCGATTCACGACACAGAAAGTGAGATTATTGAAGTGCACGGAACTCAAGTCGTACAATGCCAGTTCGTAAAACATGTCACGTATCACAGTATATGTTTTGTAGGATGTTTATCAACCCCTTATTATTCCTTTTTCCATCGGGGCAGGAGATGAAATGAAATGAAAGTCTCTGCGGCGGATATCTATTGCAGCCGGATGCCCTTCCTGACGCCAATCTCATGAGAGGAGTTAATGGGAGATGAAATGAATGAAGATGAATGAAACTGGGTAAGAAAGTGGAAGGAAGGGGCCGTGGCCTGTGAGAACTGTCGCTATATCACAGTTTATATTGAAAATCCACAGCCTGCTTCCAGTCTCCGACCGGGTCAGGAATGGAATGAATGAAATCCCCATCTAGCGGCGAGGATATGAACTGTGCCGGCTGCCGAAGCCTGTCGCAGTCCTCTGGGGCAATTATTAAATAAATGACAGATGAAATGAAATGATAGTGGAGAGTGTTGCTGAAATGAATTGTTGACAGGGAAAACCGGAGTACCCGGAGAAAAACCTGTCTGCCTCCGTTTTGTCCAGCACAGATCTCACATGGAGTGACCGGGATTTGAACCACGGACCCAGCGGTAAAAGGCCGGAGTGCTGCCGCCTAAGTCACGGAGGCTGCCACAGTTTATGTTAAAAGTCGAAATCAATAAAATCTCTGCCTCAGATCGTCGAATAGAATTGTGGTTTCTCTTGGCAGAGCAAATCGGGAAGTGATCTCCTAAGTGAGCCCAACCCAAAAGTTCCACACCGGGTAGCTGAAGTCATATGGGTTAGGCTATTATTTTATTGTTTTTTTATTTGTTGAAAACGGAGTTGTTGCTGTTATTATTTCATGTTAGTGGCTTGGACATCATGGTAATTTAACTCCGTGAATTTGGGTGTGTACATAATTAATCCATGTTATTTTTTCAGGTATAATAATAATAATATCGTATGGCCTCGGTTGCCGGGGGCAAGCTTTGTTATTTAGTGCACAGAGGGCAGCTTGCCTGTCGAATTTTGTTGTTCCCTGGAATTGCTATGAAATTCAAGAAGATTAGATATCTAAGCTCCTTGACACTATAGCGCTTTCTAGTAGTGAAAATAGGAACTCTTTTGCGTTGGCGGAAAATCCCGAGATAAAATTTGCCTTTCTTTTTAGGTAAATAAGTGTGATAAATAATTGTTATTCCCTGCCAAATCTACTTGAACACACTTGTGTTGACCGATTGAAAGTCAATTATGTTGATTGAGTATTTTCCTCTCATTGCTCCCATCTGTTTGTCCCAGCAATCATTCACGATATCCTCATAGCAGTTACCTCCAGTTTTTGTATGAGATATCCTGAATCTACCCAGCGGTCTCTTCCATACATTAAGATCGGTCTAACTACTCAGCGATATAGGGAGAGTTTCACCGTTACATTAATTTACTTCTTGCAGAACACAGTAGATTGTACTGAGGGGGGCAAAATTCCGGCACCCCGGCGTCTCTAAAAGCCAGTGTAGTTAAAAGGGACGTAAAACCAATAACATTATTATTATTATTATTATGTACTGAGGACTCACTGCAAGGCCTTTACCGCACTCATTTACTCTATATTTTTCCCTACAATACCATCCTGAGAGAATACACTGCCAACCTTATCCAATTTAATTCCGCCTACCTTGCATTCTACAGAGAGTACAGTTTGGATGAATCGGAGACCCTCGCTTGCCCGGTCACCCGCGGCGCGAGCCTGTCTCCCGCCACGCACTTTGCCGTTATGCGGTGCCTCCGCGGAACTGAGTCATTGAGCATAGGAATTTGTACCTACCTAGTTCACAGCTGGTGCTGAGAATGTTCGCCATTCACTGCTTCACATCGCTGGCACCTTTTTATGAAACTGGCATGTACTCTCTAAATTTCCTCAGCACCGATTGACTGTATTTCAGCTGTAATATAGTCTTTACGCTCATTTACAGTGTGAGGGTTTCTCGCATACACTCTATTTTTAAGCGTCCCCCTCAAATAAAAGTCACATGGTGATAAGTCTGGGCTTCGCGGGGGCCACACGATCCGACTTAAAATACTAGTACCGAAAATGCGACGCAATTCTGCCATGGATGCTTCGTCAGTGTGAGCAGTGGCAGAATCTTGTTGAAAATAAGTTGACAATCGCTCTCCGTGAGTCAGTTCGTCAAAAAATTGGTCAAGGATCACATTGAAGTGCAAATTTAAGTACAAATTCCTATACTCAATGACTCAATGCCGCGAGAAAGCCGCATAACGGCAAAGTGCCTGGCGGGAGACAGGCTCGCGCCGCGGGCGACCGGGCAAGCGAGGGTCTCCGATACAAACTGTACTCTGTATATTCTTGTGTTTCCTATCTATCGACATCTGTTTTGTTTTTGAAATTCTGATTGATAACTACTGGTTGGTTGGTTCCTTAGTTTAGGGGCTGCGACAACGCGGTCATGTACTCACGTGTACTTTGTGTGTGTGTGTAGAATCTGTCTAATAACCGGTGTTAATTGTGATGGCTGTATTAGTGTGTGTTATCCGTTTCAATTCAATAAGGACTTCAGACGATGATTTCAAGTAGTTCCCACTTTTGCTACCAAATGCTACCATCCACCACACCTAGATTGCAGACTTGGCTACTAGATATCATCGCAGTCAGCACCTGGTGGCGAACGTTGGCACTAATATAGCGTTATCAATTCTAACCTACAAATTTTGGCTTCACACAAGTTTAGTTAGTGGAAGGTTCTTTTTCATGCCGTAAATCTATGACATGGGCCCGTCGACTTTACTTCCCCTCCGAAGGAAGACAAACTGAGTGATTTTTAACGCTCTTAAAAATCAGACGACTTCGGCCGGGTTTGAACTGCGACCTTGGGCATAGAAGATCAGCAATGCTACCAACTGCGACACCGAAGCCGCTAAAATATTGACCGACTGAATGTTACAATATCAACATTGTCACGTATGAAAATGTGTAAAATAGAGAGCAAGGTTATTTAAGGGAATAAATGCCAATCTAAATATAATTCAAAAGAGGTCAAAAATAGTTTCTCTTTAAAGCGTGCGATATTAACAAAAGAAATAGATCACAATAAACTCAGTGGCACTGTCCAGTGGGTCACACCGTACGCTACACGTGTTGCAGCTAAAATTATACCTCCCATGTTTTCATTGCATTTGAGTATTTCCATTATCCCCGATATTACTTTTATACTGAAATATCTACAGTTTGTTTTAAATATGCTTGTAATACATATTATTATTATTTTTCAATCGATGTGAAATTGTATAGTCGATTTCAAACCCGATATAATGTTAGCCTTTAATTAATGGTAATCATCCTATTTTTCAAGTGATTGGCCGGATCGTTCCACCCTTTCAATTATCGGATGTAACGACCTGTTTGCGGGTGGATAATGAATTTGGTATTGCAGGCATACAATTGCTATTTAACAAGTGAACCGTGATCCAAATAAGTGACATTGATTTCGGTTTAATTCCTCTCAACATGGAAAGGAAATGAATTTTATTTATGTGACCATCGCCCATTTGAGTCGTCCAGTTGCAAAACTCGTTTAATCCACTTGTGAATAAGAATCATGTCGTAAAATTATTGAATAATTTTATTTTATTTTATTTTATTTATTTTATTTTACTTTATTTTTATTTTACTTTATTTTATTTAGTTTAGTTTTTATATTTTGTTTTGTAAATTTTGTTTCGTTTTATTTTGTTTTTTAATGTTTTGTTTAATTTTTTGTTTTGTTTTCTTTTATATTTTTACTTTTTTATTGAATTTTATTTTGTTTTGTTTTGTTTTGATTTTGTTTTGTTTATTTTGTTTTATTTTATTTTGTTTTGTTGTATTTTGATTTTCCAGAAAACAAAAACAAAACAAAAAACACGAATCAAAAACTAAAATTCAAAAACCAATGCAAAAGCATAAAATAAAAAACTAGAAAACCACAAAGCAAAAAGCAAAATAAAAAAAGCAAAAGCAGAAAGAGACTCAAAACCAAGAAAGAAAAGCAAAAAGTTAAATTCAAACGCAAAACCACAAAGCAAACACAAGACCAAAAACCAAAAACACAAAGCAAAAAGTAGAAAACAACAAATACAAATGATACGCGAGGCAAAGTCCAGAGAAACGTTTCGCATGAAAATGATTCTTATTCACAAGTGGATTAAACGAGTTTTGTAACTGGACGACTCATATGTAATCATAATTGTCAGTTAAACGTACACTTACATCAAGGATGCATTTACCTCTAATTTTAAATGAGGATCGCTTGTTCCAAGCAGAAGATGAGTTGTTATTTTATTTGAGGGGCTTGAACGTCGTGGTTATTTCAGCCCCCTCTCGTAGTTGGGTGTATGTTTGTGTAGATTTTTTCTGATAACCTGCGTCATTGTGGTGTCTGTATTACAGGTAAGGATTCAGATGGAGGCGGTCATGGCCTTAACTTACGAACCATACTGGCATTTGCATCGAGTAGAAAAGGTGGGTTCGAATCCTACCTCAGCAGACAACCTACAATATGAGTATGTTAATATGTTTCTTGTTTATGGTGTTCATTTTTCAGGCAGACGCTGGGTTTGTATGCACTCCTTTGTATTGTCCCCTTGAGGAAGCGTGCACGAGACTTTATTCGGGGGTGTGCAGTTCATCGTCGTGAAGTTGGATATTTTGTACTTTGCTTCCATAATTTCAAGGTGACATAAGGAGAATATAATTAGCAAAGATGACTCAACTTCAAACAAAACAAATATTTTAATATCCCGATAAAAATGACACAACAATGGCACAAAAATCCCTTATGACACCCATATTATCAACTCAACATCAAACAATCAAAAATAAGTTACTCTGAATCAACATTACAGCAGCAAATAAACCAAATCATGGACCTCGTCCTTACTCCTCTTATTGTTGCGTGTATTGTGTTTGGCGGTTTTTACTGGCAAGACTACTGTTAGAATGAGTACATGTTTCCATGAGATATGCTTCCATAGAACCAGATCGCAGGACGCATATCCATGAACATTTTTCACCACGCCTTGGAATCGGGATCCACGCTTAATGGCTAACACAAAATGACATGACAATCGACCACACTACCCTTTACTAAAAATACACATTACTTCCGCGAGAAGTATTCATATCAGTGCCAAAAGCACACAAATCAAGCTGCCTAAAAAGGTCTTACAGAAACAGGGTGAAAATTCAATCGTGGTCATCCGTAACTAACTCATGGATAAACCGATCGTTTCCCGAACACACCAAAGTTACAGGGGCGCATAAAAAATGCGATAAAATATTTACAATTATTACGAGACAGTAGGCAACAAATTACAAATCAGCATAATCATGAACTGCATTTCCGATGTGAAGAACTTGCATCAAAATTAATCTAATTCGCTTCCAATTATCCAGGCTTTTAACTGATCGTTATCACGGGAGCACGCACCTCGGCCCTAATGGCCCCTCTGTCCTTATCTGAGATCTGAGCCTTTGCAGTCTGGAATATCCAGCTCTCGTCATTGTGTCAACACCAGGCAGGTCTCACATTGTCTCTCAGCCACACGCTAGAGATCCGAAGAAAATTTTTAACAATCACACTCTGGAATAAAACACATATCAACTCGTAGATCTGTCCTCAAAACTGCACCATGCAATTTGGGATCTGTAGAATACTTAACAGTGACATCATCCTTATGAGTCCTGTCTTCGACGCCATGCAGCCGACAGGTAACTGACCTCGGCCAGACCCCGCGCAGGATAATAATAATAATAGACCCATGCCTTGGTACAACACACATCACCCTCAATTTGCTCCAGATCACAGATAAACCTCAAAAAAAATATAGTGCTCCAACACACAACAAGTTACTACGTGCTCAAATACAAAAGAATGATTACCACAGAAACTGAATGCTTCTCGCTAAGAAAATATGCAATATCGCATAAAATTTACAGCCTGTGTAACCCGAAGTTTCTCACACAAAATATCACATTTTCCCCCCTACACTATAATTGCGTTACCTAACCATAGCTTCACTTATCATCAGCGATACAGTCCGCTCATTTGCTGTATCTGTCATTAAAAAAAACACACTCATTGCACACGAGTACAATTTAATAGACTGTCCCGCACAAATCTTAATGAAATACAAAGGATAACCACGATGCTCTTCACAAATTAAAATAGTGGTCGGTCAACAAAAACACTCTAATCACACAAAAGAAAACAAAACAACTACACAATAAATACAAGGATTCCCCGATTACCAAAACTAGGCTACATAATGAAATAAATCATTCTGTACTCATCCTTTTCAGCCACCTCCATCGTTGACGTTTCCTGGGCATGACCCCAACCATGTGCACTTAGCACCCAATCATTCCCGTGTCCGATTTTAGTAGCACCATTCTTCCTTCAGCTGCTGATACCACGGTCTCCATTACTGGCTGGCTGCTTCAAAATAGAATGTCAGTTCGTTTTAAAATAGTGCCTCACACAATATCCCTAATAGATTGCTAGCGTGGATTGCTGTATCCATCCACAAGTCCTGATAGCAATATTTAGCGATGACTGTCCCTCTCTTATAGCAAAGAGCTATCTAGAATGTTTCACACGCAGAACACATTAATTTATACACTTGAGATGCGGTAGAATTTCATCTCCTAAGAGCAATGATTTTATCAAATTTTAAGTTCCTCTCTTTTACTGGCGCGAAACTTGCTAAGTCCAGCGACTTGCATATTAACAGACATTGTCACTTCCCAAAATAGTAATGTAGAACGAGCGTAGTCAGCCTTCACAATCTGTCAACGAATGAAATAATAAAGTTTTTTTCAGTGAACACTCCACTCAGTATTTATACATTTTAGTCCGAAAAGTGGGGGCGGGACTGAATAAAATATCTAATTATTCAACCAGTAGTCCTACATACACACAACACATATCAAGGAGCTTGTCTTGATGTGAATCGAATACCTATTGGCATGCGGGTTTTATTTTGATCGAGCAATTAATCGTAATCAATTTTCCTCCTTAATTTCTTCTGATGCCGTATCTTCGAAATAGCGCGAAAGGCCCCGCGTCCTCATTTCTTATTGGTTGGGGTGCTGTTTCTGAACTCGCGGTAAAATGCGGACCCCGCCCACGTAGGCGTCTACGCACAGTCGTTTCCCTTGTCTCACAAAGAACAGACGCTTAGGGGTGACATTTTGTCCAACGGGCCAACTAGGTTCTTGAACTCCAGCTAACGGGTTGTGTCCCTTTCTTCAGTCCGGGTTGCATTCCAGACTCTCCCCAGCCCATTGTTTGAACAGGATGTCAGGCGCCCTTCTTCTTGCCAGGTAGCTTCTAAAATTTTCAACATACTAGCAAGCCTCCATCAAATCTCATCTTTCGTCCTCACACAGACCAGAAATATGAAACATTAATATGCGGCAATCATATTAAGGGTTCAGTATATAATGTTCTATTATTTATGTTTCATTATTTATATTATTAATGATGTATGAAACGTATTTATTAATATTGCTTATGATGTGATAGGCTACGCTATAGGCTATAATATGATCTTGTACTGTGGTTTCTATTTATTATGAATTGCAGCCAATGGCCATAGCAAGGCATCTTAATTGAACGCCCAAATGCATCCAGCAAGTTCAATGTCAAGTAATTTCAACTTTGGCTACCAGACGCTACTGTCACTGATACCTAGCGGCGAACGTTGGAACTTCTAATACAGCACTTCTAACCTGGCAAATATAACCAAGAAATTTGGCTACACACTACCATTTGTAGTGGTTGGTTCTTTTACAAGCCATGAACCTATGGCATGGGCCCGCCGGCTTTACTTCCCACCAGAAGGAAGGCATACTGAAGGATTTGAACGCTCTTAAAAACCCGACGACTTCGGCCGAGTTTGAACCCGCGATCTTGGGCATAGCTGTTCAGCGTGCTACTAACTACGCCACCGAGGTCCTCTATTTATATTTGTTACTATGCTTGTAAGCCATCCTATTCCATGTAGGGCGCTACTGTAAAGGAGCTCTTAAGTTCTACTAAAACCGGATTTCACAAGCCCGCTCGCTTTTAATCGCACGGGCCGGAACGCACAAAACCTCCCATTAATATTACTCTTCATAAATTCGTCATCACACTGTATGTTTACAGTGGCCGTAGTTTTCGATAATCACGAATGAGAGCTTTAAAATGAGACCAAGTTTCCAGCTGTACGTTTATCCTGGGCTGAGAAAACGTTACGTCAGAAAACGTATAAGAACTTCCTACAGGGTAGCTGAAAAAAATTGAAACCTGAGATTTGCACTACCAATACGTGTGCCTATCACATATAAAAATTTCATTACCCTCAGCCAAGCAGTTTTCCGTGTATATAGTTTTAAGTGAGCGGTTCCTAGAAAAGACGTTAAAAACACGGTCAATTTTCAATACAACCACAAATAAACAAATAATTAATAAACTTGAATATTATTGGCTTATATCGACTAACGAAGAATTAAACAAGGAAAATATTGGTATAACTCGCATTTCAATAGGTCTGTTGGTTTGGTTGTAATTAAGGCCTAAACTCGAGTATCCATAGTAAAAAAAATCCTATAGTAAGTGTAACCGTGAAAATAAAATCAGTGAAATCAATCAATCAATCAATCAATCAATCACCCTTTCTGTAGTTTTCCACTTCTATTTCTTACCCATTTGTCACCTGAATTGCAAACACATACCACTACTACTACCCCCACGACTAAGTTAATTTCTTTTAAATAGAAACGACATAACTGTTTTATTAATGTAGGAAGACAAACATTTATAATTCACTACAATTGCATTATTGTATTAATATTTAACATATTATAATCATTTTAACCGTAATTAATTGTTATGAAGTGATTGAATATTTCTTTGAATTATTATTAGCGGCACTAGATAAAATAATTGGAACGTGATAGATTGGACTGCATACGCGTAAATTTAATTGCCTTTTGTTACCATATGTATTGTAGTTATACAGTAATTGGCACCTGCCGACAAGCGTAAGCTTGACAGGACCAAGAAATGTAAAATTTGGCTTAAATAAACAAACTATTAACTGTAAACTACCATCCCCACCACCACCGCCACCATCACCATTACAGACATCACGATAACACAGACCATCAGGTACATTCTACGTTCATACACTAACACACTCAAGTACACGGGAATGATTGACTACGATGTCCAAGCCCCTCAAATGAAACCACAGCAACAACTAAATTCTCGTGTGTAGGTTTATCCTTAAACTTTTGACAGACTCTATAGATGTCAGTAGTAATGATGGCAGTAGTATTTATAGGCTATGGGTAAAAAGCTAAAGAATGTAAGAGACTTCTGTACTTAAGAAGCAAAATAACCAGTGGACGATGCCAAGAGGATATGAAATTTAGGTTTGCTTCGGCAAGGAAAGCATTCTACAGAGTAGAAATTTATTGACATCAAATATAGATTTAGTAATTAGGAAGTAATTTTTGGAGGCCATTTTCTGGAACATGGCGCTCTACAGAAGTGAAACTTTGGACTGTGGGCGTTATAGAGGAGAATTAGCAGAAGTGCCCATTCTTCGAACGGCCGTCAGTATTAATAACCAGACGTAATCAATTGAGCTACTGTTGCAATGGTTAGGGGCTTGGAACCTGTTGGTCGACAAAGATAAATGATTAGTTGAAATATGCTCTGAAACTAATTTACCTAACGTGTACTTCCTGACGTGAAAATAAAATTGAAAACCTCGTAGACGAAATGCAATTCACGTCACATAAAAACTGACCCTCACTGTTCTGTCAGGTGCGCATCCAGAGGAAGACCCCTTTAATAAATTATAAAGGCTTGTGGTGCATGCAAATTCAGGTTTTTTAGCCTCCAATGGCCCAAATTCCTAAAAGCAAAAAATAAAATAAAAAATAAACTATGTCAATTCAGGAATTTTTGAAAATAATGTTGCTGTTTGAAGATATAATAGACCTTCTGTACGTCACATCGCACGTTTAAGTCTTGTGAAAAAATCGAGGGTACCTCTTGACCCCCTTAAAAGCGCATTGATGAATTTTACAGTTTTTGTTGGTTCCGTGATAACCTTATAGCCATTTGCAAACTTTCACAGAAATTTAATAAATGGAGTGGCATTACTTCTTGCAGAAATAGATGGGAAAATTGGATGTACCTTTTTGAGACAATGTTGTCATGGTCACTGGCTTGCATTCCTACATTAGTTTATTAAATGAAATTAGTTTTCTGGGATTATCTCAGAAACTCTTGGTTTTAGAGCATTAAAATGTAGTTTTCGGGGACCCTTTACGACTGTTTAGGGGCCCCGAGGTTTTTTTCTGACACCAAGGGGCTGAAAATGAGCTTTGTCTCGTCGTTGTAGGCCGTAGTATCATCATCATCATCCTCTTGCACAGTTTCCAGCCGTTGGCCGGGTCTGTTTGGAACACAGGCCACTCCAACGTCTTCTGTCTTCCCACCATCTCTCAGCTTCCACCCCTGTCCAGTCTTCTCCTCTCTTCTTCACGCTTTTTTCCATCCCTTTCAGCCACCTGTCTCTCGGTCTTCCTCTCGGTCTTCCTCTCGGTCTCTTTCCTTCCCACTTCGTCTCGTGTATCCTCCTGGGTATCCTCTTATCCTCCATTCGTTCTACATGTCCATGCCATCTAAGTCTAGATTTCTCTATACCATCCTGTAATGGTTCCTCCTTTATTAATTCTCTGGTCCTCTCATTTCTTATTATATCCATCTTTGTAGCTCCAATACTGCTTCTCAAGAACCTCATCTCACTGGCCTGTATTTTGCTCTTCTCCCTTCCTTTCATAGCCCAGGTCTCCGAGGCATACGTCAGGATAGGGGCATAGTACGTCCGATATATGATCTTTTTTCTGTTCTGAGGGGCATCCTTGCTCCGAAACATGCTTCTCACACTCCTCCGGAATGCTTCTGCCTGTCTTCCCCACTCATTTTAGGTAGATTTCATTAGAAAGCTAACTATTTCAATGGGTCCCATGTTTCGACTTCCGGAAAATTTCGACATATCTTCGCGTTTCACATCCCCTAGACCCCCAAACCACCGTCAGTTCAAAAGTTTATATATAATTTATGTATATATATATATATCAGTTTCTTGTGGACACGATAACTACCTCAATTTTGTACCAATCACTTTGAAATTTTTACATAATTTGTATCCGTATAAATTCTCGGTCGAGTTCGTCAATGGGCACAATCGATCGACGGGGGTGAAAATGTTTTTTTTTTTCGAAAAAGTGAAATATCGCTATAACTCTCTTAATATTTGAAATATCGAATCCATTCAAAGTTCATACTATGTGTCGGATAAGGCCCAAATTTTTATGTTTGAAAAGTTTTTTGATAGCACCAACCATTGGCCAAAGGGGTGAGAAAAAGTGGGTTTTTCGTGAAACATTAATCATATCTCTCTTAATAGGCACAATATCAAAACCGTACAAAATGGACAATATTCCCCTAATAATTACCTAAAACTTTTATCTGAAATAATTTTTGATATGACCCACCATTACGCCAAGGGATGAGAAAAATCACTTCGGAATTACGAGAAAATGCCAAGAGCTATCAGAGGTTGCCATGACAACACTACTAAATTGTAGAGGGATGAGACTCAGACGTTGCCATGACAACGCACTTGCACGAGATCGCTTTCAGTTTTCCATCTGACTAAGTGTGAAGCGACTTCGGTGACGTAACTGGTAGCATGCTGAACTTCTATGCCCAAGGTCGCGGGTTCAAGCCGACCGAAATCGTCGGATTTTCTATGAGCGCTAAAAATCCCTCAGCATGCTTTCTATTGGAGGGGATGTTCCAACGTTCGGTGCGAGTTGCTGGTTGCGGTGGCATCTAATAGCCAAGTTCACAGCTAGGTATCGTTGACGATAGTATTTGGTAGCAACATTAGGAACTACTGCTTCAAATTTACCGTCTGCAGTCCTTACCTGAATTACAGACTAATACAGCCATCACAATTCACACCGTTTATCAGACAGATCCTATACTCACCCAAAGTACACGGGGTTACATGACCGCGTTGTCGCAGCCCCGAAACTGAGGAACCAACCAAAATCTCTGCGGGAGATAAAATTTTGCGTGAAGAAGTAACAGACCGTTAGATAATTACACATCATTGTCGAAACCTTGCATCAGGACAGTGTGACCACAAGTATAACAAGATGTTCAGCAAAGAACATATAGCCTACTTTCTCCTAAATGTATGGGTATATTTATAACTCTTTGTCATCATCCCTAAAACAATCACCTCTACCACTATGTATTGTTTGTTTTCTTTTATATTGATAATTAGCCAGTAAGTGTCAAAATTAATATTATATATGTATATTGTGACCTTTATGCATATCTGATAGCATAAAGCCCACATATTATTCCAACAAAATTTAATTCATGTCTCAAAGCCGATGTGAGAATGGAAGTTGCTTGTGAAACTAGAAGGACAAAAGGACGGTGCGTACGTGACTTGAAGAAGCTTTCTCCCAGCGCGAACAAAGGTGACAGGAAAGAGAAAATCCACATCTGGACACCAAATGTGCCAGGCAACGCGCGAAGGTCGTTCAACTGCGCGGGCAAAATGCAGAAAACTCAACGATTACCTACCAAATAAACCCCGCCCATTTGAAAGGAATTAGAGCAGTAATTAGGATACAGAGACAGGAGTTATACCATCGTATAGGGGAGGATCCCAGCCTCTCAGAAGTACCATCAAAATTTAAATCGGATTATTCTGTGAATTTTGCCAGAATTAAAATGAAATCAGGGGGTGGATTTGAAACGACCAATGGCAGTGAGTGACGCTTGACGCGATCAGATCCCGCCGAAATTGAGGGACAATGAAGCAAATTACGGAGCTCATTAACTAACGATCCTACGATCGAATTTTGAATATGAAGGAGTCATTGAGACATTGGGAATGAGGACGTTTTAAGGAGCTAGTTCACATATTCATGTGGGTATTATTTTGGAAATAAATTCTGAGAACCCCCTACTCCACGTCCCTTTTAGAGAAATCGTATAAATAATGGATTGAAACACAGCGAAGTTAGTCTACTCTGGGGCCACATCAGCGGCGGTAGCCCGTGCCGCAAGCCTTCGGATAATACGGTGATTTTTACAAGTTCCATAAGTATACTTTTGGGGGCATCGTCAAAAGCGAAAGCCCGTGCCTTGAGCGTTCAGAAATTAACATTTTACAAGTTTTATAAGTCTTAATATACGCTGTGAACGCGAGAGCCTGCGTTGAGGCATAAGCATAATTAACATTGTTACAAGTTATAAGTAGGAGCTAGCATACCTCCAAAATTGAACATCGCTAAGTATTCGCGAGTGCAAAGTAGAACAGTGCATATCATAACAGTATGACGCAGTTGTAATGATAGGTATAGCCGCACGCGCTATTAAAAACTAGACCAGTATCCTAGGAAGCTACGAACTGTCAGCCGAACTAAATTAGTAATGATTGCTATATGAGATAGGAGCTTCATGTACGAGAACCGTGCATTGTGTTAATGGTAATAATTCACAGTGGACCTTTGTTTTGGGTGAAATTTTGAGAAAAGCCGTGTGTAAATTCTCCTCCCATCAAGATGAATCAACTATTGAAGAAGACTGATATCATGGACCAGAACCGCATCAGGAAATATGAGAGATAAGTAAATAATTGTATGGGGCATGAGGGTCATAATGTTTCCCATCATTGGGGTCGGATAAGTCTATCTCGATCATAAGCAGTTATGATAAAAATAGATATTTTAGGCATACCGGCCATGTTTGTGTAGATTTGTGTGTTTTTCAGTAATGAGAAATTTGTGTGTTTTATAATGTAATAAGTATATGAGCATCAAAGTGTTATTTTAAATATGGTTTGTTTTTGGGATGTAATTTATCTTTGTGAATGCACAGTCAAGGGAATATTTGTTTGATAGTGCTTAGGCACAATATAATTGTAAAAGTTAAATGGGGAAGACCACTCGATAATGTGACAAGATCGGTAAGTGACAATGAAATTATGAGAGTAATGATATGGTAAGTGATTATCACGCGGAGACACCAAGTGGTAAGACAAGAATGGCTGGAAGGTAGTATGAGATATATTCAGATGAGGCTAAGAGTCGATCTTGGGTCGAGCAGAAATAAGGCGGATGTGGTATTCCCGCGTTCTTCGATGATATAATGGTGAGTGAAAATAATAGCGGAGGTGGTATTCCCGCATTCTTCGACGATATATAAATGGTAAGTAAAATGATTGAGTTCATTAGCTGATGAGAGCCCACTTTAGCTCCGTCGGAAAGAGGTTGCATTTTGCTCGAGCCCAGGGCAGGTAAAAGGGAGTCTTAAGGAGCAGGTAGAAATGGTAAGCCGTCTGAATTCTAAAAGCAGCTAGGAAGGTTGTGCCGGCCGGCTGGCTAGCATTGGTGAAAGCACGTCTGTCACAAGGTCGAGTTTGGCATTGTATTATGAAGGGAGAGAGTCCTACTCCCAGGGTTTCTTTGATATGCCGCTTCAGGAAGCGATGTGTTTATTGGTCATTATTATTTTTGGAGTGCATTCATTATGTTGTTGTTTATTAATAATCACGGCGCACCGGCAGCCGAAGTATTTATTTGATGCTTTATGTATGTTGACTGGTTTATTCTACCATAATTAACGGAGTTATAGCTCCGAGTGAAGTAATTGTTTTAAAATTATTGAAAACACACATGCCCGTAACCTAGAATAAACCTATTGCCTTCATTATCTGACTCTTGTGAGGAAAGATGATGATTGTACGAGTAGACGTGTCCGATTTCCCAAAGAACAAGTTTTGCAAGTTATAAAAATGAGTGCGCAATATTATTGTGATAGAATGGCTGGTTTATTTAAGCCATAGTTATTTGAATTAAGTCTGTTGACAATAACCCTTGGACTTGAAGCAGTGGACTGCAGTAAAATTAGACTATTTTCTATTCCTGGTTTCAGCCAGTGTGAAACATTATTTTGCATTTTTTTGATATTGTTGTTTTCCAGTAATTTTAGGGAGTTGTTTTTATTTTATTTGTCTGTGGTTGGGAGAAAAGGGAGATGATGTTTTTGTGAAGTAAATTATTTTATATTAGGAGTTCTCTGGCCTACTGATTTTAAGATAAGCCTCCTGTGATCCTGTGACAATATTCCTAGGATGTTGAGTATAAAAATAGAGCCACCCCGAACAGAGCACTACCCGAGTGAGAGTCTGCATCCTAGAAGAACGCGCAAGGGTATATATGGATTGGTGATAATGATGCAGTTATTCATGTCCATATTATTTTTTCTTTTATTAATTAGTGGATCAAAGTGATGGAAAGTGTCAGAGAGTAGCTAGCCGGAGCCTACTGAAGTCTATATGCCGCCTTGAGGTCATGTAAACAGATGTAGAGCAGAACCCCTATATATATTTTATGGCGAGTCCCAAGTGGGGCATTCGACAGTACAACCGAGTCCTTGGATGGTTGCTGCGATGTCTTACGAGGACCCCCATGGATATTTTATGGCGCCGAACGGTGTGGCCAAATTAACAAGTAATTCAGGGGAAAGTAAAGCCAGGAGTTTGTTTAAAATAAATAATCGAAAATGCTGAGTTTATTTTGCATAAGTTAGGTAGAAGCAGCGTTTTCGTGGCGCCCTTATATTTGAATAATTAGTAGCAAACTCCAAATGTATGTTGTAGGACGGCATGAACCGTAAAAGTGATGTCAGTACTTTATTGACAGAACTGGGAAGTTAAAATTAATGCAGAAGGGTAAACTGAAAGTTTATTCACAAAAGCAAACATCAGATAGGCAGCTCTTCAAGCATAATAAAGTCATTAAGGGGATTAACGTAAATTGGGAATAAGCGACTCATTTTATGATTGCAGAAGATGGGAACATGAGGCTCCATGCCCCAGTCTTCTCAAATAAGTATTATATTGTGTGATATGGCGTCCGTGGAGGATATTCGACTTATTATTGAAAATTCAGTGGCTAGAACGATGGAACAGTTCGAACACTTTAAGAGGGAATGCAGGGAACAAAGTGAGTTAAACAATGCACGTATTGCGGAACAAATTGCAGAACAAAGTGAGTTAAACAATGCACGTATAGCGGAACAGTTAGCGGAGCAGATAGCGGAACACAGTAAGACAAATATTGCACTACTCGCGGAACAAAATACAGTTACTAACACACAGTTAATGGAACAAATTGTAGAACAGGGTAGGCTGAATAAGGAAGCGTTAAAAGAGGAACTGACAGATAAATTAGCAGAGCAAATAGCTAAAATCACGCTCGAGACTACCACACAGTTAGGTCAGATGGAGACGAACTTAAGGCAATCAATAGCGTTCAGTGAAGAAAAGACGGCAGCGAAACTCATACAGTTAGAAGAAATATGTAACGCTAACACAGAAGGGATAAAGACAGAACAATTAGCAATTCAAGCTACCATAAAAGGAGTAGATAACGAGGTTAAGACTGCGGCAAAACAATTGCACAGCCTGGAAGGAGAGATGATAGAGATTAGAACGGAAATAGACAAGGCAGCTTTGACTTCAGCAGAACGATGGAACTTTCAGGAAAACGAGAATGATGCACTTAAAGAGAGGATCCGGGAAAGCAATGAAATGATAGGAGGCAGGCTCGATCAGCTGGAAAGCGAGAAGAAAGAGGGAAAGAGAAAAGAGGAAAATAGATATGAGGCCATAAGACTGGAAATAAATAAGACATGCCAACAAATTGGGATTGACGGGAAAGAGGATAGAAAGAAACTTATAGAACAGATGGAAGAAAACCAAAGGAGAATAAAAGAGGTCAAACTGAAGTTACTGGGAAAAATGGAGATACAAGAGCGGAAGATCATTAAGACCGAGATACAGTCTCTGCAACAACAGGAAATGCTTCTGGAACTGAAAGCTCACAGCAGCGGTAAAGAAACGAGCAGTGTGGCTAATCACTTTAACACAAGCCAGACCCAGGTAGAGAGAATGAATGAACTTAGTCCGGGCCGTGCGACCGCAGGTAGCGAAAATAATGAAGGGTTTCAAACATTTAGGGGAATGGCCTCAACACCTCAACAGCCGACTGGCGATAATAATAACAATAACCCAACTACACAGTATGTTCAAATAATTAGGATGCAGGAGGATCGCCCACGAAAATTTAACAATGACGGTTCACAAACACCGAAAGCTTTTCTAAAAGATCTGGAACACTACATTACAGACAATAATATTCCTGAGAATAAGAAACTCAGAATAACGGAGAAACTACTGGCGGATAGCGTCCTGACGTGGTTTAGAAGCTTTCGCTACACCTTTGAGGACATGGATTCCTTCAAGCAGGCATTTTTACGTCGTTACTGGAGCATGTCTATACAACATAATTTAAGGATGGAATTATATAGTAGGAAGTACCACACGTCGCAACCAACACGTTACTCAGAATATTTTTCGGCTCAGCTACTTAGACTGAAAGACATGGATATTTTACCACCGGAGTCAAAACTGGTAATGACAATTGGAAAGCAGTTTCCACTGCCAGTACAACAGTTTTTAATGGCGGCAAACGTCTCGAGCGCACTGCAAGCAGAGGAGGTGTTACGTCAGTTGGACGAGACGTCACTAAATAATCAAAATAGACACGTCAGAGCGAGTGACAGCGCAGCGCTAGTACACCAAGCCGAGCTAGTTAAAACTAGAGAGCAAAGCACCAACACGAATGTTAGCCATAGAAGCGGGAATAATAACGGAAGGCCAGACTCGCCGAAAGAGGAGCAGAGGAGATATGAGCCAAGGAAGGAGAGGAACTGGCAGCCACAGCAGTACAGGAGAGATGAATGGAGAGGGCGTGGTCGCGAAGGTCCATATCATCATCGCAGATATGATAGGAGAGATAATAGAACATGGAACCGAAGACGAGAAGAGAACCAAGGATATCCGGAAGACAGCCGACGGGAATTACAAAGCAGGCATGAGGCATCACAACGATACCTAGATGAGTTGCATCGCAACCAAGAGACGGAAAAAGATCGCTGGCGAAGAACAATGGAGAATCGCGAGAACCCAGATATGGAAATCACTGGAGCAGAGAGTGAATTAATGCAGCAGCACCGCGAAAGCCAGAATGAGAAAAGGAACACGGGGGCTATAAAAAAAAAACCTATTAGAGGGTGAACGAGATAGGCTAAATTTCACGCCCGATAAGACACAATGGTTGATAGCGAACATCGAGGAATGGGTCGCGACTCCTGAGGATTTTACACGTGAAATTATTCAACCGGAGCAACACTGTTTGAGGAGATTACCAGTCATCATTACGAGGATAGAAGGACTAAGAGTAAAAGGATTAGTGGATACAGGGGCACAGCTATGTCTCGTATCAGAGGCATTAATTAAAGCTCTAAGCGAGAAACAGAGAATACCTACGATTCCAGTGCCACAGGTCAAAATTCGAGGAGTCATTCCCGAAAAATCAGCTGTATGCAAATTTCAGGTACAATTGGATTTAGAAATATTAGGACACACTTTCTCACATGTATTCATGGTGATGAACAAGATGAATGTAAATTTGATTCTGGGGGCGGATTTCCTATTTGAGCACCAAGCAGTAATTGACCTGCGCAACAATGCCATTAAATTTAGAAATGTGGAAGGATTATCAGCAGTAGGACTGAACATGAATAACCACGGCTTGGATAGAGAAGCTGACATTTGGAAGCTGGAAGTCATTCCTGAGGAAGAAGAAGAAGAAAGTCAAGCAGATGAAGAGGACTCGAACACAGGACTCCTGGAGGGAAAGAAAGAATTGGAAGATGAAATGTGGTCCATGGCAGTAGAAGAAGATGGCAACAAAGACAGTTTTGAGGCACTTTTGAAAGAAAAATTAAGAGAGGCGAAGCTGAATGATGATGAAAGAAATTGCTTGGCACAAATGCTGTGTAACCACTCAGCAGCATTTAATACACTACCGAGAAAAATTTTAAATTTCAAGTACGCTATGCAAGTAGATAACTGGACACCATTTAAGAGCCGACTCTACCCAATTCCAGAAAAGCAGCGTGCAGCAGTTAGGAAAATTATAGGTGAGATGCTTAATGGGGGCATAATTAAGAAAGCTCCAACCCCATATTTGAACGCCATATTAGCGGTGGCGAAGCCAAATGGTTCAGTGAGGTTGTGTCTCGATGCTCGCACCCTCAATTCCAGATTAATAGATGAAACCGACCGGGCACCACTAATTAAAGATGTACTCAAGAAGTTCCATAAGAAGAAAATATATTCGTCTGTCGACCTTGCGAATAGCTATTGGCACATCGAGTTAGAAGAGAAATCACAGCTGTTAACTGGATTTCTATTCGACAATCAGAGTTTCACCTGGTGTCGCTTACCATTTGGAGTTAAGACAGCCGGATCTGCAATAATCCGAGCATTAGATCGAAATTTAACAGAAGAAGTGAAAGACATGACTGTCAGATACGTCGACGATATTTTATTAGCGTCAGAGAGCAATGAGGAACACATGCAAAATTTAAGCAAATTGTTAGAGAACCTAGAAAGGGCAAATTTCAAGATCAATCTAAAAAAATCACACTTTTTTCAGCACGAAATTTTATATTTAGGACATATTGTTGATGGAGAAGGGATCAGGCCCAATCCAGTAAAAATCGAAGCCATTAAAAATTTTCCTCGACCGACCAGAGTCAAGCACATAAGGATGTTCTTGGGAGCCACCAACTTCTTTCGTGAAAACTGTCCAGGATACACCGAAGTAGTAGCACCATTACAAGAGATGCTAAAAAAGAACAACCGTTGGTTTTGGAACGAAGAGTGTGAGAGGTCATTCATAGCTACGAAGGAATTATTGTCAAATAACATAAAACTGAGCTACCCAGATTTTTCGAAGGGGTTTATAATTCAAGCAGATGCATCTTTAGTGGGCATTGGAGCAATGCTTTTTCCAAGAAGACGCAGAGAGAACAGCAAACCGCTCATACCTAGCATTCATCAGTAGGAAATTAAGAAAACATGAGAAAAATTATACCATCTCAGAGCTGGAGCTTTTGGCGATCATATACGCGCTGCAACAATGGCGTCGTATTATATATGGTTTTTCCATAACAATCCGCACTGATCACAAGGCGCTGACCTTCTTATTTAAGACTACCATGGTGAGTGAACGTATCAACAGATGGGCCATTTATATGCAGCAGTTTAATATACAAATTGAGCACATATCAGGAAAATTGAATGTAATCCCGGATATTTTGAGCCGAAATCCAGAAGAAGAGGCACAACAGGAGGAAATGTTAGTGCAGCACATTGAGCTGACAAATGAAGATCGAGATTTCTTACAAGAACTGAGGAGATTACCGCAGGAACAAGAAAAGGAGCCATGGATGATGCAGATGATTAAATTTCTCAAGAGAGAGATAACACCTGATACCCCAGCATATCGAGAAATTGAAGCTCAAGCGAGAAGTTATTCATACTTCAATAATATGCTCCATAAATTCATAGATGAGGATCATGTCAAGTTACGGATATTGTTACCAGCTTCGTTACAGAGGAAATTAGTGTGGCATACTCATTACACACTTGGTCACATAGGGTTAGACAAGACGCAAGCAACAATAGGTGAAGCTTTCACCTGGCCACGCATGAGGATTACTATACGCGATGTCCTGAAGACATGTGATATTTGCCAGCGCGCAAAACCCAATAACTTCCTCATGAGACAATACCCAAAGCCAATATTGCCACAGAAACCGTTAGAGCTCATTGCTACGGACTGTCTTGGTCCATTGCCAAAAGGACGTAGAGGAGTGCGACATGTCCTTGTATGTGTGGACGTCTTTTCAAAATTTGTTGTTCTATGTGCTATCCAGAAAACAACTTCGAAACAGGTCCTGAGCCGCATCAAGAATCGAGTTATACCTATAATGGGAAAGCCTGAGTTTATTCTTTCTGATCACGGAAGTTATTACACATCAGCAGAATTTAAGCGCGGATTGACTGAGCTAGACATCAAGCATGTACTATCTAGCATACGCCATCCACAAGGAAATCCGAGCGAGAGAGTCATACGTGAGGTCTCCAAGCACATCCGGATGTTCATTCCTAAAGAACACCACCGTTGGGCCGATACATTGAAAAATATTGAGATTTGCATCAATATGACACTTCATGAGTCAACTGGACAAGTGCCGTACACGTTACACTTGAACCAGCAACCACCGAGATCTTGGACAACAGTACTAGATTGCCCAAGAGATCCGCAACCAGCACCACAGCTGAGAGTCGAACGGACGGTCACCTACATGAGAGGACAAGCTGACAGGAGGCTGAGAAGACTGAAAGGGAAACGATTTCACTGGGAATTGAACGTCAATGAACTAGTTTTGTTGAAGAGGCCACCTATCTCTGATCCAGCAAACAAAGTATTTCATAAATGGTGTTTCCCATACGTAGGACCGTATCGGATCATAAGAAATTTGGGGAATAATGCATATAAGATACAGGACGTAAACGGTGGAAACACATCAGTTGTAAATTGCTCAAACCTAAAATTATATTACAAAAGGGAACCGTTTGATCAACCACGGAACACCGCGGGTGTCAACATTGTGGAAATTGAATAAGGATGAGCCAAATGCACGTGGAACGAGGAAGTAGTCGATCATAAACAGACCCGGTGTTTACAGTGAAAGACCGTGAGGCAAGTAGACTGGGCGAGACAGGCGTACAATAGCTAGCTACCTGCACCAGACAGCGGAGACACTATTCTTAGCAAGAATGTGGAGAGGGAGACTAGGATTGTACCAAGGGAATCCCTGCACACGACAGCAGTGGCGAACCAAATAAACAATAAGGGGTGACGACGGAACCTTGCAGCATCCGTGAGGCGGATCGAGATTGAAAAAAAAAATCATACGTTCCATATCGATTTTTTTTTCTTGGCAGAGGGGTAATGTGACCTTTATGCATATCTGATAGCATAAAGTCCACATATTATTCCAACAAAATTTAATTCATTTCTCAAAGCCGATGTGAGAATGGAAGTTGCTTGTGAAACTAGAAGGACAAAAGGACGGTGCGTACGTGACTTGAAGAAGCTTTCTCCCAGCGCGAACAAAGGTGACAGGAAAGAGAAAATCCACATCTGGACACCAAATGTGCCAGGCAACGCGCGAAGGTCGTTCAACTGCGCGGGCAAAATGCAGAAAACTCAACGATTACCTACCAAATAAACCCCGCCCATTTGAAAGGAATTAGAGCAGTAATTAGGATACAGAGACAGGAGTTATACCATCGTATAGGGGGGGATCCCAGCCTCTCAGAAGTACCATCAAAATTTAAATCGGATTATTCTGTGAATTTTGCCAGAATTAGAATGAAATCAGGGGGTGGATTTGAAACGACCAATGGCAGTGAGTGACGCTTGACGCGATCAGATCCCGCCGAAATTGAGGGACAATGAAGCAAATTACGGAGCTCATTAACTAACGATCCTACGATCGAATTTTGAATATGAAGGAGTCATTGAGACATTGGGAATGAGGACGTTTTAAGGAGCTAGTTCACATATTCATGTGGGTATTATTTTGGAAATAAATTCTGAGAACCCCCTACTCCACGTCCCTTTTAGAGAAATCGTATAAATAATGGATTGAAACACGGCGAAGTTAGTCTACTCTGGGGCCACATCAGCGGCGGTAGCCCGTGCCGCAAGCCTTCGGATAATACGGTGATTTTTACAAGTTCCATAAGTATACTTTTGGGGGCATCGTCAAAAGCGAAAGCCCGTGCCTTGAGCGTTCAGAAATTAACATTTTACAAGTTTTATAAGTCTTAATATACGCTGTGAACGCGAGAGCCTGCGTTGAGGCATAAGCATAATTAACATTGTTACAAGTTATAAGTAGGAGCTAGCATACCTCCAAAATTGAACATCGCTAAGTATTCGCGAGTGCAAAGTAGAACAGTGCATATCATAACAGTATGACGCAGTTGTAATGATAGGTATAGCCGCACGCGCTATTAAAAACTAGACCAGTATCCTAGGAAGCTACGAACTGTCAGCCGAACTAAATTAGTAATGATTGCTATATGAGATAGGAGCTTCATGTACGAGAACCGTGCATTGTGTTAATGGTAATAATTCACAGTGGACCTTTGTTTTGGGTGAAATTTTGAGAAAAGCCGTGTGTAAATTCTCCTCCCATCAAGATGAATCAACTATTGAAGAAGACTGATATCATGGACCAGAACCGCATCAGGAAATATGAGAGATAAGTAAATAATTGTATGGGGCATGAGGGTCATAATGTTTCCCATCATTGGGGTCGGATAAGTCTATCTCGATCATAAGCAGTTATGATAAAAATAGATATTTTAGGCATACCGGCCATGTTTGTGTAGATTTGTGTGTTTTTCAGTAATGAGAAATTTGTGTGTTTTATAATGTAATAAGTATATGAGCATCAAAGTGTTATTTTAAATATGGTTTGTTTTTGGGATGTAATTTATCTTTGTGAATGCACAGTCAAGGGAATATTTGTTTGATAGTGCTTAGGCACAATATAATTGTAAAAGTTAAATGGGGAAGACCACTCGATAATGTGACAAGATCGGTAAGTGACAATGAAATTATGAGAGTAATGATATGGTAAGTGATTATCACGCGGAGACACCAAGTGGTAAGACAAGAATGGCTGGAAGGTAGTATGAGATATATTCAGATGAGGCTAAGAGTCGATCTTGGGTCGAGCAGAAATAAGGCGGATGTGGTATTCCCGCGTTCTTCGATGATATAATGGTGAGTGAAAATAATAGCGGAGGTGGTATTCCCGCATTCTTCGACGATATATAAATGGTAAGTAAAATGATTGAGTTCATTAGCTGATGAGAGCCCACTTTAGCCCCGTCGGAAAGAGGTTGCATTTTGCTCGAGCCCAGGGCAGGTAAAAGGGAGTCTTAAGGAGCAGGTAGAAATGGTAAGCCGTCTGAATTCTAAAAGCAGCTAGGAAGGTTGTGCCGGCCGGCTGGCTAGCATTGGTGAAAGCACGTCTGTCACAAGGTCGAGTTTGGCATTGTATTATGAAGGGAGAGAGTCCTACTCCCCAGGGTTTCTTTGATATGCCGCTTCAGGAAGCGATGTGTTTATTGGTCATTATTATTTTTGGAGTGCATTCATTATGTTGTTGTTTATTAATAATCACGGCGCACCGGCAGCCGAAGTATTTATTTGATGCTTTATGTATGTTGACTGGTTTATTCTACCATAATTAACGGAGTTATAGCTCCGAGTGAAGTAATTGTTTTAAAATTATTGAAAACACACATGCCCGTAACCTAGAATAAACCTATTGCCTTCATTATCTGACTCTTGTGAGGAAAGATGATGATTGTACGAGTAGACGTGTCCGATTTCCCAAAGAACAAGTTTTGCAAGTTATAAAAATGAGTGCGCAATATTATTGTGATAGAATGGCTGGTTTATTTAAGCCATAGTTATTTGAATTAAGTCTGTTGACAATAACCCTTGGACTTGAAGCAGTGGACTGCAGTAAAATTAGACTATTTTCTATTCCTGGTTTCAGCCAGTGCGAAACATTATTTTGCATTTTTTTGATATTGTTGTTTTCCAGTAATTTAAGGGAGTTGTTTTTATTTTATTTGTCTGTGGTTGGGAGAAAAGGGAGATGATGTTTTTGTGAAATAAATTATTTTATATTAGGAGTTCTCTGACCTACTGATTTTAAGATAAGCCTCCTGTGATCCTGTGACAATATTCCTAGGATGTTGAGTATAAAAATAGAGCCACCCCGAACAGAGCACTACCCGAGTGAGAGTCTGCATCCTAGAAGAACGCGCAAGGGTATAATATTAAGGCTTTCACGGCCCGTATTATATAGATAATTCATGTTTTTGGGCTAATATTATGTACTTTATGATGATTGAATAACAAAACTACTAACTTATTGTAATGCATTCACGTCCGATAATCTTTATATTAAGCCAGCCTGCAAACTTAAGAATCTTTTGTTTTGGGCATCTTCCCCTTTAAAAATCCGCGCCGATCACAGTAGGTTGGTGCTGCGACCTAGCAGTGAATTAATAATTATCTTGTACGCCTATGGGTGTTGAATGAGCAGGCAGTTTAAAGTAGCCAAGAGGGAGGCGATCCAGCTGGCAGTGTTTAAAGGTAATCGGAGTGCGATCGTGGCTAATAGTTGAACTACCAGTATTACAAAATTGCCATACTTCAGGAGGCCAGGTATTTACACAGCGGTATGTTTGGAACAATACTACCCACATAACCCACAAGAGGACAGCACCGTACAGAGGCATTAAGAAGGCTGTGGTTGATGACAACGTGTATCTGATCTTGTTCATCTATTTTCCTTTTCCTAATGTCTTTTGTTTAAGTGCGATGCTGGGGCTGTGATTTTATTAATAAACGAGTGTATACATTAGCCTCTAATTTGAGCTAAAAGACATTTTATTCAGTATCTGTGGAAAGAGCTCGTGCACATCATTTGTAAAAGAATTCAAGAAAAAAAAGTGAACTGTAGCAGTATTCGACCCCCAGTCAACTGCGTGACAGACTAACACGCTAGCCCAGAGCTAACCATATTTTTAACATCATGGTGTTCTTAACTGACATATTAGATAAAACCTGTTGGTAAATAATGATTTGAAATAAACGATTTCTTCACTGCAGTACATCTTCATTATAGATAATTTCATACAAAGTTTATATTATTCTATCAGTAGGGTATATTACATACAACATACTAAAACTACTGAAATATAAGACAGGCACATGAGGACAACTGCCATCTTGTCGTGTGGCAGAGACGGCTCAGATCTTTTAAGCCACTCATACAGTATAATATTATAATATTAAATTACAATAAATAACGGATCACGACCTTCAGGATAGCTTAAACCACCCTAGGCTCGATAATCGGAATTGGTGGGTCTTAAGCTATTGATTATAATGGTTGCATAATTCACACGGCCGCCATCCTGAAATTCCACGGCCGATGACCTTGAAGTTTGGGTGAAGGACGCGTCCTATATAAAGGTATGTTGTCACCAAATTTGGTAGAGATCGGATGATTAGTTTAGCCGTAATTTGATTTTACGTTTTGAACGTTTGAGTGGCCGCCATTCAGTGTTGGTAAAGATGGCGGCGATATAAAGTATGACACTGAGGTGCCCTTTGCTAGTGCTACCTCTGTACCAAATTTCGTTCAATTCGGTTTCACCATGTTCGAAAGATGGGGGGGGGGGGTGTGTACAGAGTACACACACTCACACACACATACACACACACACTCACTCACTCACAGACAGACACACAATTTTTCGCCCTGTGTTGCTCTCAAAAGTCTACTTTCATTTTTTGCAAAAATCGAAAGGAGGCTAAAAATGGACCCCAAATGATAAGAAGGTTACGGTCCCCATAAGACAATTAAATGTTTAAAATATGCATAAAATGATGAAAATCAAAGTTAATTAAGCTCCAATTATAAAATACTTTCTCGCAATAAATGAGGTCTGATCTTTCTGCGAAAACCTGCATATTCTGCCTATTTTCGCCTATCCCCAAGTTTGCCCGGTGAAATCTACCTCCGCCTTCCGGCGTGCCGAGAGGACTTTTTTCTCTATAGTTTCTTCCATTATCTTGTATCAGGCTTCCCATATATTTGAAACTCTCCACTTTCTTCAGCTGTTCCCCACCAATTGTTATTCCCGTTGTGGTTCTTTCCTTCTTCCTTGTTGTGATCACCATCTCACTCTTATTTATGCTAAATTTCATCCCATATCCTTGTATTATTCCTTCCCACTCGTCCAACAGTTCCTGTAACTCCTCCTCCTTGTTTCCCCAAATCATCAAATTATCCGCTAACACCATTGCTTTCATCTTTCCTTCCTCAATTACTTGTGCCACTCGGGTCATTATGTCATCCATCACCACAATGAAAAGTAACGGTGCCAGTGCACTTCCTTGTTTCAGGCCGTTTTTCTGTTCCACCCAGTCCGATCTCTCTTCTCCCACTTTCACATGCTCACGCTTCCCAACTACATCTCCTTTATCCTCCTTATAGTCCATTTTTCTACTCCTCTATCCTGCAGGGAATTCCATACTTTGTTTCTGCATACACTGTCATATGCTTTCTCAATGTCCAGGAAGGCCATCAGTAGATCTGTTCCATACTAACAGTGCTGTTCTTGTAACTGCCTTACAGCAAAAATCAAATCCACTGTGGACCTTCCTGCTCTGAAGCCATGTTGTTCTTCCCTCATCCCCCCTCCTATCCTTGTCCTAATTCTCCTTTCCAAAACTGTCCCACAATATATGGATAGGGATATAATAGACCTTCCGTAGCACACCAGCACGTGTAAATCGCGTGAAAAAAATTCTAGAGTACCCCTTGACCCCCTTAAGCGCATTATATATATTGATGAATTTTACAGCTTAGTTTGGTTCCGTTATAACCTTCTAGCCGTTTGCAAACTATCTCAGTAATGTAATAATTGGAGATGTATTGCGTCTTATATTACAGCAATAGATGGACCTGTGAATTTCTGTTGCCATGGTTACCGCCTAGCTTCATTATTGTATTAAATGAAATTAATTTTCTGGGAATATCTCAAAAACTGTTGGTTTTAGGGCCTTAAAATGTGGTCTTTAGGGCCCCCGAGTTTCGTTTCTCACATTGAGGGGCTGAAAATGAGATTTGTCTCGCCCTTCTACGCCTATTTCAGCAAGTATTTTAAGGGGGTAGGCCCCCTTTTATGAGAGGTACAGAGAAGAGTTACATCAATGATTGGTGTCGTGCCTCTGAAGGATATCTGTACCAAATTTTACGTTGATCCACTCAGCCGTTCTCGAGTTATAAGGACACAAAAAATTGTCCACAGACAAACAGACAGACAAAAATTTTATTTTCGCGCGCATCCGTCATAAAACAGTCTAAAACGCGTAAATAACGCAAATTTCCGTAGAAATTCAGAAAAAACAGACAAACTTTCATTCTTATATATAGAGAGATAATGAAGACCACGTGGGTAGACAGAGTAACAAATGAGCAGCTTCGGGGGCGTAGTTGGTAGCATGCTGAGCTTCTATGCCCAAGATTGCGAGTTCAAACCCGGCCAAAGTCGTCGGTTTTTTAAGAACGTTATAAACCCCTCAGTATGCCTTCCTTCGGAGGGGAAGTAAAGCCGGCGGTCCCATGTCATAGATTCATGGCATGTAATCGAACCTTCCACTAACTACACTTGTGGAAGCTAAAATTTGTAGGTTAGTTTGATAACGCTATATTAGTTCCAACAACCGCCACCAGGTGCTGACTGCGATAGCAACTAGTAGCCAAGTCCGCAGCTAGGTGTCGTGGACGGTAGCATTTGGTAGCAAAAGTAGGAACTACTTGAAAAGTTCATCGTCTGCAATTCTTCTACCTGAATCACAGATAACACACACTAATACGGCCATCAAAATTAACACCGGTTATTAGACAAATTCTACACACAACCAAAGTACACGGGGCTATATGACCGCGTTGTCGCAGCCCCTAAACTAAGGAACCAACGAAATGTAACAAATGAAGGGATATTAAGGCTAGTGAGAGCGACTGCTAATGAAGACAAGAGTAGGACACGTACTAAGACACCCAGTAGTAGCACACTTAGTTATGGAAGGAAGGGTCGAGGACAAGAACTGTAGGGGTAGAACAAGACTACAATATGCTAAACAGATTACCTCGGATGTAGGATGTGGTAGCTATGTAGAAATGAAACGATTAGCTCAGGACAGGGTGGGATGGAGTGCAGCATCAAACCACTAGAAAGACTGAATACCCAAACACAACAACATTAATTTTCTTGATCGTCCTTACCAGACGACCTGCGGCTTCCGTGGCGTAGTCGGTAGCAGGCTGAGCTTCTAAGCCCAAGATCGCAGGTTCAAACCCAGCCGAAGTCGTCGGGTTCCTTAAGAGCGTTAAAATCCTTCAGTATGCCTTCCTTCGGAGGGGAAGTAAAGCCGACGGTCCCAGTCATAGATGTATGACACGCAAAAGAACCTTCCACAAATTAAACTTGCGTGAAGCTAAATTTGCAGGTTAGATGTCATTGTAACGCTCTATCAAAGTTACAACGTTCTCCACTAGGTGTCAGTGATATCTGGTAGCGAAAGTTTGAACTACTTGAAATTGAACGGAACTTGTAACTCACCCCATGGGTGTCCGCATTGAAGCAGCTACAGCTTCTGGCGAGCCGAACATGTCCTCGGACACTCCCGGCACTAAAAGCCATACGCTAAATAGTAATCAGACGACCTTGAGGGTACGCCCCTTTAGACAGCAATCAAAAAATTCAACCCCTGGCACTATACAGCCCATGAAGGGCCTAGGCCGACCAAGCGACCGCTGCCCAGCCATTTGGCCTGCAGATATTGGGGTGACGCGTGATCAGTGCATCGGGTCCCCTCGGCCATTAATCTGGGTTTTCGTGATCGGGGCGCTGCCTCACTGTCAGACAGCTACTCAATTGTCCTCACGAGGCTGAGTGCACCCGTTTCAACCCTCACGCCAATTTTAAAATCCCTGACGGAGCCGGGAATCGAACCTGGGGTTCCCGGGTGAGAGGCAGGCGCGCATCTCCAACACCACGGGGCCGGCTTTAGACGGCAATCATTACAACTAAATGAATTATAATGCAAGTAGGCCTACCTTCCGTGTGGGAGCGGATGCCAACAGACTGCGGCTATGGAGGACGGTCAATCTTTAACTAGGCCACAGAATGCCGCTGCAACTTTAACTGTGATGTCACGCTCCACTGAAAGTGTGACATATAGCCCAGCCCTCAAATAACTACGCAATAATTGATCACAAACATCTATTCAAAACCCGCCCACTGATGTAGGTCATGTTGATACTCCAAGATTCAAAACGCATTTGAGTTCAACAGTTCAACGTTAAACCAATAAATGGAATGCAATTAACACTGCGTTCATAAATATTAGCTGAAGAGATAAAGTGCACCAGCATTCGTTAATACAACATTGCACATCACTAAATACAGGGCGCCCGAGAATGTTCTCCGCAGTGGGCACGTGCAGCTGCGAGGGGTTGAGTCGTAAGTTTAGTTGGCTGCAATGTGTCCTTGAAAGGGGGACTCCCGCGTTTGGGCTGTCAGTGTGTATTTCGGTAAGCGAGCGAGACTCTATGTCTTCAGTGTGTATTACAGTCAGCGAGCGTTCAGATAGATTATTATTGGAAGAGTGCAACAGTATACAGGCGGTAATGTTTACTAAAGAAGAGAGAGTTTTTTTTGGGGGGAATACGTGGATAAATAAAATGTAAAATAAAGATTTCAGGCGCGGTTTCCTAATTCAAAGTGTCCAAACCGTGATACCGTTCGGGATTTGTTAAGTAAATTTCGTGTGACTGGCTCAGTTCACTATGTACCATGAACAGGAAGGCCTACGCTTTTAACAGACAGAAAACTTGATGAAATCTCCGATGTAATGCTGCGTGGTTCAAGTAAATCAATACGAAAATTAGCTCAACAAACAGGAATCTCTAAGTCGACAGCACATAAAGCTGTTGTTCCCTTTTAAAGTTACCGTCGTTCATGAATTAAAATAGACTGATTACGGAAAAAAGTGATGTACTGTGAATGGTTCCAGCATGCGTTATGAATGGCTGTGGTGAGTACAAAGTTTACTGTTTATTTGTTATGTTATGATGCAAGCGGCAGCCGTGCTACCAACGTAGCTGCTGTAGCTAGCTCTCGCAGACGTATGTAGGCGCTGCGGAGAACATTCCGGGACTCACTCTATTTTAGCCTACTTTCTATTTTTGCAAAACAGGAAAGTAGACTTATCAGTTATACACAAACCAAAGATTGTCAGTCTGTCTCTGTGTGTGTGAGTGTGTATATCTGTCCCCACCTATCAATTCAAACACGACGAAACCGAATTGAACCACATTTGGTACAGAGGTAGCACTAGCAAATTAAGGAGAGCAAATATTGCCTAAACAAGTGAAGTTCTCAGTGATAAATCGATAAAATACGAATCATTATGTAAAACATTTACACTCTTGTTACAATCACATTTTCTCCTAACAATAAATTAGGCATTAATGGTCAGCTTTGCGCAGTTTATGTCAGGTTTTGCTACAATTTAAACGTAAAAAGGCACTTAAAAACCTATTCTACCTATTAAGAACCCAAATAAACAAAATATTTTATGTTTTTGAAAACCTAAAATGACAATTTTAAAAACAAAAGTTTGATGCTTTTCAGTTTATTCAACACGATTGTACCCAAACGGGATGGGTTATTCCCTAAACTGAAAAAAATAACTCGAGATTAATTATTGATCTCATGTACTGTAATGTTTATCAGGAGTAATAATTAATTAATGCATTCATAATTTATTGATAATTAATCGAATGAAATTTTTTCAGGATTAGGTTATAACCCATCTCGCTTGGGTACAATCGTGTTGAGCGACCGAAAAGCATCAAACTTTTGTTTACTAAGGGAACACTGAAAAATGACTTAAAACACCATAATTTGTAAAACCTAAAAATCCGGTCCGTAGTAATAGAAGCCATAATTATTACTAAAATTATTTTGATAAGATATTATAAACATACTAGTTTAGAACAGTCTTCTATCTTGTAAATTCAACTACGCACTGTAGAGCATTTATGCACTAGTAAAATCTTTGTGTTCTTTATGAAGAATAGCTTATTCAATCTTAACACCTCTCCTAATAGCATTCCTTGACATTTTCCCTGTATGCAGGCAAGAATTCCTTTTTATTTTATTGATGTGTAACATTGTTCCGCTCGGTTGCTGGATAGTTTTGTGGGAGTGATTTGGAAATTGGGGACGGAAATGGATCGGAACGATCGTGCTGGCAGTGGTGGATCAAACGGAAGAATGCACTGCCCGCTCGATCGATCAAACGGAAGTGTACTAGCTGGCAGTGGTGGACAACGGAAGTATGCACTGCCCGCTCGATCGATCAAACGGAAGTGTACTAGCTGGCAGTGGTGGACAACGGAAGTATGCACTGCCCGCTCGATCGATCGAATGGAAGTGAGCCCTAGCTGGCAGTGGTAGATCGAACGGAACTATAAGACGCACTGCCAACTCGATCGATCGACCCAGCTGGCACTGGTAAGAGAAATAATCAGCGCGCGGAGGCGAAAATTGATACCATGACGCACTCTCGGCCATGTGGAATGTATATGACATACTGAACGGAAAACGCTCATGCCAACTCTGGTGTCAAGTGATTTAAACAAATGACATGGCACATGTTCGAAGTCTTCGTATCAGTATTTAAATGGTAAAATGCCTTAATATCAAACATTGTAAGTAGTCGGCATTGTATTGGCATAAGGCATTTTAAACTCAATGTCACTCAGGAACATTATCGAAACCAGCAAAATATAAATGAAACTTAATTCCGTAATGCAGTATTATTGGAACGTGGAAATAAAGTCACCATCTTGTGCACAATATTTGCGTAGTCAAATTAGCCGTTGGGTTATTGCGTATGACTCTGAATCTAGAGATCTTGGGTTCGAATCCTGAGCGGGGTAGATAGTTCTGCTACCAGATTATCATTTTAAACGGTATTTATCATATCAATATGACTCATTTTAACAGAATCCATATGAAATTACGTGTTGGTCTGTGAATCAAGAGGACCTGTTTATAAGGAATTTAAGGTTATGAGCGGTGTCGCGTCTATTAATCTAGTTGATCCATATCGTATTTTTTATTTAGGTTAGTGCTGGTAGAAGCTACAAATCATCTAATAAAATGAGTTCCGTATTATAAACTACAATAGCTGTAAAACACTCCCTTTTACAATAGATCAATATTTGTGCCAATAATACTATAAAATACCGGTGTATCAACAATTTCACGTGAGGTTCCTTCTATGTCAGATGTTACACATCATATGCGACTACTGTAAGGCTCGTTTTTTTTTTTTTACTTAGACACTACTTCATGTTCCCTCTTCAAATGATATTCCGGCGCTGTTTTTATAACCACTAATACGTATACCCATTAAGAGTGCACTAATTTTAGGAATTTTCCTCAACAGCCTCATTACAAGTGTTAATGCGCACTCACTAGTTTTCCCTCCCTCGGGTATTTAATGAATCCCCAGAATGAAATTCATTTAATTACGTTTTAATGACACCTTGACTCTTACATAGCGCTGCGGTTTATTCTAGGAGTAATTTCTAACACTTATTGCGGCTTTCATATTTATTTAGTTAAAGCGTTCTGGTTAAGAATGATTTAGTAGCACTACTGGCATACTCAGTGCACTCAAATGCCATGACGTCATCAGCATCTCTGAACGTAACCCTACATTCTTCCGGGCGGGCATCAATTCCACTCGGGTACCTAAGTCAGGTAGCCAGGGTTACCTCAATTCCACTCGACACTCCAGGTAGTCGCCAGAGGAGTCCTTCAACTCCGCTCGGTCGCGGTCTCTTTATCCTTATGCATTCTTAGAATGACACAAGTCTTCCATGCTCACTTCTACCGTTGATTATAATCAATGCTTCTAATATAACTAATATAACTTCTAATAATGATAACAAATTAAGTATAACTTCTCAAAATAACCTACCGTGGTCAGTTATATTTCAGCAGTACAATAACCACTGCTTCAGTGTTTACATTTTTCAGTTTACTAAAATAAGTGAACACCTAATTTCAAAACATAGAGTAGAATTGTTTAACTCTTTGTTGTTACTTAGTCTACTCCTCATTTAACAATTCCTTATCACTTTAAACTGATACGAACAGACGAGATGATTGCATAGAAAAAGTGGTGTGCAGACGATATCTTAAATCCGAATAGCTGTTACGGTAAACAAGCCTGGCTCTATAAGAGTTAGAATTCATAACTAATTTGTTGCGTGGGAATGCAGCTGATATTTCCGTTCGAGGCTGGAAAGCAGTATTTTCAGCATCCGCAGCTGATATCGAAAGTATCATTAGGGATAACCCCTTTGCTGACCCCTTGCCAAAGCCTGAGCGGGGTTGAGGAACTCATTTTTGGGTTCCTTGGAGGACCGAGTGGAATTAAGGAAAATCGAGGGGAATTGATATTCGACCATTCTTCCAGTGTTGACGGACTGTCACTGTAGGGGAAATCCCAACAAACGCCGTGCGAGTAAGTGACGGGTCAACTGAATTTTCGCCTATTCCTCATTCACATACGGACAGGCCATGAGAAACATAACGGGGAAACACGTTTATGAAAGCAATCCTGGTGGTTTTTGAACCCGCATGCGAAACGATTTTGGGAGGTTTGTAAACCCGCTTGCAAAGTGATTCTGAGTGGTTTGTAAACCCCCTCTCAATACGATCCTGAGTGGCTTGCATTCCGCTTGCAAAATGATTCTGAGTGGGTTTGTGTACCCGTTGGAAAAATCATTCTGGGTGGTTTGTCAACCCCCTCTCAATAGAATTCCGAGTGGTTTGCAACCAGCTTGCAAAGTGATTCTGGATGGTTTGTGAACCCGCCGGAAAAATGATTCTGGATGGTTTGTGAACCTGTTGGCAAAATGATTCGGGATGGTTTGTGAACCCACTGGCAAAATAATTCTGGATGGTTTGTGAACCCGTTGGCAAAATGATTCTGGATGTTTTGTGAACCCGCTGACAAAATGATTCTGGATGGTTTGTGAACCCGCTGGCAAAATGATTCTGGATGGTTTGTGAACCCGTTGGCAAAATGATTCTGGATGGTTTGTGAACCCGCCGGCAAAATGATTTTGGATGGTTTGTGAACCCGCTGGCAAAATGATTCTGAGTGGTTTGCAACCAGCTTGCAAAGTGATTCTGGATGGTTTGTGAACCCGCTTGCAAAACAATTTTGGGAGCTTTGTGGACCCGCTTGCAAAATGATTCTGAGCGGGTTGTGAACCCCCTCTCAATGCGATTCTGAGTGAGTAGTAAGCGTTTGTTAGACTCTAAATATTGCATCATCATGACCAGAAATTGCGTAATCCTGATGACGTCATGGGATGACGTCATGGGTCCTTAGAGCGAGCACGTGGTCCAGGAGCGAGCATGTGCAGTGCACGTGTTAGCGTGGGAAGAGGTTGACCCTTTGGCTTGTTTGTGCGATGGTGATAAAAAGTTAATGGGTGTTGACGTCATGGAGGATGTTTATTAGGATGCTAACTGTCATCTGACACCCATGCGAGTGTGAGCACCAAAACAAAAGGTTATTCGCGGGTAGTGGGGTAGTGTATGTTCTCTTGCAAGTCGCGTGTGTGCTTGAATACGTATGGCTATGTTGGGAAATGTTTGGTGGCGGGCGAGGACTAGGGTTGAGTGAGGGTTCGTTTAAATGCTATTTTTCCCGCTCTATTTGATGGTGAGGTAATTTTTTAAAATGGGTGGAATTTGGAAACGCAATTTGAGGTAAACGTGCTTTTTTGACATTTTGGCGAATTTAATGAGCTTGTAAGGCTAGAACGATGCATATAGGGTGTCGTAGGACTTGTGGTGAACCACCCCTTGCTATGGACGGGAGTATATCCACCCCAAAATAAATCTACCCTTACCCGGAGGTTAAGTAGTGGTTATTTTTGTATGCATGCGCACTTGAGGGCTTTTGTAAGAGAGCGGAATTTTTAAAAGATTCTTTATAGATGAGGCTTTTTAAAAAATTTATTAAAAAAACAAAAAACTAATAGGTCATTCGATTTTTAGTATCTCGCTAACCAATAATGCGATGTAAACATATGGGGTGTCATAGGACTCGTAGTGAATTCTCCTTTTGTATGAATGAGGTATGTCAACCCCCAAAATAAAAACTACCCTTACCTGGGGTGAAAGAGCAATTTTTGTATGTATGCACACCGGTGGCTTTTGTCAAAAGGGTCTAACTACACATTTGTTAATATTTTCTGAACCCAGGATGGGATTTTCCCATAGGCAGTATCCTAGCACTTGGGGTGACACCTCGTTTTTGAAAGTATCATTCATTTATTTTCTTGTCAAAAGGGCCTAACTACACTTTTGTTAATATCTCGTGAACCAATCATGCTAGGGACTTGTATGAGGGGTCCTAGCACTTGGGGCGACGTCCCCCTTTATGGGGTGAAACTACCCCCCCCAAAATTGAAAACTCAATATCTTGGAAACTATGAACCCTAAAATTAGGCGTTATAGCTTTAAAAATAGGTGATGACATAGGCTTTTACCTGGATTGGTCATTTCACCCCTAAAACAGTAAATAGTCATGTTATGGGGAAAAAACGTGTTAAACACCTAAAAATGATAAATGAAACTAAGATCTTTTGTTTTTGATGAAAAATAGCAGGGGGGGTGAAAACTACCCCCAAATTGAAAAATCGATACCTTGGAAACTAAGAACCGTAAAATTATGTGTAATAGCTTAAAAAATTCGTTGTGACATAGGCTTTTACCCGGATAGATGATGTCACCCCTAAAACAGTAAATAGTGATTTTACAGTGGGGAAAACGGTTTTAAACGGGTAAAAATGATAATTGAACCTAAGATCTTTTGTTTTTGATGAAAAATAGCAGGGGGGTGAAAACTACCCCAAAATTGAAAAATCGATAGCTTGGAAACTAAGAACCGTAAAATTATGTGTAATAGCTTAAAAAATTCGTTGTGACATAGGCTTTTACCCGGATAGATGATGTCACCCCTAAAACAGTAAATAGTGATTTTACAGTGGGGAAAAAGGTCTTAAACGGGTAAAAATGATAATTGAACCTAAGATCTTTTGGTTTTGATGAAAAATAGCAGGGGGGTGAAAACTACCCCAAAATTGAAAAATCGATAGCTTGGAAACTAAGAACCGTAAAATTATGTGTAATAGCTTAAAAAATTCGTTGTGACATAGGCTTTTACCCGGATAGATGATGTCACCCCTAAAACAGTAAATAGTGATTTTACAGTGGGGAAAAAGGTCTTAAACGGGTAAAAATGATAATTGAACCTAAGATCTTTTGGTTTTGATGAAAAATAGCAGGGGGGTGAAAACTACCCCCAAATTGAAAAATCGATACCTTGGAAACTAAGAACCGTAAAATTATGTGTAATAGCTTAAAAAATTCGTTGTGACATAGGCTTTTACCCGGATAGATGATGTCACCCCTAAAACAGTAAATAGTGATTTTACAGTGGGGAAAAAGGTTTTAAACGGGTAAAAATGATAATTGAACCTAAGATCTTTTGTTTTTGATGAAAAATAGCAGGGGGGTGAAAACTACCCCAAAATTGAAAAATCGATACCTTGGAAACTAAGAACCGTAAAATTATGTGTAATAGCTTAAAAAATTCGTTGTGACATAGGCTTTTACCCGGATAGATGATGTCACCCCTAAAACAGTAAATAGTGATTTTACAGTGGGGAAAAAGGTTTTAAACGGGTAAAAATGATAATTGAACCTAAGATCTTTTGTTTTTGATGAAAAATAGCAGGGGGGTGAAAACTACCCCAAAATTGAAAAATCGATAGCTTGGAAACTAAGAACCGTAAAATTATGTGTAATAGCTTAAAAAATTCGTTGTGACATAGGCTTTTACCCGGATAGATGATGTCACCCCTAAAACAGTAAATAGTGATTTTACAGTGGGGAAAAAGGTCTTAAACGGGTAAAAATGATAATTGAACCTAAGATCTTTTGTTTTTGATGAAAAATAGCAGGGGGGTGAAAACTACCCCGTATATGAAAGGAGTGTAGACTTATTGATGTTGCAGATTGGAAACAGTGAAAGTTATCACTTTTGTTTAATTAGAAATCTTGCTCGCCTTGTGCGTTCAAGCATCACTAGCACTCAGAGAAGGATTTATATATGTAGACGTTGTTTGTCATATTATCTTCTTGAGGATGAGTTAAATGTTCACTTTGCAGACTGTAAACAGTTTCCTGTTGCAAAAAGCATAATGCCGACTGATGAACAAAGATTTGTTAATTTTACAGAATTCCGAGTTAAAGATACAGTTCCATTTATAATATATGCAGACACTGAATGCGTTTTGTCTCCAATTTCCTCCTGTTTTCCAAATAGTGACATTCATAACTCTACTTTAACACATAAACATATTCCTTACAGCATTTCTTTATACCTTCATTGTAATTTCGATAGTGAATTGTGCAGTTTCAAGCTCTTTAGGGGAAATAATTGCATTGAATTGTTTGTAAAGGAACTTTATAGTATTGTGGATAAACTTCAAACATATTACTTATCGGTTAAGCCAATGTTAAAGATGACCGAAAATGAAGAAAGATTATTTTTGTCAAGTAAAATGTGTCACATTTGCGAGAAACCGATTGCAGTTAATGAACTCAAAGTACGCGATCATTGTCACTTAACTGGAAAATATAGAGGAAGCGCACACAATAGTTGTAATTTAAATTACAAAGTAACAAAGGTTTTGCCTATAGCATTTCATAATCTAACCGCCTATGATGGACATTTTATAATTAAAGAAATTTGCGAGAAACGTGATGGAGAGGTGTTACATAATCCTGGTCATATAAAATTGTTAGCGATGAATATGGAACGTTACAAAGGGTTTACAAAGTATGTACGGGCTAAGAATGGATTCATTCAGTTAAGATTTTTCGATACATATAATTTCTTGTCCTGTTCACTAGATCAATGTTCATCTTCGTTAAGCGAAGATTCAAAGCAAATAACACAACGTTATTTTAATGATGATGCACAGTTTCGACTTACTGCGAGAAAAGGTGTGTTTCCCTATGAATACGTCACGAGTATGGATGTTCTTAACGAAACTAAATTACCTGAAATATCCAAGTTTTATAGCAGCCTTAATGATCAAACAATATCGAATGAAGAGTATGAGTTTGCTCAATCGGTGTGGGAAACGTTTTCCTGTCAAACATTAGGAGAATACGCAGATTTGTATTTAAAAGTTGACACACTTCTTTTGGCGGATGTCTTTGAAAATTTTAGATCGAATGGCATGGAAACTTATGGCATTGATGCAGCTCATTTTTACACTGCTCCATCTATGTCTTGGTGTGCTATGAAAAAGATAACCAACGTTCAACTTGAATTGCTTCAAGATATTGATATGTTACACTTTTTTGAACGATCTATTCGAGGAGGAAATGTTCAGTGTATAACACGACATGCGATTGCTAATAATAAGTATATGAAAACTTATGATGAGAAAAAGCAAGAGTCCTACATAATGTACTTTGACGTTAATAATTTGTATGGATATGCGATGATGGAATATCTTCCAACGGGTGGCTTTAAATGGATTGCAAATGTTGAAGGCTTTGATGTTTTAACTATTGATGATACTTCAGAAATTGGATATATTTTGGAAGTAGATTTGACTTATCCTCAAGAGTTACATGACAAACATTCAGATTACCCTCTATGTCCAGAAAAGTTGACAAAGCTAATGGCTACCCTAGATAATAAAGAACGTTATGTTTTGCATTATAGATTGTTAAAGCAATGTATTCAACTAGGAATGAAATTAGATCGTATTCACAGAATAATTGAATTCAATCAGAGCCAATGGCTAAAACCATATATTGATGTGAACACAGAGAAACGAAAACAAGCCAAAAATGATTTTGAAAAGAATTTTTAAAAATTGATGAATAATGCAATTTTTGGTCGTTCACTGATGAATGTGAGGAAGTTAAGGGACATCAAATGGGTCACCAAATGGCATGGAGCTCGTGGTGGTAGGTCTTTAATAGCTAAGGCTAATTTTAAACATAGAATTATATTCGATGAACAATGTATGGTCATCGAGATGAGTAGACTAAAGATTTTTCACAATCAACCAGTATATGTTGGTGCATCTATATTAGATTTGTCTAAATGTAAAATGAATGACTTTCATTACAATGTTATTTTAGCAAATCCTGAATCAAATGTGAGGTTGTTATACACAGACACCGATAGTTTTATGTATATATTCTATTATGATATTTATGAGTTCATGAAACAACATTCAAATTTGTTTGATACTGGAAACTATGAAACAAACAATCCTTTTGGCATTGTGAGACAAAATAAAGGTGAAATTGGTTTAATGAAAGATGAAAATGCTGGAAGGATTGTTGAAGAATTTGTGGGGTTACGACCCAAAATGTATGCAATAAAATTGTGTGATGAAATGAATAGCTTGTGTAAGGCTAAAGGCATTAAGAAGAGTGTGAGTAAAAGTATGAATATTGATGAGTATCGAAAGTGTCTTTATAACAGAGAAAAAGTCAACAAAGTTCAAGTTTGTATAATTTCAAAATCTCATTCTGTATTTACTGTTCGGCAAAATAAGTTGGCAATTTCATCAAACGAAGATAAAAGACACATAACTGAAAACGGAATTGATACTTTACCGTTTGGTCATTTTTCTCTGAAAAATGATTAGAAACAAATTGAGATTAAAGCAGTTCATCTCACTTACTTTATTTCTTTCACACACACACTTTTATGCTGGTAATAATACTAATTTTTGTGTGTTCCTTTGCTTATGAAATCCTAGACTAGGAGTTCCACATTCGACATGATAGCGGAGTTTCATCTCCCATAAACTCGTCTCTGAGGTGGGTGCCAGAAAAGGCATCCAGCTGTAAAAACCACACCCTCACATAGACTTTCATAACTTCTTACGTTGAGGTTCATAACACTACGTTGATTGATTTATCGGTTTCCTTTTCACAATTCCTGTCTATACATTCCTCTTGAAGGTTGCAAGATGCTTGCAAGGTTCCTAAAATGCAATTAAATTTAATAAATACCTTAAGATGGTTTGATTTGTTTAATGATATGGTGTTAATAGTATTTTTAGGTTTTGACTGGCTTTGCATTAAGAATTGACTAACCAAACATGAGTTACCTATCAGGGAAACATTTTGGCCACTATGTTGGCTATTGACCAGTGAGTTTAGCTGTTTATCATTTTTTTAAATCATAAACAACAGAGGGTTAAACGTATAGATAAACCGTGTGACCATGTTTGTTAAACAAGACATTATACCAGAGACAATTAGAATACTTATGTAGAGTTTACCAAAAATAATGTTGTGTAACAGTAAATGCTAGTCAACAGTTATACACTTCTAAAAAAAAATCATCATACAATACCTGAGAGCTCTTCTAAAATTATTGATGTGTAACATGATTCCACTAACTTGCTATGTATTTTTTGGCTTGGGGGTGATTTTCAAGAAATGCAAATGGAACTGAAATGCAATACAAACAATGAGCGTGCCTGGTGGCTGAGATTGATACCACGACGTACTGTCGGTTATGTAGCTATGTGGAATGTATATCAAATATGGTTTACTTCAAGGTCTGGAGATCCCTACAATTCCTACAATAAATGATCTTGAAATGGTCATCCTATGGTGTGAAAATATTTATTAGGTATATATATTTACTGAAAACAATTATGATTTATTAAATGTTTATATGTTTACAGTATTGTTATTTAATGTAAGCACTTGAGGCACTACCGACCAATAGGAAGCAAAAAGTGGGAGCATATATGGGATGAAATGTGGGAGCAAAGCAAATATAAAAAGTGGGAGCAAATATGCTAACAAATATGTCAACAAATATGCCGGCAAAAGTATATACACAATTCAAGATAGTTGAAAGTAAAGTATATACACAATTCAAGTTAGCATATTTGCTAACAAATATGTCAACAAATATGCCGGCAAAAGTATATACACAATTCAAGATAGTTGAAAGTAAAGTATATACACAATTCAAGTTAGCATATTAGCTCCCACTTTTTATATTTGCTTTGCTCCCACATTTCATCCCATATATGCTCCCACTTTTTGCTTCCCATTGGTCGGTAGTGCCTCAAGTGCTTACATTAAATAACAATACTGTAAACATATAAACATTTAATAAATCATAATTGTTTTCAGTAAATATATATACCTAATAAATATTTTCACACCATAGGATGACCATTTCAAGATCATTTATTGTAGGAATTGTAGGGATCTCCAGACCTTGAAGTAAACCATATTTGATATACATTCCACATAGCTACATAACCGACAGTACGTCGTGGTATCAATCTCAGCCACCAGGCACGCTCATTGTTTGTATTGCATTTCAGTTCCATTTGCATTTCTTGAAAATCACCCCCAAGCCAAAAAATACATAGCAAGTTAGTGGAATCATGTTACACATCAATAATTTTAGAAGAGCTCTCAGGTATTGTATGATGATTTTTTTTAGAAGTGTATAACTGTTGACTAGCATTTACTGTTACACAACATTATTTTTGGTAAACTCTACATAAGTATTCTAATTGTCTCTGGTATAATGTCTTGTTTAACAAACATGGTCACACGGTTTATCTATACGTTTAACCCTCTGTTGTTTATGATTTAAAAAAATGATAAACAGCTAAACTCACTGGTCAATAGCCAACATAGTGGCCAAAATTTTTCCCTGATAGGTAACTCATGTTTGGTTAGTCAATTCTTAATGCAAAGCCAGTCAAAACCTAAAAATACTATTAACACCATATCATTAAACAAATCAAACCATCTTAAGGTATTTATTAAATTTAATTGCATTTTAGGAACCTTGCAAGCATCTTGCAACCTTCAAGAGGAATGTATAGACAGGAATTGTGAAAAGGAAACCGATAAATCAATCAACGTAGTGTTATGAACCTCAACGTAAGAAGTTATGAAAGTCTATGTGAGGGTGTGGTTTTTACAGCTGGATGCCTTTTCTGGCACCCACCTCAGAGACGAGTTTATGGGAGATGAAACTCCGCTATCATGTCGAATGTGGAACTCCTAGTCTAGGATTTCATAAGCAAAGGAACACACAAAAATTAGTATTATTACCAGCATAAAAGTGTGTGTGTGAAAGAAATAAAGTAAGTGAGATGAACTGCTTTAATCTCAATTTGTTTCTAATCATTTTTCAGAGAAAAATGACCAAACGGTAAAGTATCAATTCCGTTTTCAGTTATGTGTCTTTTATCTTCGTTTGATGAAATTGCCAACTTATTTTGCCGAACAGTAAATACAGAATGAGATTTTGAAATTATACAAACTTGAACTTTGTTGACTTTTTCTCTGTTATAAAGACACTTTCGATACTCATCAATATTCATACTTTTACTCACACTCTTCTTAATGCCTTTAGCCTTACACAAGCTATTCATTTCATCACACAATTTTATTGCATACATTTTGGGTCGTAACCCCACAAATTCTTCAACAATCCTTCCAGCATTTTCATCTTTCATTAAACCAATTTCACCTTTATTTTGTCTCACAATGCCAAAAGGATTGTTTGTTTCATAGTTTCCAGTATCAAACAAATTTGAATGTTGTTTCATGAACTCATAAATATCATAATAGAATATATACATAAAACTATCGGTGTCTGTGTATAACAACCTCACATTTGATTCAGGATTTGCTAAAATAACATTGTAATGAAAGTCATTCATTTTACATTTAGACAAATCTAATATAGATGCACCAACATATACTGGTTGATTGTGAAAAATCTTTAGTCTACTCATCTCGATGACCATACATTGTTCATCGAATATAATTCTATGTTTAAAATTAGCCTTAGCTATTAAAGACCTACCACCACGAGCTCCATGCCATTTGGTGACCCATTTGATGTCCCTTAACTTCCTCACATTCATCAGTGAACGACCAAAAATTGCATTATTCATCAATTTTTAAAAATTCTTTTCAAAATCATTTTTGGCTTGTTTTCGTTTCTCTGTGTTCACATCAATATATGGTTTTAGCCATTGGCTCTGATTGAATTCAATTATTCTGTGAATACGATCTAATTTCATTCCTAGTTGAATACATTGCTTTAACAATCTATAATGCAAAACATAACGTTCTTTATTATCTAGGGTAGCCATTAGCTTTGTCAACTTTTCTGGACATAGAGGGTAATCTGAATGTTTGTCATGTAACTCTTGAGGATAAGTCAAATCTACTTCCAAAATATATCCAATTTCTGAAGTATCATCAATAGTTAAAACATCAAAGCCTTCAACATTTGCAATCCATTTAAAGCCACCCGTTGGAAGATATTCCATCATCGCATATCCATACAAATTATTAACGTCAAAGTACATTATGTAGGACTCTTGCTTTTTCTCATCATAAGTTTTCATATACTTATTATTAGCAATCGCATGTCGTGTTATACACTGAACATTTCCTCCTCGAATAGATCGTTCAAAAAAGTGTAACATATCAATATCTTGAAGCAATTCAAGTTGAACGTTGGTTATCTTTTTCATAGCACACCAAGACATAGATGGAGCAGTGTAAAAATGAGCTGCATCAATGCCATAAGTTTCCATGCCATTCGATCTAAAATTTTCAAAGACATCCGCCAAAAGAAGTGTGTCAACTTTTAAATACAAATCTGCGTATTCTCCTAATGTTTGACAGGAAAACGTTTCCCACACCGATTGAGCAAACTCATACTCTTCATTCGATATTGTTTGATCATTAAGGCTGCTATAAAACTTGGATATTTCAGGTAATTTAGTTTCGTTAAGAACATCCATACTCGTGACGTATTCATAGGGAAACACACCTTTTCTCGCAGTAAGTCGAAACTGTGCATCATCATTAAAATAACGTTGTGTTATTTGCTTTGAATCTTCGCTTAACGAAGATGAACATTGATCTAGTGAACAGGACAAGAAATTATATGTATCGAAAAATCTTAACTGAATGAATCCATTCTTAGCCCGTACATACTTTGTAAACCCTTTGTAACGTTCCATATTCATCGCTAACAATTTTATATGACCAGGATTATGTAACACCTCTCCATCACGTTTCTCGCAAATTTCTTTAATTATAAAATGTCCATCATAGGCGGTTAGATTATGAAATGCTATAGGCAAAACCTTTGTTACTTTGTAATTTAAATTACAACTATTGTGTGCGCTTCCTCTATATTTTCCAGTTAAGTGACAATGATCGCGTACTTTGAGTTCATTAACTGCAATCGGTTTCTCGCAAATGTGACACATTTTACTTGACAAAAATAATCTTTCTTCATTTTCGGTCATCTTTAACATTGGCTTAACCGATAAGTAATATGTTTGAAGTTTATCCACAATACTATAAAGTTCCTTTACAAACAATTCAATGCAATTATTTCCCCTAAAGAGCTTGAAACTGCACAATTCACTATCGAAATTACAATGAAGGTATAAAGAAATGCTGTAAGGAATATGTTTATGTGTTAAAGTAGAGTTATGAATGTCACTATTTGGAAAACAGGAGGAAATTGGAGACAAAACGCATTCAGTGTCTGCATATATTATAAATGGAACTGTATCTTTAACTCGGAATTCTGTAAAATTAACAAATCTTTGTTCATCAGTCGGCATTATGCTTTTTGCAACAGGAAACTGTTTACAGTCTGCAAAGTGAACATTTAACTCATCCTCAAGAAGATAATATGACAAACAACGTCTACATATATAAATCCTTCTCTGAGTGCTAGTGATGCTTGAACGCACAAGGCGAGCAAGATTTCTAATTAAACAAAAGTGATAACTTTCACTGTTTCCAATCTGCAACATCAATAAGTCTACACTCCTTTCATATACGGGGTAGTTTTCACCCCCCTGCTATTTTTCATCAAAAACAAAAGATCTTAGGTTCAATTATCATTTTTACCCGTTTAAGACCTTTTTCCCCACTGTAAAATCACTATTTACTGTTTTAGGGGTGACATCATCTATCCGGGTAAAAGCCTATGTCACAACGAATTTTTTAAGCTATTACACATAATTTTACGGTTCTTAGTTTCCAAGGTATCGATTTTTCAATTTTGGGGTAGTTTTCACCCCCCTGCTATTTTTCATCAAAAACAAAAGATCTTAGGTTCAATTATCATTTTTACCCGTTTAAAACCTTTTTCCCCACTGTAAAATCACTATTTACTGTTTTAGGGGTGACATCATCTATCCGGGTAAAAGCCTATGTCACAACGAATTTTTTAAGCTATTACACATAATTTTACGGTTCTTAGTTTCCAAGGTATCGATTTTTCAATTTTGGGGTAGTTTTCACCCCCCTGCTATTTTTCATCAAAAACAAAAGATCTTAGGTTCAATTATCATTTTTACCCGTTTAAAACCTTTTTCCCCACTGTAAAATCACTATTTACTGTTTTAGGGGTGACATCATCTATCCGGGTAAAAGCCTATGTCACAACGAATTTTTTAAGCTATTACACATAATTTTACGGTTCTTAGTTTCCAAGGTATCGATTTTTCAATTTGGGGGTAGTTTTCACCCCCCTGCTATTTTTCATCAAAACCAAAAGATCTTAGGTTCAATTATCATTTTTACCCGTTTAAGACCTTTTTCCCCACTGTAAAATCACTATTTACTGTTTTAGGGGTGACATCATCTATCCGGGTAAAAGCCTATGTCACAACGAATTTTTTAAGCTATTACACATAATTTTACGGTTCTTAGTTTCCAAGCTATCGATTTTTCAATTTTGGGGTAGTTTTCACCCCCCTGCTATTTTTCATCAAAAACAAAAGATCTTAGGTTCAATTATCATTTTTACCCGTTTAAAACCTTTTTCCCCACTGTAAAATCACTATTTACTGTTTTAGGGGTGACATCATCTATCCGGGTAAAAGCCTATGTCACAACGAATTTTTTAAGCTATTACACATAATTTTACGGTTCTTAGTTTCCAAGGTATCGATTTTTCAATTTGGGGGTAGTTTTCACCCCCCCTGCTATTTTTCATCAAAAACAAAAGATCTTAGTTTCATTTATCATTTTTAGGTGTTTAACACGTTTTTTCCCCATAACATGACTATTTACTGTTTTAGGGGTGAAATGACCAATCCAGGTAAAAGCCTATGTCATCACCTATTTTTAAAGCTATAACGCCTAATTTTAGGGTTCATAGTTTCCAAGATATTGAGTTTTCAATTTTGGGGGGGTAGTTTCACCCCATAAAGGGGGACGTCGCCCCAAGTGCTAGGACCCCTCATACAAGTCCCTAGCATGATTGGTTCACGAGATATTAACAAAAGTGTAGTTAGGCCCTTTTGACAAGAAAATAAATGAATGATACTTTCAAAAACGAGGTGTCACCCCAAGTGCTAGGATACTGCCTATGGGAAAATCCCATCCTGGGTTCAGAAAATATTAACAAATGTGTAGTTAGACCCTTTTGACAAAAGCCACCGGTGTGCATACATACAAAAATTGCTCTTTCACCCCAGGTAAGGGTAGTTTTTATTTTGGGGGTTGACATACCTCATTCATACAAAAGGAGAATTCACTACGAGTCCTATGACACCCCATATGTTTACATCGCATTATTGGTTAGCGAGATACTAAAAATCGAATGACCTATTAGTTTTTTGTTTTTTTAATAAATTTTTTAAAAAGCCTCATCTATAAAGAATCTTTTAAAAATTCCGCTCTCTTACAAAAGCCCTCAAGTGCGCATGCATACAAAAATAACCACTACTTAACCTCCGGGTAAGGGTAGATTTATTTTGGGGTGGATATACTCCCGTCCATAGCAAGGGGTGGTTCACCACAAGTCCTACGACACCCTATATGCATCGTTCTAGCCTTACAAGCTCATTAAATTCGCCAAAATGTCAAAAAAGCACGTTTACCTCAAATTGCGTTTCCAAATTCCACCCATTTTAAAAAATTACCTCACCATCAAATAGAGCGGGAAAAATAGCATTTAAACGAACCCTCACTCAACCCTAGTCCTCGCCCGCCACCAAACATTTCCCAACATAGCCATACGTATTCAAGCACACACGCGACTTGCAAGAGAACATACACTACCCCACTACCCGCGAATAACCTTTTGTTTTGGTGCTCACACTCGCATGGGTGTCAGATGACAGTTAGCATCCTAATAAACATCCTCCATGACGTCAACACCCATTAACTTTTTATCACCATCGCACAAACAAGCCAAAGGGTCAACCTCTTCCCACGCTAACACGTGCACTGCACATGCTCGCTCCTGGACCACGTGCTCGCTCTAAGGACCCATGACGTCATCCCATGACGTCATCAGGATTACGCAATTTCTGGTCATGATGATGCAATATTTAGAGTCTAACAAACGCTTACTACTTGAGTGGTTTGCAACCAGCTTGCAAAATGATTCTGAGTGGTTTGTGAATCCGCTGGCAAAATCATTATAAGTGGTTTGTGAACCCCCTCTCAATACAATTCTGAGTGGTTTGCAACCAGCTTGCAAAGTGATTCTGAGTGGTTTGTGAAACCGCTCGAAGAAAGATTCTGAGTGGTTAGTGAACCAAGAACCAGCTTGCGATAAGATTCTATCTGGTTTGTAAATTACTTCTGGAGCCTGCTTGCAAAACGAATCTGAGTGACTTGTGATCCACCTCGCGATACGATTCTTGGTCCACTTGGTCTACATCAGAGACCCGAAACGTAGCGTCATTAGAGTACCTACCACAAACATACTCTCATACATCTCTATAAAAATGAAAGTTTGTCTGTTTTTTCTGAATTTCTACGGAAATTTGAGTTATTAACGCGTTTCAGACTGGTCTATGACGGTTGCGCGCAAAAACAAAATTTTTGTCTGTCTGTCTGTCAGTTTGTCCGTGAACAAATTTGCACGCGCATCACTCGAGAACGGCTCAGTGGATAAACGTAAAATTTGGTACAGATGTACATCAGAGGCACGAAAGTAATCATTGATGTAACTCTTCTCCATATCTCTCATAAAAGAGGGCCTACCCCCTTAAAATTCATGCTGAAATGGACGTAGAAAGAAGAGACAAAGCTCATTTTCAGCGTCTCAATGTGAGAAACAAAACTCGCGAGCCCTACGGGCCCCGAAAACCACATTTTAAAGTCCTAAAACCAACAGTTTTTGAGATATACCCAGAAAACTAATGTCATGTATTAAGCTATTGAAAGGATGCGAGCCGGTAACTATGGCAACACAATCTCAGAAGTCCATCTATTTCTGTAAGACGCAATTATATTACTGTGAACGTTCGCAAACGGCTATAAGGATATCGAGGATCCAACTTAAGCTGTAAAATTCATCAATACGTATATAATGCGCTTAAGGGGGTCAAGGGGTACTCTTGAAATTTTTCACGATATTCCCAGAAAACTAATTTCATTTAATAAACTAATAAATAGATGACGAGTACAGAAGAAGACCAAATCAGGAGCTATATAGATATACTGAGAAAATCACATATGTGACCAGGAAGAGACGTCTGGCTTTCCACGGACATGTCTCATGGATGAACCGAACAAGACTAACCAACCGTCTTCTCAACTACTGGGGGAATAGAAAGAGCGTGACACCGTCGCTAACAGTAGTTAACAAGGATATCCAAGAACTGAAGATAATGAAAAGTGATATTAGAAGCCGATCACATCTCAGAAAGAAACATAAACAGAAGAGTATTCTGGACAGACCACCCTGTAAGAAAACCGGCATCATCTGACAAAAGACAGAAAGGAGCAACATAGCCAGAGAATGCGCGAATACTGGGCAAATATCAAGTCCCTCGCTAAGCTGAAAAGTTGAACGTCGTTGTCCTTAGCTGGCCCATCCGAAAGAAGAAGAACAAGAAGTAACTAATGAAGTAATGCAAGCCGGTAACCATGACAACAGTAGGCCTATCACAAGAGGTGACCTCCAACTTTCCATCTATTTCTGTCAGAAGCAATGCCACTCAATTTATTAAAATTCTGTGAAAGTTTGCAAATGGCTATAAGGTTATCGTGGAATCAAACATAGACTGTAAAATTCAACAATGCGATTAAGGGGGTCAAGGGGTACCCAACAATTTTTACACGTGACTTACACGTGCGATATGCGATATGTTGTACAGAAGGTCTATTATATCTCCAAACAGCAACATTATTTTCAAAAATTCCTGGATTGGAATAGAGTTTTTTGCAGCTTTTGGGAATTTGGGCCATTTGAGGCTAAAAATCCCGAATTCTCATGCACCACAAGCCTTTATAATTTATTAAAGGGGTCTTCCTGGGGATGGGGACTTTCCACAACGGTGAGGGTCAGTTTTAATTTGACATATAATGCGTTTCGTCTACGACGTATGCAATATTATTTTCACGTCAGGAAGTACACTTTAGGTGAATTTAGTTTGAGAGCACATTTTAACTAATCATATTTTTGTCGACAAACGGGAGCATCGTAAAGATGATTTTGTTTAATACTGTGTGGTTGATATATCTTTATGTTTATGTACGCCTATAATACATGTTCGGGTGCTTGGAGCATCGTAAAATTAGGTATTTCAACAATGAGTCAATACACCAATCATTTATAAAACTCTTCAACGTACTTCTCGTAGGAGGGTGGGTATAAGGAACAACTTTTCAAAATGCATGCTAAAATAGGAGAAAAATGAAAATTATACTAGAAGGACGACCAAAGCATACGTTGCGCTTCTCAATGTGTGACACAAAACTAGGGAGTCTATAAAGGGTCGCCGAAAACCACATTTTATGGCCCTTAACTTAACAGTGTCTGCGATATACCCAGAAAACTAACTTCGTTCTGATAAACTTATGAAGGAATGACAAGCCCCTAACCATTGCAACAGTAGCTCAATTGATAGCGTCTGGTTATTAATACCAAAAATCGTTCGAAGAGCGAGTACTTCTGCTAGTACTTATATATAGAGAGAATAATAAATGAAAGTATATAATTAGTCCATTTTTTTCCAGATTAGCAGTGTGAGTAGAAAAGTTTTACTAGCCAGCCAATTGAACTGGGCACAGGCACATGTCGTCCGACTGAAAAGCAATGATTATATTGCGGAGTGACGCTAGAAGGTGGCATCTAAATCTTCTATACGATACAGAGGCCCACACATACACACACGCCATGGCCTCCTTGACCTCATGATGCAGTGTGTGTGATCAGGCCCATTAGCGGGATTTAGTTTGCTTTCAAACCTTTTGGACCGTTTCTTTATATAGTAACATTGAAATTGCTCTTTCCGGAACTGTACCGTGCCATTGTCACTGATGAAAATCATACAGAAATAGATGAAAGCTTTATCCCACGAATACTGAAACTTACTCCAAATACACAAAGGAGCAATTATTACACGCGAGTAACTCAATGTTTTGAATTCGTCAGTACAGTCAATGAAATGCAAGATTGCGCAATGGCTGTAACGAAATGGAAAAAGCCACTCCGAGCTCAATTCTTATCGCGTCAATGATCAGAAACGTGCCAGGCTGTTACGTTTATTTTGCTGTCAATAGAAAGCTCCCTTTTTGTGGTCTTTCGCAAATGAATGGCTTCATGAATTCACAGAATGACAACAGATTTGTCCTGCTTTGATGTGCATATACAAGAGAAGTAAATATGGTAGCTAAATGCGTACACTGCCGTGGAGATTACACACTTTATGCCACGTCTCAACACAACATTACTACTGTAGAAGAGTATAAATCAGTCTATGCGCAACGCCTCTATATACTACGCAGCCTATATTAATGAAAATGAAAATCCACAGCCTGCTTCCAGTCGACTGAACGGGTCAGGGATGGAATGAATGAAGCCCCCATCTAGCGGTGAGGGTAAGAACTGTGCCAGCTGCCGAAGCCTGTCGCACTCCTCTCAAGCAATGATTAAATTAATGACAGATGAAATTAAATGATAGTGGAGAGAGTTGCTGGAATTAAATTTTTGACAAGGAATACCGGAGTAACCGGAGAAAAACCTGTCTGCCTACGTTTTGTCCAGCACAGATCTCAAATGGGGTGACCGGGATTTGAACCACGGACCCAGCGGTGAGAGGCCGGCGTGCTTCCGCCTAAGCCACGGAGGCTATAATAATTCTTTAAAACATTCTAATAATGACAAGAAGTTCCATGACGAACTAAAGAGCCTACATTTCTCGAAATGTAAGATTCATTCCAATAATTAATCGATGTGGACCTAATTAGAATAATGACGAAATTGAGTTGGTAATATCGAAATTTCTAATTATTTCGAAATATAACTGGCAGAATGTAGCCTAATAGAGCACTACAGTTGGCAGTCCTGGTGACTGAATATATTGTTAGTTCCATCTCTTCAGGTACAGAAAATAAAATTTGTTTGAAGTCCAATGGATAGCATGGACGTTGCATGTAGTTAGACATTGGACCTATCAGCGCGCGTAAAATCATGTTGGCAACAATGTCATGCATGTGTTAGAAGTAATTTGAGCTATTATGATCATCGTTGTGCCAATTTTGGATGAAATACATTTATTTGTATAGAAGTTGCATGTATTTTAAAATTGGACCTATCAGCAGGCTAAGAATAATGTTGGAAACACTGACGTATATTAGTTACTCCAAATTAATCTAGAATGTAAGGTATCATACGTGTGCAAAGATTAGAGCTGTTGGCTTGAATACTTTCTGATATAATGATATTAGGGTATAAATGAGAGACAGCATTTATTAACAGTTGGCAGCCTTTCATTGCTCTTAAGAATTCGCATCGTCATATCTGTTATACTACACATAGCACATACGAAATTTGGTCGAAATCCAATTCATAGTATAGAAGTTTCATGTATTTACAATTGGTCCTATCAGCAGGCTTAGAATCATGTTGGTAGTACTGAAGTCCATTAGTTACTCCAAATTAATCTAGAATGTCAGGTAATATACGTGGCATAGTTTAAAGCTGTCGGCTTGCATACTTTCCGATATATTGGTAATTGGATAAAAACAATAGGGAGTGCATTTATTAACAGTTGGCAGCCCTGGTGGCTCTTAAGATTACGCTCATTCATATCTGTTTATCTGCACATAGTACATACGAAATTTGGTTGAAATCCAATTGATAGTGTAGAAGTTATATGCATTTAAAAATTGGACATCATCATGTTTAGAATCATTTCGGCAACACTGTCATGTATGGTCTCCTGGAAATTCAACTGAAATATTATTATCTATATGTATGCCAATTTTCGTATAGCTCCCATACATACCTTCCAAGATATACAACATGGAGCTAAAATTTCAATTGCAATTTTTCAGCAATTGGTAGCACTGACATCATTTTAAAATACGGCAAAGAGATATTCGGATAGAGATCTTTACTCGTACCAAATTTGGGTTCGATTGCTACAGCCGTTTAGGAGTTGATAGGGGGGACACACGCACAGCCAGCCAGACAGACAGAAGGACAGACGGACAGACACACATTATCCCGGATCGATCTCATAAGTCTACTACCCCAGGCATTATATGCAAAAAATACGGCCAAACAAAAAAAAATGTAAAGCTGAAATTTGGCATAGATATTCCCTAGTACCCTAGAAACAAATCCTGAAAAGTCCCCATCTCTGTGGTGTCTGCGTCATAGATTTGGAGGGTTCAAAAAGGCTTAAATAGGGCCTAAGTGCCAAAAACAGCATTTTTGCATCCTGCGTTAAAAATATTGATCCAAATTTACTTCTCGCGAGCTTTAGCAATTAATAACAAGAAGTTCCGTGAAGAACTATACAGCCTACTTTTCATGCCAATTATTATTCTACAGAATATGAACCTATCTAGAATAATGACGAAATTAAGTTGGTAATATCGAAATATCTAATTAGTTCAAAATATACCTGGTATAATGTAGCCTAATAGAGCACTACAGTTGGCAGCCCTGGTGACTGAATATATTCTTAGTTCCATTTCTTAAGGTACAGAATACAAAATTTGGTTGAAGCCCAATGGACGTTACATGCAGTTAGACACTGGATCTATCAGCACGCGTAAAAGCATGTTGCCAACAATGTCATGCGTGTGCTGGTCAGAAATAATCTGAAATATTATGATATCTTGTTGTGCCAATTTTGGATGAAATCCATTTGTTAGTATAGAAGTTACATGTATTTTAAAATTGGACATATGAGCAGGCATAGAATCATGTTGCCAGCACTGCCTTCTATTAATTACTCCAAATTAATCTAGAATGTCAGGTGCTATAAGTGTGCAAAGTATAGAGCTGTTGGCTTGCATACTTTATGATATATTGATATTAGGGTAAAAAAATAAAGACAGCATTTATTAACATTTGCATCCCTGATTGCTCTTAACAATACTTATAGTCATATCTGTTATGATACACATAGCACATACGAAATTTGGTTGAAATCCAACTGATAGTATAGAAGTTAGATGTATTTAAAAATTGGTACTATCTGCAGGCTTATAATCATGTTGGTAGAACTGACGTATATAAGTTACTCCAAAATAATCTAAAATGTCAGAATATACGTGTGCATAGTTTAAAGCTGTTGGCTTGCATACTTTCTGATATATTGGTATTTGGATAAAATAAATAAATAGAGAGCGCAATTATTAACAGTTGGCAGCCCTGGTGGCTCTTAAGAATACGCGAAGTCATATCTGTTTATGTACAGATATTACATACAAAATTTGGTTGAAATCCAATTGATAGTGTAGACGTTATATGCATTTAAACATTGGACCTAACAGAAGGCTTAAAATTATTTTGGCAACACTGTCATGGTTGGACTCCTGGAAATTAAACTGAAATAGTCTTATCTACATCTGTACCAATTTTGGAATAGCTCCCATGCATACCTTGCAAGATATCCAACATGGAGCTCAAATTTCTAGCGCGTTTTTTCAGCAGTTGGTAGCACTGACATCATTTTCAAATATGGACGTGAGATATTCCGGTGCATATCTTTACTCATACTAAATTTGGTTTTGATTGCTGCAGCCGTTTAGGAGTTGATAGGGGGGGACACACACACAGCCAGACAGACAGACAGACAGAAGGACAGACAGAAAGACAGACAGACAGACAGACACACATTTTCCCGGATCGATCTCATAAGTCTACTTTTTCCTAATTTTTGCAAAATGAGAAAAGTAGGCTAAAAATGAACCAGTAGGATAACGGACTTATCAGGCCTAATTATTGCTATTGACGAAGGAAACAAGATGTTCAGTAAAGAACATATAGCCTACTTTCTCCTAAATGCATGGGTATTGTTATAACTCTTTGTCCTTTTCAATGAGTATGATTGAATGTTGGTTATAGTAGCTTGTTGAAATAAAACGTGCTATAGGGATATTAAACATGAATATGAGGTGCCCTTTGCTAGTGCTACCTCTGTACCAAATTTCGTTCAATTTGGTTTCACCGTGTTTGAATTGATAGGGGTAATCGATTTGCACACATACTTGGCCACCATCTGCAAACTATTGGGCTGATGTTCTTGCAGTTTGGTCAGAATATGTTTCCCACATAAAGATATGGTGTTGCAAAATTTGGTAGAAACTAGATTATTAGGTTGGTCGTAATTACATTTTAGCTTTTAACATTTGGGTGGCCGCGATTACGTTTCCGTCAAGATAGCGGTGATATAAAACATGACACTGAGGTGCCCTTTGCTAGAGCTACCTCTGTACCAAATTTCGTTCATTCGGTTCCACCGTGTTCGAATTAATAGGGGGAATCAATTTTGACATAAAGATGGCCGCCATCCACAAACTATTAGGCTAATGACCTATTAGATTGGTCAAAGGATGCTCCCTCCATAAAGGTATGTTGTTGCAAAGTTTGGTAGAGATCGGATGGATATGTTAGTCGTAATTTGATTTAAGCATTAAACATTTGTGTGGCCGCCATTACGTTTCTGTCAATATGGCGGCGATATTAATCATGACTCTGAGATGCCCTTTGCTAGTGCTATCTCTGTACCAAATTTCGTTCCATTCGGTTTCACCGTGTTTGAATTAATAGGGGGAATCGATTCTGACACAAAGATGGCCGCCATCCGCAAACTATTAGGCGAATGACCTATTAGATTGGTCAAAGGATGCTCCCTCTATAAAGGTGTGTAATTGCAAAATTTGGTAGAGATCGGATGATTAGGTTAATCGTAATTTGATTTAAGCTTTGAACATTCGTGTGGCCGCCATTACGTTTCAGTCAAGATGGCGGCGATATAAAACATGACACTGAGGTGCCCTTTGCTAGTGCTAGCCCTGTACCAAATGTCGTTCCTTTCGGTTCCACCGTGTTCCAATTAATAGGGGGAATCAATTTTGACATAAAGATGGCCGCCATCCGCAAACTATTAGGCGAAAGACCTATTAGATTTTTCAAAGGATGCTCCCTCCATAAAGGTATATAGTTGCAAAATTTGGTACAGATCGGATGATCATGTTAATCGTAAAGTGATTTAAGCTTTGAACATTCGTGTGGCCGCCATTACGTTTCAGTCAAGATGGCGGCGATATAAAACATGACACTGAGATGCCCTTTGCTAGTGCTACCTCTGTACCAAATTTCGTTCCATTCGGTTTCACCCTGTTTGAATTAATAGGGGGAATTGATTTTCACACAAAGATGGCCGCCATCCGCAAACTATTAGGCTATTGACCTATTCGTTTGGTCATAGGATGCTTCCTCTCTAAGGGTATGTTGTTGCAAAATTTGGTAGAGATCGGATGATTAGGTTAATCGTAATTTGATTTAAGCTTTGAACATTTGTGTGGCCGCCATTACGTTTCCGTCAAGATGGCGGCGATATAAAACATGACACTGAGGTGCCTTTTGTTAGTACTGCCTCTGTACCAAATTTCGTTCCATTCGGTTGCACCGTGTTCGAATTAATAGGGGAATCGATTTTCACACAAAGATGCCGCTATCCGCAAACTATTACGCTTATGACCTATTGGTTTGGTCAAAGGATGCTACGCCCATAAAGGTATGTTGTTGCAAAATTTGGTAGAGATCGGATGATTAGGTTAGTCGTAATTTGATTTAAGCTTTGAACATTTGTGTGGCCGCCATTACGTTTCCGTCAAGATGGCGGCGATATAAAACATGACACTGAGGTGTCCTTTGCTACTGCTACCTTTGTACTAAATTTTGTTCAATTCGCATTCACCGTGTTCGAATTGATAGGGGGGGGGGGGGGGACAGACATTCAGAGTACACACACTCACACACACACACACACAGACACACACACACACACACACAGACTCACACACACACACACACAGACTCACACACACACACATACACACACACAGACAGACACACTTTTTTCGCCCTATGTTGATCTCATAAGTCTACTTTCATTTTTTGCAAAACTCGAAAGTAGGCTAAAAACGACTAATTTAACATTTTTAGCACATATTTAATACGAAAATTTGGTTAGTTTGGGATTAGCAGGTCATTATTTTTTAAACAACTGCTGATATTGACTAAAGACCCAGAATGAAAGTTATAAAGCATACTTTTAGCTTTGCATTGGCACATTACCCATGTCCGTGCGAGAAACGGTTACCGAGTTACGGTCCCAAAGCATAACCGCTGTTGAAAAGGCACCCGATCGCGTTTCTAGGTGACAGCGCTCGGCCTGTCGGAGCTGGCCAACAATACTCCAAACAATTAATTCAGCTTCTAAACAATCTTGGATTTTCAGTAAATTTGGCGGAAGTCCACAGGTACGAAGTTTCAGCGCTTCGTGAAGAACGTCCAATCCCGAATGCTGGAGCGTTCACCCAGTTTTGCTTTGACAACGCTGACTTTAACATAAGGACTTAGGACGAGCGAAACACATTTCACTGCATGGAAGGCATCAAGTGCACAGGTCCAGCGCCTGACGGTGAAATATCTCCACTCCCACGTACACGAGAAGTTCATATTGCTGGTGTGATTGCGGCGATGGGAAAGTTCAACATTTCGTCGTATAGGAAGCCCTCCTCTCCTGGTTCAAAGGACGTCAAAATTAAGGAGTTAACTGTGGAAGCCCCAAACTCTGTGGCTATTGCGTCGATGATGGACTCCTTGTGGTTATCTGGACGGTGGTCAGGTATTAATTTACCCGCCTCGTGGAACGGCTTTATGAAGACGTCTGCTCATGCTCAACCAACTCCCTAGACGTCAGTCGATATCCTGCCGTTCATTAACTTGGAACCGAGCAATCCATCACCTATATATTCCGCGTTGAAGTTTGCCGCAAGAGAGTGCGTGGAACTGATACAAAGCACTTGTTTCGGAACCTTTGACCAGCCCCTATACGCGAAAGCTGCAGAGATAGTCGCATCGGACACATCAGAGGAACTCAAAAAGGTGGTTGTTCGTCTAGGCGGATTTCACATTCTAATGTCCTTTCTTGGGGCAATCGGCTACGTGATGAATGGAAGTGGTTTGGAGGAGCTCTGGGCGGAAATATACGCTAAATTGTCAGTGACTCGCATGATGTCTGGACACGCATATTCTAGGTAGGCTTGCAATTAGCTCGCTCTTAAAAATGATTACGTTATGCCTTGAATTTCAAATGTATGAATAACGCGAAAATGTGCATGTTCTAGGGCCCTCAGAGCGCATTTTCTGACAAAACAGGCTGTCGGGACAATGTTACTCAACATGAACGACGGGCTGAAGGATTTCCCCAACTGTCCTCATGGTTTTTTTTATGTCTCATTTCCATCAAGTTTTCTCATGTTAGTTTTAACCTTTTCAATGTTATTCCAAGATTGTACTGACAATATGTTTATGTGTATGGCTGATGAAGGGGCCATGGAAGGCTTCGAAACATGTACCAACCAAATGGGTATAATATAGTTTTGTATTGATCAGGCGGAATTGCTGTCCCTTTATATTTGGGCTGAAGGATGACAAAGACAAATACAGGCGCTTTTTACCGCATTCCAAGAAGGCACCGCCAACGACTTGCTATCAACGTCTCAAAGAGTCGCTTCATGACACATTTTCTTCAATGAGCCAGAAATCTCGCACAGGAAAGCTGTGGGCAGAGTACATCAAACAGCAAGCCTGGAAAATATTGAAGAATTCCGCATCTTTACGCGAGGAAATGAAGGTATTCGTCTCTACGGCTCCAGACGAAGAGGCCATACTATCAGCTGGAGAGAAGTTCGTCATTTGTCTCTATGATAGTGCCAAATTGGAGTGCAAAAGCCTCGACGAACTTCGGGTAGTGAAATACAGCCAAAAAATTGCCAAACAACCGGTCACAGCGTCATTTCAGCTGGCTTCACTTCCGCCGACTTCGGCGGCATGAAAACAACATTCACTGCGGGTATATTTGCAAGTTCAGGAATGGTTAGGATTTTCTTTGGACCCGACCCAATGGGGATGTAAATTCCAACACTCAGCTTTAGTACCAGTGAAACTCATCTTCCAGCTGCTCCATATCATCTCCTCAATTTGGTGTCCTGCAACTGCAAGAGCTCTTGTAGCAGCAGGTGTGATTGCTGCTGATAGCGACTACAGACCCGAAGTAAAAGTTGTAAAGCACACTTGTAGCTTTAAAACGATGCATTGCCCATGCTACTTAATGTGTGGGTACTGCAGTGGAAAAGCAAGTGGCAACGTCAAATTTGATGGCTCAGACGATGAGGAGGACGATTGAGTCCAATGTAAGCTTTGTTTTGCAAGTGTTCTTTGTCTAAAGAAAGCTTTTTAATTTTTGTTTTTTTATTATTTGCATTATGCATATTATGAATGTACGTTTATCTGCTAACTGCATTAAACTCGTTTTGTTCTATGTAAACTGTTTCTGCTAGTTTACCTGGATTCAAAGGAATACCATCCTAAAAGCTCTTGAGCAAAGATACAAAATGGTGTCAGCAAAGGTGAATAGATGGAGCCCAACACAGTAAATGGGCGTTCGTTCGGAAAAGCGACTGCCACACTTCCACTTTTATATTTGTAACTGTATCTCTGCTGCTGTTTGTCGGATGAACATGGGCAATGTGTCGTTTTAAAGCTACAAGTGTGATTTACAACTTTTACTTCGGGTCTTTAGTCGCTATCAGCAGCTGTTTACACGATAAGTCCCGGCTAATGACAAATTAGCTAAATTTTCGTGAGAAAAGTTGAGCTAAAAATGTTTGATTACTCATCTGTTTAAATGTATGGTGGAAAGGGGTTTATGTTAAGATATCACCCCAACTGGGAAATAGCATTGGATTAGGGTTAGGGCACACAGTGGACTATAATAGGACTATATGGAAGAGACCAAAAGTTACTTGACTGTTGATACATTTATTTGATTGTTTTAAACATTTGGATAAATAGTGACAATTATTTGCATTAAAATGATTATTTAAAAGAGGCAATTAAAAATGCCTGTTTCTCCAGGAAACTCAAAACCAACTTGCAAGTAGCATTGACTAGAAAAAAATGAATGAAAAAAGAGTAATAACAGGCAACTCGATAAAAAAGTTCATAGCGAAAAATCCATGACAACAAAGTTAGAAATAGTAAAGGCTTAGCCTTGTATTATATAAAATGAGTGATTGGTTACCACCAGTTCGATACTTGATACAGGGAGTATCTTCCATAAGTAATCCTGCGGAGACCCCGCTGACGATAGCGGAAAGCGATGATGATTGTCCAGGCAGGACAAGTTAGTTCATCTAGAATCCAAGGTCAGAGTGTAGACCAAGAATTGGCTGGCCCGCGTAGAGTGGGTCGTGAAGTCCAGTGAAGTTGTTCTCTAAGAAGCCGTGATGTGGCTTCCAAAGAAGATAGATGATAATTCCTCCAGCGAAACATAACCAGCAGTGCCAGGCCTCTTGGGAATGACCTGGTTTAGCGGGTGCAAGCAGTTACGATTCCATCGTGCCGAGTTGTAGAGAAATTAAGTGACGAAGCTGTCGCCTAGATGAAGGTTGTTGACCCCGGCCTGCTCAGCCCGACAAAGTCCAAGCAGATAAGCATGCCGCGTAGATGGCTTCAGGTCAAACAGTGTTGGTAAACAGTGCGCCGAGCAGGCTGCACTGAAGTGGTCAGGCAGCCGTGGGCAGGTGAAGACAGGCCGCAGGACGGCGAGGCGGAGAATAATAGTGGAAATGACGACAGCAGCCGAACATTCCAGAATAAAGGAGGGGTGTCAAACAGCCAATCAGCGCACAGCCCCATGCACGTTGCGAGGGTAGCCGCTGAGGCGAACACAGTACCTCATGAAACAGTGTAACAGTATGGTGCGTCTAGAAAGACACTTCAGAAAAAAGGTGAGTACAAGAATAATAAAGAACAACAATTCAAATGAAACGTAAGTTAAATAAATAATCAGAACACCGCGTTCATACTGCAATTATAACGAAAAAAAAATGGAGCAGAATAATTGAACGTGTGTTTCAAACCGTGCGGGAAACATAGCCTACAAGAAAAATATTCGCGAAAGCGAACATGCTGGGAGGGGCGAGAAAAAATTGCAGTAAGAAAGCGCGGAAGTTAGGCCTCGCGTGGCAAAGGAGCAATCATAGTGATTGGCCTGAGAAAATGGCCAGCAGAAGTCTGCAGTTTTACCACGCGAATCCTACCATCTCTGCCAGGAAAGCACTCAACAACCCTACCCAAATTCCAGACAAGAGGGGGACTAGGGTCTTTCAAAAGGACCAAGTCCCCAATCTGAAGGTTAGAGCAGGAAACACGCCATTTACCACGCTGCTGAAGCAAACTGAGGTATTCCAACCTCCAGCGGCGCCAAAAATTGTTGCGCAAACTTTCAATTTTGCGCCAAGAAATGGCTAAAGAAGATTGAGAATTAGAATATAACAAAGGGGGAGAGGCAGTCAAAGGACCACCGATAAGAAAATGACCTGGCGTTAATGGCAGAAGATCTAAAGGATCATTAGATAAGGGTGATAAAGGACGAGAATTAATTATGCCCTCAATAAAAATGATTAAGGAATTGAACTCTTCATGAGAAAGGGGGGTGTGGCCACAAACACGTCTAAGGTGCTTCTTGGTGAGTTTCACACAAGACTCCCACCGCCCACCTTGATGAGGTGCATAAGGGGGGATGAAGTGCCACTTGAAATTTCTCTGGTGAGCATAATCAGTAATCCTTTCCAGCGCTGAATTTTGAGTAAGAGCTCTCTTAATTTGCTCAGAAGCTCCGATTAAATTTTTAGCATTGTCTGAGAATACTTCTGAAGGAAGACCTCTGCGAGCAGAAAATCTGGCAAAAGCTGCCAAAAAGTAAGCAGTAGAGGCGTTGGTAACTAGTTCTAAGTGAACTGCTCCGGTGACCATACATACAAACAGCGAAATATAGAGTTTTCCAGAAATACATTTTTTGGCCTCAGGAGAATTTTTTCTGTAAACAAAAGGCCCGGAATAATCCACCCCCGTAAAGGTAAAGGGTCTAGCAGGCGCGGATCTAAAATTGGGAAGATCACCCATGAGCTGAGCGGTAACTTTAGGGTTGGATTTAAAACATGGAATGCACTTCCGGATAACAGATGTAACTTCATGGACTCCGTTTATGGGCCAATACCTTTCACGAATGATAGAAAGTAATGTACGAGTACCAGCATGAAGATGCTGGTAATGATACTGACGAATGATTAAGGAAGTGACATGATGCTTTGAGGGAAGAATAATTGGATGTTTTTTATTCTCAGAAAGATCAGCCAAAGATAAACGTCCTCCTACTCTTAATAAACCATCAGTATCCAAAAAGGGGGCGAGTGAGGAAAGCCTACTCGATTTCTTAAGGGATTGACCTTGGGACAACACCTGGCATTCTTCAGAGAATATTTCTTGTTGAGTAAGCCATAAGATTTTTGTAGTGGCTAAACCTAATTCAGAAAGGGTTAAATATGGCTTAGAAAAAAGGGGTTGTTCCACTACAAAATATATCCATAGAAGGAGATAAGCCATAACCCTCACCAATTTATGGAAAGAGGAAAATCGCTGTATGAGAAGGGGAGAGTCGGAAACGATTAGAGAGAATCCTGTAATCTTCCCAGCATCCGGCAATTCTGATAATTCCGGAAGAGGAAAATTTGTTAAAGCAGAAGATTTGTTAGATTGAATTGGAGGGCCTGATAATAATGTGTCATTCAGAGAAGTTCCATTGGCATCCAATGCAGAGCCATTAAAGACCACTCTTATGTTTTCCTTTAAAATCTCATTCTTCCAAACTGGATGATGATTGAGGTAAATGACTTCAGATGGGGTATAAGAAGCATCATCTTTCTTGGTAACAACCTCCATGTGATCAAGTGCCTCATATTCCTCCATAAATGTGGAGTATTGAGCTTTAACAACAGGGTCACGTTTAAATTTGCTTTCCACAGCATAGAGTGCTCTAAGAGCCCTAGGGTGTGTTCCAAATAAAAGAGGTGGATTATCCACTCGGGGCATTGTTACGACAAATCTACCCTCTGAATTGCGTTTGGTTGTTTTGCGAAACAGCTTTTCACACATTTCATTTTCAACTGAGGAAGGTGAAACTGAATCTATAGTTTCGATTTTTCAAAATCTTTCTAGGTTGTAATCGAGACTTGTATTGACAAAATGACATTGTGAGAAATTTTGGAACGACTTACGAGGGACCTGACCCGTTACTAACCAACCTAGCTTGGTATGATGAACAAACACTCCTGGTGATATTTTAACCTTAGAGCTAAGGAGACATTGCCAAAATACTTGGGCACTGAGAAGTATGTCTACTGGAGCGCTCGTATTAAATGTTGGATCTGCCAACTGAATGTTATGAGGAATTTGCCAATTTCTAATTTCAAAAGATGTACTAGGGGTATTACTGCCAATAGTATCAATGGCAAGACAATTCAACTGAAATGTTGTGGTACAATTAACAGCAACTTTGATGTGAACACGAACAAAATGCAAAGATTTAACATTGCTATTGTTAATACCGGTAACCTGAATTAATGTAGGTTGCTTGGGAAGACCAAGTTTCTTAATGAGACGCTCACTTATGAAGTCATGGGTGGCGGCATTATCCAATAAGGCACGTGCTTCAAGCCATCTACCAGAGGAATCTTGAACTTTTAATAACACGGTTGATAGTAGCACCTGGGAACTACGAATAGAGCTAGAGCTCTGAGTATAAGATTGCGCATTGGCTCCTGGGGATGTATCTTTAGAACATCCAGGGGAAGGAGCCTGACGTGGCTTTTCAAACCTATGAAGCAAGGTATGATGTTGAGCCTTGCAATGGGAGCAAGTATTTTTAGATACGCAATCAGGCACCATATGCCTGGTTGACAGACAGTTGTAGCAATATCTTTTTTGAGCTATTAATTTGCGTCTTTCGTCGGTAGAAAGGGCTTTAAAGGCAACGCAGGAATATAACCTGTGAGGCGCTTTACAGAGAATACAATTTGTTGAATTATGTTGAACAGTAAAGACAGCAGATTTGTTTATTTTAGTACCGACTGGCTTCACAACATTAGATTTGTTATCTGCACTTCCTGACATATGACAGGCTACGGCTGATAAAACCTGACATCTATTATTTATAAACGTAAGCAATGAGCCATAGGTATATGAAGTGTCATTTGTTAGTTCCTTCTCCCATGCCTTTAAGGTTGATGAATCAAATTTAGAAGTAACCAAGTAAACTAAGAATAGATCCCAATGCTCGACCGGTTGATTCAACCGTGCCAATGCTCTGACGTGTAGTTGGACCGTGTCACTTAAGGCTCGCAGTGTTGACAAGCAGTCAGCTCGCAATGCGGGCAGGTTAAATAAGGCTTGAATATGCCTCTGTATGCATAATTTTTCGTTGCCGTAACGGCCTTTAAGAAGCTCTATAGCAATGTTATAGTTTTCTCCTGTTAAGGGGAGTTCTCTTATAAGTTGAAGGGGTGATCCCTGCAAAATGGATTTTAAATAATGAATTTTCTGAATTTCTGGAAGTGTGGCATTATCATGTACTAATGAACTGAACAATTCAAAGAATGATTGCCACATCTCTTCCTTTCCTGAAAAATGCGGAATTTCAATTTTAGGTAGCAATGGTTTGATACCATTCCCATGGTCGCTAATTCTTCCTTGAGTTTCCTCTACCTTCAACGCCAGGGTCAAAGTTCTAACTAATGCCACAGCCTGAGCGTGTGTATCAAAGTAATTACTTTCTACTTCTTCCCTATCTGATTGATGTTCTGGACTTTTGATTTCAATTTCAAGTTGCACGAGATCATATTTCTCGTACGCCTGTTCAAAAGCTTTTAAACGCTGAGATATAATATCAAGGTTTTGTTCCTCTTTCGGTAGAGTAGCTAAATATTTTTGAAAACGGGTGAGTTGACCTTTGTAGGCCGCCCGAGAGTTTAACAGCTTATCATCTATAATTACTGGCATGGCTGGGAAGTTGGAATGACTCACTTACCCAAGCTGCTTGCGGCACCAGACAGACCTGCTTTCCAGAAAGAAACCAGTTGTATATTATGCTGGGATTGCTTCCGCTTTCCCGCAGATCTCCCGCGCTAGCCACGATAACTGAAATGTATAAGACAAATATTAGATTGCACAAGTGTTTTTTTTTTTAGAATAGAATTTGTGGTCTCAGAATGGAGGTTCTGGGTTCGATCCCGGGTTTCGGCATCATGGAAAGGGGTTTATGTTAAGATATCACCCCAACTGGGAAATAGCATTGGATTAGGGTTAGGGCACACAGTGGACTATAATAGGACTATATGGAAGAGACCAAAAGTTACTTGACTGTTGATACATTTATTTGATTGTTTTAAACATTTGGATAAATAGTGACAATTATTTGCATTAAAATGATTATTTAAAAGAGGCAATTAAAAAATGCCTGTTTCTCCAGGAAACTCAAAACCAACTTGCAAGTAGCATTGACTAGAAAAAATGAATGAAAAAAGAGTAATAACAGGCAACTCGATAAAAAAGTTCATAGCGAAAAATCCATGACAACAAAGTTAGAAATAGTAAAGGCTTAGCCTTGTATTATATAAAATGAGTGATTGGTTACCACCAGTTCGATACTTGATACAGGGAGTATCTTCCATAAGTAATCCTGCGGAGACCCCGCTGACGATAGCGGGAAGCGATGATGATTGTCCAGGCAGGACAAGTTAGTTCATCTAGAATCCAAGGTCAGAGTGTAGACCAAGAATTGGCTGGCCCGCGTAGAGTGGGTCGTGAAGTCCAGTGAAGTTGTTCTCTAAGAAGCCGTGATGTGGCTTCCAAAGAAGATAGATGATAATTCCTCCAGCGAAACATAACCAGCAGTGCCAGGCCTCTTGGGAATGACCTGGTTTAGCGGGTGCAAGCAGTTACGATTCCATCGTGCCGAGTTGTAGAGAAATTAAGTGACGAAGCTGTCGCCTAGATGAAGGTTGTTGACCCCGGCCTGCTCAGCCCGACAAAGTCCAAGCAGATAAGCATGCCGCGTAGATAGCTTCAGGTCAAACAGTGTTGGTAAACAGTGCGCCGAGCAGGCTGCACTGAAGTGGTCAGGCAGCCGTGGGCAGGTGAAGACAGGCCGCAGGACGGCGAGGCGGAGAATAATAGTGGAAATGACGACAGCAGCCGAACATTCCAGAATAAAGGAGGGGTGTCAAACAGCCAATCAGCGCACAGCCCCATGCACGTTGCGAGGGTAGCCGCTGAGGCGAACACAGTACCTCATGAAGCAGTGTGACAGTATGGTGCGTCTAGAAAGACACTTCAGAAAAAAGGTGAGTACAAGAATAATAAAGAACAACAATTCAAATGAAACGTAAGTTAAATAAATAATCAGAACACCGCGTTCATACTGCAATTATAACGAAAAAAAAAATGGAGCAGAATACTTGAACGTGTGTTTCAAACCGTGCGGGAAACATAGCCTACAAGAAAAATATTCGCGAAAGCGAACATATGGCAACAATTTCGACCAATAAGAGCGTTATATATAACGCAGTCCTTCTCGTATTACTATCAAAGCTCATTAGAACTGATTTTGGATCAATATTTTGAACGCAGGAATCAAAAATGCTGTTTTTGGCACTTAGGCCCCATTTAAGCCCTTTTGAACCCTCCAAAAACTATGACGCGGACGCCGCAGAAATGGGGACTTTTTAGGATTTGTTACTAGGGTACTAGGGAGCATCTATGCCAAATTTCAGCTTTACATTATATTTTTTTTAGGTTAAAACTTAATATGCCTGGGCTATACCTTTTCCTCATATTGAGCCTATTTTCAATTTTGAGAAAATTGGCTTATGAGATCACCTTTTGTCCGTGTGTGTGTGTGGGTGTTTGTGTCCCTAATAATTTCTAAACGGCTCGAGAGATTACAATGAAACTCGGTGAGTTCATAGCACTATTCCGGACGACCCCGACCGTGCCCTTTAAATTTTGTTACGTCTCACCAATCCAACATGGCGGCAGTGCGAAATATTTCACCAGCATTCACTATCTCCGAAACTATTCCCGATATCTCCCTGAATTTTTTACGGTGATAAAGGGAACTACTAGAAGTTAACCTATGTGAATTTTGAAAAACTGGTAACTTCAAAACCAACATGGCGGCCACGCGAATTTGCGACTTTTAAATAGACGTTTATCGCGATTTTACCAAACAAACGCAATAAAACTTGGTGCAGTATATGTTTATACACATTGTAATGCACTGACATCTAACTTGATTCAATTGTTTACATAACCACAAGATGGCGGATGTGCGAAATATCTCACCGGCATTCTATATCTCTGAAACCATTAGCGGTATCACCCTGAAATTTTGTACGGAGATAAAGGGCACTACTGGAAGTTCATCTATAAGACATTCAAAAACCGGTTAACTACAAAACGAACATGGCGGCCAAGCGAATTTGAAAATTTCAAATAGACCTTTCTCGTGATTTAATGTTCCAACCGCAATGAAATCTGGTGAAGGAAATGTTTATAAACATTGTAATACACTGGTATCTAATTTTGTTCAATTGTTTACATAACCTCAAGATGGCGGCTTTGCGAATTTTAAAATTATTTTTTTTATTTCTTGTGTCGTAATCATGCGATCGATATGAAAGTTTGAATAATGAACCTACGCAATAATTTTCCTTTAATGGTACATGACTCTATGGCCTACACATTTAACAATCCAACATGGCGACCATCCGAAATATTTAGACGGCTCTGAATATCTACGAATCTATTATAGCAATCAAACTGAATTGTTTTATGTTCATAGGGGCTATGAACTTAAGTTCACCTAAATAACCTGGTGATCACAAATCCAACATGGCGGCGACGCGAAGTATAAATATTCTCATGGACGTTTCTCGCAATTTAAACATCCAAGTGCAGTGAATCTTGGTACATTAAATCCTTATACGAATGTTAATCCACTGGCATCTAACTTATTTCAATTGTTTCCATAACCACAAGATGGCAGCTGTGCGAAATTTTAAAATCTCCTTGTTACTTCTTGTGTCCTAATCATGCGATTGAAGTTTGAATGCTACACGTACACAATAATCTACATGTAACAGTACATAACTCTAAGACCTACATATATAAAATCCAACATGGCGACCATCCGAAATATTTAGTCGGTTCTCAATATCTACGAATCTATTACAGCATTTAAACTGAATTTTTTATGTAGATAGGGGCAATTATCATAAGAGGGATTTTATGAAAATAGGCCGTATAGTTCTTCACGGAACTACTTGTTACACAATGCGAAAAGTAGGCTAAAAATCCAACCTGGCGACCATATGAAATATTAAGACCGTTCTCAATATCTAGGAATCTATTACAACAATCAAACTGTAATTTTGTATATTGAAAGAGGCAATTGACATAAGTTGGATATATGAAAATAGGCTGTATAGTTCTTCACGGAACTGCTTGTTATATATTCTATTGAAATGAAAATCCACTGCCTGCTTCCAGTCAACCGCCCGGGTCAGAGAATGGAATGAATGTAGCGCCCATCTAGCAGCGAGGATATGAACTGTGCCGGCTGCCGAAACCTGTCGCACTCCCCTGGGGCAATGATTAAATGAATGACAGATGAAATGAAATTATAGTGTAGAGTGTTGATGGAATGAAATTGTGACAGGGAAAACCGGAGTACCCGGAGAAAAACCTCTCTGCCTCCGCTTTGTCCAGCACAAATCTCACATGGAGTGACCGGGATTTGAGCCACGAACCCAGCGGTGAGAGGCCGGCGCGCTGCCGCTTAAGCCACGGAGACGCTATTATATTCTATTACGGTATATTATTTTATTTATATTATATTATTCATATTATTAATATATTAGCCTACTTTCGATTTTTACAAAAAATGAAAGTAGACATGAGATCAACACAGGGCGAAAAAAAGTGTGTCTCTTTGTGTGTGTGTATGTGTGTGAGTGTGTGTGAGTGTGTGTACTCTGAATGTCTGTCCCTCCCCTATCAATTCGAACACGGTGAACGCGAATTGACCGAAATTTTGTACAAAGGTAGCACTAGCAAAGGACACCTCAGTGTCTTGTTTTATATCGCCGCCATCTTGACGGAAACGTAATGGCGGCCACACAAATGTTCAAAGCTTAAATCAAATTACGACTAACCTAATCTTCCGATCTCTACCAAATTTTGCAACAACATGCCTTCATGGGGGAAGCATCCTTTGACCAAACTAATAGGTCATCAGTCTAATAGTTCGGGGATGGCGGCCATCTTTGTGTAAAAATCGATTCCCCCTATTAATTCGAAGACGGTGAAACCGAATGGAACGAAATTTGGTACAGAGGTCGTACTAGCGAAGCGCACCTCAGTGTCATGTATTATATCACCGCCATCTTGACGGAAACGTATTGGCGGCCACACAAATGTTCAAAGCTTAAATAAAATTACGACTAACCTAATCATCTGATCTCTACCACATTTTGCAACAACATACCGTTATGGTGGAAGCATCCTTTGAACAAATTAATAGGTCATTAGCCTAATAGTTTGCGAATGGCGGCCATCTTTGTGTCAAAACCGATTCCCCCTATTAATTCAAACACAGTGAAATAGAATGGAACGAAATTTGGTACAGAGGTAGCACTAGCAAAGGGCACCTCAGTGTCATGTTTTATATCGCCGCCATCTTTACAGCAACGTAATTGCGGCCACACAAACGTTCAAAGCATAATTCAAATTACGACTAACACAATCATCCGATCTCTACCAAATTTTGCAACAACATACCTTTATGGAGGGAGCATTCTTTGACCAATCTAATAGGTCATTAGCCTAATAATTTGCGGATGGCGGCCATCTTTGTGTCAAAATAGATTCCCGCTATTAATTCGATCACGGTGAAACCTAATGGAACGAAATTTGGTACAGAGGTAGCACTAGCAAAGGGAACCTCAGTGTCATATTTTATATCGCCGCGATCTTGACGGAAACGTAATGGCGGCCACACAAATGTTCAAAGCTTAAATCAAATTACGACGAACCTAATCATCCGATCTCTACAAAATTTTGCAACAATATACCTTTGTGGAGGTATCTTCCTTTGACCAATCTAATAGGTCATTTGCCTAATAGTTTGTGGATGGCGGCCATCTTTGTGTCAAAATCGATTCCCCCTATTAATTCGAACACGGTGAAACCGAATGGAACGAAATTTGGTACAGAGGTAGCACTAGCAAAGGACACCTCAGTGTCATGTTTTATATCGCCGCCATCTTGCCGGAAACGTAATTGCGGCCACCCAAATGTTAAAAGCTAAAATGAAATTACGACCAACCTAATAATCTAGTCTCTACCAAAGTTTGCAACAACATATCTTTATGAGGGAAGCATATTCTGACCAAACTGCAAGATCATCAGACCAATAGTTTGCAGATGGTGGCCAAGTATGTGTGCAAATCGATTCCCCCTATCAATTCAAACATGGTGAAACCGAATTGATCGAAATTTGGTACAGAGGTAGCACTAGCAAAGGGTACCTCAGTGTCATGTTTGATATCGCCGCCATCTTCACGGAAACGGAATGACGGCCACCCAAATGTTAAAAGCTTAAATGAAATTACGACCGTCCTAATAATTTGATCTCTACCAGATTTTGCAACAACATGCCTTTTTGTGGAAAGCATGTTATGACTGACGACAAGGTCATCAGCCCAATATTGGCAAATAGCGGCCATGTATGTGTGCAAATCAATTCCCCATATCAATTCAAACACGGAGAAACCGAATTGAATGAAATTTTTTACAGAGGTAGCACTAGCAAAGGGCACCTCATATTCAGGTTTAATATCCCTATAGCACGTTGTATTTCAACAAGCTACTACAACCAACATTCAATTATACTCCTTCAAAAGGACAAAGAATTATAACAATACCCATGCATTTAGGAGAAAGTAGGCTATATGTTCTTTACTGAACATCTTGTTTTTATATTATATTTTATATTTTTATGCCATGCGAATATCTGGTGTTATTAGATACTATGTTATAGTCGTGTATGGCCATTGGTTGGCTCACCCCCACACACTTGAGTCACGCTTTTAGCGGTATAAATAAGAACTAATCATTCGAGTGCAGAGACTACTTGTGGTCGCGAGACTAACTAACCCAAGAGAGTCATCTTGTCACCCAGATGACCACATTTGGAGCTGAAAACCATACATTAAAAGGTCCCAGGTTCAATGTGATGAAAGGATTTGACGACAAAAATTAAACGATTAGTAATAAATCATAAGTGAAGCTATATTTACCAAAACTGCTCTTGTTAACGTTAAATCACCAGTGAAGTACACGCCAAGCAAAAGCAACACACGTAGTGTAATAAAAGGAAGTTAAGGTAAATCCGACTCTAATATAAATACAAGCTGTTTCTGTATTTTTTTCGGTGAGGAACTATTTAGGGGGTTTTGAGGCCTTCTGGCAGTCGTTTCAGGCCACCAATTACTTCCGTTGGTAACACTTCTGTCTCGGGACAGTCGGATGAGGAGCCGCAAAGATGCGCGCGCACCCGGCAGCGAGGAGCATTTGAATAGCGCCGACTTGAAATGCTCCTCTCTGTCTCATTGTGTGATTCTTACCTACTACAATTATCCCGCCTGCGTACTTGTCTTTCATTCCTGTATGATTCTGTTCATCCTCGTCGAACACCAGCTTTTATGACTGAAGTGTATCACACGCTAGCATTTCGTGCGCCAAGTTGAAAGAAATAAAACATGGAGGGCGGTTGTCGTTTCGGGGTAACATTTACAGTCGATTTGCATTATTAACGCAAAGCGGTCGTGAAACTAGTTTTAAGTACATTTCAAAATATGCCTGGTACAGAATGAATGCATTCCAATCAATATTTAAGATCTAACTGTAATAATTGGATATTTAACCATGCGCACTATTAAGGAACGTAACAAAACACTGGTAAGTTTAAAACTCAGCAATTCTTCTTGGCCGTGAAAGCCAATATACCATCTTTTTACTGGTAAGTTTGTTGGGAAAGTGTGCAAGAGGTATCGCGCTCGATTGTTGTTTTTATGATCGCGGGTTCAAGGCTATCCAAGGGCGAAAATTTTTACTTTTTTTAATTATTTTATTATATCCTCCTCACGTCGTACAACAATATTGCAACTTAGTTTTGTCTACATGATCTACGAAGACGATAGTAAACATGTTTTTTCTCATTTAAAATTCTATTTTCCCAAAATACTGTTAAAACCATGGACGGATACTATTTAAATAGTTCTAAATTTATCCCAGAATAATAATATTAGCCTATGACACGTTCTGTATTTGGTTGGTTGCTTCCTCAGTTTAGGGGCTGCGACAACGCGGTCATGTAGCCCCGTGTACTTTGGGTGTGTGTAGGATCTGTCTGATAACTGGTGTTAATTGTGATGGCTGTATTAATGTGTGTATCTGTTTTTTAACTCAAGTAAGGACTGCAACTTTGAATTTGTCAAATAGTTCCTACTTTTGCCGCCAAACGCCACCGTCAACGACTACTAGGCTTAGTTCAGAACTTAGCTACTTGACGCCACCACAGTCGGCTCTTGGCAACGAACATAGAAACCTAAGAGCGTTGTTTACATTCGTAACCTATACAATTTAGCTTCACACAGGTGTAATTAGTGGAAGGTTCTTTAAGGGGCTACCCAAAAATATTTTTTTTGCTCCCAATGATCCAAACTGCACCAAATTTTTTTCCATACGACCAACATCTTTCATAAAGCAAAAAGTGAAAAATTATTCCTTTCAGTTGATCAGTATGGGCAGAAATTACAAAAAGATAGTATTTTCCTAAAAAAAATGATACCAACTATTTACCACTAAAAATTACTGAAACTTTATAATATTTTTACACTATGTACTCATTGCACAGACTAACAATTCTGTGCATGGGTTTGGAAAAATATGAAACAATTCCTGAAAAAAAAAATTGTTTCACAAAAATAATTTTTATTTCCAAAGATTAAAGTTAAAAATTATTTAAAAATTAACGATAACTATTTTAACTAATATGGATGCACAGAATTATGGGAAATAGGTATATTCACATGCTACAAAAATTTTATTGAGATTGGTTAATATTTGCTACTGATTAGTTGGTGTAAAGTCCAAAAAAATGAATTGTGCAGCAAAACAATTTTAAAACATTAGAATGTTTTTCTTCTTCACCCACTGTCTAAAAGTCCCCAGAACCATATGTTTCCCTTCCTTTTCTCTTATGGCGTCTTCACCAAATTTCATCTCCTTGGACTGTTTTCTCATGAATTTCATTTGCTCCAGGCTGCGTCTAACACTCGGCTGAATTCGCCGTTGATCCCTTCCTTTGCAGAAATGTTACTATGTGGATATATTACAAGGAATGGGAATCTTAAAACTCAGCAATTTTTCTAGGTTTATGCGCTGTCTTGTGTGGGGTTTGCCCAGGAACACCAAGCTGGCTCATCCGTGCATGGACCCCGACCGAGTTATCTACTTCAATAAGTGGTGTGGAAATGATAACGACGAATGTATCAATTTTTTATCGTTAAATAGTGGTTTTTTTTGGTTCACTTTTTTCACTGTCGTTGATTTGTTGTTGTAGGTAACAATCACACAATGAGACAGCGAGGAGCATTTCAAGTCGGCGCTATTCAAATGCTCCTCGCTGTCGGGTGCGCGCGCATCTTTGCGGCTTCTCATCCGACTGTCCCGAGACAGAAGTGTTGGTAACCCTGTAGTAGAGAAGGGACTATCGACTACTTTTAACCATCGACTGACTAGTCATTCATTGGAAGAAACTATCGACTAGATAGTCGACTACTTTCAGTCGAATGGTTACCTGAATTCGCATTGCTCCTAAGCGTGTTGTTTCATGTATTCGACTGAAAGTAGTCGCTTCTGGGCAGCGTACAAAGCACTGCAAGCCGTTACCGGCTGAGTTGAGTCGTACCAACAGATGAAAATCAAACTTCTCCTTAACCCACCATTTTGCAGTCGTTAGTTTGGACTACTCGACGCTCGGCAACATGCAATTGGTCAAAGGTATTTATTTATTTTTACTGTGCTTCGAAATGTTGCACATTTCATTTAATGCAAAATGTGTGAGTAAATGTTACCCGATACCGGTATTGATACAGAGCACATTACCTGTATGTACTGTGGATACGTGAAGTAATAGACCAATACTTAATTAACCTAAGAGTAAATTAAATCACTATTACTGAGAGGGAGTTCTTAAGTACCGGGAACAATTCCATAGCCAACATTGAAATAATCACACTTCATATTTTAATGCCAAAAAATAGTAAATGTAAAATATGTCCATAGAGTCATAAACAAGTTAGGCTATGTGTTCACTAATTTAATCCTCTCTGAAGTACTAAGAACGTAGAGCTGAAATACGGCTTGAACAAGAAAATTACGGCCTACAGTAAATACACACGAAAATAGAACACTTTAGAACAGCAACGAGGGCGAACTTTCAGTGGAGATGTTGGCAACAATGTAAATACTATGTTTTTTTTAATGCGCGCGCTATCCATGTGCTGAAACAATTGACGACCAGAACGTAAAACTATCCGAGCGCGTTCTACATGTTAAAAGTTAAAACACAATTGGGATATGTCGTTTGCAAACGACTTGTTTATGTTACGGTGAGTAGTCGTTGAATTCATTCGACTGTTTTTTAAAAGCAGACAAACAAGTCGATGGATTTAACATTTTTCAGTCGACTGCTGCGGTGCTGCCCATCTCCAAACAATTGACGACCAGAATCAATTTGTGCGTACGGTCAAGCTGTCCTCACAGTACCCGCTGTAATAGATGTAGAGATTCACATCACCACTCTATCTTATGATGGATGTCAGTACATAAAATCAGCCTTAAGGCAACGGCAGTTTAACCACAGACAACGCTACAACTCTTCCATCCCTGCCCTCATGTCTTTGCCACTAACCCCTTCCCACCTCCCACGCAGCACGCCATTGCTCTGACACAGTTGTTAGGCCTGCTACAACAACTCTCAGCCATAACCCTGTAAACTACAGCTAAACCAAACCCAGAACCCCCTAATACACTTCATTTGCAGAGCAATAAAATCCATAAAACAACTCCGCAACAAGCTTCACAAAAACCTAAATTATAAACGGAAAGACTACTCCACAAACACCAAAATCAGTAAACCTCCCTCATTTCAGCCACACTACACCTTAAACAGACATAGAAGGCATAGTCATGACCCCTTCATGGAGTAGGCTATTGTCTAAACACGATCATGTCTCCTTCAACTTTACTGAAGACTTCATTAAATTCTATTAAAAAAATCATAAACTCATTCCACAAATCTTAAAATCAGTATACATCCCCCATTTCAGTTACTCTATTCATTAAACAAACATAGAAGGCGTAGCCATGACCCCTTCATGGAGTAGGCTATTGTCTAAATCTGACCACGCATACTACAACCTTACTCTAATTCAAAATTATGGCTAAATGATCCTTCTGACTGGGAGACAAAGGTATTTACCGGCTTGCCTGGGATGATGTGCCACAAAACCGGCATCTGGAGTTCAAACATAACCTAAATATTGAATGACAATATTGAATTGTCCAATAACTTGGACAATTGGATTTAGGCTATGTCATTGAAAGAATCAACGAACTGTATAAAACTATAGGCACCTACAGGTATACTTAACTTATTAATTAAAGCTCTACAATAAACATACAGCACAATGAATTGTAGCATGAAGTTATCCTGAAGAAGTCGTTTGATTAGAATGACTACTTAAATTCGAATGATTCCATTCGCTTGGAAGCAGTCGTTTGCCAACGACTTGTTTCATTCGAATGATTTCCAACGATAGCTTTGGGATCAGTCGTTTGCAAACGACTTGTTTATGATACGGTGAGTAGTCGTTGAATTCATTCGACTGTTTTAACTATCGACTAATTCGACTGTTTTCAGTCGACTGCTGCCCATCTCTACCCTGTAGCAAATAGCTTATAAAGATAATAGCGGAAACTCCTCGCCAAAACAGGAGACAGCGCTCCCCAGCACCGCCTTGCGGCCCGAGTTGGCAACGTAAGACCAGCTGATTTACAACCGTGAGATCCAACCAAACAATTATAAGAAATTATGTACCTGTGGATGATCTAATTATCCAGTTGGTACGGGGAGTATTTGTACCATATATGGCTGTAATAATTATAAACAACAAAGTGACCCAAGCTATTTGATAGAACTTCATGGCGAATAGGTCGCTAAAAATACAACAACAACTCTCCGGCACTTCAGATTATACCAGCTTGCTGCCGTATTCAAAGTTTGGAACTGGATAGGTCAGGGTGTTTCCCGCAAGGGAGACCATTCCTTAGGAGTGAGCTATAGAATCTGACATAGTTGCTGTGGACACCAAGGATATCCTATTCGAGTTATAGGTCACCAAGTGAAGTCAACTGATATTCCGCCAGCCTATCCAGCCTTTATACATAGTCTGTTCCTCGCTATCGCCACGTTTCTACGTTTACGAGCTACTACGCTATGTTACCTATAGGCCTAATCAAGCTGCGGAGGGATAAACTATAGAGTAGTGGAACCTGCATTTTGCTCCAAGAACTTCTAGTCTACTAGGTGTCACGGCTGGTAGGCGGGCTAGTTTAGCACCGTGACACTCTAGCTAGGATTAGTATAGGCTTTCCCGTCACTGTCACCCTCAGTGGCCAACATATTGGGACTGTAACTTCACCGTATCTCGGGACTTAGCCAGAGAAGTAACTAACCCGCTCATTGCTTGTCACTGCGTTACCTGTATAAACTACACCTGCTGTGAGTTGGGTTATCACTACTTCCTTGTTGCGCGTTTGTAATTCACCTGCGCCTTTCTGTTCACTCGAAGGTTGACTGTATTGAGAATGCATTTTCGATCATAAGAGGGAAAGGAGGTAATAATGTAACACCTGATGCCTCTAAGTTTCGCACTGCCATAAGGACAGTAATGGTCAACAGTTTGCTTTCCCCATCCCAAGGTAGTAACTTTTTGATTGAAAGCACGCATGGGATCAAAATCAAGATGGTTAATTTACTTACGAGTGAATGTGCCACACCGGAGGGAGTATGCAAGAACTGTATTCTGTTGTTGGCTAGCAGTTATTTTGCAGTCTTCATAAAGGCATTTGTGAATAAGACAAATGATTCTTCTGAATCGTATATAAACATAGGAAGTGTTAAATTACGAAAAGTAACACATCAATAAGTGTAAATACTTACGGGTCTGTGTGGACATATTCCAGACTTCAGTAACCCACACCAATACCCTGTCATGAATTATCTGCAGTATTTTTTAGAATTCTATATAAATTGTACAGAACCAAGTATCATTTGTTTCTTTTAACACTTATCTTTAAATTATTTGCTGCCTAATATCAAGCCGAGACATATGTTAACTTCACAATGCAATTTTGGTCGGAGCGCATTCAAAAATGCTAACTGTGGGTGACAAGGAGAGTAATGCTGTCAACTCGCACCAAGAGATGGCACTGTGATCGCTGTCTCCAGGCGAGCGCATGCTTTTACGGCCGAGTTTCCGCTATTATCTTTGCCTGTAGTCCTGTGTTCTCAGCTCCAGCCGTGATATTAGCATACTACTAATCGGCTGGGCGGGACTGTATAGGGAGTTTAGGGGCCAACTCTGCTTGCCTTCTGGCAGCCGTTTCAGGTTATCAATTTCTTCTTAAACAAAGCGGGTGTTGTTTCATTTAGGATTGGTCATCAGCTCGGGTACTTGAATGTGTATGGAATATATCTGATAACTTGTGTTATTGTAGTAACCGTACTAGTGTATGTGCTGGTAATTACGGTTAAAGATTGCAAAGGAGGGAGCTGCTATCTGCTAACCACTTGTACGATGGCCGCGAGTAGGATACGAGCACAGCACCCACCACTCTTTTCAACTGTCTTCTAGAGGCTGCCCAACCACTACAAGAACAAAAACTCGTAACAGAACTGAGAATCAAACCAAGGTCATATCCAATTTATTCTGGTTTTGCATAATTATTACAGGTGGACTGAACCGTACGAACCAAATCAACTATACTCTGATTTACCAAAGGTAAACGGCGAAGGCCGCTTGAAGGGTGAGGTGTCCATGGCAACACCGGGCAGTGTTGCTATGTATGCAGACAGAGCAGTGAGCACATGGTTTGATTCGCCAGGCAGGGGGGCTAACTTCCCCAGTATTTGTGTCTTCTTGCAAGACTCTTGGAATGTTATGAGTCATACGCAGCATTTCCCCCACGTGCTAGCTTTGACAGACGTCAGCGTTCATCATTGGTAATACAGAGTATAGAGTGTTAGGGGGCTTCAGTAGCGTAGTTGGTAGCATGCTGATCGCGGGTTCAAACCCGGCCGAAGTCCTTGGATTTTTAAGAGCGCTAAAATCCTGCACAGTATGCCTTCCTTCGGAGGGGAAATAAAGCCGGTGGGCCCATGGCATAGATTTATGGCAAGTAAAAGATCCTACCACTAACTGAAATATGTGAATCTAAATTTGTAGGTAAGATTTGATTAACGCTCTATTAAGTCCCAAATTTCGCCGCAAGGTGCCGGTTGCGGTGGTATCTAGTAGCCAAGTTCGCAGCTAGGTGTCATTGACAGTAGCATTTGGTAGAAAAAGTAGGAACTACTTGAAATTGATCGTCTGCAATCCTTACCTGAATTACAGATAACACACACTAATACAGCCATCACAATTAACACCGGTTATCAGACAGATTCTGCACACACCTAAAGTTCACGGGGCTACATGACCGCGTTGTCGCAGCCCCTAATCTGAGGAACCAACCATCCAAACTAGAATGTTATTTTAAGTAAGCTGTTCTGTGTCCTTTGTCGTCAGATTATGAAGTTAAAACCAAAAAAGCAACCACTTAATTTTACATGAAAGATACCGGTAAGGAACGAGGCTTTGTTTTGATTACTATGACTCTATCTGTATCTTGGACCTACACAACCCTTATTATGGGGTTTGAAGCCATTTTTCTGTGTTTCCTTAGTAAACTAAAGTTTGGTGCTTTTCAGTCGGTCAACACGAATCTACCCAAAAGTGTTGGGTTATACCCTTATCCTGAAAAAAATTACATGAGATTAATAAATACACATGGATGAACAGTTTCGATCGTCAAGCGATCATCATCAGATCCATTACACAGGCTATAAATTCTATGTGAATGAATGACCTATGATGCTGGGCAAGTATATTAATATAAAACACGCCGTGATGTCACTGGATCTCATCTCTTAGATGCTCGTTTTAATAAAGACAAGACTGACCAAGAGTTAGCAAAGAACATGAAAGAAAAAAAAAACAATCTAACAATCAAAGAATAAAGAGGCACAAACATATTCCCCCCTGTTAATTGAATGCAATCAACAAATAACACACTTTAAGGACATATTTCACTCATCGAGTAGGGGACACACTTTCACTATCGGCCCCTTGAATCTTCCATTGGCAGTTCTTATGGTGACTGCTCGCACCTGTCCATCTGCACCAGGGTGAAGTTCCTCGATGATGCCTATTTTCCACTGAAGAGGAGGAAAGTTGTCCTCCTTGATAATGACTATCGTGTCAACTTGGATGTTTGCTGCTGTAACAACCATTTAGGTCTACTTTGAAGCTGCGTTAAGTACTCCTTGTACCATCTTGTCCAGAAATTTTACACCATTTGTTGCAATCGTTTCCACATTGAAAGTTTATTACTTGGAATTAAAGTCAGATTGGGTTCAGGGATTGAGTTTAGACTGTCACCAATTAAAAAATGAAATGGAGTGAGACATTGAGTATCAAGGGGATCTGAGGATTGAACTGTTCGGGGTCTAGAGTTTAGACAAGCTTCAATTTGTGTGAGCACAGTAACGAGTCCTTCAATGGTTAGCGAAGAGTTTCCAACAACTCGATGCAAATGCCACTTAACAGATTTTATGCCAGCTTCCCATAGCCCTCTAAAATGGGGTGATCGTGGGGGAATGTAATGCCAGTTGATACCTCTGAATGCTAGGTTACTCGCAATTTCCTCTCTATGTGATGTTATAAATTGATGAAGGTGTTGTAGCTCCTTGTTAGCTCCAATAAATGTTGTAGCATTATCACTGTAAATATCTGAAGGTTTGCCTCTTCTGGCAATGAACCGGCGTAATGCTGCTACGAATGCATCTCTGATAAGACTGCTGACTACTTCTAGATGAACAGCCTTAGTTGCAAAATAAACAAATAATGCAATGCATGCTTTAAGTTGAATGTTACTTCTCTTATTAAGAGGGCGGATTAAGATTGGAATAGATTTCTGAATGAAGTGTGCCAAGAATGTGGCTGCAAGTATTTCAAGACGAGGAAGTGTAACTTGTTTGACTGGAACTACTCTGGATTTTGAGCACAACAGCTTGACTGAAGTTTTTCCTTGTTGATCGACAGTCCGAAGATAGCTGCATGCTCCATATGCTGTTTGAGATGAATCTGAGAAACCATGTACTTGAATGGTACTACACCTTCCTATTCCTAAGGCATGTCTGTCCACTTGAATGTGATCAAGGTGTGTTAGCTGATTTTGGAGTGCCTTCCATTCTGAGGACAGGTTATCAGATAACTGCTGATCCCAATCAAGTTTGTGTAACCACAATTTCTGGAGGAATATTTTGTAGGGTATTACTAATGGGCTAATGAGGCCTAATGGATCAAAGCTTGATGCCACTGTGGATGTTGTTGTGCGTTTAGTAATGCTGCTGTTTGCAGGAACATGTTTGATTTTAGTTGCAATTAAACATTTGTCTGATGTGGGATGCCATGATAAACCTAATGCTTGTATTGTATCGTTATTGTCAAACTGGAAAGGTTAACTCATTTCCCTGTCTTCAGGTGGAACAGCTTCAAGTATTGCTGGATGGTTCGAGCACAATTTTCTGATGGGAAATCCTCCTTTGTTGAGTAAAGTAATGAGTTCATTTTGAAACTGTAGTGCTTCCGAAATGTTTGAAGCTCGACATAGAGCATCGTCAACATAAAAATCTCTTTGTAGAACAGCTGACGCAAGTGGAAAAGAAGCTGCTCATCTTCAGCTAGTCGGTTGAGGCACTGAGTTGCTAAATATGGAGCTGACGCTGTACCATATGTGACTGTTAGCAATTGACAGGTGTGTGGGGAGATTCCCTCCACATGATTCTTTGTAATCTAGTGTCATCCTTATGAACCAGAATTTGTCTACACATTTTAGAAATGTCTCCAGTAAATGCAATGTTATGGATTCTGAATCTCAACACAATCGAATACAGATCTTGCAGTACAGTTGGCCCTACTAACAATGTGTCGTTGAGTGATACCCCTGTGTTGGTTTTGGCTGATGCATAAAAATCTACTCTAGTGGATGTGGCTGAGCTTTGTTTTAATACAGCGTGATGTGGCATGTAGTAGTGTTCTGAATCATCTATCGCACTTACTTCCTTCATGTGACCCAACATTTCATACTCTGGCATGATTGTGAATACTGCTCTTGCAATTCTGGATTTCTCTTGAATTTAGTTTCCAATTGGTTAAATCTTTGTTGTGCTATATCGTGGGACTTGCCTAAAGGTGACAGAGTTTCCTTTCGAGGCAACTTGACAACATATCTACCTTCATAAGTACGTGATGTGTCGTTTTCGAAATGAAATATACATTGTTGTTCTTCTGGAGTTTCAGGTTTGGTATGCAATTCTTCTATTTCCCAGAATTTCCTAAGCTGAATCTCAAGAGTATCTTCCTTTTTATGCACATTGCATTTCTGTTGCTGGATTGTGGGCATTTACCAGAAATTATCCAACCTAGATGAGAATTTTGTAAAACAGGGCAACCTGCCCGTGTTCTTTGTTCAGTCTTTAGAATGTTGTAAAATAGCTCTGCTCCGATGATCAAATCTACCATATGTGGACTGTAGAATTTAGGGTCTGCTAATACGATGTCACTGGGTAAATTCCATGACTTGTAATTTAACTGTATAGAGGGCATTTGTCCTGTGATGGCAGGAACTACTACACAGTTTATGTTTGCGTTGAAATCTGAAGCTGTAGATTGAAAGTGTATCTCAACACTGTGTTTCATTGTGGAAGATGTGTTGTTAATGCCAAGAACAGCTGTAGTATCTTTCTTACGTAGCAGATTCAGCCTGTTGACTAGTCTTCTCTGATGAAGTGAGTTTGACTCCCACTGTCTAAGAGACCTCGAATCTTATGAAATGTTCCCCTGTGATCCTTGATTTAGACAATGACAGTGCACAACAATACATATGTTTTTATGAGTATCTGCGTGTTCATCCTTGACAGATGTGTGGAAGCTTGCAAATAGTGCTTTATTGTTAGATGGTATCTGGTTTGCATTACTGCCGTTGACATTGTTTTCAAGGTGTAGTGAAGTATAATGTGCCTTGATGCATTTACGACAGTGACCAGATTTGCATTCTGACGTTTTCTGTGTCGCCCGAAGACAATTTAAACATAGCCTATTATCACGAGCATACTGAATGCGATTTGATACAGTCAACTTCAGAAATGATTCACATACAAAAAGTCCTGGCTTATGTACTTGTTTACAATAAGTGCATTGATTGTCAATACATGCGACGTGTGTATAAGCGGATGGCTTTCTCTTGTATGAGTTTTCCTTGCTACCATTTACCCTGACTTGATTACTAGTAGGTTGCAGGCTTTCAAGGACTTGGCAACGGTGCTCTATGAATGATGTGAGTTCTTTAAGAGATGGATTTTTGTTTGAATCTACCTCAAGTTCCCAGCCTCTTCTAGTTTCATAATCAAGACGATCAACGATATGTTGTGTCAAAATTACATCTCAAGTGGGGTATCTAACTGTAATGCTTGCAGTGCTTGTAAATTGCTAGAGAATGTATTGATGAATTGCCTGAGGTCTTCGGCAGTTTCATTCTTAACTCTAGAAATATTTAAGATTTCACGAACATGCATGGATGCTATGAGTCTCCTATTTTTAAATCTAGTGCACAATAGTTCCCAAGCTACATTATACTGTAGTTTGCTTCAGTGGTTGGAAGGTTTTGAAATAATGCCTTTGCCGAAACATGAACTGCTCCTAGTAGGTAACTAATGATATTTTTGGATTGTTTCTATGTTTGCATTATTGTGCACTAGTAATGTGAAATTGCCTGCATATGATAACCAATCCTCATAATTACCATTGAATGTTGGTAGTTTGATTGCTGGCAATTTGAGGTTAATATTGTCATTCGAACTACTGGCTGTGATATTGGATTCACTTTTGGCGTCACCTTGTGATGGATATAATGTGTTTGAATATTATCAACTTTAACATTTCTCTGTCCCCTGTTTGATTTGTGTTTTCATCCTCAACTTCCAACTGAAATTGAACTGTGTCATACTTGCTTTTTAACTCTAACAATGTGTCATAACGGACTCTGATATCATGTATTGAATGCTCACTGTTGAATAATTCTACGAAATTATTTATTCTTGTGATTCTGCCTTTTATAACTGCTCTTTGTTTAACAAGCTTCGAAATTGCATCCATTTTAAGGTTAAGGAATGTATAGGGAAGGGATTCTGACTTGTATAGTACTGCTTACAGTTTTTCCTGAAACCTTCGTGCTCAGAATGATGTACACTAATGGTGTGATAAGAAGACTTGGCTCCTATGCACCAAATTAATGTTGCCTTTTTGAAGACGTACCCATTTGCACACCAGACTTCAGTTGTCTGTCGTGTTGGTTTCGCATATGACCGCAGGAGGACCAAAAATGAATGAATGACCCATCATGCTGGGTTCCGTGACGTACTAAAGAGCCTACTTTTCTTAAAATTAAGATTCATGCCAATGCCAATGATTAATCTACAGTATAATGACGAAATTAAGTAGGTAATATCGAAATGTCTAATTAGTTCGAAATATACCTGGTATAATGTAGCCGAATAGAGCACTACAGTTGGCAGCCCTGGTGACTGAATATATTCTTAGTTCCATCATCTTAAGGTACAGAATACAAAATTTGGTTGAAGTCCAATGGACGTTACATGCAGTTAGACATTGGATCTATCAGCATACGTAAAAGCATTTTGGCAACAATGTCATGCGTGTGCTGGTCAGAAATAATCTGAAATATTATGATATCTTGTTGTGGCAATTTTGGATGAAATCCATTCGTTAGCATAGAAGTTACATGTATTTTATAATTGGACCTATCAGCAGGCATAGAATCATGTTGGCAGCACTGATTGCTCTTAAGAATACTTATTGACGTCAGAAAAGTTGGATGGCGCAGCCACGCGGCAGAATGTTGAAGCTGTAACATTGTGATTGGTGAGATTTATTTAGATGGTGAAGCATTGACGTCGTGATGGAAACAGAAAGAAATTTGTCAAATTCGAGGAGGTACTGCTCTGTATAAGGCTGCAAAACGTATAAAACGGCTACGAAATATCTTCACTACTTTCCTGTACGAAAAGTTCAGAGAGAAAGATGGGCTTCGGCGCTGTCAATTGGAAAACGTGTTACATGTTACATGACAGTGTGCAGCCTGCATTTTTGTGAAGACGACTTCTTTCCACCGGTACTGTTGATTATTGATAGTTATTGTCTCTAATTTGTATTCACATGGATTTAGCTACATCAAAAATACTGATAAACTTATAGCCTATTACTTCTGTGCCGTACAAAGAATGTAATCCGCTCTTCGTAAACTTATTTAAGGGGTTCTTCCGATTGACAATAGCCGAATGGTTAGAAAACTTAAGAAAAATGCTGTTCCTAGCCTTAATTTGCCAGAGAATTTATATTCTTGCCTTTGAACAGCAAGTATGTAGGTCATTGAAGTATGATTTGGCTTAAATTGTGTTTTTCGCTATGATCTCCCTACTGTTGAATTTAGTTAATTAAAATGTAAAATCTTAGTTTTAAGTACCGGTTTGGTGACCCATCATCCCAGGCAGGCCGGTAACACCTATACTACTCAGGCAGATAGGTCACTTAGTCGTAATTTTAAAGTTATAGTGATGTTAAGTATAGGCTACATATGCGGTAATGTAGTGGGAGACCGGATCGGCCTAGGCTATTCTAACTTGAATTAGTTCTCATTTCAGGGTTTTACAGTTTTGAGTGCGAATAGTTGGTTTGAAAGTTGTACAACAGTAAGGAGAGTATGTTTTGTATAGGTTTTAATTGGTATTATGGTTTATGTCGAGCTGAGGAGTGAATTTGGTTTGGCTTTTAGTGTAGTTTTTGATCTGTTCCGTTTGCTTATGACAAGTTCAAATGAAGACTCCAGCTTTGTTAAATATCTGTATTTTAAATATTTAATTAAATATATTGATAAAGAGGATGCCTCCATTTTAACTTGCCTGTGGCAAGAGATTAATAAATTAACATTCTTGCCTTTGAACAGCAAGTATGTAGGTCAATATTTGCAATATTGAAGTATGATTTGAGCATCCCAAGTAACGCTTCTTTGAACCCAAAACATTCATGCAAATTCAGGGTTGCTTGATTCAATTTATTATCAGGGAGTCATCCTTTGTGTTATGTGAGATATATATATATATATATATATATATATATATATATATATTGTGAAATTAATAAAAAAAACATCGATACCGCTAGGCTCCCAAGTACAGGCTTCATATATGTAACAGCAGACAGTAAATTAACTATCTACATGTGGGTAATATTTTTAACTGGTAGTACTGTAATTAGGCACTGCATTTAAATTGATTATAAAAATATTTCTATCAATGAAAGAAAATATGTAGTATTTTGCCATCATAAATTAGAAGCCATAACAAACGCACACCCAATTACTTCACGTCACCATATCGCCGCCATATTGCAAACAGCTGACCGTAAGCTCCTCCCCCGTTTCGGACGTCAATAGTCATATCTGTTATGTTACACATAGCACATACGAAATTTGGTAGAAATCCAATGGATAGTATAGAATGTACATGTATTTAAAAATTGGTCCTATCAGGAGGTTTAGAATCATGTTGGTAGAACTGACGTATATACGTTACTCCAAATTAATCTAAAATGTCAGGTACTATACGTGTGCATAGTTTAAAGCTGTCGGCTTGCATACTTTCTGATATATTGCTATTTGGATTTAAAAAATGGAGAGCAATTATTAACAGTTGGCAGCCCTGGTGGCTGTTAAGGATAGGCTCAGTCATATCTGTTTATGTACACATATTCCATACAAAATTTGACTGAAATCCAATTGATAGTGTAGAAGTTATATGCATTAAACATGTGACCTATCAGGAGGCTCAAAATTATTTTGGCAACACTGTCATGTATGGCCTCCTGTAAATTAAACTGAAATAGTATTATCTACATGTGTGCCAATCTTGGAATAGCTCCTATGCATACCTTCCAAGATATCCAACATGGAGCTCAAATATCTAGTGCGTTTTTTCAGCAGTTGGTAGCACTGACATCATTTTCAAATATCGGCGTGAGATATTCCGGTATACATCTTCACTCATACTAAATTTAGTTTCTATTGCTGCAGCCGTTTAGGAGTTGATAGGAGGGGACACACATACACACGCACACACACACAGCCAGACAGACAGACATACAGAAGGACAAACAGACAGACAGACACACATTTTCCCGGATCGATCTCATAAGTTTACTTTTCCCTCATTTTTGCAAAATGTGAAAAGTAGGCTAATAAATTGTTTTTTGAGTAAAAATAAAGACTAGGGCCAGCGAGGAATATGGACTTTCGCCACTTCATTTCAACTGTGTCATAGAGAAGGTCATCCGAGAATGGGGAGAGTCGCTGAATAAAGAAGAAGGCAATAAAGATCGATTTCAGTTAGGCTCCAAACTCAAAGGAGTTATGTTGACTGTTCAGCCTTTGCGGATGTCTTGGTCATTTTTGCCAACAACATCAGCACAGCAATCAAGAAGGTAAACCATCCTTAAAAGAAAAAAATTCCTCTCGGCACGCCGGAAGGCGGAGGTAGATTTCACCGGGCAAACTAGGGGATAGGCTATAATAGGCAAAATATGCAGGTTTACGTAGGAGGATCAGACCTCATTTAATGCGAGAAAGTATTTTACAATTGGGGGTTAGTTAACATTTTTTCGTCTTTCTATGCATACTTTTAACATTTTACTGTCTTATGGGGATGGTAACCTTCTTGTCATTTGGGGTTAATTTTTATACTTGTGATCACACTGTCCTTATGCAAGGTTTGGAACTAATGTGTAACTATCTAACAGTCTGCTACTTCTTCACGCAACATTTTATCTCCCGCAGAGATGTTGGTTGGTTCCTCAGTTTAGGGGCTGCGACAAGGTGGTCATGTAACCCCGTGTACATTGGGTGTGTGTAGAATCTGTCTGATAAACGGTGTTATTTGTGATGACTGTATTAGTCTGTAATTCAGGTAAGGTCTGCAGACGGTCAATTTTAAGTAGTAGTACCTAATTTTGTACCAAATACTAACGTCAACGACACCTAGCTGTGAACTTGGCTGCTAGATGCCACCGCAACCAGTAACTTGCAACGAACGTTGTAACTTCCCCTCCGAAGGAAAGCATGCTGACGGATTTTTAGCGCTCTTAGAAAATCCGGCGACTTTGGCCGGCTTTGAACCAGCACCTTGGGCATAGAAGTTCAGCATGCTACCAGTTAGCCGCATTCCTCTTAGTCAGATGGAACAAGAAGTTCCGTGACGAACTAAAGAGCCTACTTTTCTTAAAATTAAGATTCATGCCATAGATTAATCTACAGTATATGAACCTATCTAGAATAATGACGAAATTAAGTGGGTAATATCGAAATGTCTTAATTAGTTCGAAATAAGATATACTAGGCATAATGTAGCCTAATAGAGCAATACAGTTGGCAGCTCTGGTGACTGAATATATTCTTACTTCCATCTCCTAAGGTACAGAATACAAAATGTGGTTGAAGTCCAAAGGACGTTACATGGATTTAGACATTGGATCTATTAGTACACGTAAAAGCATGTTGGCAACAATGTCATGCGAGTGCTGGTCAGAAATAATCTGAAATATTATATATTTTTGTGCCAATTTTGGATGAAATCCATTTGTTGGTATAGAAGTTACATGTATTTAAAAATTGGTCCTATCAGCAGGCTTAGAATCATGTTGGTAGAACTGACGTATATAAGTTACTCCAAATTAATGTCAAATGTCGGGTAATTTACGTGTGCATAGTTTAAAGCTGTCGGCTTGCATACTTTCTGATATAATTGGATACAAAATAGAGAGCAATTATTAACAGTTGGCAGCCCTGGTGGCTCTTAAGAATACACTCAGTCATATATGTTTATGTACGCATATTACATACAAACTTTGGTTGAAATCCAATTGATAGTGTAGAAGTTATATGCATTTAAAAATTGGATCAGAAGGCTTAACATTATTTTGGCAACGCTGTCATGTATGGCCACCTGGAAATTAAACTAAAATAGTATTATCTACATGTGTGCCAATTTTAGAATAGCTCCCATGTATACCTTCCAAGATATCCAACATGGAGCTCAAATTTCTAGTGCGATTTTTTAGCAGTTGCTAGCACTGGCATCTTTTTCAAATATGGGCCTGAGATATTCCGGTATACATCTTTACTCATACTAAATTTGGTTTCGATTGCTGCAGCCGTTAAGGAGTTGGTAGGGGGGGAGGGGGACACACACACGCAGCCAGACAGACAGAAGGACAGACACATTTTCCCGGATATATCTTTATAAGTCTACTTTTTCCTCATTTTTGAAAAGTGTGAAAAGTAGGCTAACAAGAAGTTCCGTGAAGAACTATACAGCCTACTTTTCATGCCAATGATTATTCTACAGTATATGAACCTATCTAGAATAATGACGAAATTAAGTTGGTAATATCGAAATATCTAATTAGTTCAAAATATACCTGGTATAATGTAGCCTAATAGAGCACTACAGTTGGCAGCCCTGGTGACTGAATATATTCTTAGTTCCACCTCTTAAGGTACAGAATACAAAATTTGGTTGAAGTCCAATGGACGTTACATGCAGTTAGACACTGGATCTATCAGCACGCGTAAAAGCATGTTGCCAACAATACCATGCGTGTGCTGGTCAGAAATAATCTGAATTATTATGATATCTTGTTGTGCCAATTTTGGATGAAATCCATTTGTTAGTATAGAAGTTACATGTATTTTAAAATTGGACATATCAGCAGGCATAGAATCATGTTGGCAGCACTGCCTTGTATTAATTACTCCAAATTAATCTAGAATGTCAGGTGCTATACGTGTGCAAAGTATAGAGCTGTTGGCTTGCATACTTTCTGATATATTGATATTAGGGTAAAAATAATATAGACAGCATTTATTAACAGTTGGCAGCCCTGATTGCTCTTAACAATACTTATAGTCATATCTGTTATGGTACACATATCACATACGAAATTTGGTTGAAATCCAACTGATAGTATAGAAGTTACATGTATTTAAAAATTGGTCCTATCAGCAGGCTTATAATCATGTTGGTAGAACTGACGTATATAAGTTACTCCAAATTAATCTAAAATGTCAGAATATACGTGTGCATAGCTTAAAGCTGTTGGCTTGCATACTTTCTGAAATATTGGTATTTGGATTTTAAAAAAATAGAGAGAGCAATTATTAACAGTTGGCAGCCCTTGTGGCTCTTAAGAATACGCGAAGTCATATCTGTTTATGTACAGATATTACATACAAAATTTGGTTGAAATCCAATTGATAGTGTAGAAGTTATATGCATTTAAACATTGGACCTATCAGAAGGCTTAAAATTATTTTGGCAACACTGTCATGGTTGTCCTCCTGGAAATTAAACTAAAATAGTATTATCTACATGTGTGCCAATTTTGGAATAGCTCCCATGCATACCTTGCAAGATATCCAACATGGGGCTCAAATTTCTAGTGCGTTTATTCAGCAGTTGGTAGCACTGACATCATTTTCAAATATGGTTGTGAGCTATTCCGGTGCACATCTTTACTCATACTAAATTTGGTTTTGATTGCTGCAGCCGTTTAGGAGTTGATAGGGGGGGGTGGACACTCACACAGCCAGACAGACAGAGAGACAGACAGACAGAAGGACATACAGACAGACAGACAGACAGACAGACAGACAGAAGGACAGACAGACAGACACACATTTTCCCGGATCGATCTCATAAGTCTACTTTTTCCTCATTTTTGCAAAATGTGAAAAGTAGGCTAAAAATGAATGTGATCTCGTCAATGGCGTTGTCTTGGCAACCTCTGATAGATCATCCCTTATCAATTTAAAAGCGTTGTTATGGTAACCTCTGATGGCACTTGGCATTTTTAGCCTATTTTCAATTTTGAAACAAGTAGTTCCGTGAAGAACTATACAGCCTATTTTCATATATCCTACTTATGTTAACTGCCACTATCAACATACACAATTTCTGTTTGATTGCTGTAATAGATTCGTAGATATTGAGAACCGACTAAATATTTCGGATGTTCGTCATGTTGGATTTTATATATGTAGGTCCTAGAGTTATGTACTGTTACATGAAGATTATTGTGTACGTGTAGCATTCAAATTTCAATCGCATGATTAGGACACAAGAAGTAACAAGGAGATTTTAAAATTTCGCACAGCTGCCATCTTGTGGTTATGGAAACAATTGAAATAAATTAGATGCCAGTGGATTAACATTCGTATAAGGATTTACTGTACCAAGTTTCACTGCACGCGGATGGTTAAATTGCGAGAAACGTCCATGTGAATATTTATAATTCGCGTCACCGCCATGTTGGATTTGTGATCACCAGGTTATTTAAAGTCCTATAGGTGAACTTAAGTTCATAGCCCCTATGAACATTAAAAAATGCAGTTTGATTGCTAAAATAGATTCGTAGATATTCAGTATCGTCTAAATATTTCGGATGGTCGCCATGTTGGATTGTTAAATGTATAGGCCATAGAGTCATGTACCATTAAAGGAAAATTATTGCGTAGGTTCATTATTCAAACTTTCACTTCGATCGCATGACTACATCACAATAAATCCTTAATTTTAAAATTCGCACTGCCACCATCTTGAGGTTATGTAAACAATTGAACTAAATCAGATACCAGTGGATTACAATGTGTATAAATATTTCCTGTGCCAGGTTTCAGTGCGCTTGGAACATTAAATCGCGAGAAAGGTCTATTTAAAATTTCCAAATTCGCTTGGCCGCCATGTTCGTTTTGTAGTTAACCGGTTTTTGAAAGTCTTATAGATGGACTTCCAGTAGTGCACTTTATCTCCGTAAAAAATTTCAGGGGTTTACCGCTAATAGTTTCAGAGATATAGAATGCCGGTGAAATATTTCGCACATCCGCCATCTTGTGATTATGTAAACAATTGAACGAAGTTAGATGTCGGTGCATTACAATGTGTATAAACATATACTGTACCAAGTTTCATTGCGTTTGGTTGGTTAATTCGCGAGAAACGTCTATTTAAAAGTCGCAACTTCGCCTGGCCGCCATCTTGTGGTTATGGAAACAATTGAAATAAATTAGATGCCTGTGGATTAACATTCGTATAAGGATTTACTGTACCAAGTTTCACTGCACGCGGATGGTTAAATTGCGAGAAACGTCCATGTGAATATTTATAATTCGCGTCACCGCCATGTTGGATTTGTGATCACCAGGTTATTTAAAGCCCTATATGTGAACTTAAGATCATAGCCCCTATGAACATTAAAAAATGCAGTTTGATTGCTAAAATAGATTCGTAGATATTCAGTATCGTCTAAATATTTCGGATGGTCGCCATGTTGGATTGTTAAATGTATAGGCCATAGAGTCATGTACCATTAAAGGAAAATTATTGCGTAGGTTCATTATTCAACCTTTCACTTCGATCGCATGACTACATCACAATAAATCCTTAATTTTAAAATTCGCACTGCCGCCATCTTGTGATTATGTAAACAATTGAACGAAGTTAGATGTCGGTGCATTACAATGTGTATAAACATATACTGTACCAAGTTTCATTGCGTTTGGTTGGTTAATTCGCGAGGAACGTCTATTTAAAAGTCGCAACTTCGCCTGGCCGCCATGTTGGTTTTGTAGTTACCAGTGTTTCAAAAGTCACATAGGTGAACTTCTAGTAGTTCCCTTTATCACCGTAATAAATTTCAGGGTGATATCAGGAACAGTTTCGGAGATATTGAATGCTGGTGAAATATTTCGCACAGCCGCCATGTTGGATTGGTGAGTCGTAACAAAATTTGAAGGGCACGGTCGAGGTCGCCGGGAATAGTGCTATGAACTTTCCGAGTTTCATTGAAATCGCTCCAGCCGTTTAGATTTTATTAGGGGGGGACACACACACGAATCACACACACACACACACACACACACACGGACAAAAGGTGATCTCATAAGCCTATTTTTTCAAAATTGAAAATAGGCTAAAAATAGGCTTATGAGATCACCTTTTGTCCGTGTGTGTGTGCGTGTGCGTGTGTGTGTGTGTGTGTGTGATTCGTGTGTGTGTGTCCCCCTAATAAAATCTAAACGGCAGGAGCGATTGCAATGAAACTCGGAAAGTTCATAGCACTATTCCCGGCGACCTCGACCGTGCCCTTCAAATTTTGTTACGACTCACCAATCCAACATGGCGGCTGTGCGAAATATTTCACCAGCATCCAATATCTCCGAAACTATTACCGATATTACCCTGACATTTTCTATGGTGATAGAGGGAACTACTATAAGTTCACTTATGTGACTTTTGAAAACCTGGTAACTACAAAACCAACATGGCGGCCAAGCGAATTTGCGACTTTTAAATAGACGTTTCTCGCGATTTGACCAACCAAACGCAATGAAACTTGGTACAGTATATGTTTATATACATTGTAATGCACCGACATCTAACTTCGTTCAATTGTTTACATAATCACAAGATGGCGGATGTGCGAAATATTTCACCGGCATTCTATATCTCTGAAACTATTAGCGGTATCTCCCTAAAATTTTGTACGGAGATAAAGGGCACTACTGGAAGTCCATCTATAAGATTTTCAAAAACCACTTAACTACAAAACGAACATGGCGGCCATGCGAATTTGAACATCTTAAATAGACCTTTCTCGCGATTTAATGTTCCAAGCGCACTGAAACCTGGTACAGGAAATATTTATACACATTGTAATCCACTGGTATCTAATTTAGTTCAATTGTTTACATAACCTCAAGATGGCGGCAGTGCGAATTTTAAAATTAAGTTTTTATTTCTTGTGATGTAGTCATGCGATCGAAGTGAAAGTTTGAATAATGAACCTACGCAATAATTTTCCTTTAATGGTACATGACTCTATGGCCTAAACATTTAACAATCCAACATGGCGACCATCCGAAATATTTAGACGATACTGAATATCTACGAATCTATTTTAGCAATCAAACTGCATTTTTTAATGTTCATAGGGGCTATGAACTTAAGTTCACCTATAGGACTTTAAATTACCTGGTGATCACAAATCCAACATGGCGGTGACGCGAATTATAAATATTCACATGGACGTTTCTCGCAATTTAACCATCCGCGTGCAGTGAAACTTGGTACAGTAAATCTTTATCCGAATGTTAATCCACTGGCATCTAATTTATTTCAATTGTTTCCATAACCACAAGATGGCAGCTGTGAATTTTTTTTAAATCTCCTTGTTTTTTCTTGTGTCCTAATTATGCGATTGAAGTTTGAATACTACACGTTTACAATAATCTGCATGTAACAGTACATAACTCTAGGACCTACATATATAAAATCCAACATGGCGACCATCCGAAATATTTAGTCGGTTCTCAATATCTACGAATCTATTACAGCAATCAAACTGAAATTGTGTATGTTGATAGTGGCAATTAACGTAAGTAGGATATATGAAAATAGGCTGTATAGTTCTTCACGGAACTACTTGTTTAAAATTCCGAAATCATTTTTCTCATCCCTTGGCGTAATGGTGGGTCATATCAAAAATTCTTTTAGACAAAAGTTTTAGGTAATTATTAGGGGAATATTTTCCATTTTGTACGGTTTTGATATTGTGCCTATTAAGAGAGATATGATTAATGTTTCCAGAAAAACCCACTTTTTTCCACCCCTTTGGTCAATGGTTGGTGCTATCAAAAAACTTATTTGACATACATTTTTGGCAGTTATCCGACACATATTATGAACTTTGAAAGGATTCGATATTTCACGTATTAAGAGAGTTATAGCGAAATTTCACTTTATCGAAAAAAGCCCCCCATTTTGACCCCCTTCGACCGATTTTGACCATTAACGAACTCGACCGAGATTTTATAGGGATACATATTATGTAAAAAATTCAAAGTGATTGGTGCAAAATTACGGCAGTTATCGTGTCCACAAGAAACATATATATATACATATATACATAAATTATATATAAACTTTTGAACTGACGGTGGTTTTGGGGTCTGGGGGATGTGAAACGCGAAGATATGTCGAAATTTTCCGGAAGTCGAAACATGGTACCCATTGCAATAGTTAGCTTTCTAATGAAATCTACCTAACAGCAGAGAAATTAGGACGACAAAGAGAAGACGAAATGCATGATGGACATCAGTGATGTGCCAGAATAGAAGTAACTAACGACGGAAAGATTGTCAGAGTCAAGAAATTAATTACCTGGGAGAAGTAATCCATCAGAATGGTCGAGAACAAGAAGCGCATCTGGAAATTATAGCGTGCGCACCAACTGACTACGAACATTTATAATAAGAAGAGGCTGAGTACAGGAGCCAAATTAAGACATTACAGCACTGTTGTTAGACCAGAAGGTTTGTATGCTTCGGAGATATTATGCTTGAAAAGGTTGGATGGTTCCTCAGTTTAGGGGCTACGACAACGCGGTCATGTAGCCCCGTGTACTTTGGGTGTTTATAGAATCTGTCTGATAACCGGTGTTAATTGTGATGACTGTATTTGTGTGTGTGTTATCTGTTTTCAATTCAAGTAATAATAATAATAATATCGTATGGCCCCGGGTGCCTGGTGCAAGCTTTGTTAATTGACACCCAGAGGCTAGCTTGCATGTCGAATTTCGTAGTTTCTTTGAACGCTATGAAAGTCAAGGAGGTTAGATATCTAAACTCCTTGACACTACATCGCTTTCAAGTAGAGAATGGAGGAACTTTGTGTTGGCGGAAAATCCCGAGATTAATTTTGCCATTGAACACGGCCTACTGAATTCAAATGGGTTCTTTAACATGCCAACAACGTATGACATGAGTATCGTGATTTTTGTCGCCTTCAAAAATCACTTACCATGGCCAGGGGCGAACCTGCATTCTTGGGGTTGGTAGTCCGACACTATAACCACTCACCCACTGTGGCAAGCAAGTGAGGACTGCAGACATATAATTTTTCAAGTAGTTCCTACTTTTGCCGCCAACCGCCACCGTCAACGACTACTCGTTCAGAACTTGATTGCCAGATGCCATAGCAGTCGGCTCCTGGCGACGAACGTCGGAACCTAAGAGCGTTTGTCGAATGTTTAACCTATATATAATTTAGCTTCACACGTGTGTAATTAGTGGAAGGTTCTTTAACATGCCGTAAATCGATGACATGTGACCACTGGCTTTACTTCCCCTCCGAAGGAAGGCATACGGAGGGATTTTAACGCTCTTAAAAAGTCCAACGACTTCGGCCGGGTTTGAATCCGCGATATTGGGCATGGAAGCTCAGCATGCCACCGAAGCCGCCATGCTTGAAAAGGACAAGTTGAACAGCTAGTTAAAAGAGATCGTAAGCTACTACGGAAGATGGGTTGACGTGCAGGTTCGACTGAGATCCCACAAAGACGTATACATTAAATTAGAACCAATAAGAATAGCATTCAAAAAGAGAATACTAATATTCGATGGACAATGGCCGGCTCACAAAGAAAATCTGGAATTTTCTAAAACCCCAGAGTGTGAAAAATATCTGAGAGTGACAGGCATTGCAAATGTTAAAATAAATGGCAGGGCAGTTTTCAAATAAAAATAAAATTCATAAAACAGAAATAAACATTTAAAAATTAATAATGTTAATAAAATCGTAAACTTAAAAATAAAAAAATAAAAAGTATCCCATCTATAAAAGAATTACCGTGTGTAAGAAGGAATAAGGGAAATGACAAAGAAAAGAAATGTAACCAACCCTCGAAATGTGTGTGGGCAAGTCTGGACTCCCTAATGTGGTGTATGTTACTGTATTCAGGATAATCTTCAACTATTAAACACCTGGTTCCATCCTCGCCACGCATAAGCTAACAAGCCCTCTTAAGCCCAAACGGTCTAATGAGGATGTCCCGGCACCTTTAATACTGCCGTTAATACCGGCCTCGGTTTATTAAAGAAAAATATACATCGTAAATCCTGATTCAATAACATGTTTCCATTTTTAATCCTTTATCTAGCTTGGCTACATCGTTATGCTGTGTCTTGTTTCCTAAGGGGTGTGTTTTCTAGTAGAGTAAAGAGGGGTGAACTCTCCGTGAATGTGTGTTCCTTTAAATTATTGGGGTTGTTTACTTCAGCTAAGTGTAGCTCGATTACTTCCTTTATGTCAAGAGCTCACCCTTTCGGTTCGTGATGAATTATTTTTAAGTCGGTTTCAATGTTAGTGAAACTGAGTCCCGCATCGCACATGTGTTCGCATGCGCGCGAGTGCGTCCCTATTTTATCGCATTGCAGTGTTCATTGTATCGTGTGTCCATTCTTCTCCCACTATATCCGATGTAATATGCTTGACAACCTGTGCCTTGGCACGTAATGGAAAATACCCCGGACTTTGAATACCGGTCTTGTTTATTTAGATTACTATTGAAATTGCAATGGATCTGATGATGATCGCTTGACGGCCGAAACTGGTCATTCAAGTGTATTTATTAATCTCATGTATTTTTTTACAGGATTAGGGATTAACCCATCTCATTTGCTTGGCCGACTGAAAAACATCAACATTTCATTTCTATAAAATGTTAAAATATTATTTTGAGTTTGCTCAGAAAAACATAAAATAATAACGCTTAATTAATTAATAATATGGATTTCAGGAAAATCCTCCGAGGAAAGGTAGTCTACCCCCTGGACAGTGGAACAAAAGGAGTGGCATCGGAAATGCGTCAATATTGGGCAAAGATTAAGGCCCAAGAGGTGAACAAGCGTGGTCCGAAATAGGCCTATAGGAAAGAAGAAGAAGAAGAAGAAGAAGAAGAAGAAGAAGGAGGAGGAGGAGAATGTAGGGAGCCTCCGAGGCTTTGGTGGCAGCACTCCGGCCTCTCACCGCTGGGTCCGTGGTTAAAATTCCGGTCACTCCATGTGAAATTTGTGCTGGACAAAGCGGAGGCAGACAGGGTTTTTTCCGGGTACTTCGGTTTTCCCTGTCAATATTTCATTCCAGCAACACTCTCCACTATCATTTCATTTCATCTGTCATTCATTTAATCATTGCCGCAGGGGAGTGCGACAGGCTTCGGCAGTCGGCACAGTTCATACATATCCTCACCGCTAGATGGGGGCTTCATTCATTCCATTCCCTGACCCGGTCGGTCGGCTGGAAGCAGGCTGTGGATTTTCATTTTCAAGAAGAATGTAGAAATGTGTGAGATTTATTTGTAGTTGAAGGTTTAACACCCACTTTAAAAAACGAAAAGTCCTAAATTCACTATAATTATGGGAGTTCTGAAGGAAACGGTGAAGATCGGCGCAAATAGATAGAAATGGATATAAATAGTTACAATTTGATTTAATTCACGGAAACGTGTACATTTGTCGCCGGTCTAAATGAATGTAGCACCTTCTGAAGAATATTGTGCCAAGTGATATCAGATGATCTCATTACTCTGTTCTCTTCGTGACAGCGACACTGCAATTGAGCCGTCAATTCCTGTATAATTCTCACAGACGACAGCGTGGTATCGAGCGAGCGAGCGAGCGAACACTCCGGGCTCACTCAGAGAATGGAGGATGAAACATTAATGAAGGATTGCTCAAGGAGGAGTCACACCAAGATCAAAGGGTAGAGGCGTGATCAGAGGCTAGGAGTCGAGTCCAGAGTGGCACAGACGTGTCCAGCTTGACCAAATCTGACCAGAGGGGGTAGCCAAGCTACCACTGACCCACTTTCTTCAGCATGTTCTCATCTATTACATTGCTGTCAATCTTACGGGTTTGGGACATTATGCGGCTTCGGTGGCGTAGTTGGTAGCATGCTGAACTGCTGTGCCCAAGATCGCGGGTTCAAACACGGCCGAAGTCGTCGGATTTTTTAAGAGCGTCAAATCCCTCAGTATGCCTTCATTCGGAGGAGAAGTCAAGCCAGGAGTCCCATGTCTTAGATTTAAAGCATGTACAAGATCCTTCCACTAACTAAACTTGTGTGAAGCTAAATTTCTAGGTTAGATTTCGTTCTAACGCTCTATCAAAGTTCCAACGTTCACCACTAGATATCAGTGACATGTAGTAGCGAAAGTTGGAACTACATGAAGTTGAACGGAACTTGTAGCTGTGTCCGCTTGAAGCAGCTACAGACTCAGGCGTGCCGAACATGTCCTCGGACACTCCTGGTACTAAAAGTCATACGCTAAATAAATAAATAAATTCTCGTGTACTTCGGTGTGAGTTAAATTTGTCTTATAACCTGCGCTCCTGTGTTGACTGCAGTAGTGTAACTATTTGCTTCAACCAGGCTTAGGCTGGAAAACAATCTAAAATAACCCGCGAGGACATGCATGGGTATTTTTGACCCGAGGCTTAGAATAATGCTCTATATTTGCGATTTGGTCAGCCCTTATTTCTTGTCGCTCACTGTACCTTCCTTCCTAGCCTTGAACTTCACACTGCAAAATAAACATGTCCATAGCTTTTGGAACACTCAAGTTATTCATATATTTTTACGGTCGGGTCAGATTTACCCATGGCGCCAGTCCAGGCGTGACAATTTTCGGCTTACATTAGTCAGGACAGTCTGTAAAATATCAGGGGAAAATCCACCCATTCTTGGGCAGTACAATAACATAGCTCACGTTCTTGCTGATCGATGTTTAGGGTCTAGGGACATCGTGATCATCAGCTCCTTTGTTCAAAAAAAATTAAGATGATTTACCACCACTATCAAGGCTAATAATACCGTTAGGAAAATTATTGTCATTTTTCTGCATGTTAAATATAAATACACCTCATTTTATATTGGGAATAGTTCATAGGAAAACAAAGGTGTAAAATTACTTCATTAAAATCCGTACGACTACGACAAAAAGGGAGTGACACACTATAGGTTAAAATTATGATGATGATGATGATGATAATAATTTTTAATGAGCCTAACATCTAGGTTATCGGCCCCTAAAGGTTTGTGTGATAGTGAAAGATGAGATGAGATTGTAATGGAGACGATAACTAATACTAACTACCGTCATACAAACTAGAAGAAGAAATGGAAAACATGAGGAGAATACGGCAAACAATGGGCAGGAGGAAAAGCAATGCTCTCAACCCTCGAAGAATGAGGATTGAGGGAGTTAGAAGGAAGGAGAGCCCGGAAAGGCAGACAGGAAAGGGAAAGACGAGAGGGTCTGTCCCAGAGGCAATGGTAAAAGGGGAGCCTTTGAGGGTGTAGCACTATCCAAGGTGCACCAGAAGTGGTGAGGCTACACACACCCTGTCTCCTTAAGGGCCTTGAGCAAAAGGCAGGAGATAGGAAGAGAACAGAAGAGGTCTGACCCCTTGAAGAATGAGGAATCAGGAAAGATGAGACAAGGGCCAATTAAGGGGGGAAAGTTAAAGTCTCCCTAGTCCTCGGATACCCTAATACCGTCGGGGTTGGAAAAGAACATGAGTTGACCAAGGGTGGTCGATAGGAAATATGACAGAGAGGAGCCCGGCAAAAGTAAGGGGAAGCAATGCCGGATTCAGCTGGGGTCCCGTGGTCACCAACCACGTCCCTCTAGCCGTGGGCCCCTGGAGGAATGAGTTAAAATGACCCGGCGCCAGTCCTTGTGTTATATTTTAACACACTAGTGCTCAAGAGTTGAACCGCATAGCTTAAAAGCGGGTCACCTCAGTGACAGCCTAGAATGCTCGCCACTACGCAACGAAGTGGACGCCATTTTATTACAAAATAAATTATCTCATGGGAATACACATTCCTGTAGAAGAAAGTAGAGAAATTGAATGGCTTTTTGAGCTACAAAGTCAGTACATGACTAAAATATATCTCTCGGAACATCAGCAGATCGACGCGGTCTTAGTAAAGTGTTTTCTCTTGGCTGCGCCTGAGAACGCCTAGTAATTGATATACTCTGCCATCGGAAAACAGCTAACGTGCTTCTAAGCCTCTCTAAGTTGCAACCAACGAACGCTAAAACTGGCTGCAAGAGAGGGGGATAAATATTGAATCACCCTCGCTTCACTAACGGAGCCATGTCTTGAGAAAACTTCAACAGGAGAAACACTATTTGTTGCGTCCCCTCTCACTTCTGTCCATCGTCATTCCTGTCCAGACCTTTCAGAGGTAATAGCTTCTTATTTCATGATAGCACAGTACAGTCTGTTTTAAAAGTAAACGTGGTGGTGATGGTGGCAATTGTTGCTTTAAGGATACTGTGTACTCTTGAGCATGTCAATTGTGTACATTTTCAGGCATCATTAAAATAAGCATTTTCTCGTATTGTGGTAAGACCAGTGCCTTTCTTCAGGGGGCACGCGGGGGGGGGGGGAGGGGGGGGGTACGCGTTCCCCTTAAACATTTGAAAACTGTTTTAAAACATATTGGTACATTTTTACCCAGTCCGGCAAATAGAACTTCCGACTTGAAAGTTCATCGATCAGCTGGCGTCATCGCGCTGATCACAACAGCTGGAGGAGAGTTCGAGTAATCCTCGATTTAAATCGATCTATCGAATCAGTTTCTTTAGGTCGGCAACTCGGCACTCCGTTCTTATAGTGATTGGAGCCGGGGTGGGTTGTTATTTTGTGCGTGTGGTTAGTTTTGAAGTCTGAAGAAAATAACGAACTATTTAACATCCACCCAGGGATCGAAAACGCTTAAAGTTCATGATTTGAACACAAACAATCACCGGGCTTTGCAAATTGCCGAAAATTGCAAGATCGTGATGTTTTGTCGACTGAGAATATCCCGTATTTTATTTTTATTTTTTACAAAAACAGCCCTGGGTATAAGACCAAGGTTAAGATCATTATAACGTACAAAACGTAATTTATTCTGGACTGGATGATAACCGTGTGATGATATTTTGAGGGTAGAAAATCTGGAAAATTAATACAATTATAACAAAAGCAAACTTCAGAAAAAATGTAACAATGGTTTATACAGGAACACTTATCTCAGTTGATTTCCAACCAAATGCTCTCTACGATTTTTCACACACTGAGAATAGCTAACCTCAAAATGTTAACCTGTTTAGTTCATTAATATTGAAATAGGATTCAAGAAAAAATATCTCAAACAACTAATTTACATTTGTATTTATTTATTTATTTATTTATTTATTTATTTATTTATTTATTTATTTTGTAAGGGATTATAATTTTTTTCTTGGCTTGCTAATATCTGATGAATTAGTATAGGTTAGGGAAGTGTGCAGTGACATATATACTCGTATTTGACATTGTACACACATCAAAAAAAGTTTTGCATCACCTCGGTTCCAAGAGTTCCGGAACCTTTAAATACAAAGGGAATAGAGATCAACACAAACAACATTTCAGCTCGTTTTATTGCTCATGAGACCCACACATTGCATGTTGTACCATCATACAGCTAGACTTTCAGCATTTGTGGTCCAGATTGCAGTACACACCACTACCTCTAATACCCAGTAGCACGTCCTCTTGCATTGATGCATGCCTGTATTCGTCGTGGCATACTATCCACAAGTTCATCAAGACACTGTTGGTCCAAATTGTCCCAATCCTCAACGACAATTCGGCGTAAATCTCTCAGAGTGGTTGGTGGGTCAAGACGTCCATAAACAGCCCTTTTCAACATATCCCAGGCATGTTCGATAGGGTTCATGTCTGGCGAACATGCTGGCCACTGTAGTCGAGCGATGTCGTTATCTTGAAGGAACGCATTCACAAGATGTGCACGATGAGGTCGAGAATTGTCGTCCATGAAGACAAATGCCTCTCCAATATTCTGCCGATATGGTTGCACTATGGGTCGGAGGATGTCATTCAGGTATCGTAAAGCCGTTTCGGAGCCTTCCATGACCACCAGTGGCGTACGTCGGCCCCACATAATGCCACCCCAAAACATCAGGGAACCACCACCTTGCTGCACTCGCTGGACAGTGTGTCTAAGACGTTCAGCCTGACCAGGGTGCCTCCAAACACGTCTCCGACGATTGTCTGGTTGAAGGCATATGCGACACTCATCGGTGAAGAGAACGTGATGCCAATTCCGTGGGGTCCATTAAGCATGTTGTTGGGCCCATCTGTACCGCGCTGCATGGTGTCGGGGTTGCAAAGCTGGACCTCGCCATGGACGTCGGGAGTGAAGTTGCGCATCATGCAGCCTATTGCGCACAGTTTGAGTTGAAACACGACGTCCTGTGGCTGAACGAAACGCATTATTCAACATGGTGGCATTGCTGTCAGGGTTCCTCCGAGCGGCAATCCGTAAGTAGCGGTCATCCACTACAGTAGTAGCCCTTGGGCGGCCTGAGCGAGGCCTGTCATCGACAGTTCCTGTATCTCTGTACCTCCTCCATGTCCGAACAACATCGCTTTGGTTCACTCTGAGACGCCTGGAAACTTCCCTTGTTGAGAGCCCTTCTTGACACAAAGTAACAATGCGGACGCGATCGAACTGCGGTATTGACCTTCTAGGCATGGTAGAACTACAGACAACATGAGCAGCGTACCTTCGTCCTGGTGGAATGACTGGAACTGATCGGCTGTCGTACCCCCTCCGTCTAATAGGCCCTGCTCATGCATGGTTGTTTACATCTTTGAGCAGTTTTAGTGACATCTATGAACAGTCAAAGGGACTGTATCTTGGATACAATATACACAGTCAACGTCTATATGCCGGAGATCTGGGAACCGAGGTGATGCAAAACTTTTTTTGATGTGTGTATATCATAAAGTATTTCAGATATTTCCTTACAACTTTCCTGAAATGTAAACGATACTTCTGTAATTATATGTAGAGGGTTTCAGTTTTCTATAACTTGTAGTTGTCAAAATAAACAGTATCAATTTTCATAAGAATGTTGTAAATATTGTTTTAAATAATTGTTATTTTCAGGTACCATTTTTTCAAACTCTATTGAGCGAATCAAGATGAAACTTGGTATAGACCTTCACAGCTACGTTATGTATGTAGAGTAGTAAACTTATTCTGATATCTTTATTGGTTGTTGAAACACAAACTGACGACCACTAATATTTTTACAGAAAATTTTAAAATTAAATTATCATTCACGACAAAAAAAAAGAGTTGTAAACATAGGCCTCCTTGTACAATAGGCTAGTTCTATTCAAGAGGCTCAAGACCTTTTACAACTATATGTGTGTAATATCTATTTAATATTTGTCTAACAGTTTCTGAAAAAATGCCGGCCCCGTGGTGTTGGGGTAGCGCGCATGCCTCTCACCCGGAGACCACGGGTTCGATTCCCAGCTCCGTCAGGCATTTTAGAAACTGACGCGAGGGCTGGAACGGGTTGCACTCAGCCTCGTGAGGACAATTGAGTAGCTGTCCGACAGTGAGGCAGCGCCCCGATCACGAAAACCAACATTAACAGCCGAGGGGAACCGATGTTCTGATCACGCGTCACCCCAATATCTGCAGGCCAAATGGCTGGGCAGCGGTCGCTTGGTAGGCCTTGGCCCTTCACGGGCTGTAGTGCCAGGGGTTATTAGTTTCTGACGAATGAAATTGAGGATAACAATTATTTAAAAAAAATATTTAAGTCATTCTACGAAAATTGCTACTAGTATTTTGACAACCACAAGGTACAACATATTAAAACCCTGAACTTGTAATAGCAGAAGTGTCATTTACATTTTAGGAAACGATCACTTAAAAATTCTGAAATAGTCTGAAAAACTTGGAAAAAGTTCCAGGGTGGAGTCACTCTTTAACATCGCTGTCATCTGGCACCCTTAACGTAAAATTATGCCATTGATTATACTTTGATTAATTAATTAATTGATTGGTTGATTGGCTAATATACTGACGTAAGCTTTCACGGCTGGCGTAGGAATCTTCAGAGTTCGGGTTGTTAGGCCGTTTCTTAAGCAAGTACGGCTGACATATTTCAAAAAATATGGATTGAGGTGATCCTCGTGTGGGTTGAAATTGGCTGTAGGAATGATCGGGAATTAACACGAAAAACGAATAGGGTTGTCCTCTATCGTGCCTTAATCTTGTTTTCAATAGGGCCATGATTGGCTGATCACGATTATACCGTATTCAAAAAAGTCCTTCGTCAATATTAAATGAGGCAAACAGTGACTAAGAACGCGTGTCGAGTGTATCTTGTTTCAGCCCGCTCCCACCTTCCTCTTTCACTGCACTACGTGCTCAGAGAGAACAACGAGAGAGACGAATGGTGAGAACGAAGAAAAAGCAAAGGAAGCTTGTAGTTTAACGTGACCGTTAATTTGTAGATTAAGAGCCACGGAACCTCCTTTTAACGTGGAATCCGAACCACAGGACATGGCATTTCACTTCGAAAATCTCACATGCATTGACCGGGAATCGAACCCGGACCGCCTTGGTGAGAGGCATACAGCTAGACCGCTGAGCCACCACGCCCTCGAGAACGAAGAACCAACTGTGTTAATCACCAGGCGTTTGAAACCACTTCTAACAGAACTGATGCAAAATTTAGTCAATGAACCAGGTCAAAGCAAAGGAGTAACACAGAGCTTGATAGAAGGAAGTTCTGTACGCTTAACATAGGCTACAATAGTGCTTTTGCTGCATTTTACATATGGAACTAGCTAATTGTCTCCAGTAATTGTGGCTTTAAAAGTGGAAAATGATGAAGGGTGGCTCAAACAAAAATGAGCGCACTCTTGGTATAGTTGCGATGCTCTACGGATCGCCACCGGCGAGTAAAGGGAGCTTCTCGCCTGAAAGAAGGGATATTTTATGATGGTAGTGGTCATTAAGCGGAAGTTGAGTTACAAGTTTCCAAAAGGATGGTATATTGGCTGTCACGGCCAGTGAATTAAAACTCAGCAATTCTTCTAGGTTTGTGCCGTGTCTTGTGTGGGGTTTAGCCTAGGACACCAAGCAGGCTCATCAGTGGGCTCTTGGTGTCCCCGCCAGGACCCCCACAGGAGTAGCGAACTGCCTTCATTGGGAGGTTATGGCTGCTTGAGCTTTTAGTTCTCGCAGATAAGAGGCGCAGGTACACTCCATAAAAAGGGAGGTAGCGCGTAGAAGAATTGCTGAGTATTAAAGTTTCCAGTCCCCAAGTCAAATGATGCTGCAATATTGCCAATATACCATTGATTAGCCTACTTTCGATTTTTACAAAAAATTAAAGTAGACTTAAGAGATCAACACAGGGCGAAAAATTTTGGGTCTGTGTGTGTGTGTGTATGAGTGTGAGTACTCTGAATGTCTATCCCCGCCTATCAATTCGAACACAGTGAAACCGAATTGAAAGAAATTTGGTACAGAGGTAGTACTAGCAAAGGGCACTTCAGTGTCATGTTTTATATCGCCGCCGTCTTGACGGAAACGTAATGGCGGCCACCCAAATGTTCAAAGCTTAAATCAAATTACGACTAACCAAATGATCCGACCTCTACCAAATTTTTCAACAACATATATTCATATGGCGAGCGTATTTTGACTAAACTACAAGGTCATCAGCCTAACAGTTTTGCAGATGGCGGTCACGTATGAATGCAAATGGATTCCCCCTATCAATTTAAACAAGGTGAAACCGAACTGAACGAAATTTGGTACAGAGGTAGCACTAGCAAAGGGCACCACAGTGTCATGTTTTATATTGCCGCCATCTTGAAAAAAACGTAATGGCGGCCACCCAAATGTTAACGGCTTAAATCAAATTACGACCAATTCAATCATCTAATCTCTACCAATTTTTGCAACATTATACCTCTATGTTTGAAGAACCTTTTGACGAAACTGCAAGGTCATCAGCCCAATAATTTGCGGATGGCGGCCATGTATTTGTGCAAATCCATTCCCCCTATCTCTTCAAACACGGTGAAACCGATATGAACGAAATTCTGTACAGAGGTAGCACTAGCCAAGGGCAGCTCAGTATCATGTTTTATATCGCTGCCATGTAGACGAAAACGTAATGGTGGCCACCCAAATGTTAAAAGCTTAAATCCAATAACGACCAACCTAATCATCTGATCTCTACCAAAATTTGCAACGTTATACCTTTATGTACGAAGAATCTTTTGACCGAGCTACAAGGTCATCAGCCCAATAATTTGCGGATGGCGGCCCTGTATGTGTGCAAATCGGTCCATCCTATCTATTCAAACACGGTGAACCCGAATTGAACGAAATTTGGTACAGAGGTAGCACTTGCAAAGGGCACCTCATATTCATGTTTAATATCCGTATAACATGTTGTATTTCAACAAGCTACTACAACCAACATTCAATTATACTCCTTGAAAAGGACAAAGAGTTATAACAATACCCATGCATTTAGGAGAAAGTAGGCTATTTAATCTTTACTGAACATCTTGTTTTATTTATTTATTTATTTGTTTACATTTGAATTGATCCTTTATGGACTGCGTGTAAAGGAGGAACATACAGCCTTAAGGGAAAAACAATAACGATTTTAATATATAAACTCTGCCTGTGCGTGTTCAACAATTATATACATTTCCAAGGGAACACACATTTTGCTATTAGAAGCAAAGTTTTAAATTTTCAAAACTCATATCGTAACTATTCCATTTTTCAAATTTTGGTTCATGTTTGTGCTAAACTTCTCTGTTTCCCTCATATCTCCCATGTTTATGGGAATTATTAGACTTTTCTTTTCTTGCGGTAGGTGTATCCCTTCAGCTAGAAAATGAATCTCACTCAGACCTTTGTGGCTGTATTTAGTGCTTCTATAAAACTTAGTTTTTTTAATTGATAAAAAATAAAAATATGATAAAGAAATAAAAATGAAACAATAAATCTTAATTAATTAACAGATGTGTAAATGAGTCAGATTTATTTTATTAGAACAAGAAAAGTCCACATATTCCTATAAACATGTAATGACAATAGCAAGAAAGAAGAATACGGAAATAAAAAATAAAAAATTGGAGGCAGGACATGAACTATCTCGACGATGCATAACGCAATTCCAAGCTTTAGACGCTACCGCCTACGCAACCGGAGCATTGTCAATAGCATGCAATATTAGGCTACATCAACAACATAATACATTCAGCTGTCAGTTAAAGTTCTTCAACATTTCCATTCTTTTATAATTCTATTCCAGTGTATATATAGTGGAAACATCATGGAAAATATTCCCCTCATTGATAATTCTAATAAATATTTATCACTTGAAAACGCGCCATGTGTTTTAAATATATAGAAGCAGTGTCGCTGCCATCTGTTGACAGTTTTTGGAACTGATTTTAGTTCTTGAAAGTGATGCTTGGGGCCATGAGGAACTATTGCCCGAATAATGACAAACTCCGTTAAACTGGTATCTATAAACAGGAAAAAACGTAATGTTGCGGAATGTAGAAATATTAATCTTTAATTTAAAGCAAACAGCATGAATATCTGGGGCAGATGACCTCGTAGTTCCGCCCCTTAAAACACCAATAAATAATAAGCATGAAAATCGGCCTTATAGAAGTTGCTGGCGGTTTGTAGATAGAAAGCATAATAGGTCCACCTACCGGGTCAAAATGTGGATCTAAACCATACAGGGACCCACTCTAATATACATAAAAAATTTCATCAAAATGGGTCCAGCCGTTTAGGAGGAGTTCAGTCACATACACACCCCTAATTGTCGTATGGGCGAATTGCATTATGAGCAAGTTAATTTCATGAAATAAAATACTAATAATTGTTAAAATAAAGAACACAATTCATAAAACTGAGGGAAACGGTGAAGATCAGCATAAAGCAAGAACCAAATTTTGAAAAATTGCTAAAATTAGTTAAAATTTTAATTTCGAAAATGTAAAACGTTACTTCTAACAGCAAGATGTGTGTGTTTCCTTGGAAATGTATACAATTGTTGTACAAGATTTATGATAGCCACGGTTATAAAGTTAAAATCCTTATTGTTAGGGACAGATGACCTCGTAGTTCACCCCTTTAAACCTCAATAACTAACTAACTAATCCTTATTGTTTTAGCTCCTTAATCTGTATGTCCCCCCTTAGATCTTGTTGGTCTATCGGCTATGATATCCTCCCAGTATTTCTTGGTTCCATCGATCAGTACCTTCCATCGTGCTTCAGGCAGAGGACCTCTCCGTCTGCAGGGTTCAGATTTCACTTTATAATCCTGATAGCTTTTAACCATTCCTTTAAATTCAAACCTGTGCTGGATTTTCTTTTCGGATATCAATTTACATCAGATCATGTAAAACAATGACTGAAACGCTGTTACTTTAGGGACAAATGTGCATCGAACGAAATTTTGACCTGTACCTAAATTTTGTGCTAGCACTGTATGTCTCTTCGTTATTGGCAGTCGCCAGAAACATCTCTCTTCTCCCAATCGTCTTAATACCTCTTCATTTGAAACCCTATCGGCCCTTCTGATCTTCATCATTATCCTGTAACACCACATTTCAAACGCTTCAAGTCTCCTCTTTTCTGCTGCTCCAACAGTCCATGTTTCACTTCCATAGAGTGCCACGCTCCAGAAAAAGGCTTTCAAAAATGACTTCCTAATATTTAAATCAATCTCAACAGATTCCCTCAGAAGGACTGACATAGCTAGGGATTCACTACTCACCAGGCATGCTGCAACTGCTTGCATAACCCATGCAGATGAGATACATTTACTTGTGGACAGTCGAGAGTCGAACCAGCATATTTCCTATTACACATAAAACATGGATGTCCAATTATATTTTCTGTACATTATAATACTATTTCACAAAACGATATAAATTTCTGATTGTCAAAACTTGTAATGAAATCAGTATGTTATTATTTCGGTCCGTGCAAAACAATTTGAATTGTAGAATGGATCTCAGGGAATCTTGTGATCGCGAGCACTGTTTGGGTCGTATGACGAGAGCACCACATTTCATTTAACCCTTTATAGGGCGAGCACTGTTTGGGTCGTATGACGTGAGCACTACATTTCATTTAACCCTTTATAGGGCGAGCACTGTTTGGGTCGTATGACGAGAGCACCACATTTCATTTAACCCTTTATAGGGCAAAACGGCTTACTCTTATTGTCCATTTTAGTTTTAATTTTAATTTTTTTTATGTGTAACATCTTTCCGCTCGGTTGCTGGATAGTTTTGTGGGAGTGATTTTGAAAATTGGGGACGGAAGTGAATCGGGCGGAAGTGGATCGAACGGAAGTGGATCGGACGGAAGTGAAGACGCACTGCCAGAAAAAATGGAACGGAAGTGAATCGGGCGAAAGTGGATCGTACGGAAGTGGATCGGACGGAAATGAAGACGCACTGCCAGCTGGATGTACAATTGAAAATGTGTGTATTGGAAACAAGGCAGTGTGTGCTCTGTAGCGCGAGAATGTTATGGCAATACAGTAGGCAGTGCATTTAGCAGGCACTGGTTTGACAAGCACAGTGGCAAATGTTTCACCGACTTTCATTTGTCATTGAGCAGTTTATGAAGCTTCACGTTCAAGGTTGAATATCACATGGGTTAGGACAAAGACGACAAATGACATTTAAGTAAGCGGCATTATTGTCAAGCTGTGGGTGAGTAGTCAAATATTAAATGCATAACAGAATGTTGTTATATGAGTGGAATAAAAGCTGTATTTTCATCATATGTGAGACTAGGTCATTTCATGACTGTAGGAAGCCATGTTTTGATTGTTTACGACGAACTGTATGAGAGCCTTGAGAATAATGAATGTTATAGTTACTGAGGAATGTGCTCACAGTATTTGAGAGTACTGTCGACGTTGTGTGTCACTTTGTTATTATGAATTATTAATGTAAAAGGAAGGAAGGAAGCTTGTAGTTTTGCGTGTCCGTTAATCTCACGATCATGATCCACGGTACCTCCCTTTTACGTGGAATGCGAACCACAGGACATGGCATTTCAATTCGAAAATCTCACATGTATTGACCGGGAATCAAACCCGGTCTACCTTGGTGAGAGACTAACAGCTTGACCGCTGCGCCACAAATGTGACAGTAGCATATCTGCAATTCAATCTATACATTCATCATAGTACCAGTATGAAAATGGAGTGTAAATTAACATTTTAAGAATGTCCAAGCTGTGTAGTATACGAGTAGGATAACATGTCAGATATTAGACAACATATGCGACTACTGTAAGGCTCGTACCTTTTTTAAAATTGTATAACTTATCTTTATATATATAATTCTTCCACACGTGTGTATGTGACTGAAATCCTCCTAAACGACTGAACCGATTTTGATGGAATTTGGTATGTATATTAGGGTGGGTCCATGTATGGTTTAGATTCACAATCTGACCCGGTAGGTGGAATGAACACAATTTTAGAACCACAATTTATACACAATTTTAGAACCACAATATACAGTCAAAAACAGTCGTCATGGAAACCACTAGCCTTGGCCTTCGTGAAAGCTGATGTCTTTGGACGGTTTGTCTCTGCACGTTAGAGCCACCTGGTCGCAACCTGTGCAACTACCGCCATAACATGCACTCCGCCCGTGGCGAAAAGTTGTGTTTTATACCAAAGGTGGCAGTGATGTCGAATTCTACTGTTTGTCTCTGCACGTTAGAGCGTTTCAAAGTCCCGTATGCGTTCATATACCATTCATCCGATTGCCATGAAAATTGGGTGATGTATTGAGTGCACTCCAGGGAAGGTGTTTGGCTTAGTAAATCCATTTTACAATAGATAGCGCACGAATAGATTCAACAAATGAGCGACGACGCGCGAAGCGTTTCAAAAAGGTCCCGTATGCGCTCAAATACCATTCGTCCGATAGCGATGAAACTTGGGTGAGATGTTGTGTACACTCCAGGGAAGGCTTCTGGCTTAGTAAATCAATTTCACATTAGGTTGCGCACGACTAGATTCAACAAATGAGTGACGACGCGCGAAGCGTTTCAACAAAATCCCGTATAAGTTTATATTCCATTCATAGATTGAGATGAAACTTAGATGAGTTGTTGTGTACACTTAAGTGAAGGCTTCTAACTTAGTAATCCATTTCACAGGAGGTTGCGCACGAGTAGATTCAACAAATGAGCGGCGACGTGCGAAGCGTTTCAACAAAGTCCCGTATGCGTTCAAATACCATTCGTCCGATAGCGATGAAACTTGGGTGAGATGTTGTATACACTTACGTGAGGGTTTCTAACTTAGTAAATCCATTTTTATATAGGTAGCTCACGAGTAGATTCAACAAATGAGCAACGACGTGCGAACTTTTAATCAAAGTCCCGTATGCGTTCATATACCATTCATCCGATTGCAATGAAACTTGGGTGAGATGTTGTGTACACTTACGTGAGGGTTTCTAACTTAGTAAATCCATTTTACAATAGGTAGCTCACGAGTAGATTCAACACATGAGCAACGACGCGCGAACTTTCAATCAAAGTCCCGTATGCGTTCAAATACCATTCGTCCGATTGCGATGACACTTGGGTGAGATGTTGTGTACACCCTACGGAAGGTTTCTGGCTTAATAAATCCATTTTACACTAGGTAGCGCACGAGTAGATTCAACAAATGTGTGACGGCACGCGAATCATTTCAACAAAGTACCGTATGCCTCCATTTACCATTTATCCGATTGCGATGAAACTTTGGTGAATTGTTGTGTACACTCCAGGAAATGTTTCTGTCTTAGTAAATCCAGTTTTTAATAAGTAGTGCACGAGTAGATTCAACAAATGAGCGACGGCGCGCGAATCGTTTCCACAATGTCCCGTATACGGTCATATATCATTCATCCGATTGCGATCAAACCTTGGTGAATCATTGAGTACACGCCAGAGAAGGTTTCAGGCTTAGTAAATCTATTTTACAATAGGTAGCGCATGAGTAGATTCAACAAATGAGTGACGGCACGCGAATCGTTTAAAGAAAATCACTTATGCGTTCATATGTCATTCATCCGATTCCGATGAAACTTTGATGAGTTGTTGTGTACACGCCAGAGAAGGTGTTCAACTTGGTGAATCCATTTTACAATATTGGTAGCGCACGAGTAGATGTAACAAATGAGTGACGACGCGCGAAGCGTTCCAACAAAATCCTGTATGCGTTCTTATACTATTCATCGATTGCGATGAAACATTGATGAGTTGTTGTGTACACTTACGTGAAGCTTTCTAACTTAGTAAATCTGTGCCAATTGAAATTGACACAATATTCAAACCCTGCTGTCGGCCCTCTCCGTGGCCCGTCGGGAGCCCTCGTGTCCTGTCGGCCGTTGTCGTATCTCGTCAAAAAGCTTCGTTGCTTACCTCAAGATTTAAAATTTCAAACCCCGTATTAGGAAAAGAAGAAATAAAGAACAATTAGCTTCCCCTTAAATGAATTTAAAATGCATGCCAGTAGACTAGTGCTACTGCATGAGACTGAACATATTTGGAATTGTAATTGTGCATGTCAATACCTGGAAAGTTGCATGTAATTGAAAATTATTGTATATTTACTATGATGGTGCTGTACCAGTTCTGTTGCATGTTTTATGTGTCTTGTACTTCTAATTGTGCATTGTAGTCGAAGAACCAATGGGCATGTGACATCTCATAATGTCATGAAAATACCAACTTAAATTTCTGTATCTGGAGTGGAAGCTCTTTAGGTAAGGTGCTTGTGTGTTTTTGCAACGGTTGGCAACGCGTAATACGCGCACGGCTTTTCATTTGTTTCTGCTAAAGCTTCTGTTCACTGCGCATGTGCAAGCAGCAACAAAGGTGCTGGCAGAAAACAAAAGGAGAGTCAGAAGCATTCAACTATGGGGACCTGAATTGATCGGAAGTGTTCCGTAGGCCAGGCCTCGGTGGCCCATAAACGCGTCGTTGAATATTCGAGGTAATGAAGAATATTGTGATTATTCTATTTGCTGCGGTTTCGGTGTGTTTCCGGATCATTTATTATTTTATTTTTTGAATTATTGAACTCATAGTTGGGTGTCGTCTGGCTAATATGCTTTCACGAAGTTGCGGCATTATTTTTAATCTACGAGGCTAGTATAGCCAGAATTCCTTTCATTCTTGTGGCGATTTGTTTTATTTTAATCTGGGCCCATTATTTTTTATTTGGCCTAAGTTATGGTTATTTCTTGCCTATAATATTTTTCTCGCCGCCAAATAAATGTTATCTATGGCTGATCGTCATTTGTTTGGATTGGTCAGATTTGAAATATTAACTGTCCGACTGAAAACCGCAGTTTATCTGGCATCATCTGTAACGCGAGTTGAAACAACATTGAAATAATTAAATTTTGGTGAAATGTAATTATCCCGCGATTCCTGAAGGTTCAGCTAACCATTTTAGTGCTTGGATTGCAAGGTTGCCAAACGGTGTATCATTGTTAGCCGCCATTGGAGAATATTATTTGCCTAGAGCATAATTTTAATGAATGGTTCCTTCCTCTAGCCTGTCTGACATTTGTATTTGTTCTGTTTTAAAGAATATATTTTGGCAGTTGTTGTTTTTTGAAATCGTCTTTCATTTAATTAAATTATATACGACACCTTGTGAGCAACGTGAACCCTTTGAGAAGCAGCATCGTAGTACCAATGCTTGGTAAGAAGTAGGAATATACATTTACATTTCTTCACGAATACCACTACAGGGACGTAGGATTGGTTGGTCAGCACTCAACAGAGCAGAAATACTCCCCAAAGGAAATACAGGTTATGTTAACCTCCAAATATACGTAGCAGAGCAAACAGGGTCTGTCAGGTTGTAGACCACTTCGGCCGATGAGTTCCAAACCCAGCCTTCCACTCAACGGGTAATCCGGCGTTTGTCTTATATGGGACAGAGTGATGTAGCAGAGCGTGGTTTTCGATTTTCTGCAGTCGGCAGATCTTGTTAAGCATAACTTAAAGTTGCGGGGAGTTTCGGGCAAAGTTGTAACATTTAATATTTACTTAATCAGTTAGGTAGGGGTCTAACCTGTGTTATTACTAATGGATGTATTGTGTTCTTGCTTTCATGCTAATGTACGGGTTCGAAGCGTTGCTGGCATTCTCCAGTATGTTGTGCATACTGAAGACGAGTCAAGTCCAGTGGGATAACTGGCACTCAAGGGCATATGACTTCTCAAGTGATGGTGTTGGCTTGGCTGTTGGCCTATGTTTGGTTATCTGGATGGTGTTGCTGCTGCAGGAGATCGCGAGGTAAGCCCAGATAATACAGTGTTTTATTTAAGTAGTTACTATTTTACCTCTGCACAGTTGGCAAGCAAAGTGCTCATAGCTTCTGTTGTGTAATGTTCGAGTGTTTGGAAAAGTGCTACAATTGTACCGTGCTGAAATGTTTCTGGCAGTGTTGCCAAAGTGATGTCGTGAAAATAATTGTTCCGGTGAATTGCCGAGTGATACTAAAGTCATCTGGAGGAGAGTTATCAATTTAGTTGTGAGTAAACCTCTGTGCTCAGGTGGATAGTGCTGAGTTGTGCCTGATTTTAGTAGTACAACAGTCTTGTGTACTTTCAGTGAACGTGCAGGTGAACTTCTCTTGTGTACTGTAAGTGCCTACAGCGGCGAGTGTAGTGCTACCGAGTTGATCTTGGTCGGGTGATGGGAAATTTCTTGAAATTTTATTTCAGCTTAGCAGTGAAGCAGCTGCAGATTTCATTTTCAGCTGAGAATTTTCCAGGTTCTAAATCGTTTCGAGGATTGTGATTCCTTCTTGTTGAGGTTAAGTGTTGTATCAGTTGTGAGGTTGGTACCTATTAGATCAGCTGTTCAGTGCAATGTGTTGCCGAGGTCATGGTGTCAGCAGCGAGTGGGTGCTAAGAAGCGATGATCGTGGTGTACTATTGCTTAATCGTGGAGAGGTTTTGATCTTCAGTTGGTGAATTGAAAAAATTAAAATTTTTAATTAGGTTCAACTTTGAATTTTGAATTGGCGGGTGAAGAAGAACTTGCCCGGACATGTGTGAATGATATTGGCGTGAGTGCTAGTGTGTTTGTTGTGGTGAGAGGTTAGGGTGTTACATGCACCTCGGGAGTAGTGGGGTTTTGGTGATGTTGATGTCGGGCATTCTGCGCTCTCTCTGACCATTAATGTTGCTTGGGGTGGAGTGTCCCGTTCATCAAAGTTATTTTAGGGCTAATTTATTTTTACTTAGTGAGTGTGAGTGCCTGTTGACTGATTGGTACTCGATATCCTGTGTGGATATTTGGTTTTTTGTTGAACATTTCGTTCTCTCGTACTAACTGTGGTTGGTATTTGTTAGTGTTGTTTGGTGACATGGCTGTGTTGAGCAGTGGTGTCTTTTGGAGAGTTAGTTAAGGTACTGCTGATGAAGTGATACCAACCTAGCGGAAGTAGCCAGTCTCTGTCTACTTATGATTCTGGTACTTTCAGTGAGGGTTGGTGATGTCGACATTGCTATGCTCTTCTGACTCTTGATGTCGTTCGGGCTGGTGATGGTCGCACATCGTATTTCAGTGTTTGAGGGTATTTTGTTTGTTTTTATTTCAGGTGTGTTAAGTGCCTTCTTGGTACTTGGTGCTCAGTGTGAGTACTTGTTGTTAAGTTGGTACTCTTGAGTGAGCATTTGTGAGTTGGTGCTGTTGTATTTTGTGTTGTAAGTGTTGGTACCTGATTGGTATTTGAGGTGGGTGATTGTGTTCGTGATAGTTCGGTACTCGGGGTAATATTTGGGGGTTGAATCGAGAGGTTAGGTTCGTTGGAGATGCCAGGATGCTTAATTCCCTGATGATGTGAGTTGGTTGTCGAGTGGTGCCTATTGACCTTATTAAGATACTTCGTGGAAGGTATATGCAGGCGGGTACTTCGTGTGAAGTATATGCAGGCAGATGTTTTCCTTTCGCTGCGACACGTGGCAGGTGTTTAGGCCAGTTTCTGAAGATGACTGGAAGTTTATCTGTTCGGATTTCGAAGGCCGGAATGTTATGAAGCTTAGTATGCTTTCTGTGGTGAACTGTGGATTTGCAGGATGGCTGGAGGAAGTTATGAGTTCGACGGAAGGTCTGGTTCTGGAATTGATTAGTTGGGAAAATTTAAATTTTTTCTGGTTCTACAGACGTCATAGGCACCTACGGACGGTTAGTTGCTGATAGTGACTCAGTTGAATTCCGGGATGGTCAATTCCCCGTGGTTCAAATGTTTTCCAGGATGTTCATTCCCTGAAGATAATGTGGCGAAGTGTATGCAGGTGGATACTTCGTGGCGAAGTGTATGCAGGTGGATACTTCGTGGTGAAGTGTATGCAGGTGGATATTAACGTTGCGAAGTATATGCAGGTGGTTACTTCCTATCGTCGAGGCAGGTGGCAGCTGTTTCGAGCCAGTTTCGTAGCAATTGGTAAGATTAGAAGATATTAAGGGGGGTAATTTTAATTATTTTATTGTCTGCTTTGACGGACGAATTATGGGAACTCCGTACTGAGTAGTTGTCTCTGTTGCGAGGTGATGAGATTAGTTGGTTGCATTAAGTGACCCCTGGTGAGTTGGTTACATAAGTGACCCATGGTGAGTATGGGTTGGGATGATTGACCCAGTGAAGAATGGTTGCTGTTTAGTGACCCATGATGATTAGCTGGTTGCATTGATTGACCTATTGGAAGGTTGGTAGGAGTCTTGCTACTTGTGGTGAATTGGTGCTGTTTGGTTGCACTGTTAAGGAGTTGAATGTGTGTCAGAATTGGTTACACTAAGGTTCGGTGCATGAAGTGAGTGTGCTGACTCTGAAATAATGGGCTGTGAAGGTTGGTCATGGTGAGGTTATGAGCAGCAATGTGACGTTTAGAAGATGGTTGAGCGGATTGTTGATTGAGTTAGTGATTGGGCGTTGAGTGGATTGTTTGGTGTTGAATGAGGATTAGGTTGATGAAAGTGAGGTTATGGCTTATGTGGTCATCTCTTGATTGGAGTTATTGATTGTCTATGCTGACTGAGTGTTGTGATCGTGCCATCGAAGTAGGGTTTCTGGTGTGAGTTGTTCTGGTGAAGTGCTGTTTTAATTTAGAAAATTTGTTGCTGGTAAGCTTGTTGAACTGTGTTTGTTCGGTTCTGTGTCTGCTGCGAGCGGTCACAGGTAAAGTTTAAAGCCATGCTGAAGCCTGTGTATTTGAGTTTATAAGATTAATCAACTCAGTATATCTGTATTGTCTGGCACTTACCAGAAGGTATTGTGGTACCTTGTACCTATAATTAATTAAATTACTTGAGAGCCAAAGTCACCATGTCATTGAGAGGTTATGTGATTTAAGCACGTTTCGAATCCCATTAATTAATTCATATTAGAATGTGAACGCAGGATTTTGGTGGGAGACTTGATTTTCTTTGCCCGAGCATCGGAATGTGATGTTCGTTTCCTATCCCCCCTTCTGTTGTTAAAATTTAATTACTTGACTAAAGTCTTCTGACCGAAAGCTTGTACTGGAAGTTGATTACCTGCTCCAGTACCAATTGAAGATGATACTTGAATTGTGACCAAGTTGTCATGGGAGTGAAATTCGATAATAATGTTCTTCGAAGTATGCGATTAGTGCGCGTTCTAGCGGATGGAATGCAACGACATGGTGACTGGTGATAAGATCTAACCATGGTGCAATGTTTGGTGGTGCTCCCTTCTGCTGTGTTTTGATTGTGTTCTAGTTGCCTTTCATCTTGGGTGGTGGTAGCAATGAGCTCTAGCTGCTGTCACCATACACGAACTAAAATCTGGTGGAGGTGTCTGCCATTCTGCTGGTCGGAGTGGAGGTGCCTGCTACCACAACGTGAAGATGCCTATCTGTGACAGACATGACAGTCTGTCAGTCGGTGAGCCCTACCCATGCCTTGCATGCGCCCTGCGGAATCAACTGCTGGACCCCTGGTTGACCTTTCGCAGAGGGAGAACTGTGCCAATTGAAATTGACACAATATTCAAACCCTGCTGTCGGCCCTCTCCGTGGCCCGTCGGGAGCCCTCGTGTCCTGTCGGCCGTTGTCGTATCTCGTCAAAAAGCTTCGTTGCTTACCTCAAGATTTAAAATTTCAAACCCCGTATTAGGAAAAGAAGAAATAAAGAACAATTAGCTTCCCCTTAAATGAATTTAAAATGCATGCCAGTAGACTAGTGCTACTGCATGAGACTGAACATATTTGGAATTGTAATTGTGCATGTCAATACCTGGAAAGTTGCATGTAATTGAAAATTATTGTATATTTACTATGATGGTGCTGTACCAGTTCTGTTGCATGTTTTATGTGTCTTGTACTTCTAATTGTGCATTGTAGTCGAAGAACCAATGGGCATGTGACATCTCATAATGTCATGAAAATACCAACTTAAATTTCTGTATCTGGAGTGGAAGCTCTTTAGGTAAGGTGCTTGTGTGTTTTTGCAACGGTTGGCAACGCGTAATACGCGCACGGCTTTTCATTTGTTTCTGCTAAAGCTTCTGTTCACTGCGCATGTGCAAGCAGCAACAAAGGTGCTGGCAGAAAACAAAAGGAGAGTCAGAAGCATTCAACTATGGGGACCTGAATTGATCGGAAGTGTTCCGTAGGCCAGGCCTCGGTGGCCCATAAACGCGTCGTTGAATATTCGAGGTAATGAAGAATATTGTGATTATTCTATTTGCTGCGGTTTCGGTGTGTTTCCGGATCATTTATTATTTTATTTTTTGAATTATTGAACTCATAGTTGGGTGTCGTCTGGCTAATATGCTTTCACGAAGTTGCGGCATTATTTTTAATCTACGAGGCTAGTATAGCCAGAATTCCTTTCATTCTTGTGGCGATTTGTTTTATTTTAATCTGGGCCCATTATTTTTTATTTGGCCTAAGTTATGGTTATTTCTTGCCTATAATATTTTTCTCGCCGCCAAATAAATGTTATCTATGGCTGATCGTCATTTGTTTGGATTGGTCAGATTTGAAATATTAACTGTCCGACTGAAAACCGCAGTTTATCTGGCATCATCTGTAACGCGAGTTGAAACAACATTGAAATAATTAAATTTTGGTGAAATGTAATTATCCCGCGATTCCTGAAGGTTCAGCTAACCATTTTAGTGCTTGGATTGCAAGGTTGCCAAACGGTGTATCATTGTTAGCCGCCATTGGAGAATATTATTTGCCTAGAGCATAATTTTAATGAATGGTTCCTTCCTCTAGCCTGTCTGACATTTGTATTTGTTCTGTTTTAAAGAATATATTTTGGCGGTTGTTGTTTTTTGAAATCGTCTTTCATTTAATTAAATTATATACGACACCTTGTGAGCAACGTGAACCCTTTGAGAAGCAGCATCGTAGTACCAATGCTTGGTAAGAAGTAGGAATATACATTTACATTTCTTCACGAATACCACTACAGGGACGTAGGATTGGTTGGTCAGCACTCAACAGAGCAGAAATACTCCCCAAAGGAAATACAGGTTATGTTAACCTCCAAATATACGTAGCAGAGCAAACAGGGTCTGTCAGGTTGTAGACCACTTCGGCCGATGAGTTCCAAACCCAGCCTTCCACTCAACGGGTAATCCGGCGTTTGTCTTATATGGGACAAAATCCATTTCGCAGTTGGAAGAGCGCGAGTAGATTCAAAAATGAGTGACAGCGCACGAATCATTTAAACCAAATCGAGTATGCGTTAATTGCCTTTTATCCGTTTGCGATGAAACCTTGGAGTGTTGTTGTGCACGCTCCAACGAATGTTTCTAAATTAGTTAATTCAATTCACGATAGTTTAGAGGCAGTTAACAGAAATTGAAAAAAATATTGTGTATCCAAAAGCACTTCAAGAAACAAAGTTACATCACTTTCTTTGATTGGCAGGACAACGTCTGCCGGGTCAGCTTGTGTTTTTATAGATTTCATTATAATATTTATGATTAATTAAATTATTTATTGATTTATTTACAATTGATTTCTGTAAATATTTTCATAATATTTATTTTTATAGGTAGACTAGTTTTATTATTTTGGTTTTTAATATTTATTTTTCAATCGTAACTTTTATTAGCCTACTTTCGATTTTTGCAAAAAATGAAAGTAGACTTATGAGATCAACACAGGGCCAAAAATTGTGTGTCTGTCTGTGTGTGTGTGTGTTTGAGCGTGTGTGTGTGGACTCTGAAAGTGTGTCCCCCCTATCAATTCGAACACGGTGAATCCGAATTGAACGAAATTTGGTACAGATGTAGCACTAGCAATGGGCACCTCATATTCATGTTTAATATCCCTATAGCACGTTGTATTTCAGCAAGCTACTACAACCAACATTCAATCATACTCCTTGAAAAGGACAAAGAGTTATAACAATACCCATGCATTTAGGAGAAAGTAGGCTATATGTTCTTTACTGAACATCTTGTTTTTTAAATATTTTTATAACCTTATTTTTATTTCATGTTTATTTTAATAATTTTAATTTATATATTTAAATTTTGTTTTATTTTTACACTATAATTCTTGTTTTGTTTCTTCTTCTTCTTTTTCTACGATTTTGGTGATTTTGACGGCGTAAAATAACCCATTGCATTCACTGTCTCTTATGTTCTTTATCCTTTCTTCCCTTCCAGTAGTTCTTCATTACTTCAACTTTGTCTGCTTCTTCTCTCTTCCGTGCAGATGTTAACCCGCTTCTACTTTTCCTTCTCCTGGATACCCTTGACATTTTTATCATATTTCTGAAAAGTGGTCTATCCTGAATAATATCTATTGTTGCTTCCATCTCTTCCATATCCCTTTTTATACTTTGTACCCATTGATTACCATTCTTGCTTTTGTAAACATGACTGAAAATTTGTTTCGTAAATCTGGTGTTACTCATCCTCATTACGTGTCCAAAGAAATCAACCCTCCTTTTCCTGATCGTGTCGTAGATTTTTTTGAATGTCTTTATTTTTGTAGAGGTCGTCATTTTCTCTGAATCAGAACTCTCCACTTTCTGTTTTAATGGTCCCAATATTGTTCTATAAGGTGCGTTCAAAATGTAACGACCCGGAGGTTGGAATATTCAAACCGGTGACGACATCGGCTAATCGTGGCGTATGTAACGAGGTGTGGTTCCGACCAGAGCGTGGAAGGTCACAGCCCAACGCTAGAGGGCACGCGTACACGTCACGTGACGATACAAAGCGAGCAGCAGCATGCATCAATCGTCCAACGCTGCCAGTCGCATTGCAAGCAGTGACATGGAGGCGTCAAACGAAGAGCAAAGAGCTGTTGTTCGGTTTCTGACAGCGGAAGAAGTAGGGGAAACGACATTCATCGCCGAATGTCACAAGTGTACGGCGAACACTGCATGTCCCTTGCATGGATCAAGGCGTAGCACAAACGCTTCAGGGAAGGACGGGTGTCGTTAGCCGATGATGCCCGGTCTGGGGTACCACTCTGCATTACCGATGACAACGTCCAGCTGGTTGATGCACACATTACCCAGGACGGCCGAGTGACAGTGAACGCCACAGCCGTAGTGGTCGGATTAAGCGTCGGAAGTGTGCACACCATCATGAAGGAACGACCGCACTTGCGCAAAGTGTGTGCCCAATGGGTGCCCCACAGTCTTCAACCACACCAGGAAGCATGTCGAATGGCCCACTGTCTTGGTCATCTGCAGCGCTATGCGAGGGAAGGGAATGGGTTCATGGCATGAGTGGTGGCTGGAGATGAGTCATGGTGTCATCACTTCGAACCAGAATCCAAACGACAAAGCCTCCAGTGGAAGCATCCAGGGTCACCACCACCCAAGAAAGGCAAGGCCATCCACACGAGTGCAGGAAAGGTAATGCTGACGTTCTTCTTTGACAATGATGGCCCCCTTCTGATACACTTCATGCCACACGGGACAACAGTGAATGCCCAGCGTTACTCGCAAACCTTGACCACCCTTCGCCAAGCGATCAAAACAAAACGACCAGGCAATCTCACCCGTGGGGTCATTCTGCTCCACGACAATGCACGACCTCCTACGGCCAACACAGTCGCGGCTCCCCTGCAGAAATTTATATGGGAGGTTCTCGGCCACCCTCCATACAGTTCAGACCTTCCTCCCTGTGATTTCGCCATGTTTTGTACCCTGAAAAGGGCTCTGCGGGACCAACGATTCACCTCGGACGTCGACGTCCAGCTGTACGTGCGGAACTGGTTCACATCGCTGCCCCGGGAATTTTATGAGACAGCTATTCACCGCCTCGTGTCACAGTGGGACAAGTGCCTCAACAGGCAGGGCCAATACTTTTAACATACAGGTACTGGTTTCCGTAATTATTCCTCCGGCTCGTTACTTTTTGAACGCACCTCGTAAGTATCCTTCTTTCCTTTTACTCTAGCTCTTCTATTTCGCCCTTTTTAATGGAAAACAAACATTCTGAAGCATGGAGACCTTCCGGCTTAATTACCGTATTGTAATATCGGATTTTAGTTGCAATAGAAGGATTTTTCTTATACTTTTTTTTTTTTTGAAATTTTACCCAGCACTTCAGGTCAAAAATATGTGTATATATAATATTTGAGTTTTAGAAATACCAGCAGTTCCTTCTGAAAATTCTTCGAAATATGGCTGAATGATTCAACAATGTAAATTTTCCTAACAATAGGTAGATAATATACAGACCACCAACTTAGAGCACCAAGGTGAGAACGCTTGTCTACAGCATGTTGGCTATTATTAAAAGTCAACTTATAGCAAGACCGCTTACTGGATCCCCATATAACTTCATCTCAGCCAATATTATGCAATACCACGCTGCATCACGGTCTATCTCCTTAAGCCAATGAAGATCTCTGGCTTGGCAGGCGTGGTTTCCAACTGATATGCCGTAACATACCGACTCTGGAATCTTAATATCAGGCGATCAAACACACAATCAACTCCGAGACATACAGCACACGTAACACAAATCCCTGATTCATCCGAGCAACTTCAAGGGCAAATAACGAAACCTCGTTGACAAATCCATTCACTAGTAGGCCTATAGCCTACGTTGTATCTTTCGCAACATCTTGATCATTAGTTTCCTGTATTTTGGGATGGGTAGAATGTGTCTAATATTTTGTGCTATTATGGTGTCCGTCCAGGACTCAGTTTTACCTCACGAAACTAAGTGTACCCCGTTCCATCCATTAGACCAGATTTATATTTCTTGGCAGAACCAGGAATTGATTGTTGTTGTTAATTCCTTGAGGGGTTTGAGACATCCTGGTCTTCAACCCCGTGGAGTTGGGTGTGTGTTGAACTTGTCTGATGACCTGTATTCAAGTGATGATTTTTGTAGTGGGAATAAAATCCGGCTCGGAGTCTCAACAGGAGCTGAAGGGACCTGGTTGTCAACGCGGAGGACCGAGTTCGATCCCAACCTCTACCAAGAAAATTAATTGAGGAACTTGTTTTCTAAACTAAATATCTCCAAATAAAAAAATAAACAAGGTTGATTTAGTAACACTTGCCTCAGCTACATAGGATGGTAAAACATTTTTTGATCAAATGTTAATATTTCCCAATGATAAGGCTGTGAAAAGAAACAAGCTCTTCGTTCAAAACTGAATATATCCATCTCTTAAAATATATTGAACTAAATGTTTTTTTTTTAATTATGGCATTTAATTTCGATTTGTAGTGAAGCCTCCGTGGCTTAGGCGGCAGCACGCCGGCCTCTCACCGCTGGATCCGTGGTTCAAATCCCGGTCACTCCATGTGAGATCTGTGCTGGACAAAACGGAGGCAGACAGGTTTTTCTCCGGGTACTCCGGTTTTCCCTGTCAAAATTTCATTCCAGCAACACTCTTCACTATAATTTCATTTCATTTGTCATTCATTTAATCATTGCCCCAGAGGAGTGCGTCAGGCCTCGGCAGCCGGCACAGTTCATATCCTCGCCGCTAGATAGGGGCTTCATTCATTCCATTCCTGACCCGGTCGGAGACTGGAAGCAGGCTGTGGATTTTTTCAATTTCGATTTGTACCTATTAATATTATGTTCAAAATAAATATCACGAATTAGGATAGCTATTTGAGACTATGTGAAATATCCTGCCTTCCATAGCTAAATACAACTATCATTTTTTTCAAACTAAATATATCCATTCATTGTATCAATCTTTTATCAATAACTTTCTATGTGCTATATATAATTTGTTGCACTTTTGTGATAGTATGTTGCTCTTTCTAGCTATCATTTAAACTATATATTACCCCATTTTGGTAATCCTGTCTGAAGATTGAACTAAATGAATTCATTAGTCTGTTATATGTTTTTCCTCTCTCCTGTAAAATGTATGATTGTGGAGATATTCAGTTTTGAAAACAAGCTCCTCAATTCTGGTCATGGGGCTGGAACGGGACTAACTCAAACTCGTGAGGCAAAACTGAGAAGAGTTAGGTTCGATTCTCCGCTCGGATATCCTTGTAAGTGTTTTCAATGGTTTCCCCACTTCTACTCCAGGCAAATGCAGGGATGGTATCTGACTTAAAGCCACGGTCGCATCCTAGCCAAATCCTAGCCCTGATTACAATTGCACTCAATAATACAGCCACCACAATAACACCGATAACTACACAGCACACGGGGCTACATTAACATAATGCACAGGGCTAGTAAATTAATCAAGAACAATCGTTACTGAAAGTTACATTATCACATTCTTCTCTTAGGTTAATCATATCGTAGGAAAATATTCTCAAAGTATCTCTACCTACCTGTTTTCAGCAAAGTAAATATACCAACCGAGCGAAGCCTGATGTACTTAGAGCCGATGAAAAACGAATGTTTATGTAGTATTAATTTAATGAAATTGACAGAGGAGCCGGTTATCCCACGGGACATGTCTTCGCTTTCTGGAGCACAGATTCACGCACAATGACTTGAACCCAGGATTTTGTTGTGCAAAACTACTTTTAACCACCTGAGTCACGGAGGGACCATTCAAGATTATAATATACAATTTATATTGGCCATTTAATGAACTGACTGATGCACAAGACATATATTAGTGGTTGACTGATTATCACTATACTGTAGAGGCCCACAGTATTTTCGATTGAGAACCATCGTCCCTCAACTTTTTAGTCTTGTACCATTCGTGAATCGATCGCTTTTACGTTGAATATCAGCAAATTATTCCCTAACACCCAAAACGCCAGAAATACAAGGTGTTCGTAAAGTTACCGGGCTCAATATTTCTGATTTTTTGTGACATATTACACACACACATCTAGTGATAACGCACTATATTTCTACAAATCTTCAAGTGCAGAAAAATACTTTTTAAACTCCGGTGGAAGTATTTTGAAAGTACAGAGAGTACTAAATGCTCAGACAAAAACTAACTCGTTTTCCGCACATTGGGTACCCACAGTTCCAGTTCACAAGATATGTAGTGAACCCATGTACTGTTGGTTCAAGCGCCGAATCCATCATTTATTGGTAAAAGAAGGGAGGAAAGATACAGTCTTTAGTAGAACTTGGAAGATTTTATGCAAGAGGACTGGTATAATGTTGTGCAAGAATAAGAAACCAGGTGGCCCCAGGAAATGATATCACGCGTGACGCACCGATAGGGAGCCTGTCACGACTATAAATAGAACGATCAAAACTTTCCGCTGTGTGTAAGCGAGAAGAGGTTTCGGAAATTTATCTTACGCAGCAGTAAAATGGCATCCTCGCAGTTGTGCAAGAAGAGGAATAATTAGATGTAAGCTATTTGCGAGAATATAATTAACAAAAGAAATACATCATTGTGAATCATTTAGGAATAGAGATTTTTGTGTGGAGAAAAAGGTTATAATAATTGCCCAGGAAGGAAGTGCAGACGCGGCATTACGTAATGAAAAGTTCCCCGAGACCCGAGGTGGTAGGGATTAAAAATCAACTGCAACACCCACGTACCTGAAGAAAAAACTTTATTTAATATCTCGGAATTGTACGATCGATTTTCATGTGCAAAGAAATCAGTTTACGTTTAGAAAACGAGCTTTCCAGAGATATAAGTTTCAAAAGTGTGCGACTATTGCTTCAAAAGTTAGTTATGAAAAAGACAAGGATTTTATCTTTTTGTCGCCCTTTTGTATAAAAGCCCTGGCAGAGCCAGGCCAATCATGCAGTACTTACTAGACCTCGAGAGGTCGTGATACGCTGTATCACCTACGTGCAACCCGTATGGGAGTGGCCGAGAAGTATCATCAATAGTATCGCCGTGTGAAGACATAGTAAAATCCTAGTATAGGATTTAGTTCAGCAAGCGTCAGTCTTTATAGTGAAAGTTCCGTATTACAGTCAAAGTTAGGCTGCGAACTTAAAGAACAGGCGATAGGTCTTCAAATAACAGTTCAGTTAAACGACAGAAAGTATCGTAACGTTTTGAAGTACCAACGATAGTGAAACAAACATTTCTATCAAAGTTAAGGAACCCGATCAGGGTCGGACGAAATAAGTAACGCCTAGTGTGCCGAAAAGAGAGGAACTAGAGCGCAGTATAATAAGAAGTGAGAATTTAATCCAAGGCGTTGTCTCAAGGAGACAAACGAACAGTAAACAGCAATAAGCTACGAATTGAAGGAATAGCAGTAGATGCTAGAGAATTATAGGTCACCGATAAAGTATTCGAGAGGCCGCAAACAGGACAGACTTTATCTAGACAAACTAAATAGTGTCTAGAAAGAAACGACTTCGAGCTAATAAAAATTAGAAGCCGATAGTCAGAAAACCGGATCTGAAGAATTACCGTTCCAGGGAGGGGTAAATTGATCGAGACTTTCATCATATTGCCAGATTAGGGAGACGACGTCTCAGAGTGTCACCCTTGGAAACGGGGAAGAAAGAAATCACGAGTGTAAGGCAAAAATCAAAGCCTCAGTGATTAAAAGCAGTGTAATGTAAATATAGTAAAATTGGTTTTAGTGTAATAATTTTTAGTGAATTTATTTGTGTATGATAAAAGAATACAGAATTGTATTAAATATGTTACCAGTGTTTAAGGTAAATAATGTGTATGTGTATCAAGAAATGTCATTGTGTGCAATGGGATTAATCAAGATGGCTTAAACACATTGAGTGGGCAAAAATGAAACATCGCTGGAGAATTCGGTCGGTGACCGTAATATCATGTGAGTAACCATTTCATTATGTTATGTGTTGGGAAGGGTTTGTGTACAATCCACCTGAGAACGAAAGAATAGGGATGTTTTTGAATAACAAATAACAGAATAATAGCGCGAACTGAACGATTAAAATTGAGAAAGTATAAAATAATTATGTGAAATAAATAAATCCCATGTGGGAAATGTATGAAATAAAATATCAGTGTATTGGATAAATTATTTAAATATGTGAAAGCAAGCGTAATAATAATAATAACAATTTTATAAATGAAGATTATGATGAATTATATGAAAGTAGTAGCTTTTGAGCTCCTTTAAAAGAATTAATACATGTTGTGAACACATGTTCTTAAGATAAAGCGATTATTGTCACGGGAGAGGATTAATATAGAATTGAGATGTACAATCAAATGTTGAATTTTGAATTAGCAGTTCTTTGAAGGCAACTTGGCAGTAAAGTAATAGCGCAATGTAGCGCATTGAAGTAATTTGTCACGCTAGGAATGCGTTGAAATACTTGGTAAATTAATTATGAGGGGCAGTTGGTCGTGGTAATTGAACTATGGTAAGTCCTCTAAATAGTGATGTGATCACGAGGCCGTTGTGTGTTTTGTATTGAAGAAGGGTGCTATTTATCGTATTATGAGCGCGGGTGTAAGGTAAAGAGGCCTGCTATAAGTCGCTAATGTTATAAGTCCTCCAGTGTGGGATATGGTTCCCGAGGCATTTGAAAGGATCGAACCTAGATTCGTCCATGTTTAAGCCCCTAAATATTTGTTGTTGTATTGAATTATTCTTACCCCCAATGAGGACACTTCATAATTAATAAATGCCGAGATTAAGAGAATAGGTCTAGTGAACCTAAATATGTTGTTAAAATATGTAGAATGAAGCCCTTGCTTGTTCAAAGAACTGCATTTAAGAAACAGCTGTATAAAGCTGAGGGTAGCTCGCCTCTTGTGAGTGAGACCATAAAGTTCCTGCTCCTGACAATAAATCACGCTAAGTGGCCAAGGCCAGACCCTTGCCATTGATATGTTGTGGTAGGCCGTCTGTTTAAAGTTATAGTGCACGAGAGTGTTTAGAGTTTGTTTTAACGACCCGGTCTTCGAACCGAGGTTCTTTTAGTTGAAGATTACCGCTTGCAAGTTCAGATCGTTGCTTTCTTATGAGATAATGGTCTTTAAGACAAATAATAATAAATCCCTAATGTAATGTTATAATTATAATGTAGTGATTCACGAGTTTAGTGAAGACAATTAGATTTCGGGAGTGATCTTAATTTTTGACTTGTTCAAGTAGTCTTCTATAGCTCGGGAGTACGCAAATGTTTCCCAATCACGGTAGTGAATTGTTGACTTGAGAGAGAGATGGTGATCTGAGAACATTGTGAAAGCCCAAAAATTTAAGTAAAGGAGTAACAGTACTTTAATAAGAATTATATATTTTTTGATTATAAGATATACTCATATAATAGGAAGTGATGTGTAGTAAAAGAATAATACAGTGTATATGAAAAGTATCGAGCCTATTGGAGCTCTTGATTTTATTGTTTTTTTTAAGGACACTATATGGAAGTGAAAAGTAATATAAGTTTGTTGGTTTATGAGAAACCAGTTATTATGATTTAATCTTTGTTTTATTATGTATTCCTTGTTCACTCTGAACAAGTTAGAATTAATGGTTCAGTATTTTATTTGTTTAATTTGTTGTAGCGCCATATATTTGAGTAATTAAATGTTTTCATAGTAGGAGTTGATATTGTTTATTTTTGGAAGTGTATCCTCTATTTAATCCAAAATGTGTAAGTCACAGAGTGGGAGAACATACCATAACCCCGAATATTCCCGATTTGAGCATTGCTGGCATACTGTGATTTGCATATTTCATGCTGAATGGGCACAGTAGTAAGTGACCATTTTAATGCAGGCACAAATTTACACGCTTACACATGTTTTGCGGCACTTTCTTCAATATTGCTGGGGTTATTTCACTAATACATTTAGACATTGATTCTTTGAGTTCATGAAAGGAATGCGGAACATTTTTGTATACTCCTTTAAATACCCCTACAAAAAATTGGAGAGGTTTAGTCTGGCGAACGAGGCGGCCACAAATTTCCTGAGATTAGGCCACTTGATTTCCAAAAACAATAAAAAAAGATACGAGCCTTACAGTAGTAGCATATGTGGTGTAGCATCTGACATGTTATCCTACTATGAAATTGAGATGAAATGTATGTGAAGTCATCTGACATGTTATCCAACTCGTATACTACACAGCTTGGACATTCTTAAAATGTTAATTTACGCTCCGTTTTCATACTGGTACTATGATGAATGTATAAATTGAATTGGAGATATGCTACTGTCACACTTGTTTGAACAAACATCACATATTATATCGTAAATTAAGAGGAGGAATGAAACCATAGTCTCTAGCCTATACAAATTGCACCTGTGTGAAGCTAAAATGGATAGGTTAAGAATGTAAACAACGCTCTTAGGTTTCTACGTTCGTTGCCAAGAGCCGACTGCGGTGGCGTCTAGTAGCTAAGTTCTGAACTTGGCCTAGTAGTCGTTGACGGTGGCGCTTGGCGGCAAAAGTAGGAACCATTTGAAAAATTCTAAGTTGCAGTCTGCACTTAAATCAAAAAACAGATAACACACACTAATACAGCCATCACAATTAACACTGATCATCAGACAGATTCAACACACACCCAAAGTACACGGGGCTACATGGCCGCGTTGTCGCAGCCCCTACGCTTGAGAAACAACCATCTCTAGCCTATCTATAGACTACTAGAAATAATGTTCAATACAATCAAATTTCCCAACTCCTGCTTGGTGCAAACTATTGTCATTAAAGTTAGATAAATCGTAATTTCATGTATATTCTGTTAAAATGACGCATAATGTTATGATATATATCGTTTAAATCGATAATCCGGTAGCAAAAATAATGGCCGGTACTGGGGTTCGAACCTGAGCCATCATGATCTGCAGACCAAGATGTCATCCACGCAGCCATTACGACCACAGACATTTGGAGTACAAGACAGGTACTCATTTTCACGTGCCGGTAATAATATGGAAGTATTTGTTTATGCTCCATTAATATTTTGCTTTTTTTCGATAATGTTCCTGCCCGGAATTAAGTTTTAGGTAGATTTTATTAGAAAGCTAACTATTGCAATGGGTACCATGTTTCGACTTCAGGAAAATTTCGACATATCTTCGCGTTTCACATCCCCCTGACCCCAAAACCACCGTCAGTTCAATAGTTTATATATAATTTTTGTATATATGTATATACAGGCTGTAAAAAAAAGTCCTGCACCAAACTTAAATCCCGCATGCGGGTGGGGACAGGGAGTAATTTGAGATAGGGAACCCATGTGCGGAACTCAACCGTTACGCCCCTATGAGGGATTTTAATTATGAGTACATTTGGCATCGTCGCATGCTACCCACGGCAGAGGACCGATTACCGCTCACAAGTCAATCTAGCTATTGGCCCACCTCGTGGTTCAGTGCCAAGCCGTTAGAATCTCACACTGAGGTGACCGGGTTTGAATCCCCCTTCCGACAATGCAGATTTTCTTCTTCGAGTCGTTTGTATTTGTATCAATTAATTACTACATAGGGCTAGATTAGATCCTTTTTGTTTCTAATTTCGTTTTAAAAGGAGCTATATTATACGCCGCAATTTTGCGTTTTAAAAGAAAAACAAATTGGTTCAGTTCGTTGCCGATTTATTTCTTCGCGGTAGGATTTTGTTTGGACACAAATGATCTCTTTGTTTTTGTCGTTATTGCTGTATGATTGTTTCGCAATGATATGTTTAAGATCGCAATTTGAGGTAAAGGCCATAGGCGGTTACTTTACGAGCAAAAGATTGCGAGTTTAAAAACGGTACAGTGAAGATACAGAGACAGGTTCAGCGATCGTTGGAACTGAGGACATTTAATTAAGATTCTTAAAACGTTCTTGAAACGTATACCTGAGAACATCATGCTTTCGGTAATTAAGTTAATCCATCATCAAATTACTCGGAGGGAAAAAAAATCAAGTTGGGTTGGAAGAAGGATTTGAACCCCCAGCGTGGAGTCACCTACACCTGAGGGTCGATCGCTTTACTACTGAGCCACGAAGTGGGAATGGAGCTAGGTAGACTTGTGAGCGATAATCTGTCCTCTGCCGTGGATAGCACGCGACGTTGCCAGATGTACTCATAATTAAAATCGTTCATAGGGGCGTTACGGTTGCGTTGCGGACATGGGTTCCCTAGCTTAAATTACTCCTTGCCCCCATCCCCATGCGGAGTTTAAGTTTGGTGCAGGACTTTTTTTACAGCCTGTATATATATACATATATCAGTTCCTTGTGGATACGATAACTGCCGTAATTTTGTACCAATCACTTTTAATTTTTTACCGAATATGTATACCTATAAAATCTCGGTCGAGTTCGTTACTGGGCTAAATCGGCCGAAGGGGGTGAAAATGGGGGGCTTTTTTTCGAAAAAGTGAAATATTGCTATAACTCTCTTAATATGCGAAATATCGAATCTGTTCAAAGTTCATACTATGTGTCGGATAAAGCCCAAAAATTTATGTTTGAAGAGTATTTTTTATAGCACCAACCATTGACCAAAGGGATGGGAAAAAGTGGATTTTTCGGGAATCATTAATCATATCTCTCTTAATAGGCACAATATCAAAACCGTACAAAATGGACAATATTCCCCTAATAATTACCTAAAACTTTTGTCTGAAAGAATTTTTGATATGACCTATCATTACGCCAAGGGATGAGAAAAATCATTTCGGAATTATAAGAAAATGCCAAGAGCTATCAGGGGTTGCCATGGCAACACTACTAAATTGATGAGGGATGAGCCATCAGACGTCGCCATGACAACGCACTTGCACCAGATTAGATTCAGATTTCCATCTGACTAAATTTGAAGCGGCTTCGGTGACGTAACTGGTAGCATGCTGAACTTCTATGCCCAAGGTCGCGGGTTCAAAGCCGGCCAAAGTCGTCGGATTTTCTAAGAGCGCAAAAATCCCTCAGTATGTTTTCCTTTGGAGGGGAAGTTCCAACGTTCGTTTCGAGTTGCTGATTACGGTGACATCTAGTAGCCATGTTCACAGCTAGGTGTCGTTGACAGTAGTATCTGGTAGCAACATTAGGAAATTGACCGTCTGCAGTCCTTACCTGAATTACAGACTAATACAGCCATCACAATTCACACCGTTTATCAGACAGATTCTACACTCACCCAAAGTACACGGGTTACATGACCGCGTTGTCGCAGCCCCTAAACTGAGGAACCAACCAAAATCTCTGCGGGAGATATAATTTTGCTTGATGAAGTAACAGACCGTTACATAGTTACACATCAGTGTCGAAACCTTGCATAAGGACAGTGTGACCACAAGTATAACAAGATGTTCAGTAAAGAACATATAGCCTACTTTCTCCTAAATGTATGAGTATAGTTATAACTTGTTGTTATTATCAAAGAGTATAATAGAACTATTCTTTGTTGAAGACCTTAGAAACGATTTACCTCTACCAAACGCCACAACCTAGATAAAAACTGCTACCATCATTGAAGAAAGAAAGAAAGAAAGATAAGAAGTATATCAAGAATGTTATGGATCTGGAGACATAATCGACCGGACTGGCTGCGTGGCTCAGCGGTAACGTTCTCGCTTGCTGGGCCCTAGGTTTCAGGTTCGTATCCTGGCGCAGTCAGCTGGCATTTAAGGGTACACGAATGCGAGGGAGCCATGTCAGTACATTTACCGGCACGTTAAAGATCCCCTTCGGGCCAAAATTCCGGCACCCCGGTGTCTCTAAAAGAAGCAGTAGTTAAAAGGGATGTAAAACCAATAACATTATTATTATTATTATTATTATTATTATTATTATTATTATTATTATTATTATTATTATTATTATTATTATTACATATACGACCTGCCGTGGGCAACATACAACTTTGAGTTGAGGCATGTCTTTACACGTCTGGTTGTGCATGGCTTTCACAACCCTAATTGAATTAACAAATCTTTCCATGACCCTACAGAGACGTGTGTATACAAACTATGTGGATATTTTCGATTGCTATTTGCCTGAAATAAAAGTTGTAATTAATAACCTGAACTAACACCAACGGCTTGAATTCAGTTACTATGTGAAATCGTTTTGTTCTTTACTTCAAATAACATTTTCAAGTAACGCAAAATAGGCTGTTACAAACCCTTTAAAATAAAAAGTAAAAATGTATCGTAGTATCATCTTGTCATTCTTCAAATTCGATGCGCATAGAATGCCAATGGTATAGTAATCAATGCAGTGGCGTATACTAGTCTGAAGATCTGGGCTACCGCTGAGCTTATTATTACACAAAACATGCTTTTGATCTGCCGTGCGAAAAGAGTTCATATTTGAAAACCCTTCCTTTCATGACTAAATAACAAACACGGCCAGCAATACAATTGAGACAGTTTAGAACTGCCAGATAACCTATTCCGCCTAGCATATAGCCTATGATGTGAAATGACGTGTATACATTGGCACACAATAATTATTGCAGTTCAGGTGTAGGCCTTGTCATATGTATAATATGAACTTTCTCACTGTATAGACGACGGCTGAAAGGAACTTCTAACAAACTCTCTATTATACAGTCACTGGCATTTAAAGCCCCCGCATGTGTTTGTTCCGTAATTTTCTCACAAAATCACAACTGGCACAGTTAAAACAAAACAAAACACTACATTAATATTCTTCAGCATACACACATTTAAATAAATCACACATCGAAAATACTACAACTTCTAAAACATATTCACATATATGAGCGCGATAATGTATATTTATTGTAGGCTATTTGTTCCATTAAACGCTTTTAACTTCAAAGAAACCGCTGGTACTCAATTAAATTAGCCTCTGGCTGCGCGAGCCAGCGGCGTGTGGGCCAGATATGCGGGGCGACTAAGCGCTCCTTTTTCTGGGGTTTAACTTGAATCGGGGTTAAAAATTGGCGGTTTCTTGCGTGGTTTCAAGTTGTTAAGCGAATAATTTTTATTTGATGTTGTGTATGCAATCATATAAATATTTTGTAGTTTGATGTTATTTTGCGTGGTATACATGTGTTAGTACCTATTTCCCTCCGTGTTACTCAGACCATCGCCGCTCCAAGCTGTGTTTATTCTTGTTAGGCGCTGTCCAGTATGGCAAGAAACCGCTGGCCGTAGCGGCAACTCAGTCGCTATGAGCGCTGGGCCTTCACGGAACAAGGGTGGGTGCGGAGAGATGGGGAGGGCGGCGTGAGGCTGCCGATTTCTCGAACGGTTTCTGCTGCGTTGCCGCTTTGACTACTCACTAACCATTATTTATTTCGATAAAGAAGAATGTGCATGAAAGTCACGCTTGTTTGAATGCTTTGTTGAACCTGTAATAAAGTGTTATTTATTTTAATGTAATTTTCTTGGGCTACCGCCGGTAGCCCCGGTAGCCCTAAGAATACGCCCCTGAATCAATGGAGCCCCACGTAGACTACTCGTGACATCTAGTGGTGAAATATCGAACAATATAATCCTAACAGAGCGAGTGCATTCTAGCGGCCAGAATAAGAAACTTTTCAATAAAATCTGGAAGTTAATAAGTAGGTCGACGTGCAGTTACCTTTTTGGCAGCTAGATGTCTCGAGTAAATCTGCTGGCGAATTATGTTTTAATTAAATATATATTTTACACCATAATATGCAAAATATAACGCTTAATTTTAAAACATCTGAGTCATTACAAAACAATAAACATATAACATTTCAAGCAAAGAACCTAGCTCTGATCGGGTTTGAACCATAGGCATTTGAGCGATAGGCTAACGCTCTACCACTGAGCTAATTGCGTCAACGAATATCGTACTATATAAAATGACTTTCATAGAACTTAATAGCAAATAATGATTTATACTAAACGATTTCATCACTGGAGTATATTATTTATATATAAAGCATTTCATACAAAGTTTATTTATTTTGTATCCGTACGCTATATTGCATGCAATACTCAAATTAGTGAAATATAAGTCAGGCACAAGATATCCGCTGCCATCTTGTCTTATTACTGAATCAGCTCAGCTTTTTAAAATCACGTCTGCACTATAGTATTACAAAATAAACTTTTAATTTCGAACGTGCCTCTTCCTTTAGAACAGTTAAAACGATTCTCGGCTCGATAATCGGAACTGGTGGGTCCCATGATATGGATTATAAAGTTTGCATAATTCGCACGGCCGCCATCCTGAAATGGTATGGCGGACGACCTTGTAGTTTGGTCACAAGACGCATCCTATACGAAGGTATGTTGTTACCAAATTTGGTAGAGATCGGAAGATTTGGTTAGTCGTTATTTGATTTTACGTTTTGAACGTTTGAGTGGCCGCCATTCAGTTTTAGTAAAGATGGCGGCGATATAAAACATGACACTGAGGTGTCCTTTGCTAGTGCTACCTTTGTACCAAATTTCGTTCCATTCGCATTCACCGTGTTCGAATTGATAGGGGGGGGGGGGACAGACATTCAGAGTACACACACTCACACACACACACACACACACACACACAGACACACACACACACACATACACACACACACACACACACAGACTCACACACACACATACACACACACAGACAGACGCACTTTTTTCGCCCTGTGTTCATCTCATAAGTCTACTTTCATTTTTTGCAAAAATCGAAAGTAGGCTAAAAATGGACTCCAAATGACAAGAAGGTTACCGTCATCATAAGACAATAAAATGTTTAAAATATGCTTAAAATGACGAAAAACAAAGTTAATTAATCTCCAATTATAAAATACTTTCTCGCAATAAATGAAGTCCGATCCTTCAACGAAAACCTGCATATTCTGCCTATTTTCGCCTATCCCCAAGTTTGTCCGGTGAAATCTACCTCCGCCTTCCGGCGTGCCGAGAGAACTTTTTTGTTAAGTTAGTTATGAATACACCTACTTGAGAGTAAAGGGAACTTATTGTGGTCTATGAAAGGCTAGCCCAGTTCCCGTATAACATCATTGATATATATTACATTGTTCACTGCATTACCGCAATGTGGGTTAATATCTGAATAGCCATTGTGCAGAAATTTAATACCGGCTTTGCCGACTAGTTACAATGTTTCATATAAAAGCATATCATCATTCAAAAACTGATACGAAGACATGTGGTTTGTGTTTCAATGAGTTGACACCAGAGTTCACATGAGCGTTTACCGTTCAGTATGAAAGTGTTAAGGAAAGTTACTCGGCGAGTGGATGCCCATCACTTTTATCCAGAGATGGAAAACAGACTCCTAATAAATCATAATTGTTTTCAGCAAATATCATTTAATAAATATTTTTACACCAAAGAACGACAACTTGATGATGATTTATAGTAGGAATACCTGTAATGGTGCCTCAAAACCTTGAAGTAATCCGCATGTTATATACATTCCACATGGTACCACTGACAGCTATATCCGATCGCATCCCTCCTGGCTGCTCTAGCTGGCAGTGCGTCTTACAAATATCCGTCCGATCCACTTCCGTCCCATTTTTCAGAATCACTCCCACAAAAATATCCTGCAACCGAGTAGAAAGATGTTACACATTAAAGATCGCAAGATAGCCACGGTCGTGTTAGCAGTATGACAAGTGGCACCAGCAATAGCGCTCATCCTCTGCCAAAGTTACGAATCTTTGCACAATGACACACTTTCGGCGCTTTATGTGTGGACCCAATTAATGCTCCAAGTTCTTGTGACAAAAGTCTTACAGATTTCCGAGGAGATCTCTCAATGCGCTACCGAACATCGCGAAGGAAAGTGTCAGTAATTAATTTAGGTCTCCTACATTGTTCTTTATCACCCACATAGTCTGTGTCAGAATATTGGAATCCAGACGAAATATATCATAAATGTCTACGGATGTCAAATTGGCAGGTGAAAAGCTAAAGGAAGTAGGACACGTATGTTACTTAGGAAGTAAAATAACCAGTGATGGACGAAGCAAAGAAGATATAAAAAGTAGGTTGGCTCGTGCAAGGAAAGCATTTCTACAAAACGGAATCTGTTGACATCGAATATAGATTTAGGTATTTGGAAGCCATTTTTGAAAGCCTTTGAATGGAGCGAGGCGCTCTATGGAAGTGAAACTAGAACTATTGGTGCAGAAGAAAAGAGGAGAATTGAAGCGTTTGAAATGTGATGTTACAGGAGAATAATGAAGATCAGATGGGTAGATAGGGTAACAAATGAAGAGGTATTAGGACGAGTGGGAGAGGAGAGATGTTTCTGGCGACTGCTAATGAAGAGAAGAGATAGGTCAGTAGGACACATATTAATACACCCAGGAATAGCAATCTTAGTTACCGAAAGAAAGGTCGAGGACAAGAACTGTAGGGGTAGACCAAAGTTAGAATATTGTTACGACTGTGAGATTGTCTCATCGCTCGCCGCATGAGTCACACCTGGCCCGGGCTGTGGGTGCTCTGCCTCAGTGTATTACGTGCGCGTTACGCAACGGGCTGCGAAGTGAAAGGGATGGTCCAGAATATTCGTGACCCAGCCAGTGAAGGAAATGTCGAGAAGCCGTGTGTCCTGGACGATTCTAGAATTCATTGAGTCACCAGCCTGCTATATAAGCGGCCTCAACAGTGAGGGGACCGAGTTTTCAGTGGGTGTGTGTTTTTACGAGCTAGTGCGAGCGTTTATCCTGAGCGACAGCAGTGTTGTGACTTGCGAAACCCCTGGTGAAGCCGATTCTCTTGACAGCGAGGGAGTGAGAAGCATACAGGGGACTGCCTGTGTTTTGAGCGAGTGTGATTTCACTGAGCGACGGAGGTATTGTGGCAAAGTGCCGTGCGAGTTACGAAATCCAGTGACATTGTTTCCCAGCTCGTGGCAGCGAAGCAGCGTCTAGCAGGTTATCGTAAGTAACTATAGTTTGTGTACATAAGGGAGAGGAGCAGATAGTTTCTGTCAAGGGCACCAGACTCATTAGGACGGATTAACTTCTGTGGTTTGTTGACAAGTGAAAGGGGCAAGAGCGCTCCTTAAGGAAGAGACTTGAGGAAACTGGAGTAAGGTTCTAATTGCTTGTATATGCTTTTGAGTGGTGTATCTTTCTGGCCGTAATAAAGTTAATTATTTCTTTAAAGGAACAATCTGTGTAGTGCTTCAACCCACCGTAATCCAGTTAACAAAATGTGCCACTAGGGGGGTGGCACGTAACAACTGATGTCAGAAGCCGGATTATGAACTCAAGCACAAGCACAACACCTGACGGACCTGGTTTCAAAACCCGAGCAGGTCATTTTCTCTAATTTTCCTGTGAGCGCATGCCCTTTACAAGACAAACAATTAAATGGAGGCGCAATTGGCAGCATTGCTAGAAAAGTTAAGTGGCATGGAAACCAAGATGGAAGACGGCCAGAAGAAGATGGAAGACGGCCAGAAGAAATTAGCCAAGGACCTGAAGGATGACCTGAAGAAGATGGAAGACGGCCAGAAGAAGATGGAGGACGGCCAGAAGAAGATGGAGGACGGCCAGAAGAAGTTCGCCGAGGACCTAACTGCCAAACTCGAAGACGGTCAGAAGAAGATAGAAGACGGTCAAAATAAGCTAGCAGAGGACCTGAAGAGGATAGAGGACGGCCAGAAGAAGATGGAAGACGGTCAGAATAAGTTGACACAGGACCTGAAGAAATTAGAACTGGGTCTGCGTGAGGAAGTCACGGCAGTGGAAAAGAAGTTCGACGCCTTACAAGTGGAAGTTGCCGAGCTGCGCCAACGCCCGCTGATGGGGGTGGAGGAGAAATTCAACGCCTTACAAAAGGAAGTTGCCGAGCTGCGCCAACGCCCACTGACGGGGGTGGAAGAGAAATTCAACGCTCTACAAGAGGAAGTTGCCGAGCTGCGCCAACGCCCGCCCACCGTTACACCTGGAATATCAGGAACGGGACATAGCTGAGTGACGCCCCCAACCTTCGACGGAAAGGTCCCGTGGAGCACCTACCTACATCAGTTCGAGGCGGCCTGTTCTATAAATAACTGGAACAACACAGAAAAGGCTACAGCTCTCATTGTAGCGCTGAGAGGTGACGCCCTTAACGTCCTTCAGGCCATCACGACTGGATCCCAGGACTACGCTTCACTGATCGCCCTTATGTAGTCCCGATATGGAGATAGCCATCTTCAGCAGGCCTACCATATGCAGCTCCGGACCCGGGTACAGAAGAACGCGGAAACCCTGCAGGAGTTCGAGATGGACATCGCACGCCTCGTAAGGCTCGCCTATCCAACAGCACCGGCCGACTTTCTGGAACAGATTGCGACTCAGACCTTCACCGACGGGCTACGGGACCCGGACACTCAACAGGCGCTGCGACTCGCGCGCAATAAGACCCTGGCAGATGCGCTGAGCCACGCACTTGAGTTCGAGACGGCTAAACAGGCATCTAGAATGAACGCGCGGTTGCGTCAAGTGGACGTCGACAAGACCAAGCCCCTGGGCAATGAACTGATGGAGGCGCTAGGCCGGTTCTTCAAGAGTCGCAGTACCACCAACAAAAACGTAGCCGAAGGACATCCGGAGAGGCGGCCCGGAAGAGGACTACCGACCTGCTGGACCTGCCGTAAGAGAGGCCACATGAGCAAGGACTGCGGTGATCGCCGCCGCCAAGGGTTTCCGTCGGGACGGTCAGTCGTAGGGAAACCGCGCGGCCCAGGAAAGCAAGTATCAGCCAGCCTTGGGGGGCAAAGGTTGGCTTGTGACAGTCGTCAAGTCCCGGCAGTCCAAGTTCGTGTGACGCAGTTACGGAGGGATAATAGCAGCCTGATGGTCGATGGAGTCGTCAACGGAGAGACCTGGCCCATGCTAATCGACACGGGAGCATCGAGGACCATCGTCAGTGCCACCGTGATCCCGAAGTGGAGAGGGCAACCCACAGAAAGAAACCTCCAGCTAATAACCGCGACCAGAGAGACCGCACCGGTACATGGCGAAGCATCACTAGAGTTCGTCATTGGTCGACGGGCGATAAAGCATCCAGTGCTTGTGGCTGACGTATCAAATGAAGTGATCATCAGACTGGACTTCCTGGACCAGAACAACATCATCTTGGATCTGAGTACCAACACTCTGCATTTTGGAGGTGAGGAACTTGCTTTGCAACCAGCACACGAGGCCGTCGCCGCACGACGAGTAAGGCTGAGAGAGGACGTCATCGTTCCCGCCAGGACGGAAGTCAGCGCTGCCGGAATTGTCGATGGAACAGCTGAGGGAGTGGCGGCTTTCATCGAGCCAAAATATGAGGACGTCCAGACAAAAGGATTGCTAGTTGCCAGGACTCTCATCAACACGACGTCTCGGCCGTACGTCCGCCTGTCCAACCTGAACGACTACGATATTAGGGTTCACCGGGACACCAACATAGGAGTCTGCGAGCCCGTTACCTGGGTTGCCGGCATCACAGACACGACGGACGGACACCTGCAGACGGACAACCGAAGAAGACGCGCCCTGCCAGAGGAACTACAGAAGCTGTACCAAGGATAACAGGACCATTTAGACGAGGAACAATCACGCCAACTTCGGGACCTGCTACACGAATTCCAGGATGTCTTCTCCGTGGGGAGCAAAGACTTCGGCAGGACAAGCTTGGTCCAGCACAGAATCGACGTTGGGGACAGCGCACCGATTAAGGCACCATTCCGACGTGGCCCGCTCGCCAAGCAAGCCGAAGTCGACCGGATGGTAGAAGAGATGAAGGAGCAAGGAGTGATCGAGCCATCACATAGTCCTTGGAGTTCTCCAGTCGTGCTAGTGAAGAAGAATGACGGTTCCACCAGGTTCTGCGTGGATTACAGGCGGGTGAATGACGTCACGAAGAATGACAGCTACCCTCTACCCCGGATCGACGACACCCTGGACACCATATCAGGGTCAAGATGGTTCTCCACCTTGGATTTGAAGAGTGGCTACTGGCAGGTGGAGGTCCACCCTAAGGACCGCGAGAAAACTGCGTTCTCTGTGGGCATCGGGCTCTGGCAGTTCACCGTCATGCCATTCGGTCTGTGCAACGCCTCTGCGACCTCGAAAGGCTAATGGAGTCCATTCTGAGGAGACTAAACTGGAAGACCTGCCTGGTCTACCTAGACGACGTCATCGTTCTGGGAAGAAGCTTCGAGGAGCACTACAGCAACCTGAATGAGATCTTGATGAAGATACGGGCTGGCCAGCTGATGTTGAGCCCCAAGAAGTGTCAGCTCTTCCAGAAGCAGGTCCAGTACCTTGGGCATATCGTCTCCGAGGAGGGGGTGCGCACCGACCCAGAGAAGACCGCAGCTGTGAGGGAGTGGCCAGTTCCGAAGGACAAGTCCCAACTACGAAGCTTCCTGGGACTCCGCACTTATTACCGTCGCTTCGTGAAAGGATTCGCCGACATCGCCAAAGCTTTACATCGACTGACTGAGAAGGACCAACTCTTCACGTGGACAGCAGAATGCCACAGTGCCTTCGAATAACTCAAGCAGGCTCTGTGCACCGCACCTATTCTGGCCTGCCCCAGACCTGGAACAAGGTTCATCGTCGATACCGATGCCAGCGACTATGGTATAGGGGGAATCCTGTCGCAAGTAGTGGACGGCGAGGAGAGAGTAATGGCTTACTTCAGCAAGGTCTTGTTAAAGCCAGAAAGGAACTACTGCGTCACCAGGAAGGAGCTGCTCACCATCGTGAAGACCATTGAACACTTCCACAAGTACCTGTACGGGCAAGAATTTCTCATCAGGACCGACCATGCATCCCTGCGGTGGCTCCTAAACTTCAAGCAGCCCGAGGGTCAACTCGCGCGGTAGTTAGAGAGGCTTCAAAAGTACAACTTTGAGATTCATCACAGGAAAGCCAACTGCATTCTAACGCCGACGCCCTGTCACGAAGACCGTGCCCCGAAGACTGCACCTTCTGTGCCCGAAGGGAGGAGAACACCGGGATACAGTGCCGAAGGACTACCGTGGAACTTCAAGGGAGCTGGAGCCGCGAATCTTTCACGCGGGCACAAGCAGAAGATGATCTTCTGGGACTGATAGCCGAATGGAAGAGGGCCTGTGTCCCCAGACCCGGGTGGAACACTGTGAGTGACTGCAGCCCAAAGTTTAAGTCCTACTGGGCGCAGTGGGACTCGCTGGTTGTGAGGGATGGCCTCATATGCCGTACCTGGGAGAGCACCGACGGGAATACATCTCGGGAACAAGTCGTCGTTCCAAAGGCTATGACGGAGGAAGTCCTGAAGGAAGTCCATGGAGGATCATCTGGTGGACACCTAGGGATAAAGAAGACCCTGGAGAAGCTGAGAGAGTGGTTCTACTGGATCGGATGCCGAACTGACGTGGAGAACCACTGGGCGAGGTGCCACGATTGCGCAGCCAGCAAGGGCCCAGGACGAAGACGCCAGGGTCCACTGAAAACCTACAACGTGGGCGGCCCCATGGAGAGAGTGGCCATCGATATTGCTGGACCATTCCCGTTAAGCGAGGCAGGGAACCGCTACATATTGGTCGTCAGCGACTACTTCACCAAATGGCCGGAAGCGTATGCGCTCCCTAACCAAGAAGCCGCGACGATCGCCGATACCCTGGTGAAGGGATTCGTCAGCCGGTACGGAGTACCCCTGGAGCTGCACTCCGACCAAGGGAGGAACTTCGAGTCGCAGGTGTTCCAGAACCTATGCCAGCTGCTGGCAATCCGGAAGACAAGGACAACGCCGCTACACCCTCAGTCCGACGGGATGGTAGAATGATTCAATCGCACAATCGAGAACCATCTCCGAGTAGTCGTCAGCGACCACCAGAGGGATTGGGACAAGAATCTTCCACTATTTCTCCTGGCCTACCGCGCCGCCGTGCATGAAGCCACCGGGTGCACACCAGCCCGGGCCATGTTTGGGAGGGAGCTCCGTCTACCTGTCGATCTTGCCATCGGCCGACCTGGGAATGATCCGGTCCCGGTAAGCCAGTATTGTCAAGAACTGGTCGACCAACTGGAGGACGTGCACGCGTCCGCGAGGAGGAAACTGCGGATCGAGACCGACCGAATGAAGACCCGATACGACCAACAGACGGATGCCGGCGGATTCCACGAGGACGACCTGGTCTGGCTCTTCAACCCATTTCGGAAGAAAGGCCTGTCACCCAAACTGCAGAAGTCCTGGGAGGGCCCGTACCGAGTCGTGAAACGGATCAACGATGTCGTCTACAGGGTCCAGCGGAGCCCGAGGGCAAAGATGAAGATCGAGCATCGAGATCGCCTGGCAGCCTACGGATGGACACAGACTGACCAATGATTGATCGGGACGATCAGCCTTTTAGGAAGGGGGTGGTGTTACGACTGTGAGTTTGTTTCATCGCTCGCCACATGAGTCACAGCTGGCCCGGGCTGTGTGTGCTCTGCCTCAGTGTATTACGTGCGTGTTACGCAACGGGCTGCGAAGTGAAAGGGATGGTCCAGAATATTCGTGACCCAGCCAGTGAAGGAAATGTCGAGAAGCCGTGTGTCCTGGACGATTCTAGAATTCATTGAGTCACCAGCCTGCTATATAAGCGGCCTCAACAGTGAGGGGACCGAGTTTTCTGTGGATGGGTGTTTTTACGAGCTAGTGCGAGCGTTTATCCTGAGCGACAGAAGTGTGGTGACTTGCGAAACCCCTAGTGAAGCCGATTCTCTTGACAGCGAGGGAGTGAGAAGCATACAGGGGACTGCCTGTGTTTTGAGCGAGTGTGATTTCACTGAGCGACGGAGGTATTGTGGCGGAGTGCCGTGCGAGTTACGAAATCCAGTGACATTGTTTCCCAGCTCGTGGCAGCGAAGCAGCGAGAGTAGTAGGGCTAAGCCGGTCCTGGACAGATTTCAAGGTCATCCATGGTTTCTCGTAGTCACGTGCCCCCCCAGGCGTTCCCTGGGGGGCTTGGGGGGAGGGGAGGGGGGGGGGAGGGGAGGGGAAAGGGTGGAAGGTCTGGCTTGGAAGCAGACCCAGTTGTTAGCCGACCTGTGTTGGCCAGCCAACTGACTGAGCTGGCTGGTGTGCATTGCCTATATAGCTTGTGGATGGAAGTGGGGGAGGGGACTGGTTCGGGCGACTGTCGAAGGTAGTCGAATGTGACCGAGTGTAACTTAGTAGTAGGGGGCTACTAGGAGTTCTGCCCCACCCCACCACCTCTCCCTCTGACGTCACATACTAACCCGCAATACATTCAGGGGCAAAGTCGATATCTCGCAAACCCATGGTCCGATTTTGACAAATGAGGTGTCGTTGGACTCGGGCTAACGCCCTCATTCAAATGAACCACTCATTTCAACCCCTAAATAAAACCTACCCCTACTATAGGGTGAAATTGTATTTTTTTTAGTGAAAGTCTCTTTTCAAATGCGACATGTATAAGATGCGCTGCTAAAATGAACTTAAACGTGGTTGCTCATATCGCGCATGCGTTTGGCTGGCTGCCGATATGGATTAATATTTTTGTTTTTGTTTTTTACTCATGCGCACTTGGGATTTTTGTAAGAGGGCGAGCGCTTTGAAAAAAATGATTGATAAGAAGGGGTTTTGGTGGTGAGGAGAGAACCAGATAGTCGCCTACTTTCCTACGAAGTTTGCCGATATCTCTCGAACGCAAGGTCGGATTTGGACGTGTGACGTGTCAAATCGCTTGTCTCGAAGCCCTATACATGTTATTAATAGGTTAAAGTTTTGAGAATGAGGGAAACAGGCTTTTTGGGGGTAAAACCGTGATTTTAGACTTTTTCCGATATTTCACGAATGCCTGGTCGGATTTGGTCCTATGACGTGTCAAATGGCTTATCTCGAAACCCTTTTTATTTTTGTAATAGGTTAAAGTTTTTGAGAATGGGGGAAACAGAATTTTTTGTTGTAAAACTGTGATTTTAGACTTTCTGTTATACCTCACAAACCAATAAAGCCAGAGACGTATACGAGGGGTCGTAGGACTCGGGGTGACGCCCCTCCCCTCTCCCCCTTTCGAATATAGTATTTATGTTTTAAAAAATGTGAAAGGGCCTAACGACACTTTTGTTGAAAACATTTCAGTTTTTAAAACTTTTCTTAAATTTGTCTAAAATGTTCATGACGAGTGGTTGTAGATAGAATGAGACGATACCACTGGACACGTGTTTCAACGAAGCTATTACTGGCCACGGTGGTGATATACCAATACAGTATTCGCTATTTCGATGAGACGGCGGGTCGAGGGTTCGTTTTCTGATTTTTCCTATGATGGAATTCCTAATTCCTAAACCCCATGAAAGGGGTATTTAACGTGTAAACGATTATGAGTGACATGACAAATGATAATTACTTGATCCGATGAAGTTGGCTTTAGATAGAACAAACAGAACTTGGTTATATGTTGCTTGAAGTGAGTATAGAAAACAAACTTGCTGGGGCAGACTGACAGGATGTGAATGTAGAGATAATGTTTAAAACTGATTACACTTGTCTCTTTTCAAATTATTACTTAAATTGCAAATACAAAGGTGGACTGGGTTTGATATACAGTTAATGCTGCCTATCGCATACTAGCTTGTAAGAAAGCCAAACAAGCAAAAGGCGTAGGTAGAGCAGTGGTAAAATCGCTATGTGTAGAGAACTACCTAACGGTTTTATGAACTGGCAATGGTATGTCGCATAAACAGTGCAGGATACAATCCAGCAACCATAATTTTTATCTTGTGGAGCAGAGAAAACATATATATAGAGAGAGACATAGAAAGCTTGTGTATGTATGGGTAGCATTGATTGTTTGACCAGAGAAAATACGATGAGGTAGGGTGGGGAGAGGGAGAATTAACACTTATATATGAATGAATGGTAAATAGTATTTTTTTTCAATAGTTTTGTTTTTCAAATGCAGTGGTAGATAGCCGTTATTTTGTAAAACATTCTTACTTGCAGTAGTAATAAGACTCTATGGTTCCGCTAACACATAGATAGACTGTATTATTGCCATGGTCAAGCACTCACACTAAGATCATTTACAAAATCATAAAAAGAAAAAGAAAAAATCTTGTTTTGGAAATATCGTTTTTCAACATACACAAAATAAATATATAAAAAATTTGTAAACAGCAAAATGGAAAATCCATGGTCAAGCACTCACATTAAGATCATTTACAAAATCATAAAATGAAAAATAAAAAATCTTGTTTTGGAAATATCGATCTTTTTCAACATACACAAAATAAATATATGCAAAATTTGTAAACAGCAGAATGGAAAATCCATGTTTCCATATAGACAAAATTTAAAAACCTTAAACGGACATTTAAGAAAATATATGCAAATGGGAATTTGACAAATGTGTAAATATGAAAATGGAAAAATCCATGTTTCCAAATCATGAAATTGAAAAAACATCAAACTGTCAATTTTTAAAAATGCAAATGGAAAATTGACAAATTGCAATGTGTGAAATGTGAAATTGAACAAATGGCTATCATTATTAAAAAATAAAAAATAACATGGTGCTCTATGGTTGAGGTGTGAATCAAACCCTCTCTACTTATTTGGACCACCCGAGACTGAGTAGACTAGTTTTAGTTGTCATACCGCTTTTAAAAGTTTGTGTTAAATCTAGGAATTGAACCCAAGAGCTTGTAGGGGAGATCCAAGGTTATAATATGTTAAACAGATAGCCTTGAATGTAGGGTGTGGTAGCTATATATAGATGAGACGTTTCGCTCGGGGGAGGGAGGCATGGAGATCTGCATCAAACCAGTCAAAAGACTGACGACTCAAACAACAACATGTAGAGCTCACCAAAATAATGTTGTGTAACGGTAAATGTTAGTCAACGAACAGTAATGCATTACTAAAACCCATGACACGATACCTAAGAGCTTTTCTAAAATTATTTTAAAATGCCTTTAACCCTATATTAAACACCCAGTTCACAAGACTCATAACTGCAATGTTATGGTCAAAAAAAAAATCTATATTTCAAAACAAACAAGTGGTTTAGTCAATGTATACTGGAAAAAGTTTTATAAACACTCAAGTCCACAAAAATAATTAAATTAGTAACTGTCAGGTTGACCGAGTGGTTATGGTGTTTGACTTAAGTTCAATTTTTCTGTACAAGAAAGCAAGGGTTCGAATCCCTTACCTGATATAACTATTGCTTCAACATGGCTTGACCACACTGTATTATTGTGTACTCGGTACACAAACCATAGATAGAGTGTATTGTTTAAGGTCACTCTCTTTGCGAACATAGTCAGAGACTGTTGATGGTTAACAATTGCATTAATAGTGGGACATAGGGATAGCAATTAAGAAAAACAGACAATACACATACACTATTTTTATTTATTTAATGTAAGTACTTGTACAATAGTTATATACAAACTACAACTCTCTTTTGTCTATAACTATCTAGTCCTTTTCGATCCACTTGCATATCAAGGGCAGATGACTTTGTAGTTCAGCCCCTTAAAACAACAACAACACTACTTCTTGCATAGTCTGTGATGTTGATGACTCTTGAGGCGTGGAAGATGGATACAACATAACTTTTACAACAGGGGTTAAACGTTGCTCAACAAACAATGCACTATTTTGGGTAGCAACATCTTTCTCTTATACTAACTTTTTAGCATTCTGATGATTTTTTTGTCAACACCATCAGTGTTTTGTCTGGAGCACTACATTGATGATCACTCACACTTAAAACCACACCATTTCTACTTTTCATATTGCCTCGACATTTTGTTGACCTCTGTTTTGAGCATTGCCAGAATATTATTCCTTTTACATTTTGTCGTCTATAGTTATAAGAGTAGCCTTTATAGAGTACACGTTGTTTACCTCGGTAGTTGTAGTAAGTTCCAAAGTAGTAACTAACCTGTTAGTATGATTTGCACACTACAAAGGTTATCTCGGTTCTGGTAATAGAATTATTTAGCGTTGGCTTTTATATTTAATATGTACAGTTAAAAGTGATAGAAAAGTGGTAGAAATGTGGTAGCAAAGTGGTAGACAAGTGGTAGACAATTGGTAACATAGTGGTAGAAAAGTGGTAGCAAAGTGGTAGAAAAGTGGTAGAAAAGTGGCAGAAAAGTAGTAGAAAAGTGGTAGCAAAGTGGTAGAAAAGTGGTAGCAAACTAGAAAAGTGGTAGAAAAGTGGCAGAAAAGTAGTAGAAAAGTGGTAGCAAAGTGGTAGAAAAGTGGTAGCAAACTAGAAAAGTGGTAGCAAAGTGGTAGAAAATATTACATGTATTGTTAAGAAATAGTTTATGCGGTTACATGGATTCATTACACTATAATTTTAGCATTACGAAGCTCATTTTCTATATCCAAAAGTTCTTCCTCATATTTAGTATGACCAGCCTGTTTACAGGTATGCAAGTACTGAAGCCGCTGGATTAGCTTACTGGGATTGTTCCAGTAAACAAATTTAACAAATGATTTTTTTGGGTGTAAACCATTATCATCTTCATCATCATTATCATGATAATCATCATCATCATCATGGTTATCATCATCAATATAATTATCATCAATATAATCATCATCACTATTACTATCTAATCCTTTTTGTTCATCTTGCAATGCAACAACCTTTGGCATAGTTTGTGTTGTCTTTGATAGTGTTAGAGGTTTCTTAGACGTTAACGACTGTCCTAACATGTCTTTTTCAGGAGATAATAAATGCTCTTTAACAAACAAAGCACTATCTTGAGCCACACTATTTTTTTCTTGGTCTTGCTTTTTTACCTTGGTTAGAGTATTTTGTCCATTTAAATGAGTATTATTTTGAGATTTACAATGATGATCGATTGAAATAAGTATGTTGGAGCCATTTGTCTTAATCATTCCTCGACACTTTTTAGATCGTTGTTTCGAACAGCACCAAATAACAGTTCCATTTTTATTAGTTCATTTTACAATATATGCATATCCTTTATAGTAAGCACATGGCTTACCATAGCTAGTCGTTGATACTTCCATGCCAACTGTTAAGCATAAACTAATCTCTAGTAAAGTTAACTCGATAATAAAAATGATTGTTTGTAGTATGTGCAGTTTAAAGTAAGAGCAAAAGTGAGAGTCAAATGGTAGAAAAGTGTTAGCAAAGTGGTGGAAGAGTGGTAGCAGTTTATAGTAGTCATGATCTTTTTTTTACCAGAATGTGATTTGAGTAAATGTAATTTCTAATCCTTAGCAGTGAGTAGTCAGTTAGTCTTGGTTCAGACAAGCGTAAACAGTTCTCCAATGAATCAGAGATCAAGATTTTCATTATGAAACAGTTGTGTAACCAATTAGGTATCGGTACTTGATAGCTTTACACATGAACAAAAATTCCAACATATCTGACATGAATTACATGATTTGAAAGTTGACAAAGAATATCCAATCAACCATTGTAGTTACAATGTCAAACACACAAAGACAAATTCAGCATGAACTTTTAAGTTACAGGAAAATTCTATGAAATAGACTATGCAGGAAATTTGGAAATACACATCAGAAGTTTGCAACACCATCCTTCTAGCCTATATAAATTATCGACATGGAAAGTGTGCACTGCCCCAAACATTAAACCAATTTATCAATAACACAAGTCAACAATCAAAACATTTTGTGTTGAGTCTATCATTTAATGCATATATTCTGTCTACATTGAACAGTAACACAAAAAACGCCATTCATAATTAATTAAGTTTGCTTTAATTCTTTATGTAATGATATATACATATTTAAAGTTTTGGCTGACTGTTCAGGGTGAATCGACTTTGAACACATAAGAGAGGGAATATTTTAAGACTTAACCTCAGCTCACCTAACATAACCTAAATTTACCTAACCTAATCTTGTCATATAGGTAAGAAACGGGTCAAGCTCTGCTTTCGACTACCGAGTTTCAGCTACTTTTCAAGGTAACTCTCCCAAACATTGCCGGAGACTGCTGATAAACACCTATGTTCGCACGGCGGCGGCGCGCAACGACTTACATGACGCGCTTTCCCCTTTTCATTGATTCCTGTTGATTTGTCCCTTTGGACTGGTCCCTGTTGACGCCCTTTTTGGACGGGCCCTTTTTGAATGGAGTAATTTTTGACGGGTCCCTGTGGACTGGTCCAAAGGAATCAGCCAAAAGGACCAGTCCAAAGGGACAAATCAACTGGAATCAATGAAAAGGGGAAAGCGCGTCATGTAAGTCGTTGCGCGCCGCCGCCGTGCGAACATAGGTGTTTATCAGCAGTCTCCGGCAATGTTTGGGAGAGTTACATTGAAAAGTAGCTGAAACTCGGTAGTCGAAAGCAGAGCTTGACCCGTTTCTTACCTATATGACAAGGTTAGGTTAGGTAAATTTAGGTTATGTTAGGTGAGCTGAGGTTAAGTCTTAAAATATTCCCTCTCTTATGTGTTCAAAGTCGATTCACCCTGAACAGTCAGCCAAAACTTTAAATATGTATATATCATTACATAAAGAATTAAAGCAAACTTAATTAATTATGAATGGCGTTTTTTGTGTTACTGTTCAATGTAGACAGAATATATGCATTAAATGATAGACTCAACACAAAATGTTTTGATTGTTGACTTGTGTTATTGATAAATTGGTTTAATGTTTGGGGCAGTGCACACTTTCCATGTCGATAATTTATATAGGCTAGAAGGATGGTGTTGCAAACTTCTGATGTGTATTTCCAAATTTCCTGCATAGTCTATTTCATAGAATTTTCCTGTAACTTAAAAGTTCATGCTGAATTTGTCTTTGTGTGTTTGACATTGTAACTACAATGGTTGATTGGATATTCTTTGTCAACTTTCAAATCATGTAATTCATGTCAGATATGTTGGAATTTTTGTTCATGTGTAAAGCTATCAAGTACCGATACCTAATTGGTTACACAACTGTTTCATAATGAAAATCTTGATCTCTGATTCATTGGAGAACTGTTTACGCTTGTCTGAACCAAGACTAACTGACTACTCACTGCTAAGGATTAGAAATTACATTTACTCAAATCACATTCTGGTAAAAAAAAGATCATGACTACTATAAACTGCTACCACTCTTCCACCACTTTGCTAACACTTTTCTACCATTTGACTCTCACTTTTGCTCTTACTTTAAACTGCACATACTACAAACAATCATTTTTATTATCGAGTTAACTTTACTAGAGATTAGTTTATGCTTAACAGTTGGCATGGAAGTATCAACGACTAGCTATGGTAAGCCATGTGCTTACTATAAAGGATATGCATATATTGTAAAATGAACTAATAAAAATGGAACTGTTATTTGGTGCTGTTCGAAACAACGATCTAAAAAGTGTCGAGGAATGATTAAGACAAATGGCTCCAACATACTTATTTCAATCGATCATCATTGTAAATCTCAAAATAATACTCATTTAAATGGACAAAATACTCTAACCAAGGTAAAAAAGCAAGACCAAGAAAAAAATAGTGTGGCTCAAGATAGTGCTTTGTTTGTTAAAGAGCATTTATTATCTCCTGAAAAAGACATGTTAGGACAGTCGTTAACGTCTAAGAAACCTCTAACACTATCAAAGACAACACAAACTATGCCAAAGGTTGTTGCATTGCAAGATGAACAAAAAGGATTAGATAGTAATAGTGATGATGATTATATTGATGATAATTATATTGATGATGATAACCATGATGATGATGATGATTATCATGATAATGATGATGAAGATGATAATGGTTTACATCCAAAAAAATCATTTGTTAAATTTGTTTACTGGAACAATCCCAGTAAGCTAATCCAGCGGCTTCAGTACTTGCATACCTGTAAACAGGCTGGTCATACTAAATATGAGGAAGAACTTTTGGATATAGAAAATGAGCTTCGTAATGCTAAAATTATAGTGTAATGAATCCATGTAACCGCATAAACTATTTCTTAACAATACATGTAATATTTTCTACCACTTTGCTACCACTTTTCTAGTTTGCTACCACTTTTCTACCACTTTGCTACCACTTTTCTACTACTTTTCTGCCACTTTTCTACCACTTTTCTAGTTTGCTACCACTTTTCTACCACTTTGCTACCACTTTTCTACTACTTTTCTGCCACTTTTCTACCACTTTTCTACCACTTTGCTACCACTTTTCTACCACTATGTTACCAATTGTCTACCACTTGTCTACCACTTTGCTACCACATTTCTACCACTTTTCTATCACTTTTAACTGTACATATTAAATATAAAAGCCAACGCTAAATAATTCTATTACCAGAACCGAGATAACCTTTGTAGTGTGCAAATCATACTAACAGGTTAGTTACTACTTTGGAACTTACTACAACTACCGAGGTAAACAACGTGTACTCTATAAAGGCTACTCTTATAACTATAGACGACAAAATGTAAAAGGAATAATATTCTGGCAATGCTCAAAACAGAGGTCAACAAAATGTCGAGGCAATATGAAAAGTAGAAATGGTGTGGTTTTAAGTGTGAGTGATCATCAATGTAGTGCTCCAGACAAAACACTGATGGTGTTGACAAAAAAATCATCAGAATGCTAAAAAGTTAGTATAAGAGAAAGATGTTGCTACCCAAAATAGTGCATTGTTTGTTGAGCAACGTTTAACCCCTGTTGTAAAAGTTATGTTGTATCCATCTTCCACGCCTCAAGAGTCATCAACATCACAGACTATGCAAGAAGTAGTGTTGTTGTTGTTTTAAGGGGCTGAACTACAAAGTCATCTGCCCTTGATATGCAAGTGGATCGAAAAGGACTAGATAGTTATAGACAAAAGAGAGTTGTAGTTTGTATATAACTATTGTACAAGTACTTACATTAAATAAATAAAAATAGTGTATGTGTATTGTCTGTTTTTCTTAATTGCTATCCCTATGTCCCACTATTAATGCAATTGTTAACCATCAACAGTCTCTGACTATGTTCGCAAAGAGAGTGACCTTAAACAATACACTCTATCTATGGTTTGTGTACCGAGTACACAATAATACAGTGTGGTCAAGCCATGTTGAAGCAATAGTTATATCAGGTAAGGGATTCGAACCCTTGCTTTCTTGTACAGAAAAATTGAACTTAAGTCAAACACCATAACCACTCGGTCAACCTGACAGTTACTAATTTAATTATTTTTGTGGACTTGAGTGTTTATAAAACTTTTTCCAGTATACATTGACTAAACCACTTGTTTGTTTTGAAATATAGATTTTTTTTTTGACCATAACATTGCAGTTATGAGTCTTGTGAACTGGGTGTTTAATATAGGGTTAAAGGCATTTTAAAATAATTTTAGAAAAGCTCTTAGGTATCGTGTCATGGGTTTTAGTAATGCATTACTGTTCGTTGACTAACATTTACCGTTACACAACATTATTTTGGTGAGCTCTACATGTTGTTGTTTGAGTCGTCAGTCTTTTGACTGGTTTGATGCAGATCTCCATGCCTCCCTCCCCCGAGCGAAACGTCTCATCTATATATAGCTACCACACCCTACATTCAAGGCTATCTGTTTAACATATTATAACCTTGGATCTCCCCTACAAGCTCTTGGGTTCAATTCCTAGATTTAACACAAACTTTTAAAAGCGGTATGACAACTAAAACTAGTCTACTCAGTCTCGGGTGGTCCAAATAAGTAGAGAGGGTTTGATTCACACCTCAACCATAGAGCACCATGTTATTTTTTATTTTTTAATAATGATAGCCATTTGTTCAATTTCACATTTCACACATTGCAATTTGTCAATTTTCCATTTGCATTTTTAAAAATTGACAGTTTGATGTTTTTTCAATTTCATGATTTGGAAACATGGATTTTTCCATTTTCATATTTACACATTTGTCAAATTCCCATTTGCATATATTTTCTTAAATGTCCGTTTAAGGTTTTTAAATTTTGTCTATATGGAAACATGGATTTTCCATTCTGCTGTTTACAAATTTTGCATATATTTATTTTGTGTATGTTGAAAAAGATCGATATTTCCAAAACAAGATTTTTTATTTTTCATTTTATGATTTTGTAAATGATCTTAATGTGAGTGCTTGACCATGGATTTTCCATTTTGCTGTTTACAAATTTTTTATATATTTATTTTGTGTATGTTGAAAAACGATATTTCCAAAACAAGATTTTTTCTTTTTCTTTTTATGATTTTGTAAATGATCTTAGTGTGAGTGCTTGACCATGGCAATAATACAGTCTATCTATGTGTTAGCGGAACCATAGAGTCTTATTACTACTGCAAGTAAGAATGTTTTACAAAATAACGGCTATCTACCACTGCATTTGAAAAACAAAACTATTGAAAAAAAATACTATTTACCATTCATTCATATATAAGTGTTAATTCTCCCTCTCCCCACCCTACCTCATCGTATTTTCTCTGGTCAAACAATCAATGCTACCCATACATACACAAGCTTTCTATGTCTCTCTCTATATATATGTTTTCTCTGCTCCACAAGATAAAAATTATGGTTGCTGGATTGTATCCTGCACTGTTTATGCGACATACCATTGCCAGTTCATAAAACCGTTAGGTAGTTCTCTACACATAGCGATTTTACCACTGCTCTACCTACGCCTTTTGCTTGTTTGGCTTTCTTACAAGCTAGTATGCGATAGGCAGCATTAACTGTATATCAAACCCAGTCCACCTTTGTATTTGCAATTTAAGTAATAATTTGAAAAGAGACAAGTGTAATCAGTTTTAAACATTATCTCTACATTCACATCCTGTCAGTCTGCCCCAGCAAGTTTGTTTTCTATACTCACTTCAAGCAACATATAACCAAGTTCTGTTTGTTCTATCTAAAGCCAACTTCATCGGATCAAGTAATTATCATTTGTCATGTCACTCATAATCGTTTACACGTTAAATACCCCTTTCATGGGGTTTAGGAATTAGGAATTCCATCATAGGAAAAATCAGAAAACGAACCCTCGACCCGCCGTCTCATCGAAATAGCGAATACTGTATTGGTATATCACCACCGTGGCCAGTAATAGCTTCGTTGAAACACGTGTCCAGTGGTATCGTCTCATTCTATCTACAACCACTCGTCATGAACATTTTAGACAAATTTAAGAAAAGTTTTAAAAACTGAAATGTTTTCAACAAAAGTGTCGTTAGGCCCTTTCACATTTTTTAAAACATAAATACTATATTCGAAAGGGGGAGAGGGGAGGGGCGTCACCCCGAGTCCTACGACCCCTCGTATACGTCTCTGGCTTTATTGGTTTGTGAGGTATAACAGAAAGTCTAAAATCACAGTTTTACAACAAAAAATTCTGTTTCCCCCATTCTCAAAAACTTTAACCTATTACAAAAATAAAAAGGGTTTCGAGATAAGCCATTTGACACGTCATAGGACCAAATCCGACCAGGCATTCGTGAAATATCGGAAAAAGTCTAAAATCACGGTTTTACCCCCAAAAAGCCTGTTTCCCTCATTCTCAAAACTTTAACCTATTAATAACATGTATAGGGCTTCGAGACAAGCGATTTGACACGTCACACGTCCAAATCCGACCTTGCGTTCGAGAGATATCGGCAAACTTCGTAGGAAAGTAGGCGACTATCTGGTTCTCTCCTCACCACCAAAACCCCTTCTTATCAATCATTTTTTTCAAAGCGCTCGCCCTCTTACAAAAATCCCAAGTGCGCATGAGTAAAAAACAAAAACAAAAATATTAATCCATATCGGCAGCCAGCCAAACGCATGCGCGATATGAGCAACCACGTTTAAGTTCATTTTAGCAGCGCATCTTATACATGTCGCATTTGAAAAGAGACTTTCACTAAAAAAAATACAATTTCACCCTATAGTAGGGGTAGGTTTTATTTAGGGGTTGAAATGAGTGGTTCATTTGAATGAGGGCGTTAGCCCGAGTCCAACGACACCTCATTTGTCAAAATCGGACCATGGGTTTGCGAGATATCGACTTTGCCCCTGAATGTATTGCGGGTTAGTATGTGACGTCAGAGGGAGAGGTGGTGGGGTGGGGCAGAACTCCTAGTAGCCCCCTACTACTAAGTTACACTCGGTCACATTCGACTACCTTCGACAGTCGCCCGAACCAGTCCCCTCCCCCACTTCCATCCACAAGCTATATAGGCAATGCACACCAGCCAGCTCAGTCAGTTGGCTGGCCAACACAGGTCGGCTAACAACTGGGTCTGCTTCCAAGCCAGACCTTCCACCCTTTCCCCTCCCCTCCCCCCCCCCTCCCCTCCCCCCAAGCCCCCCAGGGAACGCCTGGGGGGGCACGTGACTACGAGAAACCATGGATGACCTTGAAATCTGTCCAGGACCGGCTTAGCCCTACTACTAGCGAGTAGCAGGTTATCGTAAGTAACTGTAGTTTGTGTACATAAGGGAGAGGTGCAGGTAATTTCTGTCAAGGACACCAGACTCATTAGGACGGATTAACTTCTGTGGTTTGTTGACAAGTGAAAGGGGCAAGAGCGCTCCTTAAGGAAGAGACTTGAGGAAACTGGAGTAAGGTTCTAATTGCTTGTATTTCTGTTGAGTGGTGTATCTTTCTGGCCGCAATAAAGTTAATTATTTCTTTAAAGGAACAATCTGTGTTGTGCTTCAACCCACCGTAATCCAGTTAACAAAAAGTGCCACTAGGGGTGTGGCACGTAACAATATGTTAAACAGATTGCCTCGGATTTTGGGTGTGGTAGCTATGTAGAGATGAAACGATTAGCTCAGGACAGGGAGGCATGGAAGGCTGCATCAAACCAGTCAAAAGACTGAAGACTCAAACAACAAAACAGTCTGTGTCATGAAACCTGCGCACAAGATCGTTCAAAGAAGATTTACCTGTTGAGAGGGTTCATCAGGAAATCGATGTCTCCATTTTTCCACAAAACTCTCATAACCATTGCACTCAAAATAAGCCTCCAATAAAGTGACCCGTTGTGTGCGCGTAAAACGAATCGTCGCCCGCTTGACTTTGTACTGTACGACTCACTCTGCACAAGGCAACAGGCGCATTGTTCTGACACGACTACAATTGATGATAACATCTCACAGCCAAGCTTGCCAATTTATTCCGTCAGATGCGGGAGCTACGGTTTTTCAAAGTTAGAGTCCGGTGACATTACGAACACCCTGTACTTTCCAATAAAAAAAAAGAAATCGGCAACATATTGGTTTGCTTGTCAATCTCCGGCACGATACACTTTTAGAGGTTTAAACTCTATTATTGACAGTTGACCTATGTATATATACTAGCAGTGTTGTTTTGATTCACGGGTTGGAATTCCCCAAGGCTTGCTGTCCATCCCACCCTTGCTTGGTATTACCCTCCGGGCCGGAGGGACCTGGATCTACTAAGGGCAGACATACCATTCTCTGAAGTGAGGCTATCCCTATGGTCGACTGAACTGTTATGGTAGCATAATTATTATTATTGTTATTATTATTATTATTATTATTATGCTTGCCTCGGTGGGTGAGTCGCTATCATGTCGGATTGCTAACCCCAAGCTTGCAGGTTCGCTCCTGGTAGTGGTAAGTGATTTTTGAAAGGCGGCAAAAATCACGATTCCCATGTCATACGATGTTGGCATGTTATAGAACCCATTTGAATTCAGTAGGCCGTGTTCATAATGGCAAAATTAATCTCGGGATTTTCTGCCATTTCCTCAGTTCCATACTAGAAAGCGTTTTAGTATCAAGGAGCTTAGATATCTAACCTCCTTGCCTTTCATTGTGCTTCAAGGAACAACAAAATTCGACATGCAAGCTGCCGTCTGGGTGTCAAATAACAAAGCTTGCACCCGGCAACCGAGGCCATACAATAATATTATTATGTATTCTTCTTCTTCTTCGTTTCGGTCTGCTATGGACCACGATACTTCAACTGTTTCCGTTTTGAGCTTTAATCTTTTCCCAGTAGTCCTTCATCCGTTTCCTGTGCGGCTCCTTTATTTTATTATTATTATTATTATTATTTATTCAATTCATCATTACAAACATGGGTTACTCTAAAGCACGGGTTAAACCAAGTGCTTTACAACAATACATAAAAACTATAATACAAACTATAATACATACATAACATAGGCTATATATACAAAATATAGAGTTCATAATCACTCATTCATTAGCAAGGAAGGATCGCACAATATTGCATGTGGACAATAGGACCGAATGCTGCATACTCTTGTAGATGGTCGGTGGAAGATCCAATTCCTTCAGACTCTTGTGGAGTGTGTGAGGTATGAGGCCGTTGACTGACAAGATTACAGGCACTATCCGGACGCAGTTCATCTTCCATATCCTCTTGATTTCCTCTGCAAGCTGTCTATACTTGGTGATTTTTTCATTGTGTTTACGTTCGATATTGGTGTCGTTGGGGACTGCTATGTCTATTATAAATTATTATTATTATTATTATTATTGGCAATGCGAGATATATGAACAACCAAGGAGTAATAACTTTTTGAGGATTGAGGCAAGGCAGCGTTACGGGATTTTTATATGGACGATTTGCTGAAGAGCATAAGCTGGCTGATTGGGATTCAATTAAGTGGAAACCTGGTAAGCATTGTGGCTTTTGCTGATGACCGTTGAATTTACATGCTCTGACGAAAGGTTAGAAGCCAACAAGTTAGACGGAAATGTAGGAAATATAATATTAAAATCATCATTTGAAAAACGAAATAGGTGTCAGTAGCAAAGAATCGCATAAGAATATAACACCAAGGAAGGAATTAAATTTGTGCAGGTGGACTATTTTAAGTACTTGGGCTGTGTGTTCCCACAGGTTGACAGAACAGTGAAAGATATAGCGACAGTGCGTAGTAAAGCCATTGCATTGAGGTCTCAGTTTTGATCTAGTACAGTCAGTGTAGGACGAAACCCGCTCTGCGTCGCTCACTATTTAGTCCAGGGCAATCCACACAGCCCTCCATCCGCGCTCTAACCCAGTGCTCCGAGCGCTTTGGTGGAAGGTACTGGTGGGAGGAGCTTGGCTGGTTGAGCGCGTGGTCTGCCTGCCGCACCAAAAGAGCAATGTTTGGCTCCACGTACATTTGTGCGCGTCTCTTTTCTCCTCTTAAGCCTACCTAAAGTAAACATCTTGCAACGATGAGCGATAGAAACTTGTGCTATTGTTTACGAATAGCTGTGTCCAGAAATATTGAACCCAATTTGGAGAAGATTGCTTCCTCCAAAACTCAAACTCGTAAAAACAACGGAGCAAAAGTCACTCAAGGATGTACTATCTGTTCATATTGGTAAAATGTTGTTGAATTTTCCTCTCTAATATGTTCACATTTCAGTTTGGAATAAATCACAATAAACTTTACTTAACACTTGTGTTCGTTTCTTGCACATTCCATACATTGGAGTGCCATTCGATTTGTATATGCGGCTTATATGTTTTATGGGAAAACAGGCCTATCAATATGATGTCAACAATCCCCCGTCGCCCACACGACTGCACGTACCGTACGTATCTAGGCAGCGCGGTGCGAGCATCGTCCGTCTGTCTCAGGTCTCCTCGCTGCCACAGTGTAGTGGTGGTAGGGGAAGGAGCGCTAGTCTGACTGCCCAGTGCTCCCCGAGTGCAATGACTGGATGGCCCTGATTTAGACAGACCTTGATGTATGGGAGTGAGATCTGGCTGGATGCAGGATATCTCATTCATAAGTTGGAGGTAACATGAGTGATTGATGAGACAAATAGACGGGAGCAATGTCAGAAGAGCACTCTTAATGAAAAGATGGAGGCTAAGTTAGAAATGAACACGCTAGATGAAACTGTTCGTATGAGCCGACTCAGATGTTGGGATCATTTGATGACAATGTGGAAGGAAATATTACCTAAGTGATTGATGTGGAAATTTACTTCCAGGAATTTAGCGTTGTAGGTGAAAATCTGCGTATACTTTCAGAACACTCTTGGACAATCTTCAATATGAAGACAACTTCCACCAAACTCTCGATAGGGGAACGCTAGAAAATGTTCAACGAGAAAGAGATGAGATTTTGCGGTTAGAAGAAACAAAAACGTCACACAGATAAAATGAATTATATCCTCATTTTGTGAATACTACCACTACCACTTACTTTCCGTTAGTTTTCAGTAGCGTGGATTGTCTAATTAGGTTAAGCATTATCAGAATACATTACATCATACAAAAAAAAGTTTAAACAAAACGTTATCCACATCCGCCCCACAACTGTACGACTGTTATCCGCATCCGCCCCACAACTGTACGACTGTTATCCGCATCCACCCCGGATCTGCACGACTGATATCCGCATCCACCCCGCATCTGTACGACTTATATCCGCATCCGCCCCGCATCTGTACGACTTATATCCGCATCCGCCCCGCATCTGTACGACTTATCCGCATCCGCCCCACAACTGCACGACTTATATCCGCATCCGCCCCGCATCTGTACGACTTATATCCGCATCCGCCCCGCATCTGTACGACTTATATCCGCATCCGCCCCGCATCTGTACGACTGTTATCCGCATCCGCCCCACAACTGTACGACTGTTATCCGCATCCGCCCCACAACTGTACGACTGTTATCCGCATCGGCCCCACATCTGTACGACTGTTATCCGCATCCGCCCCGGATCTGCACGACTGATATCCGCATCCACCCCGCATCTGCACGACTTATATCCGCATCCGCCCCGCATCTGTACGACTTACATCCGCATCCGCCCCGCAACTGTACGACTTATCCGCATCCACCCCACAACTGCACGACTGTTATCCGCATCCGCCCCACAACTGTACGACTTTTATCCGCATCCGCCCCGCATCTGAACGACATATATCCGCATCCGCCCCGCATCTGTACGACTTATATCCGCATCCGCCCCGCATCTGTACGACTGTTATCCGCATCCGCCCCACAACTGCACGACTTTTATCCGCATCCGCCCCGCATCTGTACGACTGTTATCCGAATCCACCCCACATCTGCACGACTGTTATCCGCATCCACCCCACAACTGCACGACTTATATCCGCATCCGCCCCACAACTGCACGACTCATATCCGCATCCGCCCCACATCTGCACGACTGTTATCCGCATCCACACCGCATCTGCACGACTTATATCCGCATCCGCCCCGCATCTGTACGACTTATATCCGCATCCGCCCCGCATCTGTACGACTGTTATCCACATACGCCCCACATCTGCACGACTGTTATCCGCATCCACCCCACAACTGCACGACTGATATCCACATACGCCCCACATCTGCACGACTGTTATCCGCATCCACACAGCATCTGCACGACTGTTATCCGCATCCACCCCGCATCTGCACGACTGTTATCCGCATACACCCTGCATCTGCACGACTGTTATCCGCATCCACCCCGCATCTGCACGACTGTTATCCGCATACACCCCACATCTGCACGACTGTTATCCGCATCCACACCGCATCTGTACGACTTATATCCGCATCCGCCCCGCATCTGTACGACTGTTATCCGCATCCACCCCGCATCTGCACGACTGTTATCCGCATACACCCTGCATCTGCACGACTGTTATCCGCATCCACCCCGCATCTGCACGACTGTTATCCACATACGCCCCACATCTGCACGACTGTTATCCGCATCCACACCGCATCTGCACGACTGTTATCCGCATCCACTCCGCATCTGCACGACTGTTATCCGCATACACCCTGCATCTGCACGACTGTTATCCGCATCCACCCCGCATCTGCACGACTGTTATCCGCATCCACCCCACAACTGCACGACTGTTATCCGCATCCACACCGCATCTGCACGACTGTTATCCGCATACACCCCGCATCTGCACGACTGTTATCTGCATCCTCCCCGCATCTGTACGACTGTTATCCACATCCACACCGCATCTGCACGACTGTTATCCGCATCCGCCCCACAACTGTACGACTGTTATCCACATACGCCCCACATCTGCACGACTGTTATCCGCATCCACACCGCATCTGCACGACTGTTATCCGCATCCACTCCGCATCTGCACGACTGTTATCCGCATACACCCTGCATCTGCACGACTGTTATCCGCATCCACCCCGCATCTGCACGACTGATATCCACATACGCTCCACATCTGCACGACTGTTATCCGCATCCACACCGCATCTGCACGACTGATATCCACATACGCCCCACATCTGCACGACCGATATCCACATACGCCCCACATCTGCACGACTGTTATCCGCATCCACACCGCATCTGCAAGACTGTTATCCGCATCCAGCCCGCATCTGCACGACTGTTATCCGCATCCACCCCACATCTGCACGACTGATATCCACATACGCCCCACATCTGCACGACTGTTATCCGCATCCACACCGCATCTGCACGACTGTTATCCGCATCCGCCCCGCATCTGTACGACTTACATCCGCATCCGCCCCGCATCTGTACGACTTATATCCGCATCCGCCACGCATCTGTACGACTGTTATCCGCATCCGCCCCGCATCTGTACGACTTATATCCGCATCCGCCCCGCATCTGTACGACTTATATCCGCATCCGCCCCGCATCTGCACGACTGTTATCCGCATCCACCCCGCATCTGCACGACTGATATCCACATACGCCCCACATCTGCACGACTGTTATCCGCATCCACACCGCATCTGCACGACTGTTATCCGCATACACCCTGCATCTGCACGACTGTTATCCGCATCCACCCCGCATCTGCACGACTGATATCCACATACGCCCCACATCTGCACGACTGTTATCCGCATCCAGCCCGCATCTGCACGACTGTAATCCGCATCCACCCCGCATCTGCACGACTGTTATCCGCATACACCCTGCATCTGCACGACTGTTATCCGCATACACCCCGCATCTGTACGACTGTTATCCGCATCCGCCACGCTTCCGCCCCGCATCTGCACGACTGTTATCCGCATCCAGCCCGCATCTGCACGACTGTTATCCGCATCCACCCCGCATCTGCACGACTGTTATCCGCATCCAGCCCGCATCTGCACGACTATTATCCGCATCCAGCCCGCATCTGCACGACTGTTATCCGCATCCACCCCGCATCTGCACGACTGTTATCTGCATCCTCCCCGCATCTGTACGACTGTTATCCACATCCACACCGCATCTGCACGACTGTTATCCGCATCCAGCCCGCATCTGCACGACTGTTATCTGCATCCTCCCCGCATCTGTACGACTGTTATCCACATCCAAAACCGCATCAGCACGACTGTTATCTGCATCCTCCCCGCATCTGTACGACTGTTATCCGCATCCGCCACGAATCTGTACGACTGTTATCCGCATCCACCCCGCATCTGCACGACTGTTATCCGCATCCGCCCCGCATCTGCACGACTGTTATCCGCATACACCCCGCATCTGCACGACTGTTATCCGCATCCGCCACGCTTTCGCCCCGCATCTGCAAGACTGTTATCCGCATACACCCCGCATCTGCAAGACTGTTATCCGCATCCAGCCCGCATCTGCACGACTGTTATCTGCATCCTCCCCGCATCTGTACGACTGTTATCCACATCCACACCGCATCTGCACGACTGTTATCCACATCCACACCGCATCTGCACGACTGTAATCTGCATCCTCCCCGCATCTGTACGACTGTTATCCGCATCCGCCACGAATCTGTACGACTGTTATCCGCATCCACCCCGCATCTGCACGACTGTTATCCGCATCCGCCTCGCATCTGCACGACTGTTATCAGCATCCGCCACGCTTTCGCCCCGCATCTGCACGACTGTTATCCGCATCCACACCGCATCTGCAAGACTGTTATCCGCATCCAGCCCGCATCTGCAAGACTGTTATCCACATCCAGCCCGCATCTGCACGACTGTTATCCACATCCTGCCCGCATCTGTACGACTGTTATCCACATCCAGCCCGCATCTGCACGACTGTTATCTGCAGCCACCCTGCATCTGTACGACTGTTATCCGCATCCAGCCCGCATCTGCAAGACTGTTATCCGCATCCATCCCGCATCTGCACGACTGTTATCCGCATCCAGCCCGCATCTGTACGACTGTTATCCGCATCCAGCCCGCATCTGCACGACTGTTATCCGCATCCAGCCCGCATCTGTACGACTGTTTTCCGCATCCTACCCGCATCTGTACGACTGTTATCCGCATCCAGCCCGCATCTGCACGACTGTTATCTGCATCCTCCCCGCATCTGTACGACTGTTATCCACATCCACACCGCATCTGCACGACTGTAATCTGCATCCTCCCCGCATCTGTACGACTGTTATCCGCATCCGCCACGAATCTGTACGACTGTTATCCGCATCCTCCCCGCATCTGTACGACTGTTATCCACATCCACACCGCATATGTACGACTGTTATCCGCATCCAGCCCGCATCTGCACGACTGTTATCCGCATCCAGCCCGAATCTGTACGACTGTTATCCGCATCCAGCCCGCATCAGCACGACTGTTATCCGCATCCAGCCCGCATCTGCACGACTGTTATCTGCATCCTCCCCGCATCTGTACGACTGTTATCCGCATCCAGCCCGCATCTGCACGACTGTTATCCGCATCCAGCCCGCATCTGCACGACTGTTATCCGCATCCACCCCGCATCTGCACGACTGTTATCCGCATCCAGCCCGCATCTGCACGACTATTATCCGCATCCAGTCCGCATCTGCACGACTGTTATCCGCATCCTTCCCGCATCTGCACGACTGTTATCCGCATACACCCCGCATCTGCACGACTGTTATCCGCATACAACCCGCATCTGCACGACTGTTATCTGCATCCTCCCCGCATCTGCACGACTGTTATCCGCATCCGCCACGCTTTCGCCCCGCATCTGCGAGACTGTTATCCGCATCCGCCACGCTTTCGCCCCGCATCTGCAAGACTGTTATCCGCATCCTCCCCGCATCTGAACGACTGTTATCCGCATACACCCCGCATCTGCACGACTGTTTTCAGCACACACCCCGCATCTGCACGACTGTTATCTGCATCCTCCCCGCATCTGCACGACTGTTATCTGCATCCTCCCCGCATCTGCACGACTGTTATCTGCATCCTCCCCGCATCTGCACGACTGTTATCCGCATACACCCCGCATCTGCAGGACTGTTATCCGCATCCAGCCCGCATCTGCACGACTGTTATCCGCATACACCCCGCATCTGTACGACTGTTATCCGCATCCACCCCGCATCTGCACGACTGTTATCCGCATCCAGCCCGCATCTGTACGACTGTTATCCGCATACACCCCGCATCTGCACGACTCTTATCCGCATCCAGCCCGCATCTGAACGACTGTTATCCGCATCCAGCCCGCATCTGCACGACTGTTATCCGCACCCAGCCCGCATCTGCACGACTGTTATCCGCATACACCCCTCATCTGCAAGACTGTTATTCGCATCCAGCCCGCATCTGCACGACTGTTATCCGCATCCAGCCCGCATCTGCACGACTGTTATCCGAATCCACCCCGCATCTGCAAGACTGTTATCCGCATCCAGCCCGCATCTGCACGACTGTTATCCGCATCCAGCCCGCATCTGCACGACTGTTATCCGCATACACCCCGCATCTGCACGACTGTTATCCGCATCCACCCCGCATCTGCACGACTGTTATCCGCATCCACCCCGCATCTGCACGACTGTTATCCGCATCCAGCCCGCATCTGCACGACTGTTATCCACATCCAGTTCGCATCTGCACGACTGTTATCCGCATACACCCCGCATCTGTACGTCTGTTATCTGCATCCTCCCCGCATCTGCCAGACTGTTATACGCATCCAGCCCGCATCTGCACGACTGTTATCCGCATCCAGCCCGCATCTGCACGACTGTTATCCGCATCCAGCCCGCATCTGCACGACTGTTATCCGCATCCAGCCCGCATCTGCACGACTGTTATCCGCATACACCGCGCATCTGCACGACTGTTATCCGCATCCAGCCCGCATCTGTACGACTGTTATCCGCATACACCCCGCATCTGCACGACTGTTATCCGCATCCACCCCGCATCTGCACGACTGTTATCCGCATACACCCCGCATCTGCACGACTGTTATCCGCATCCGCCACGCTTTCGCCCCGCATCTGCAAGACTGTTATCCGCATCCTCCCCGCATCTGTACGACTGTTATCCGCATCCAGCCCGCATCTGCAAGACTGTTATCCGCATCCACTCCGCATCTGCACGACTGTTATCCGCATCCAGCCCGCATCTGTACGACTGTTATCCGCATACACCCCGCATCTGTACGACTGTTATCCGCATCCACCCCGCATCTGCACGACTGTTATCCGCATACACCCCGCATCTGCACGACTGTTATCTGCAACCTCCCCGCATCTGTACGACTGTTATCCGCATCCAGCCCGCATCTGCACGACTGTTATCCGCATACACCCTGCATCTGCACGACTGTTATCTGCATCCTCCCCGCATCTGTACGACTAATATCCGCATCCAGCCCGCATCTGCACGACGTTTATCCGCATCCACCCCGCATCTGCACCACTGTTATCCGCATACACCCCGCATCTGCACGACTGTTATCCGCATCCGCCACGCTTTCGCCCCGCATCTGCAAGACTGTTATCCGCATCCTCCCCGCATCTGTACGACTGTTATCCGCATCCAGCCCGCATCTGCACGACTGTTATCCGCATCCAGCCCGCATCTGCAAGACTGTTATCCGCATACACCCCGCATCTGCACGACTGTTATCCGCATCCAGCCCGCATCTGCACGACTGTTATCCGCATCCAGCCCGCATCTGCACGACTGTTATCTGCATCCTCCCCGCATCTGCAAGACTGTTATCCGCATCCAGCCCGCATCTGCACGACTGTTATCCGCATCCAGCCCGCATCTGCACGACTGTTATCCGCATCCAGCCCGCATCTGCACGACTGTTAATCCGCATCCAGCCCGCATCTGCACGACTGTTATCCGCATCCACCCCGCATCTGCACGACAGTTATCCGCATCCAGCCCGCATCAGCACGACTGTTATCCACATCCAGCCCGCATCTGCACGACTGTTATCCGCATACACCCCGCATCTGTACGACTGTTATCCGCATCCGCCACGCTTCCGCCCCGCATCTGCAAGACCGTTATCCGCATCCACCCCGCATCTGCACGGCTGTTTTTCGCATCCGCACCGCATCTGCACGACTGTTATTCGCATCCGCACCGCATCTGCAAGACTGTTATCCGCATCCACCCCGCATCTGCACGACTGTTATACACATCCAGCCCGCATCTGCAAGACTGTTATCCGCATCCAGCCCGCATCTGCAAGACTGTTATCCGCATACACCCCGCATCTGCACGACTGTTATCCGCATCCAGCCCGCATCTGCGCGACTGTTATCCGCATCCTGCCCGCATCTGCACGACTGTTATCCGCATCCAGCCCGCATCTGCACGACTGTTATCCGCATCCACCCCGCATCTGCACGACAGTTATCCGCATCCAGCCCGCATCTGCACGACTGTTATCCACATCCAGCCCGCATCTGCACGACTGTTATCCGCATACACCCCGCATCTGTACGACTGTTATCCGCATCCGCCACGCTTCCGCTCCGCATCTGCAAGACCGTTATCCGCATCCACCCCGCATCTGCACGGCTGTTTTTTCTCATCCGCACCGCATCTGCACGACTGTTATCCGCATACACCCTGCATCTGCACGACTGCTATCCGCATCCACCCCGCATCTGCACGACTGATATCCACATACGCTCCACATCTGCACGACTGTTATCCGCATCCACACCGCATCTGCACGACTGATATCCACATACGCCCCACATCTGCACGACTGATATCCACATACGCCCCACATCTGCACGACTGTTATCCGCATCCACACCGCATCTGCAAGACTGTTATCCGCATCCAGCCCGCATCTGCACGACTGTTATCCGCATCCACCCCGCATCTGCATGACTGATATCCACATACGCCCCACATCTGCACGACTGTTATCCGCATCCACACCGCATCTGCACGACTGTTATCCGCATACACCCTGCATCTGCACGACTGTTATCCGCATCCACCCCGCATCTGCACGACTGATATCCACATACGCCCCACATCTGCACGACTGTTATCCGCATCCAGCCCGCATCTGCACGACTGTAATCCGCATCCACCCCGCATCTGCACGACTGTTATCCGCATACACCCTGCATCTGCACGACTGTTATCCGCATACACCCCGCATCTGTACGACTGTTATCCGCATCCGCCACGCTTCCGCCCCGCATCTGCACGACTGTTATCCGCTTCCAGCCCGTATCTGCACGACTGTTATCCGCATCCACCCCGCATCTGCACGAATGTTATCCGCATCCAGCCCGCATCTGCACGACTATTATCCGCATCCAGCCCGCATCTGCACGACTGTTATCCGCATCCACCCCGCATCTGCACGACTGTTATCTGCATCCTCCCCGCATCTGTACGACTGTTATCCACATCCACACCGCATCTGCACGACTGTTATCCGCATCCAGCCCGCATCTGCACGACTGTTATCCGCATCTTCCCCGCATCTGCACGACTGTTATCCGCAAAATGTAACGACCCGGAGGTTGGAATATTCAAACCGGTGACGACATCGGCTAATCGTGGCGTATGTAACGAGGTGTGGTTCCGACCAGAGCGTGGAAGGTCACAGCCCAACGCTAGAGGGCACGCGTACACGTCACGTGACGATACAAAGCGAGCAGCAGCATGCATCAATCGTCCAACGCTGCCAGTCGCATTGCAAGCAGTGACATGGAGGCGTCAAACGAAGAGCAAAGAGCTGTTGTTCGGTTTCTGACAGCGGAAGAAGTAGGGGAAACGACATTCATCGCCGAATGTCACAAGTGTACGGCGAACACTGCATGTCCCTTGCATGGATCAAGGCGTAGCACAAACGCTTCAGGGAAGGACGGGTGTCGTTAGCCGATGATGCCCGGTCTGGGGTACCATTCTGCATTACCGATGACAACGTCCAGCTGGTTGATGCACACATTACCCAGGACGGCCGAGTGACAGTGAACGCCACAGCCGTAGTGGTCGGATTAAGCGTCGGAAGTGTGCACACCATCATGAAGGAACGACCGCACTTGCGCAAAGTGTGTGCCCAATGGGTGCCCCACAGTCTTCAACCACACCAGGAAGCATGTCGAATGGCCCACTGTCTTGGTCATCTGCAGCGCTATGCGAGGGAAGGGAATGGGTTCATGGCATGAGTGGTGGCTGGAGATGAGTCATGGTGTCATCACTTCGAACCAGAATCCAAACGACAAAGCCTCCAGTGGAAGCATCCAGGGTCACCACCACCCAAGAAAGGCAAGGCCATCCACACGAGTGCAGGAAAGGTAATGCTGACGTTCTTCTTTGACAATGATGGCCCCCTTCTGATACACTTCATGCCACACGGGACAACAGTGAATGCCCAGCGTTACTCGCAAACCTTGACCACCCTTCGCCAAGCGATCAAAACAAAACGACCAGGCAATCTCACCCGTGGGGTCATTCTGCTCCACGACAATGCACGACCTCCTACGGCCAACACAGTCGCGGCTCCCCTGCAGAAATTTATATGGGAGGTTCTCGGCCACCCTCCATACAGTTCAGACCTTCCTCCCTGTGATTTCGCCATGTTTTGTACCCTGAAAAGGGCTCTGCGGGACCAACGATTCACCTCGGACGTCGACGTCCAGCTGTACGTGCGGAACTGGTTCACATCGCTGCCCCGGGAATTTTATGAGACAGCTATTCACCGCCTCGTGTCACAGTGGGACAAGTGCCTCAACAGGCAGGGCCAATACTTTTAACATACAGGTACTGGTTTCCGTAATTATTCCTCCGGCTCGTTACTTTTTGAACGCACCTCGTAAGTATCCTTCTTTCCTTTTACTCTAGCTCTTCTATTTCGCCCTTTTTAATGGAAAACAAACATTCTGAAGCATGGAGACCTTCCGGCTTAATTACCGTATTGTAATATCGGATTTTAGTTGCAATAGAAGGATTTTTCTTATACTTTTTTTTTTTTGAAATTTTACCCAGCACTTCAGGTCAAAAATATGTGTATATATAATATTTGAGTTTTAGAAATACCAGCAGTTCCTTCTGAAAATTCTTCGAAATATGGCTGAATGATTCAACAATGTAAATTTTCCTAACAATAGGTAGATAATATACAGACCACCAACTTAGAGCACCAAGGTGAGAACGCTTGTCTACAGCATGTTGGCTATTATTAAAAGTCAACTTATAGCAAGACCGCTTACTGGATCCCCATATAACTTCATCTCAGCCAATATTATGCAATACCACGCTGCATCACGGTCTATCTCCTTAAGCCAATGAAGATCTCTGGCTTGGCAGGCGTGGTTTCCAACTGATATGCCGTAACATACCGACTCTGGAATCTTAATATCAGGCGATCAAACACACAATCAACTCCGAGACATACAGCACACGTAACACAAATCCCTGATTCATCCGAGCAACTTCAAGGGCAAATAACGAAACCTCGTTGACAAATCCATTCACTAGTAGGCCTATAGCCTACGTTGTATCTTTCGCAACATCTTGATCATTAGTTTCCTGTATTTTGGGATGGGTAGAATGTGTCTAATATTTTGTGCTATTATGGTGTCCGTCCAGGACTCAGTTTTACCTCACGAAACTAAGTGTACCCCGTTCCATCCATTAGACCAGATTTATATTTCTTGGCAGAACCAGGAATTGATTGTTGTTGTTAATTCCTTGAGGGGTTTGAGACATCCTGGTCTTCAACCCCGTGGAGTTGGGTGTGTGTTGAACTTGTCTGATGACCTGTATTCAAGTGATGATTTTTGTAGTGGGAATAAAATCCGGCTCGGAGTCTCAACAGGAGCTGAAGGGACCTGGTTGTCAACGCGGAGGACCGAGTTCGATCCCAACCTCTACCAAGAAAATTAATTGAGGAACTTGTTTTCTAAACTAAATATCTCCAAATAAAAAAATAAACAAGGTTGATTTAGTAACACTTGCCTCAGCTACATAGGATGGTAAAACATTTTTTGATCAAATGTTAATATTTCCCAATGATAAGGCTGTGAAAAGAAACAAGCTCTTCGTTCAAAACTGAATATATCCATCTCTTAAAATATATTGAACTAAATGTTTTTTTTTTAATTATGGCATTTAATTTCGATTTGTAGTGAAGCCTCCGTGGCTTAGGCGGCAGCACGCCGGCCTCTCACCGCTGGATCCGTGGTTCAAATCCCGGTCACTCCATGTGAGATCTGTGCTGGACAAAACGGAGGCAGACAGGTTTTTCTCCGGGTACTCCGGTTTTCCCTGTCAAAATTTCATTCCAGCAACACTCTTCACTATAATTTCATTTCATTTGTCATTCATTTAATCATTGCCCCAGAGGAGTGCGTCAGGCCTCGGCAGCCGGCACAGTTCATATCCTCGCCGCTAGATAGGGGCTTCATTCATTCCATTCCTGACCCGGTCGGAGACTGGAAGCAGGCTGTGGATTTTTTCAATTTCGATTTGTACCTATTAATATTATGTTCAAAATAAATATCACGAATTAGGATAGCTATTTGAGACTATGTGAAATATCCTGCCTTCCATAGCTAAATACAACTATCATTTTTTTCAAACTAAATATATCCATTCATTGTATCAATCTTTTATCAATAACTTTCTATGTGCTATATATAATTTGTTGCACTTTTGTGATAGTATGTTGCTCTTTCTAGCTATCATTTAAACTATATATTACCCCATTTTGGTAATCCTGTCTGAAGATTGAACTAAATGAATTCATTAGTCTGTTATATGTTTTTCCTCTCTCCTGTAAAATGTATGATTGTGGAGATATTCAGTTTTGAAAACAAGCTCCTCAATTCTGGTCATGGGGCTGGAACGGGACTAACTCAAACTCGTGAGGCAAAACTGAGAAGAGTTAGGTTCGATTCTCCGCTCGGATATCCTTGTAAGTGTTTTCAATGGTTTCCCCACTTCTACTCCAGGCAAATGCAGGGATGGTATCTGACTTAAAGCCACGGTCGCATCCTACCCAAATCCTAGCCCTGATTACAATTGCACTCAATAATACAGCCACCACAATAACACCGATAACTACACAGCACACGGGGCTACATTAACATAATGCACAGGGCTAGTAAATTAATCAAGAACAATCGTTACTGAAAGTTACATTATCACATTCTTCTCTTAGGTTAATCATATCGTAGGAAAATATTCTCAAAGTATCTCTACCTACCTGTTTTCAGCAAAGTAAATATACCAACCGAGCGAAGCCTGATGTACTTAGAGCCGATGAAAAACGAATGTTTATGTAGTATTAATTTAATGAAATTGACAGAGGAGCCGGTTATCCCACGGGACATGTCTTCGCTTTCTGGAGCACAGATTCACGCACAATGACTTGAACCCAGGATTTTGTTGTGCAAAACTACTTTTAACCACCTGAGTCACGGAGGGACCATTCAAGATTATAATATACAATTTATATTGGCCATTTAATGAACTGACTGATGCACAAGACATATATTAGTGGTTGACTGATTATCACTATACTGTAGAGGCCCACAGTATTTTCGATTGAGAACCATCGTCCCTCAACTTTTTAGTCTTGTACCATTCGTGAATCGATCGCTTTTACGTTGAATATCAGCAAATTATTCCCTAACACCCAAAACGCCAGAAATACAAGGTGTTCGTAAAGTTACCGGGCTCAATATTTCTGATTTTTTGTGACATATTACACACACACATCTAGTGATAACGCACTATATTTCTACAAATCTTCAAGTGCAGAAAAATACTTTTTAAACTCCGGTGGAAGTATTTTGAAAGTACAGAGAGTACTAAATGCTCAGACAAAAACTAACTCGTTTTCCGCACATTGGGTACCCACAGTTCCAGTTCACAAGATATGTAGTGAACCCATGTACTGTTGGTTCAAGCGCCGAATCCATCATTTATTGGTAAAAGAAGGGAGGAAAGATACAGTCTTTAGTAGAACTTGGAAGATTTTATGCAAGAGGACTGGTATAATGTTGTGCAAGAATAAGAAACCAGGTGGCCCCAGGAAATGATATCACGCGTGACGCACCGATAGGGAGCCTGTCACGACTATAAATAGAACGATCAAAACTTTCCGCTGTGTGTAAGCGAGAAGAGGTTTCGGAAATTTATCTTACGCAGCAGTAAAATGGCATCCTCGCAGTTGTGCAAGAAGAGGAATAATTAGATGTAAGCTATTTGCGAGAATATAATTAACAAAAGAAATACATCATTGTGAATCATTTAGGAATAGAGATTTTTGTGTGGAGAAAAAGGTTATAATAATTGCCCAGGAAGGAAGTGCAGACGCGGCATTACGTAATGAAAAGTTCCCCGAGACCCGAGGTGGTAGGGATTAAAAATCAACTGCAACACCCACGTACCTGAAGAAAAAACTTTATTTAATATCTCGGAATTGTACGATCGATTTTCATGTGCAAAGAAATCAGTTTACGTTTAGAAAACGAGCTTTCCAGAGATATAAGTTTCAAAAGTGTGCGACTATTGCTTCAAAAGTTAGTTATGAAAAAGACAAGGATTTTATCTTTTTGTCGCCCTTTTGTATAAAAGCCCTGGCAGAGCCAGGCCAATCATGCAGTACTTACTAGACCTCGAGAGGTCGTGATACGCTGTATCACCTACGTGCAACCCGTATGGGAGTGGCCGAGAAGTATCATCAATAGTATCGCCGTGTGAAGACATAGTAAAATCCTAGTATAGGATTTAGTTCAGCAAGCGTCAGTCTTTATAGTGAAAGTTCCGTATTACAGTCAAAGTTAGGCTGCGAACTTAAAGAACAGGCGATAGGTCTTCAAATAACAGTTCAGTTAAACGACAGAAAGTATCGTAACGTTTTGAAGTACCAACGATAGTGAAACAAACATTTCTATCAAAGTTAAGGAACCCGATCAGGGTCGGACGAAATAAGTAACGCCTAGTGTGCCGAAAAGAGAGGAACTAGAGCGCAGTATAATAAGAAGTGAGAATTTAATCCAAGGCGTTGTCTCAAGGAGACAAACGAACAGTAAACAGCAATAAGCTACGAATTGAAGGAATAGCAGTAGATGCTAGAGAATTATAGGTCACCGATAAAGTATTCGAGAGGCCGCAAACAGGACAGACTTTATCTAGACAAACTAAATAGTGTCTAGAAAGAAACGACTTCGAGCTAATAAAAATTAGAAGCCGATAGTCAGAAAACCGGATCTGAAGAATTACCGTTCCAGGGAGGGGTAAATTGATCGAGACTTTCATCATATTGCCAGATTAGGGAGACGACGTCTCAGAGTGTCACCCTTGGAAATGGGGAAGAAAGAAATCACGAGTGTAAGGCAAAAATCAAAGCCTCAGTGATTAAAAGCAGTGTAATGTAAATATAGTAAAATTGGTTTTAGTGTAATAATTTTTAGTGAATTTATTTGTGTATGATAAAAGAATACAGAATTGTATTAAATATGTTACCAGTGTTTAAGGTAAATAATGTGTATGTGTATCAAGAAATGTCATTGTGTGCAATGGGATTAATCAAGATGGCTTAAACACATTGAGTGGGCAAAAATGAAACATCGCTGGAGAATTCGGTCGGTGACCGTAATATCATGTGAGTAACCATTTCATTATGTTATGTGTTGGGAAGGGTTTGTGTACAATCCACCTGAGAACGAAAGAATAGGGATGTTTTTGAATAACAAATAACAGAATAATAGCGCGAACTGAACGATTAAAATTGAGAAAGTATAAAATAATTATGTGAAATAAATAAATCCCATGTGGGAAATGTATGAAATAAAATATCAGTGTATTGGATAAATTATTTAAATATGTGAAAGCAAGCGTAATAATAATAATAACAATTTTATAAATGAAGATTATGATGAATTATATGAAAGTAGTAGCTTTTGAGCTCCTTTAAAAGAATTAATACATGTTGTGAACACATGTTCTTAAGATAAAGCGATTATTGTCACGGGAGAGGATTAATATAGAATTGAGATGTACAATCAAATGTTGAATTTTGAATTAGCAGTTCTTTGAAGGCAACTTGGCAGTAAAGTAATAGCGCAATGTAGCGCATTGAAGTAATTTGTCACGCTAGGAATGCGTTGAAATACTTGGTAAATTAATTATGAGGGGCAGTTGGTCGTGGTAATTGAACTATGGTAAGTCCTCTAAATAGTGATGTGATCACGAGGCCGTTGTGTGTTTTGTATTGAAGAAGGGTGCTATTTATCGTATTATGAGCGCGGGTGTAAGGTAAAGAGGCCTGCTATAAGTCGCTAATGTTATAAGTCCTCCAGTGTGGGATATGGTTCCCGAGGCATTTGAAAGGATCGAACCTAGATTCGTCCATGTTTAAGCCCCTAAATATTTGTTGTTGTATTGAATTATTCTTACCCCCAATGAGGACACTTCATAATTAATAAATGCCGAGATTAAGAGAATAGGTCTAGTGAACCTAAATATGTTGTTAAAATATGTAGAATGAAGCCCTTGCTTGTTCAAAGAACTGCATTTAAGAAACAGCTGTATAAAGCTGAGGGTAGCTCGCCTCTTGTGAGTGAGACCATAAAGTTCCTGCTCCTGACAATAAATCACGCTAAGTGGCCAAGGCCAGACCCTTGCCATTGATATGTTGTGGTAGGCCGTCTGTTTAAAGTTATAGTGCACGAGAGTGTTTAGAGTTTGTTTTAACGACCCGGTCTTCGAACCGAGGTTCTTTTAGTTGAAGATTACCGCTTGCAAGTTCAGATCGTTGCTTTCTTATGAGATAATGGTCTTTAAGACAAATAATAATAAATCCCTAATGTAATGTTATAATTATAATGTAGTGATTCACGAGTTTAGTGAAGACAATTAGATTTCGGGAGTGATCTTAATTTTTGACTTGTTCAAGTAGTCTTCTATAGCTCGGGAGTACGCAAATGTTTCCCAATCACGGTAGTGAATTGTTGACTTGAGAGAGAGATGGTGATCTGAGAACATTGTGAAAGCCCAAAAATTTAAGTAAAGGAGTAACAGTACTTTAATAAGAATTATATATTTTTTGATTATAAGATATACTCATATAATAGGAAGTGATGTGTAGTAAAAGAATAATACAGTGTATATGAAAAGTATCGAGCCTATTGGAGCTCTTGATTTTATTGTTTTTTTTAAGGACACTATATGGAAGTGAAAAGTAATATAAGTTTGTTGGTTTATGAGAAACCAGTTATTATGATTTAATCTTTGTTTTATTATGTATTCCTTGTTCACTCTGAACAAGTTAGAATTAATGGTTCAGTATTTTATTTGTTTAATTTGTTGTAGCGCCATATATTTGAGTAATTAAATGTTTTCATAGTAGGAGTTGATATTGTTTATTTTTGGAAGTGTATCCTCTATTTAATCCAAAATGTGTAAGTCACAGAGTGGGAGAACATACCATAACCCCGAATATTCCCGATTTGAGCATTGCTGGCATACTGTGATTTGCATATTTCATGCTGAATGGGCACAGTAGTAAGTGACCATTTTAATGCAGGCACAAATTTACACGCTTACACATGTTTTGCGGCACTTTCTTCAATATTGCTGGGGTTATTTCACTAATACATTTAGACATTGATTCTTTGAGTTCATGAAAGGAATGCGGAACATTTTTGTATACTCCTTTAAATACCCCTACAAAAAATTGGAGAGGTTTAGTCTGGCGAACGAGGCGGCCACAAATTTCCTGAGATTAGGCCACTTGATTTCCAAAAACAATAAAAAAAGATACGAGCCTTACAGTAGTAGCATATGTGGTGTAGCATCTGACATGTTATCCTACTATGAAATTGAGATGAAATGTATGTGAAGTCATCTGACATGTTATCCAACTCGTATACTACACAGCTTGGACATTCTTAAAATGTTAATTTACGCTCCGTTTTCATACTGGTACTATGATGAATGTATAAATTGAATTGGAGATATGCTACTGTCACACTTGTTTGAACAAACATCACATATTATATCGTAAATTAAGAGGAGGAATGAAACCATAGTCTCTAGCCTATACAAATTGCACCTGTGTGAAGCTAAAATGGATAGGTTAAGAATGTAAACAACGCTCTTAGGTTTCTACGTTCGTTGCCAAGAGCCGACTGCGGTGGCGTCTAGTAGCTAAGTTCTGAACTTGGCCTAGTAGTCGTTGACGGTGGCGCTTGGCGGCAAAAGTAGGAACCATTTGAAAAATTCTAAGTTGCAGTCTGCACTTAAATCAAAAAACAGATAACACACACTAATACAGCCATCACAATTAACACTGATCATCAGACAGATTCAACACACACCCAAAGTACACGGGGCTACATGGCCGCGTTGTCGCAGCCCCTACGCTTGAGAAACAACCATCTCTAGCCTATCTATAGACTACTAGAAATAATGTTCAATACAATCAAATTTCCCAACTCCTGCTTGGTGCAAACTATTGTCATTAAAGTTAGATAAATCGTAATTTCATGTATATTCTGTTAAAATGACGCATAATGTTATGATATATATCGTTTAAATCGATAATCCGGTAGCAAAAATAATGGCCGGTACTGGGGTTCGAACCTAAGCCATCATGATCTGCAGACCAAGATGTCATCCACGCAGCCATTACGACCACAGACATTTGGAGTACAAGACAGGTACTCATTTTCACGTGCCGGTAATAATATGGAAGTATTTGTTTATGCTCCATTAATATTTTGCTTTTTTTCGATAATGTTCCTGCCCGGAATTAAGTTTTAGGTAGATTTTATTAGAAAGCTAACTATTGCAATGGGTACCATGTTTCGACTTCAGGAAAATTTCGACATATCTTCGCGTTTCACATCCCCCTGACCCCAAAACCACCGTCAGTTCAATAGTTTATATATAATTTTTGTATATATGTATATACAGGCTGTAAAAAAAAGTCCTGCACCAAACTTAAATCCCGCATGCGGGTGGGGACAGGGAGTAATTTGAGATAGGGAACCCATGTGCGGAACTCAACCGTTACGCCCCTATGAGGGATTTTAATTATGAGTACATTTGGCATCGTCGCATGCTACCCACGGCAGAGGACCGATTACCGCTCACAAGTCAATCTAGCTATTGGCCCACCTCGTGGTTCAGTGCCAAGCCGTTAGAATCTCACACTGAGGTGACCGGGTTTGAATCCCCCTTCCGACAATGCAGATTTTCTTCTTCGAGTCGTTTGTATTTGTATCAATTAATTACTACATAGGGCTAGATTAGATCCTTTTTGTTTCTAATTTCGTTTTAAAAGGAGCTATATTATACGCCGCAATTTTGCGTTTTAAAAGAAAAACAAATTGGTTCAGTTCGTTGCCGATTTATTTCTTCGCGGTAGGATTTTGTTTGGACACAAATGATCTCTTTGTTTTTGTCGTTATTGCTGTATGATTGTTTCGCAATGATATGTTTAAGATCGCAATTTGAGGTAAAGGCCATAGGCGGTTACTTTACGAGCAAAAGATTGCGAGTTTAAAAACGGTACAGTGAAGATACAGAGACAGGTTCAGCGATCGTTGGAACTGAGGACATTTAATTAAGATTCTTAAAACGTTCTTGAAACGTATACCTGAGAACATCATGCTTTCGGTAATTAAGTTAATCCATCATCAAATTACTCGGAGGGAAAAAAAATCAAGTTGGGTTGGAAGAAGGATTTGAACCCCCAGCGTGGAGTCACCTACACCTGAGGGTCGATCGCTTTACTACTGAGCCACGAAGTGGGAATGGAGCTAGGTAGACTTGTGAGCGATAATCTGTCCTCTGCCGTGGATAGCACGCGACGTTGCCAGATGTACTCATAATTAAAATCGTTCATAGGGGCGTTACGGTTGCGTTGCGGACATGGGTTCCCTAGCTTAAATTACTCCTTGCCCCCATCCCCATGCGGAGTTTAAGTTTGGTGCAGGACTTTTTTTACAGCCTGTATATATATACATATATCAGTTCCTTGTGGATACGATAACTGCCGTAATTTTGTACCAATCACTTTTAATTTTTTACCGAATATGTATACCTATAAAATCTCGGTCGAGTTCGTTACTGGGCTAAATCGGCCGAAGGGGGTGAAAATGGGGGGCTTTTTTTCGAAAAAGTGAAATATTGCTATAACTCTCTTAATATGCGAAATATCGAATCTGTTCAAAGTTCATACTATGTGTCGGATAAAGCCCAAAAATTTATGTTTGAGGAGTATTTTTTATAGCACCAACCATTGACCAAAGGGATGGGAAAAAGTGGATTTTTCGGGAATCATTAATCATATCTCTCTTAATAGGCACAATATCAAAACCGTACAAAATGGACAATATTCCCCTAATAATTACCTAAAACTTTTGTCTGAAAGAATTTTTGATATGACCTATCATTACGCCAAGGGATGAGAAAAATCATTTCGGAATTATAAGAAAATGCCAAGAGCTATCAGGGGTTGCCATGGCAACACTACTAAATTGATGAGGGATGAGCCATCAGACGTCGCCATGACAACGCACTTGCACCAGATTAGATTCAGATTTCCATCTGACTAAATTTGAAGCGGCTTCGGTGACGTAACTGGTAGCATGCTGAACTTCTATGCCCAAGGTCGCGGGTTCAAAGCCGGCCAAAGTCGTCGGATTTTCTAAGAGCGCAAAAATCCCTCAGTATGTTTTCCTTTGGAGGGGAAGTTCCAACGTTCGTTTCGAGTTGCTGATTACGGTGACATCTAGTAGCCATGTTCACAGCTAGGTGTCGTTGACAGTAGTATCTGGTAGCAACATTAGGAACTACTGCTTGAAATTGACCGTCTGCAGTCCTTACCTGAATTACAGATTAATACAGCCATCACAATTCACACCGTTTATCAGACAGATTCTACACTCACCCAAAGTACACGGGTTACATGACCGCGTTGTCGCAGCCCCTAAACTGAGGAACCAACCAAAATCTCTGCGGGAGATATAATTTTGCTTGATGAAGTAACAGACCGTTACATAGTTACACATCAGTGTCGAAACCTTGCATAAGGACAGTGTGACCACAAGTATAACAAGATGTTCAGTAAAGAACATATAGCCTACTTTCTCCTAAATGTATGAGTATAGTTATAACTTGTTGTTATTATCAAAGAGTATAATAGAACTATTCTTTGTTGAAGACCTTAGAAACGATTTACCTCTACCAAACGCCACAACCTAGATAAAAACTGCTACCATCATTGAAGAAAGAAAGAAAGAAAGATAAGAAGTATATCAAGAATGTTATGGATCTGGAGACATAATCGACCGGACTGGCTGCGTGGCTCAGCGGTAACGTTCTCGCTTGCTGGGCCCTAGGTTTCAGGTTCGTATCCTGGCGCAGTCAGCTGGCATTTAAGGGTACACGAATGCGAGGGAGCCATGTCAGTACATTTACCGGCACGTTAAAGATCCCCTTCGGGCCAAAATTCCGGCACCCCGGTGTCTCTAAAAGAAGCAGTAGTTAAAAGGGATGTAAAACCAATAACATTATTATTATTATTATTATTATTATTATTATTATTATTATTATTATTATTATTATTATTATTATTATTACATATACGACCTGCCGTGGGCAACATCCAACTTTGAGTTGAGGCATGTCTTTACACGTCTGGTTGTGCATGGCTTTCACAACCCTAATTGAATTAACAAATCTTTCCATGACCCTACAGAGACGTGTGTATACAAACTATGTGGATATTTTCGATTGCTATTTGCCTGAAATAAAAGTTGTAATTAATAACCTGAACTAACACCAACGGCTTGAATTCAGTTACTATGTGAAATCGTTTTGTTCTTTACTTCAAATAACATTTTCAAGTAACGCAAAATAGGCTGTTACAAACCCTTTAAAATAAAAAGTAAAAATGTATCGTAGTATCATCTTGTCATTCTTCAAATTCGATGCGCATAGAATGCCAATGGTATAGTAATCAATGCAGTGGCGTATACTAGTCTGAAGATCTGGGCTACCGCTGAGCTTATTATTACACAAAACATGCTTTTGATCTGCCGTGCGAAAAGAGTTCATATTTGAAAACCCTTCCTTTCATGACTAAATAACAAACACGGCCAGCAATACAATTGAGACAGTTTAGAACTGTCAGATAACCTATTCCGCCTAGCATATAGCCTATGATGTGAAATGACGTGTATACATTGGCACACAATAATTATTGCAGTTCAGGTGTAGGCCTTGTCATATGTATAATATGAACTTTCTCACTGTATAGACGACGGCTGAAAGGAACTTCTAACAAACTCTCTATTATACAGTCACTGGCATTTAAAGCCCCCGCATGTGTTTGTTCCGTAATTTTCTCACAAAATCACAACTGGCACAGTTAAAACAAAACAAAACACTACATTAATATTCTTCAGCATACACACATTTAAATAAATCACACATCGAAAATACTACAACTTCTAAAACATATTCACATATATGAGCGCGATAATGTATATTTATTGTAGGCTATTTGTTCCATTAAACGCTTTTAACTTCAAAGAAACCGCTGGTACTCAATTAAATTAGCCTCTGGCTGCGCGAGCCAGCGGCGTGTGGGCCAGATATGCGGGGCGACTAAGCGCTCCTTTTTCTGGGGTTTAACTTGAATCGGGGTTAAAAATTGGCGGTTTCTTGCGTGGTTTCAAGTTGTTAAGCGAATAATTTTTATTTGATGTTGTGTATGCAATCATATAAATATTTTGTAGTTTGATGTTATTTTGCGTGGTATACATGTGTTAGTACCTATTTCCCTCCGTGTTACTCAGACCATCGCCGCTCCAAGCTGTGTTTATTCTTGTTAGGCGCTGTCCAGTATGGCAAGAAACCGCTGGCCGTGGCGGCAACTCAGTCGCTATGAGCGCTGGGCCTTCACGGAACAAGGGTGGGTGCGGAGAGATGGGGAGGGCGGCGTGAGGCTGCCGATTTCTCGAACGGTTTCTGCTGCGTTGCCGCGTTGACTACTCACTAACCATTATTTATTTCGATAAAGAAGAATGTGCATGAAAGTCACGCTTGTTTGAATGCTTTGTTGAACCTGTAATAAAATGTTATTTATTTTAATGTAATTTTCTTGGGCTACCGCCGGTAGCCCCGGTAGCCCTAAGAATACGCCCCTGAATCAATGGAGCCCCACGTAGACTACTCGTGACATCTAGTGGTGAAATATCGAACAATATAATCCTAACAGAGCGAGTGCATTCTAGCGGCCAGAATAAGAAACTTTTCAATAAAATCTGGAAGTTAATAAGTAGGTCGACGTGCAGTTACCTTTTTGGCAGCTAGATGTCTCGAGTAAATCTGCTGGCGAATTATGTTTTAATTAAATATATATTTTACACCATAATATGCAAAATATAACGCTTAATTTTAAAACATCTGAGTCATTACAAAACAATAAACATATAACATTTCAAGCAAAGAACCTAGCTCTGATCGGGTTTGAACCATAGGCATTTGAGCGATAGGCTAACGCTCTACCACTGAGCTAATTGCGTCAACGAATATCGTACTATATAAAATGACTTTCATAGAACTTAATAGCAAATAATGATTTATACTAAACGATTTCATCACTGGAGTATATTATTTATATATAAAGCATTTCATACAAAGTTTATTTATTTTGTATCCGTACGCTATATTGCATGCAATACTCAAATTAGTGAAATATAAGTCAGGCACAAGATATCCGCTGCCATCTTGTCTTATTACTGAATCAGCTCAGCTTTTTAAAATCACGTCTGCACTATAGTATTACAAAATAAACTTTTAATTTCGAACGTGCCTCTTCCTTTAGAACAGTTAAAACGATTCTCGGCTCGATAATCGGAACTGGTGGGTCCCATGATATGGATTATAAAGTTTGCATAATTCGCACGGCCGCCATCCTGAAATGGTATGGCGGACGACCTTGTAGTTTGGTCACAAGACGCATCCTATACGAAGGTATGTTGTTACCAAATTTGGTAGAGATCGGAAGATTTGGTTAGTCGTTATTTGATTTTACGTTTTGAACGTTTGAGTGGCCGCCATTCAGTTTTAGTAAAGATGGCGGCGATATAAAACATGACACTGAGGTGTCCTTTGCTAGTGCTACCTTTGTACCAAATTTCGTTCCATTCGCATTCACCGTGTTCGAATTGATAGGGGGGGGGGGACAGACATTCAGAGTACACACACTCACACACACACACACACACACACACACAGACACACACACACACACATACACACACACACACACACAGACTCACACACACACATACACACACACAGACAGACGCACTTTTTTCGCCCTGTGTTCATCTCATAAGTCTACTTTCATTTTTTGCAAAAATCGAAAGTAGGCTAAAAATGGACTCCAAATGACAAGAAGGTTACCGTCATCATAAGACAATAAAATGTTTAAAATATGCTTAAAATGACGAAAAACAAAGTTAATTAATCTCCAATTATAAAATACTTTCTCGCAATAAATGAAGTCCGATCCTTCAACGAAAACCTGCATATTCTGCCTATTTTCGCCTATCCCCAAGTTTGTCCGGTGAAATCTACCTCCGCCTTCCGGCGTGCCGAGAGAACTTTTTTGTTAAGTTAGTTATGAATACACCTACTTGAGAGTAAAGGGAACTTATTGTGGTCTATGAAAGGCTAGCCCAGTTCCCGTATAACATCATTGATATATATTACATTGTTCACTGCATTACCGCAATGTGGGTTAATATCTGAATAGCCATTGTGCAGAAATTTAATACCGGCTTTGCCGACTAGTTACAATGTTTCATATAAAAGCATATCATCATTCAAAAACTGATACGAAGACATGTGGTTTGTGTTTCAATGAGTTGACACCAGAGTTCACATGAGCGTTTACCGTTCAGTATGAAAGTGTTAAGGAAAGTTACTCGGCGAGTGGATGCCCATCACTTTTATCCAGAGATGGAAAACAGACTCCTAATAAATCATAATTGTTTTCAGCAAATATCATTTAATAAATATTTTTACACCAAAGAACGACAACTTGATGATGATTTATAGTAGGAATACCTGTAATGGTGCCTCAAAACCTTGAAGTAATCCGCATGTTATATACATTCCACATGGTACCACTGACAGCTATATCCGATCGCATCCCTCCTGGCTGCTCTAGCTGGCAGTGCGTCTTACAAATATCCGTCCGATCCACTTCCGTCCCATTTTTCAGAATCACTCCCACAAAAATATCCTGCAACCGAGTAGAAAGATGTTACACATTAAAGATCGCAAGATAGCCACGGTCGTGTTAGCAGTATGACAAGTGGCACCAGCAATAGCGCTCATCCTCTGCCAAAGTTACGAATCTTTGCACAATGACACACTTTCGGCGCTTTATGTGTGGACCCAATTAATGCTCCAAGTTCTTGTGACAAAAGTCTTACAGATTTCCGAGGAGATCTCTCAATGCGCTACCGAACATCGCGAAGGAAAGTGTCAGTAATTAATTTAGGTCTCCTACATTGTTCTTTATCACCCACATAGTCTGTGTCAGAATATTGGAATCCAGACGAAATATATCATAAATGTCTACGGATGTCAAATTGGCAGGTGAAAAGCTAAAGGAAGTAGGACACGTATGTTACTTAGGAAGTAAAATAACCAGTGATGGACGAAGCAAAGAAGATATAAAAAGTAGGTTGGCTCGTGCAAGGAAAGCATTTCTACAAAACGGAATCTGTTGACATCGAATATAGATTTAGGTATTTGGAAGCCATTTTTGAAAGCCTTTGAATGGAGCGAGGCGCTCTATGGAAGTGAAACTAGAACTATTGGTGCAGAAGAAAAGAGGAGAATTGAAGCGTTTGAAATGTGATGTTACAGGAGAATAATGAAGATCAGATGGGTAGATAGGGTAACAAATGAAGAGGTATTAGGACGAGTGGGAGAGGAGAGATGTTTCTGGCGACTGCTAATGAAGAGAAGAGATAGGTCAGTAGGACACATATTAATACACCCAGGAATAGCAATCTTAGTTACCGAAAGAAAGGTCGAGGACAAGAACTGTAGGGGTAGACCAAAGTTAGAATATTGTTACGACTGTGAGATTGTCTCATCGCTCGCCGCATGAGTCACACCTGGCCCGGGCTGTGGGTGCTCTGCCTCAGTGTATTACGTGCGCGTTACGCAACGGGCTGCGAAGTGAAAGGGATGGTCCAGAATATTCGTGACCCAGCCAGTGAAGGAAATGTCGAGAAGCCGTGTGTCCTGGACGATTCTAGAATTCATTGAGTCACCAGCCTGCTATATAAGCGGCCTCAACAGTGAGGGGACCGAGTTTTCAGTGGGTGTGTGTTTTTACGAGCTAGTGCGAGCGTTTATCCTGAGCGACAGCAGTGTTGTGACTTGCGAAACCCCTGGTGAAGCCGATTCTCTTGACAGCGAGGGAGTGAGAAGCATACAGGGGACTGCCTGTGTTTTGAGCGAGTGTGATTTCACTGAGCGACGGAGGTATTGTGGCAAAGTGCCGTGCGAGTTACGAAATCCAGTGACATTGTTTCCCAGCTCGTGGCAGCGAAGCAGCGTCTAGCAGGTTATCGTAAGTAACTATAGTTTGTGTACATAAGGGAGAGGAGCAGATAGTTTCTGTCAAGGGCACCAGACTCATTAGGACGGATTAACTTCTGTGGTTTGTTGACAAGTGAAAGGGGCAAGAGCGCTCCTTAAGGAAGAGACTTGAGGAAACTGGAGTAAGGTTCTAATTGCTTGTATATGCTTTTGAGTGGTGTATCTTTCTGGCCGTAATAAAGTTAATTATTTCTTTAAAGGAACAATCTGTGTAGTGCTTCAACCCACCGTAATCCAGTTAACAAAATGTGCCACTAGGGGGGTGGCACGTAACAACTGATGTCAGAAGCCGGATTATGAACTCAAGCACAAGCACAACACCTGACGGACCTGGTTTCAAAACCCGAGCAGGTCATTTTCTCTAATTTTCCTGTGAGCGCATGCCCTTTACAAGACAAACAATTAAATGGAGGCGCAATTGGCAGCATTGCTAGAAAAGTTAAGTGGCATGGAAACCAAGATGGAAGACGGCCAGAAGAAGATGGAAGACGGCCAGAAGAAATTAGCCAAGGACCTGAAGGATGACCTGAAGAAGATGGAAGACGGCCAGAAGAAGATGGAGGACGGCCAGAAGAAGATGGAGGACGGCCAGAAGAAGTTCGCCGAGGACCTAACTGCCAAACTCGAAGACGGTCAGAAGAAGATAGAAGACGGTCAAAATAAGCTAGCAGAGGACCTGAAGAGGATAGAGGACGGCCAGAAGAAGATGGAAGACGGTCAGAATAAGTTGACACAGGACCTGAAGAAATTAGAACTGGGTCTGCGTGAGGAAGTCACGGCAGTGGAAAAGAAGTTCGACGCCTTACAAGTGGAAGTTGCCGAGCTGCGCCAACGCCCGCTGATGGGGGTGGAGGAGAAATTCAACGCCTTACAAAAGGAAGTTGCCGAGCTGCGCCAACGCCCACTGACGGGGGTGGAAGAGAAATTCAACGCTCTACAAGAGGAAGTTGCCGAGCTGCGCCAACCCCCGCCCACCGTTACACCTGGAATATCAGGAACGGGACATAGCTGAGTGACGCCCCCAACCTTCGACGGAAAGGTCCCGTGGAGCACCTACCTACATCAGTTCGAGGCGGCCTGTTCTATAAATAACTGGAACAACACAGAAAAGGCTACAGCTCTCATTGTAGCGCTGAGAGGTGACGCCCTTAACGTCCTTCAGGCCATCACGACTGGATCCCAGGACTACGCTTCACTGATCGCCCTTATGTAGTCCCGATATGGAGATAGCCATCTTCAGCAGGCCTACCATATGCAGCTCCGGACCCGGGTACAGAAGAACGCGGAAACCCTGCAGGAGTTCGAGATGGACATCGCACGCCTCGTAAGGCTCGCCTATCCAACAGCACCGGCCGACTTTCTGGAACAGATTGCGACTCAGACCTTCACCGACGGGCTACGGGACCCGGACACTCAACAGGCGCTGCGACTCGCGCGCAATAAGACCCTGGCAGATGCGCTGAGCCACGCACTTGAGTTCGAGACGGCTAAACAGGCATCTAGAATGAACGCGCGGTTGCGTCAAGTGGACGTCGACAAGACCAAGCCCCTGGGCAATGAACTGATGGAGGCGCTAGGCCGGTTCTTCAAGAGTCGCAGTACCACCAACAAAAACGTAGCCGAAGGACATCCGGAGAGGCGGCCCGGAAGAGGACTACCGACCTGCTGGACCTGCCGTAAGAGAGGCCACATGAGCAAGGACTGCGGTGATCGCCGCCGCCAAGGGTTTCCGTCGGGACGGTCAGTCGTAGGGAAACCGCGCGGCCCAGGAAAGCAAGTATCAGCCAGCCTTGGGGGGCAAAGGTTGGCTTGTGACAGTCGTCAAGTCCCGGCAGTCCAAGTTCGTGTGACGCAGTTACGGAGGGATAATAGCAGCCTGATGGTCGATGGAGTCGTCAACGGAGAGACCTGGCCCATGCTAATCGACACGGGAGCATCGAGGACCATCGTCAGTGCCACCGTGATCCCGAAGTGGAGAGGGCAACCCACAGAAAGAAACCTCCAGCTAATAACCGCGACCAGAGAGACCGCACCGGTACATGGCGAAGCATCACTAGAGTTCGTCATTGGTCGACGGGCGATAAAGCATCCAGTGCTTGTGGCTGACGTATCAAATGAAGTGATCATCAGACTGGACTTCCTGGACCAGAACAACATCATCTTGGATCTGAGTACCAACACTCTGCACTTTGGAGGTGAGGAACTTGCTTTGCAACCAGCACACGAGGCCGTCGCCGCACGACGAGTAAGGCTGAGAGAGGACGTCATCGTTCCCGCCAGGACGGAAGTCAGCGCTGCCGGAATTGTCGATGGAACAGCTGAGGGAGTGGCGGCTTTCATCGAGCCAAAATATGAGGACGTCCAGACAAAAGGATTGCTAGTTGCCAGGACTCTCATCAACACGACGTCTCGGCCGTACGTCCGCCTGTCCAACCTGAACGACTACGATATTAGGGTTCACCGGGACACCAACATAGGAGTCTGCGAGCCCGTTACCTGGGTTGCCGGCATCACAGACACGACGGACGGACACCTGCAGACGGACAACCGAAGAAGACGCGCCCTGCCAGAGGAACTACAGAAGCTGTACCAAGGATAACAGGACCATTTAGACGAGGAACAATCACGCCAACTTCGGGACCTGCTACACGAATTCCAGGATGTCTTCTCCGTGGGGAGCAAAGACTTCGGCAGGACAAGCTTGGTCCAGCACAGAATCGACGTTGGGGACAGCGCACCGATTAAGGCACCATTCCGACGTGGCCCGCTCGCCAAGCAAGCCGAAGTCGACCGGATGGTAGAAGAGATGAAGGAGCAAGGAGTGATCGAGCCATCACATAGTCCTTGGAGTTCTCCAGTCGTGCTAGTGAAGAAGAATGACGGTTCCACCAGGTTCTGCGTGGATTACAGGCGGGTGAATGACGTCACGAAGAATGACAGCTACCCTCTACCCCGGATCGACGACACCCTGGACACCATATCAGGGTCAAGATGGTTCTCCACCTTGGATTTGAAGAGTGGCTACTGGCAGGTGGAGGTCCACCCTAAGGACCGCGAGAAAACTGCGTTCTCTGTGGGCATCGGGCTCTGGCAGTTCACCGTCATGCCATTCGGTCTGTGCAACGCCTCTGCGACCTCGAAAGGCTAATGGAGTCCATTCTGAGGAGACTAAACTGGAAGACCTGCCTGGTCTACCTAGACGACGTCATCGTTCTGGGAAGAAGCTTCGAGGAGCACTACAGCAACCTGAATGAGATCTTGATGAAGATACGGGCTGGCCAGCTGATGTTGAGCCCCAAGAAGTGTCAGCTCTTCCAGAAGCAGGTCCAGTACCTTGGGCATATCGTCTCCGAGGAGGGGGTGCGCACCGACCCAGAGAAGACCGCAGCTGTGAGGGAGTGGCCAGTTCCGAAGGACAAGTCCCAACTACGAAGCTTCCTGGGACTCCGCACTTATTACCGTCGCTTCGTGAAAGGATTCGCCGACATCGCCAAAGCTTTACATCGACTGACTGAGAAGGACCAACTCTTCACGTGGACAGCAGAATGCCACAGTGCCTTCGAATAACTCAAGCAGGCTCTGTGCACCGCACCTATTCTGGCCTGCCCCAGACCTGGAACAAGGTTCATCGTCGATACCGATGCCAGCGACTATGGTATAGGGGGAATCCTGTCGCAAGTAGTGGACGGCGAGGAGAGAGTAATGGCTTACTTCAGCAAGGTCTTGTTAAAGCCAGAAAGGAACTACTGCGTCACCAGGAAGGAGCTGCTCACCATCGTGAAGACCATTGAACACTTCCACAAGTACCTGTACGGGCAAGAATTTCTCATCAGGACCGACCATGCATCCCTGCGGTGGCTCCTAAACTTCAAGCAGCCCGAGGGTCAACTCGCGCGGTGGTTAGAGAGGCTTCAAAAGTACAACTTTGAGATTCATCACAGGAAAGCCAACTGCATTCTAACGCCGACGCCCTGTCACGAAGACCGTGCCCCGAAGACTGCACCTTCTGTGCCCGAAGGGAGGAGAACACCGGGATACAGTGCCGAAGGACTACCGTGGAACTTCAAGGGAGCTGGAGCCGCGAATCTTTCACGCGGGCACAAGCAGAAGATGATGTTCTGGGACTGATAGCCGAATGGAAGAGGGCCTGTGTCCCCAGACCCGGGTGGAACACTGTGAGTGACTGCAGCCCAAAGTTTAAGTCCTACTGGGCGCAGTGGGACTCGCTGGTTGTGAGGGATGGCCTCATATGCCGTACCTGGGAGAGCACCGACGGGAATACATCTCGGGAACAAGTCGTCGTTCCAAAGGCTATGACGGAGGAAGTCCTGAAGGAAGTCCATGGAGGATCATCTGGTGGACACCTAGGGATAAAGAAGACCCTGGAGAAGCTGAGAGAGTGGTTCTACTGGATCGGATGCCGAACTGACGTGGAGAACCACTGGGCGAGGTGCCACGATTGCGCAGCCAGCAAGGGCCCAGGACGAAGACGCCAGGGTCCACTGAAAACCTACAACGTGGGCGGCCCCATGGAGAGAGTGGCCATCGATATTGCTGGACCATTCCCGTTAAGCGAGGCAGGGAACCGCTACATATTGGTCGTCAGCGACTACTTCACCAAATGGCCGGAAGCGTATGCGCTCCCTAACCAAGAAGCCGCGACGATCGCCGATACCCTGGTGAAGGGATTCGTCAGCCGGTACGGAGTACCCCTGGAGCTGCACTCCGACCAAGGGAGGAACTTCGAGTCGCAGGTGTTCCAGAACCTATGCCAGCTGCTGGCAATCCGGAAGACAAGGACAACGCCGCTACACCCTCAGTCCGACGGGATGGTAGAATGATTCAATCGCACAATCGAGAACCATCTCCGAGTAGTCGTCAGCGACCACCAGAGGGATTGGGACAAGAATCTTCCACTATTTCTCCTGGCCTACCGCGCCGCCGTGCATGAAGCCACCGGGTGCACACCAGCCCGGGCCATGTTTGGGAGGGAGCTCCGTCTACCTGTCGATCTTGCCATCGGCCGACCTGGGAATGATCCGGTCCCGGTAAGCCAGTATTGTCAAGAACTGGTCGACCAACTGGAGGACGTGCACGCGTCCGCGAGGAGGAAACTGCGGATCGAGACCGACCGAATGAAGACCCGATACGACCAACAGACGGATGCCGGCGGATTCCACGAGGACGACCTGGTCTGGCTCTTCAACCCATTTCGGAAGAAAGGCCTGTCACCCAAACTGCAGAAGTCCTGGGAGGGCCCGTACCGAGTCGTGAAACGGATCAACGATGTCGTCTACAGGGTCCAGCGGAGCCCGAGGGCAAAGATGAAGATCGAGCATCGAGATCGCCTGGCAGCCTACGGATGGACACAGACTGACCAATGATTGATCGGGACGATCAGCCTTTTAGGAAGGGGGTGGTGTTACGACTGTGAGTTTGTTTCATCGCTCGCCACATGAGTCACAGCTGGCCCGGGCTGTGTGTGCTCTGCCTCAGTGTATTACGTGCGTGTTACGCAACGGGCTGCGAAGTGAAAGGGATGGTCCAGAATATTCGTGACCCAGCCAGTGAAGGAAATGTCGAGAAGCCGTGTGTCCTGGACGATTCTAGAATTCATTGAGTCACCAGCCTGCTATATAAGCGGCCTCAACAGTGAGGGGACCGAGTTTTCTGTGGATGGGTGTTTTTACGAGCTAGTGCGAGCGTTTATCCTGAGCGACAGAAGTGTGGTGACTTGCGAAACCCCTAGTGAAGCCGATTCTCTTGACAGCGAGGGAGTGAGAAGCATACAGGGGACTGCCTGTGTTTTGAGCGAGTGTGATTTCACTGAGCGACGGAGGTATTGTGGCGGAGTGCCGTGCGAGTTACGAAATCCAGTGACATTGTTTCCCAGCTCGTGGCAGCGAAGCAGCGAGTAGCAGGTTATCGTAAGTAACTGTAGTTTGTGTACATAAGGGAGAGGTGCAGGTAATTTCTGTCAAGGACACCAGACTCATTAGGACGGATTAACTTCTGTGGTTTGTTGACAAGTGAAAGGGGCAAGAGCGCTCCTTAAGGAAGAGACTTGAGGAAACTGGAGTAAGGTTCTAATTGCTTGTATTTCTGTTGAGTGGTGTATCTTTCTGGCCGCAATAAAGTTAATTATTTCTTTAAAGGAACAATCTGTGTTGTGCTTCAACCCACCGTAATCCAGTTAACAAAAAGTGCCACTAGGGGTGTGGCACGTAACAATATGTTAAACAGATTGCCTCGGATTTTGGGTGTGGTAGCTATGTAGAGATGAAACGATTAGCTCAGGACAGGGAGGCATGGAAGGCTGCATCAAACCAGTCAAAAGACTGAAGACTCAAACAACAAAACAGTCTGTGTCATGAAACCTGCGCACAAGATCGTTCAAAGAAGATTTACCTGTTGAGAGGGTTCATCAGGAAATCGATGTCTCCATTTTTCCACAAAACTCTCATAACCATTGCACTCAAAATAAGCCTCCAATAAAGTGACCCGTTGTGTGCGCGTAAAACGAATCGTCGCCCGCTTGACTTTGTACTGTACGACTCACTCTGCACAAGGCAACAGGCGCATTGTTCTGACACGACTACAATTGATGATAACATCTCACAGCCAAGCTTGCCAATTTATTCCGTCAGATGCGGGAGCTACGGTTTTTCAAAGTTAGAGTCCGGTGACATTACGAACACCCTGTACTTTCCAATAAAAAAAAAGAAATCGGCAACATATTGGTTTGCTTGTCAATCTCCGGCACGATACACTTTTAGAGGTTTAAACTCTATTATTGACAGTTGACCTATGTATATATACTAGCAGTGTTGTTTTGATTCACGGGTTGGAATTCCCCAAGGCTTGCTGTCCATCCCACCCTTGCTTGGTATTACCCTCCGGGCCGGAGGGACCTGGATCTACTAAGGGCAGACATACCATTCTCTGAAGTGAGGCTATCCCTATGGTCGACTGAACTGTTATGGTAGCATAATTATTATTATTGTTATTATTATTATTATTATTATTATGCTTGCCTCGGTGGGTGAGTCGCTATCATGTCGGATTGCTAACCCCAAGCTTGCAGGTTCGCTCCTGGTAGTGGTAAGTGATTTTTGAAAGGCGGCAAAAATCACGATTCCCATGTCATACGATGTTGGCATGTTATAGAACCCATTTGAATTCAGTAGGCCGTGTTCATAATGGCAAAATTAATCTCGGGATTTTCTGCCATTTCCTCAGTTCCATACTAGAAAGCGTTTTAGTATCAAGGAGCTTAGATATCTAACCTCCTTGCCTTTCATTGTGCTTCAAGGAACAACAAAATTCGACATGCAAGCTGCCGTCTGGGTGTCAAATAACAAAGCTTGCACCCGGCAACCGAGGCCATACAATAATATTATTATGTATTCTTCTTCTTCTTCGTTTCGGTCTGCTATGGACCACGATACTTCAACTGTTTCCGTTTTGAGCTTTAATCTTTTCCCAGTAGTCCTTCATCCGTTTCCTGTGCGGCTCCTTTATTTTATTATTATTATTATTATTATTATTTATTCAATTCATCATTACAAACATGGGTTACTCTAAAGCACGGGTTAAACCAAGTGCTTTACAACAATACATAAAAACTATAATACAAACTATAATACATACATAACATAGGCTATATATACAAAATATAGAGTTCATAATCACTCATTCATTAGCAAGGAAGGATCGCACAATATTGCATGTGGACAATAGGACCGAATGCTGCATACTCTTGTAGATGGTCGGTGGAAGATCCAATTCCTTCAGACTCTTGTGGAGTGTGTGAGGTATGAGGCCGTTGACTGACAAGATTACAGGCACTATCCGGACGCAGTTCATCTTCCATATCCTCTTGATTTCCTCTGCAAGCTGTCTATACTTGGTGATTTTTTCATTGTGTTTACGTTCGATATTGGTGTCGTTGGGGACTGCTATGTCTATTATAAATTATTATTATTATTATTATTATTGGCAATGCGAGATATATGAACAACCAAGGAGTAATAACTTTTTGAGGATTGAGGCAAGGCAGCGTTACGGGATTTTTATATGGACGATTTGCTGAAGAGCATAAGCTGGCTGATTGGGATTCAATTAAGTGGAAACCTGGTAAGCATTGTGGCTTTTGCTGATGACCGTTGAATTTACATGCTCTGACGAAAGGTTAGAAGCCAACAAGTTAGACGGAAATGTAGGAAATATAATATTAAAATCATCATTTGAAAAACGAAATAGGTGTCAGTAGCAAAGAATCGCATAAGAATATAACACCAAGGAAGGAATTAAATTTGTGCAGGTGGACTATTTTAAGTACTTGGGCTGTGTGTTCCCACAGGTTGACAGAACAGTGAAAGATATAGCGACAGTGCGTAGTAAAGCCATTGCATTGAGGTCTCAGTTTTGATCTAGTACAGTCAGTGTAGGACGAAACCCGCTCTGCGTCGCTCACTATTTAGTCCAGGGCAATCCACACAGCCCTCCATCCGCGCTCTAACCCAGTGCTCCGAGCGCTTTGGTGGAAGGTACTGGTGGGAGGAGCTTGGCTGGTTGAGCGCGTGGTCTGCCTGCCGCACCAAAAGAGCAATGTTTGGCTCCACGTACATTTGTGCGCGTCTCTTTTCTCCTCTTAAGCCTACCTAAAGTAAACATCTTGCAACGATGAGCGATAGAAACTTGTGCTATTGTTTACGAATAGCTGTGTCCAGAAATATTGAACCCAATTTGGAGAAGATTGCTTCCTCCAAAACTCAAACTCGTAAAAACAACGGAGCAAAAGTCACTCAAGGATGTACTATCTGTTCATATTGGTAAAATGTTGTTGAATTTTCCTCTCTAATATGTTCACATTTCAGTTTGGAATAAATCACAATAAACTTTACTTAACACTTGTGTTCGTTTCTTGCACATTCCATACATTGGAGTGCCATTCGATTTGTATATGCGGCTTATATGTTTTATGGGAAAACAGGCCTATCAATATGATGTCAACAATCCCCCGTCGCCCACACGACTGCACGTACCGTACGTATCTAGGCAGCGCGGTGCGAGCATCGTCCGTCTGTCTCAGGTCTCCTCGCTGCCACAGTGTAGTGGTGGTAGGGGAAGGAGCGCTAGTCTGACTGCCCAGTGCTCCCCGAGTGCAATGACTGGATGGCCCTGATTTAGACAGACCTTGATGTATGGGAGTGAGATCTGGCTGGATGCAGGATATCTCATTCATAAGTTGGAGGTAACATGAGTGATTGATGAGACAAATAGACGGGAGCAATGTCAGAAGAGCACTCTTAATGAAAAGATGGAGGCTAAGTTAGAAATGAACACGCTAGATGAAACTGTTCGTATGAGCCGACTCAGATGTTGGGATCATTTGATGACAATGTGGAAGGAAATATTACCTAAGTGATTGATGTGGAAATTTACTTCCAGGAATTTAGCGTTGTAGGTGAAAATCTGCGTATACTTTCAGAACACTCTTGGACAATCTTCAATATGAAGACAACTTCCACCAAACTCTCGATAGGGGAACGCTAGAAAATGTTCAACGAGAAAGAGATGAGATTTTGCGGTTAGAAGAAACAAAAACGTCACACAGATAAAATGAATTATATCCTCATTTTGTGAATACTACCACTACCACTTACTTTCCGTTAGTTTTCAGTAGCGTGGATTGTCTAATTAGGTTAAGCATTATCAGAATACATTACATCATACAAAAAAAAGTTTAAACAAAACGTTATCCACATCCGCCCCACAAATGTACGACTGTTATCCGCATCCGCCCCACAACTGTACGACTGTTATCCGCATCCACCCCGGATCTGCACGACTGATATCCGCATCCACCCCGCATCTGTACGACTTATATCCGCATCCGCCCCGCATCTGTACGACTTATATCCGCATCCGCCCCGCATCTGTACGACTTATCCGCATCCGCCCCACAACTGCACGACTTATATCCGCATCCGCCCCGCATCTGTACGACTTATATCCGCATCCGCCCCGCATCTGTACGACTTATATCCGCATCCGCCCCGCATCTGTACGACTGTTATCCGCATCCGCCCCACAACTGTACGACTGTTATCCGCATCCGCCCCACAACTGTACGACTGTTATCCGCATCGGCCCCACATCTGTACGACTGTTATCCGCATCCGCCCCGGATCTGCACGACTGATATCCGCATCCACCCCGCATCTGCACGACTTATATCCGCATCCGCCCCGCATCTGTACGACTTACATCCGCATCCGCCCCGCAACTGTACGACTTATCCGCATCCACCCCACAACTGCACGACTGTTATCCGCATCCGCCCCACAACTGTACGACTTTTATCCGCATCCGCCCCGCATCTGAACGACTTATATCCGCATCCGCCCCGCATCTGTACGACTTATATCCGCATCCGCCCCGCATCTGTACGACTGTTATCCGCATCCGCCCCACAACTGCACGACTTTTATCCGCATCCGCCCCGCATCTGTACGACTGTTATCCGAATCCACCCCACATCTGCACGACTGTTATCCGCATCCACCCCACAACTGCACGACTTATATCCGCATCCGCCCCACAACTGCACGACTCATATCCGCATCCGCCCCACATCTGCACGACTGTTATCCGCATCCACACCGCATCTGCACGACTTATATCCGCATCCGCCCCGCATCTGTACGACTTATATCCGCATCCGCCCCGCATCTGTACGACTGTTATCCACATACGCCCCACATCTGCACGACTGTTATCCGCATCCACCCCACAACTGCACAACTGATATCCACATACGCCCCACATCTGCACGACTGTTATCCGCATCCACACAGCATCTGCACGACTGTTATCCGCATCCACCCCGCATCTGCACGACTGTTATCCGCATACACCCTGCATCTGCACGACTGTTATCCGCATCCACCCCGCATCTGCACGACTGTTATCCGCATACACCCCACATCTGCACGACTGTTATCCGCATCCACACCGCATCTGTACGACTTATATCCGCATCCGCCCCGCATCTGTACGACTGTTATCCGCATCCACCCCGCATCTGCACGACTGTTATCCGCATACACCCTGCATCTGCACGACTGTTATCCGCATCCACCCCGCATCTGCACGACTGTTATCCACATACGCCCCACATCTGGACGACTGTTATCCGCATCCACACCGCATCTGCACGACTGTTATCCGCATCCACTCCGCATCTGCACGACTGTTATCCGCATACACCCTGCATCTGCACGACTGTTATCCGCATCCACCCCGCATCTGCACGACTGTTATCCGCATCCACCCCACAACTGCACGACTGTTATCCGCATCCACACCGCATCTGCACGACTGTTATCCGCATACACCCCGCATCTGCACGACTGTTATCTGCATCCTCCCCGCATCTGTACGACTGTTATCCACATCCACACCGCATCTGCACGACTGTTATCCGCATCCGCCCCACAACTGTACGACTGTTATCCACATACGCCCCACATCTGCACGACTGTTATCCGCATCCACACCGCATCTGCACGACTGTTATCCGCATCCACTCCGCATCTGCACGACTGTTATCCGCATACACCCTGCATCTGCACGACTGTTATCCGCATCCACCCCGCATCTGCACGACTGATATCCACATACGCTCCACATCTGCACGACTGTTATCCGCATCCACACCGCATCTGCACGACTGATATCCACATACGCCCCACATCTGCACGACCGATATCCACATACGCCCCACATCTGCACGACTGTTATCCGCATCCACACCGCATCTGCAAGACTGTTATCCGCATCCAGCCCGCATCTGCACGACTGTTATCCGCATCCACCCCACATCTGCACGACTGATATCCACATACGCCCCACATCTGCACGACTGTTATCCGCATCCACACCGCATCTGCACGACTGTTATCCGCATCCGCCCCGCATCTGTACGACTTACATCCGCATCCGCCCCGCATCTGTACGACTTATATCCGCATCCGCCACGCATCTGTACGACTGTTATCCGCATCCGCCCCGCATCTGTACGACTTATATCCGCATCCGCCCCGCATCTGTACGACTTATATCCGCATCCGCCCCGCATCTGCACGACTGTTATCCGCATCCACCCCGCATCTGCACGACTGATATCCACATACGCCCCACATCTGCACGACTGTTATCCGCATCCACACCGCATCTGCACGACTGTTATCCGCATACACCCTGCATCTGCACGACTGTTATCCGCATCCACCCCGCATCTGCACGACTGATATCCACATACGCCCCACATCTGCACGACTGTTATCCGCATCCAGCCCGCATCTGCACGACTGTAATCCGCATCCACCCCGCATCTGCACGACTGTTATCCGCATACACCCTGCATCTGCACGACTGTTATCCGCATACACCCCGCATCTGTACGACTGTTATCCGCATCCGCCACGCTTCCGCCCCGCATCTGCACGACTGTTATCCGCATCCAGCCCGCATCTGCACGACTGTTATCCGCATCCACCCCGCATCTGCACGACTGTTATCCGCATCCAGCCCGCATCTGCACGACTATTATCCGCATCCAGCCCGCATCTGCACGACTGTTATCCGCATCCACCCCGCATCTGCACGACTGTTATCTGCATCCTCCCCGCATCTGTACGACTGTTATCCACATCCACACCGCATCTGCACGACTGTTATCCGCATCCAGCCCGCATCTGCACGACTGTTATCTGCATCCTCCCCGCATCTGTACGACTGTTATCCACATCCAAAACCGCATCAGCACGACTGTTATCTGCATCCTCCCCGCATCTGTACGACTGTTATCCGCATCCGCCACGAATCTGTACGACTGTTATCCGCATCCACCCCGCATCTGCACGACTGTTATCCGCATCCGCCCCGCATCTGCACGACTGTTATCCGCATACACCCCGCATCTGCACGACTGTTATCCGCATCCGCCACGCTTTCGCCCCGCATCTGCAAGACTGTTATCCGCATACACCCCGCATCTGCAAGACTGTTATCCGCATCCAGCCCGCATCTGCACGACTGTTATCTGCATCCTCCCCGCATCTGTACGACTGTTATCCACATCCACACCGCATCTGCACGACTGTTATCCACATCCACACCGCATCTGCACGACTGTAATCTGCATCCTCCCCGCATCTGTACGACTGTTATCCGCATCCGCCACCAATCTGTACGACTGTTATCCGCATCCACCCCGCATCTGCACGACTGTTATCCGCATCCGCCTCGCATCTGCACGACTGTTATCAGCATCCGCCACGCTTTCGCCCCGCATCTGCACGACTGTTATCCGCATCCACACCGCATCTGCAAGACTGTTATCCGCATCCAGCCCGCATCTGCAAGACTGTTATCCACATCCAGCCCGCATCTGCACGACTGTTATCCACATCCTGCCCGCATCTGTACGACTGTTATCCACATCCAGCCCGCATCTGCACGACTGTTATCTGCAGCCACCCTGCATCTGTACGACTGTTATCCGCATCCAGCCCGCATCTGCAAGACTGTTATCCGCATCCATCCCGCATCTGCACGACTGTTATCCGCATCCAGCCCGCATCTGTACGACTGTTATCCGCATCCAGCCCGCATCTGCACGACTGTTATCCGCATCCAGCCCGCATCTGTACGACTGTTTTCCGCATCCTGCCCGCATCTGTACGACTGTTATCCGCATCCAGCCCGCATCTGCACGACTGTTATCTGCATCCTCCCCGCATCTGTACGACTGTTATCCACATCCACACCGCATCTGCACGACTGTTATCTGCATCCTCCCCGCATCTGTACGACTGTTATCCGCATCCGCCACGAATCTGTACGACTGTTATCCGCATCCTCCCCGCATCTGTACGACTGTTATCCACATCCACACCGCATATGTACGACTGTTATCCGCATCCAGCCCGCATCTGCACGACTGTTATCCGCATCCAGCCCGAATCTGTACGACTGTTATCCGCATCCAGCCCGCATCAGCACGACTGTTATCCGCATCCAGCCCGCATCTGCACGACTGTTATCTGCATCCTCCCCGCATCTGTACGACTGTTATCCGCATCCAGCCCGCATCTGCACGACTGTTATCCGCATCCAGCCCGCATCTGCACGACTGTTATCCGCATCCACCCCGCATCTGCACGACTGTTATCCGCATCCAGCCCGCATCTGCACGACTATTATCCGCATCCAGTCCGCATCTGCACGACTGTTATCCGCATCCTTCCCGAATCTGCACGACTGTTATCCGCATACACCCCGCATCTGCACGACTGTTATCCGCATACAACCCGCATCTGCACGACTGTTATCTGCATCCTCCCCGCATCTGCACGACAGTTATCCGCATCCGCCACGCTTTCGCCCCGCATCTGCGAGACTGTTATCCGCATCCGCCACGCTTTCGCCCCGCATCTGCAAGACTGTTATCCGCATCCTCCCCGCATCTGCACGACTGTTATCCGCATACACCCCGCATCTGCACGACTGTTTTCAGCATACACCCCGCATCTGCACGACTGTTATCTGCATCCTCCCCGCATCTGCACGACTGTTATCTGCATCCTCCCCGCATCTGCACGACTGTTATCTGCATCCTCCCCGCATCTGCACGACTGTTATCCGCATACACCCCGCATCTGCAGGACTGTTATCCGCATCCAGCCCGCATCTGCACGACTGTTATCCGCATACACCCCGCATCTGTACGACTGTTATCCGCATCCACCCCGCATCTGCACGACTGTTATCCGCATCCAGCCCGCATCTGTACGACTGTTATCCGCATACACCCCGCATCTGCACGACTCTTATCCGCATCCAGCCCGCATCTGAACGACTGTTATCCGCATCCAGCCCGCATCTGCACGACTGTTATCCGCACCCAGCCCGCATCTGCACGACTGTTATCCGCATACACCCCGCATCTGCAAGACTGTTATTCGCATCCAGCCCGCATCTGCACGACTGTTATCCGCATCCAGCCCGCATCTGCACGACTGTTATCCGAATCCACCCCGCATCTGCAAGACTGTTATCCGCATCCAGCCCGCATCTGCACGACTGTTATCCGCATCCAGCCCGCATCTGCACGACTGTTATCCGCATACACCCCGCATCTGCACGACTGTTATCCGCATCCACCCCGCATCTGCACGACTGTTATCCGCATCCACCCCGCATCTGCACGACTGTTATCCGCATCCAGCCCGCATCTGCACGACTGTTATCCACATCCAGTTCGCATCTGCACGACTGTTATCCGCATACACCCCGCATCTGTACGTCTGTTATCTGCATCCTCCCCGCATCTGCCAGACTGTTATACGCATCCAGCCCGCATCTGCACGACTGTTATCCGCATCCAGCCCGCATCTGCACGACTGTTATCCGCATCCAGCCCGCATCTGCACGACTGTTATCCGCATCCAGCCCGCATCTGCACGACTGTTATCCGCATACACCCCGCATCTGCACGACTGTTATCCGCATCCACCCCGCATCTGCACGACTGTTATCCGCATCCACCCCGCATCTGCACGACTGTTATCCGCATCCACCCCGCATCTGCACGACTGTTATCCGCATCCAGCCCGCATCTGCACGACTATTATCCGCATCCAGTCCGCATCTGCACGACTGTTATCCGCATCCTTCCCGCATCTGCACGACTGTTATCCGCATACACCCCGCATCTGCACGACTGTTATCCGCATACAACCCGCATCTGCACGACTGTTATCTGCATCCTCCCCGCATCTGCACGACTGTTATCCGCATCCGCCACGCTTTCGCCCCGCATCTGCGAGACTGTTATCCGCATCCGCCACGCTTTCGCCCCGCATCTGCAAGACTGTTATCCGCATCCTCCCCGCATCTGCACGACTGTTATCCGCATACACCCCGCATCTGCACGACTGTTTTCAGCATACACCCCGCATCTGCACGACTGTTATCTGCATCCTCCCCGCATCTGCACGACTGTTATCTGCATCCTCCCCGCATCTGCACGACTGTTATCTGCATCCTCCCCGCATCTGCACGACTGTTATCCGCATACACCCCGCATCTGCAGGACTGTTATCCGCATCCAGCCCGCATCTGCACGACTGTTATCCGCATACACCCCGCATCTGTACGACTGTTATCCGCATCCACCCCGCATCTGCACGACTGTTATCCGCATCCAGCCCGCATCTGTACGACTGTTATCCGCATACACCCCGCATCTGCACGACTCTTATCCGCATCCAGCCCGCATCTGAACGACTGTTATCCGCATCCAGCCCGCATCTGCACGACTGTTATCCGCACCCAGCCCGCATCTGCACGACTGTTATCCGCATACACCCCGCATCTGCAAGACTGTTATTCGCATCCAGCCCGCATCTGCACGACTGTTATCCGCATCCAGCCCGCATCTGCACGACTGTTATCCGAATCCACCCCGCATCTGCAAGACTGTTATCCGCATCCAGCCCGCATCTGCACGACTGTTATCCGCATCCAGCCCGCATCTGCACGACTGTTATCCGCATACACCCCGCATCTGCACGACTGTTATCCGCATCCACCCCGCATCTGCACGACTGTTATCCGCATCCACCCCGCATCTGCACGACTGTTATCCGCATCCAGCCCGCATCTGCACGACTGTTATCCACATCCAGTTCGCATCTGCACGACTGTTATCCGCATACACCCCGCATCTGTACGTCTGTTATCTGCATCCTCCCCGCATCTGCCAGACTGTTATACGCATCCAGCCCGCATCTGCACGACTGTTATCCGCATCCAGCCCGCATCTGCACGACTGTTATCCGCATCCAGCCCGCATCTGCACGACTGTTATCCGCATCCAGCCCGCATCTGCACGACTGTTATCCGCATACACCGCGCATCTGCACGACTGTTATCCGCATCCAGCCCGCATCTGTACGACTGTTATCCGCATACACCCCGCATCTGCACGACTGTTATCCGCATCCACCCCGCATCTGCACGACTGTTATCCGCATACACCCCGCATCTGCACGACTGTTATCCGCATCCGCCACGCTTTCGCCCCGCATCTGCAAGACTGTTATCCGCATCCTCCCCGCATCTGTACGACTGTTATCCGCATCCAGCCCGCATCTGCAAGACTGTTATCCGCATCCAGCCCGCATCTGCACGACTGTTATCCGCATCCAGCCCGCATCTGTACGACTGTTATCCGCATACACCCCGCATCTGTACGACTGTTATCCGCATCCACCCCGCATCTGCACGACTGTTATCCGCATACACCCCGCATCTGCACGACTGTTATCTGCAACCTCCCCGCATCTGTACGACTGTTATCCGCATCCAGCCCGCATCTGCACGACTGTTATCCGCATACACCCTGCATCTGCACGACTGTTATCTGCATCCTCCCCGCATCTGTACGACTAATATCCGCATCCAGCCCGCATCTGCACGACGTTTATCCGCATCCACCCCGCATCTGCACCACTGTTATCCGCATACACCCCGCATCTGCACGACTGTTATCCGCATCCGCCACGCTTTCGCCCCGCATCTGCAAGACTGTTATCCGCATCCTCCCCGCATCTGTACGACTGTTATCCGCATCCAGCCCGCATCTGCACGACTGTTATCCGCATCCAGCCCGCATCTGCAAGACTGTTATCCGCATACACCCCGCATCTGCACGACTGTTATCCGCATCCAGCCCGCATCTGCACGACTGTTATCCGCATCCAGCCCGCATCTGCACGACTGTTATCTGCATCCTCCCCGCATCTGCAAGACTGTTATCCGCATCCAGCCCGCATCTGCACGACTGTTATCCGCATCCAGCCCGCATCTGCACGACTGTTATCCGCATCCAGCCCGCATCTGCACGACTGTTAATCCGCATCCAGCCCGCATCTGCACGACTGTTATCCGCATCCACCCCGCATCTGCACGACAGTTATCCGCATCCAGCCCGCATCAGCACGACTGTTATCCACATCCAGCCCGCATCTGCACGACTGTTATCCGCATACACCCCGCATCTGTACGACTGTTATCCGCATCCGCCACGCTTCCGCCCCGCATCTGCAAGACCGTTATCCGCATCCACCCCGCATCTGCACGGCTGTTTTTCGCATCCGCACCGCATCTGCACGACTGTTATTCGCATCCGCACCGCATCTGCAAGACTGTTATCCGCATCCACCCCGCATCTGCACGACTGTTATACACATCCAGCCCGCATCTGCAAGACTGTTATCCGCATCCAGCCCGCATCTGCAAGACTGTTATCCGCATACACCCCGCATCTGCACGACTGTTATCCGCATCCAGCCCGCATCTGCGCGACTGTTATCCGCATCCTGCCCGCATCTGCACGACTGTTATCCGCATCCAGCCCGCATCTGCACGACTGTTATCCGCATCCACCCCGCATCTGCACGACAGTTATCCGCATCCAGCCCGCATCTGCACGACTGTTATCCACATCCAGCCCGCATCTGCACGACTGTTATCCGCATACACCCCGCATCTGTACGACTGTTATCCGCATCCGCCACGCTTCCGCTCCGCATCTGCAAGACCGTTATCCGCATCCACCCCGCATCTGCACGGCTGTTTTTCTCATCCGCACCGCATCTGCACGACTGTTATCCGCATACACCCTGCATCTGCACGACTGCTATCCGCATCCACCCCGCATCTGCACGACTGATATCCACATACGCTCCACATCTGCACGACTGTTATCCGCATCCACACCGCATCTGCACGACTGATATCCACATACGCCCCACATCTGCACGACTGATATCCACATACGCCCCACATCTGCACGACTGTTATCCGCATCCACACCGCATCTGCAAGACTGTTATCCGCATCCAGCCCGCATCTGCACGACTGTTATCCGCATCCACCCCGCATCTGCACGACTGATATCCACATACGCCCCACATCTGCACGACTGTTATCCGCATCCACACCGCATCTGCACGACTGTTATCCGCATACACCCTGCATCTGCACGACTGTTATCCGCATCCACCCCGCATCTGCACGACTGATATCCACATACGCCCCACATCTGCACGACTGTTATCCGCATCCAGCCCGCATCTGCACGACTGTAATCCGCATCCACCCCGCATCTGCACGACTGTTATCCGCATACACCCTGCATCTGCACGACTGTTATCCGCATACACCCCGCATCTGTACGACTGTTATCCGCATCCGCCACGCTTCCGCCCCGCATCTGCACGACTGTTATCCGCATCCAGCCCGTATCTGCACGACTGTTATCCGCATCCACCCCGCATCTGCACGAATGTTATCCGCATCCAGCCCGCATCTGCACGACTATTATCCGCATCCAGCCCGCATCTGCACGACTGTTATCCGCATCCACCCCGCATCTGCACGACTGTTATCTGCATCCTCCCCGCATCTGTACGACTGTTATCCACATCCACACCGCATCTGCACGACTGTTATCCGCATCCAGCCCGCATCTGCACGACTGTTATCCGCATCTTCCCCGCATCTGCACGACTGTTATCCGCATCCAGCCCGCATCTGCACGACTGTTATCCGCATCCAGCCCGCATCTGCACGACTGTTTTCCGCATCCACCCCGCATCTGCACGACAGTTATCCGCATCCAGCCCGCATCTGCACGACTGTTATCCATATCCAGCCCGCATCTGCACGACTGTTATCCGCATACACCCCGCATCTGTACGACTGTTATCCGCATCCGCCACGCTTCCGCCCCGCATCTGCAAGACCGTTATCCGCATCCACCCCGCATCTGCACGGCTGTTTTTCGCATCCGCACCGCATCTGCACGACTGTTATTCGCATCCGCACCGCATCTGCAAGACTGTTATCCGCATCCACCCCGCATCTGCACGACTGTTATACACATCCAGCCCGCATCTGCAAGACTGTTATCTGCATCCAGCCCGCATCTGCAAGACTGTTATCCGCATACACCCCGCATCTGCACGACTGTTATCCGCATCCAGCCCGCATCTGCGCGACTGTTATCCGCATCCTGCCCGCATCTGCACGACTGTTATCCGCATCCAGCCCGCATCTGCACGACTGTTATCCGCATCCACCCCGCATCTGCACGACAGTTATCCGCATCCAGCCCGCATCTGCACGACTGTTATCCACATCCAGCCCGCATCTGCACGACTGTTATCCGCATACACCCCGCATCTGTACGACTGTTATCTGCATTCGCCACGCTTCCGCTCCGCATCTGCAAGACCGTTATCCGCATCCACCCCGCATCTGCACGGCTGTTTTTCTCATCCGCACCGCATCTGCACGACTGTTATCCGCATACACCCTGCATCTGCACGACTGTTATCCGCATCCACCCCGCATCTGCACGACTGATATCCACATACGCTCCACATCTGCACGACTGTTATCCGCATCCACACCGCATCTGCACGACTGATATCCACATACGCCCCACATCTGCACGACTGATATCCACATACGCCCCACATCTGCACGACTGTTATCCGCATCCACACAGCATCTGCAAGACTGTTATCCGCATCCAGCCCGCATCTGCACGACTGTTATCCGCATCCACCCCGCATCTGCACGACTGATATCCACATACGCCCCACATCTGCACGACTGTTATCCGCATCCACACCGCATCTGCACGATTGTTATCCGCATACACCCTGCATCTGCACGACTGTTATCCGCATCCACCCCGCATCTGCACGACTGATATCCACATACGCCCCACATCTGCACGACTGTTATCCGCATCCAGCCCGCATCTGCACGACTGTAATCCGCATCCACCCCGCATCTGCACGACTGTTATCCGCATACACCCTGCATCTGCACGACTGTTATCCGCATACACCCCGCATCTGTACGACTGTTATCCGCATCCGCCACGCTTCCGCCCCGCATCTGCACGACTGTTATCCGCATCCAGCCCGTATCTGCACGACTGTTATCCGCATCCACCCCGCATCTGCACGAATGTTATCCGCATCCAGCCTGCATCTGCACGACTATTATCCGCATCCAGCCCGCATCTGCACGACTGTTATCCGCATCCACCCCGCATCTGCACGACTGTTATCTGCATCCTCCCCGCATCTGTACGACTGTTATCCACATCCACACCGCATCTGCACGACTGTTATCCGCATCCAGCCCGCATCTGCACGACTGTTATCTGCATCCTCCCCGCATTTGTACGACTGTTATCCACATCCACACCGCATCTGCACGACTGTTATCTGCATCCTCCCCGCATCTGTACGACTGTTATCCGCATCCGCCACGAATCTGTATGACTGTTATCCGCATCCACCCCGCATCTGCACGACTGTTATCCGCATCCGCCCCGCATCTGCACGACTGTTATCCGCATACACCCCGCATCTGCACGACTGTTATCCGCATCCGCCACGCTTTCGCCCCGCATCTGCAAGACTGTTATCCGCATACACCCCGCATCTGCAAGACTGTTATCCGCATCCAGCCCGCATCTGCACGACTGTTATCTGCATCCTCCCCGCATCTGCACGACTGTTATCCACATCCACACCGCATCTGCACGACTGTAATCTGCATCCTCCCCGCATCTGTACGACTGTTATCCGCATCCGCCACGAAACTGTACGACTGTTATCCGCATCCACCCCGCATCTGCACGACTGTTATCCGCATCCGCCCCGCATCTGCACGACTGTTATCCGCATCCGCCACGCTTTCGCCCCGCATCTGCACGACTGTTATCCGCATCCACACCGCATCTGCAAGACTGTTATTTGCATCCAGCCCGCATCTGCAAGACTGTTATCCACATCCAGCCCGCATCTGCACGACTGTTATCCACATCCAGCCCGCATCTGTACGACTGTTATCCACATCCAGCCCGCATCTGCACGACTGTTATCTGCAGCCTCCCTGCATCTGTACGACTGTTATCCGCATCCAGCCCGCATCTGCAAGACTGTTATCCGCATCCAGCCCGCATCTGCACGACAGTTATCCGCATCCAGCCCGCATCTGCACGACTGTTATCCACATCCAGCCCGCATCTGCACGACTGTTATCCGCATACACCCCGCATCTGTACGACTGTTATCCGCATCCGCCACGCTTCCGCCCCGCATCTGCAAGACCGTTATCAGCATCCACCCCGCATCTGCACGGCTGTTTTTCGCATCCGCACCGCATCTGCACGACTGTTATTCGCATCCGCACCGCATCTGCAAGACTGTTATCCGCATCCACCCCGCATCTGCACGACTGTTATCCACATCCAGCCCGCATCTGCAAGACTGTTATCCGCATCCAGCCCGCATCTGCAAGACTGTTATCCGCATACACCCCGCATCTGCACGACTGTTATCCGCATCCAGCCCGCATCTGCACGACTGTTATCCGCATCCAGCCCGCATCTGCAGGACTGTTATCCGCATCCAGCCCGCATCTGCACGACTGTTATCCGCATCCACCCCGCATCTGCACGAGAGTTATCCGCATCCAGCCCGCATCTGCACGACTGTTATCCACATCCAGCCCGCATCTGCACGACTGTTATCCGCATACACCCCGCATCTGTACGACTGTTATCCGCATCCGCCACGCTTCCGTCCCGCATCTGCAAGACCGTTATCCGCATCCACCCCGCATCTGCACGGCTGTTTTTCGCATCCGCACCGCATCTGCACGACTGTTATCCGCATACACCCTGCATCTGCACGACTCTTATCCGCATCCACCCCGCATCTGCACGACTGATATCCACATACGCTCCACATCTGCACGACTGTTATCCGCATCCACACCGCATCTGCACGACTGATATCCACATACGCCCCACATCTGCACGACTGTTATCCGCATCCAGCCCGCATCTGCACGACTGTAATCAGCATCCACCCCGCATCTGCACGACTGTTATCCGCATACACCCTGCATCTGCACGACTGTTATCCGCATACACCCCGCATCTGTACGACTGTTATCCGCATCTGCCACGCTTCCGCCCCACATCTGCACGACTGATATCCGCATCCAGCCCGCATCTGCACGACTGTTATCCGCATCCAGCCCGCATCTGCACGACAGTTATCCGCATCCAGCCCGCATCTGCACGACTGTTATCCACATCCAGCCCGCATCTGCACGACTGTTATCCGCATACACCCCGCATCTGTACGACTGTTATCCGCATCCGCCACGCTTCCGCCCCGCATCTGCAAGACCGTTATCAGCATCCACCCCGCATCTGCACGGCTGTTTTTCGCATCCGCACCGCATCTGCACGACTGTTATTCGCATCCGCACCGCATCTGCAAGACTGTTATCCGCATCCAGCCCGCATCTGCACGACTGTTATCCGCATCCACCCCGCATCTGCACGACTGATATCCACATACGCCCCACATCTGCACGACTGTTATCCGCATCCACACCGCATCTGCACGACTGTTATCCGCATACACCCTGCATCTGCACGACTGTTATCCGCATCCTCCCCGCATCTGCACGACTGATATCCACATACGCCCCACATCTGCACGACTGTTATCCGCATCCAGCCCGCATCTGCACGACTGTAATCCGCATCCACCCCGCATCTGCACGACTGTTATCCGCATACACCCTGCATCTGCACGACTGTTATCCGCATACACCCCGCATCTGTACGACTGTTATCCGCATCCGCCACGCTTCCGCCCCGCATCTGCACGACTGTTATCCGCATCCAGCCCGTATCTGCACGACTGTTATCCGCATCCACCCCGCATCTGCACGAATGTTATCCGCATCCAGCTCGCATCTGCACGACTATTATCCGCATCCAGCCCGCATCTGCACGACTGTTATCCGCATCCACCCCGCATCTGCACGACTGTTATCTGCATCCTCCCCGCATCTGTACGACTGTTATCCACATCCACACCGCATCTGCACGACTGTTATCCGCATCCAGCCCGCATCTGCACGACTGTTATCCGCATCTTCCCCGCATCTGCACGACTGTTATCCGCATCCAGCCCGCATCTGCACGACTGTTATCCGCATCCAGCCCGCATCTGCACGACTGTTATCCGCATCCACCCCGCATCTGCACGACAGTTATCCGCATCCAGCCCGCATCTGCACGACTGTTATCCATATCCAGCCCGCATCTGCACGACTGTTATCCGCATACACCCCGCATCTGTACGACTGTTATCCGCATCCGCCACGCTTCCGCCCCGCATCTGCAAGACCGTTATCCGCATCCACCCCGCATCTGCACGGCTGTTTTTCGCATCCGCACCGCATCTGCACGACTGTTATTCGCATCCGCACCGCATCTGCAAGACTGTTATCCGCATCCACCCCGCATCTGCACGACTGTTATACACATCCAGCCCGCATCTGCAAGACTGTTATCCGCATCCAGCCCGCATCTGCAAGACTGTTATCCGCATACACCCCGCATCTGCACGACTGTTATCCGCATCCAGCCCGCATCTGCGCGACTGTTATCCGCATCCTGCCCGCATCTGCACGACTGTTATCCGCATCCAGCCCGCATCTGCACGACTGTTATCCGCATCCACCCCGCATCTGCACGACAGTTATCCGCATCCAGCCCGCATCTGCACGACTGTTATCCACATCCAGCCCGCATCTGCACGACTGTTATCCGCATACACCCCGCATCTGTACGACTGTTATCTGCATCCGCCACGCTTCCGCTCCGCATCTGCAAGACCGTTATCCGCATCCACCCCGCATCTGCACGGCTGTTTTTCTCATCCGCACCGCATCTGCACGACTGTTATCCGCATACACCCTGCATCTGCACGACTGTTATCCGCATCCACCCCGCATCTGCACGACTGATATCCACATACGCTCCACATCTGCACGACTGTTATCCGCATCCACACCGCATCTGCACGACTGATATCCACATACGCCCCACATCTGCACGACTGATATCCACATACGCCCCACATCTGCACGACTGTTATCCGCATCCACACCGCATCTGCAAGACTGTTATCCGCATCCAGCCCGCATCTGCACGACTGTTATCCGCATCCACCCCGCATCTGCACGACTGATATCCACATACGCCCCACATCTGCACGACTGTTATCCGCATCCACACCTCATCTGCACGACTGTTATCCGCATACACCCTGCATCTGCACGACTGTTATCCGCATCCACCCCGCATCTGCACGACTGATATCCACATACGCCCCACATCTGCACGACTGTTATCCGCATCCAGCCCGCATCTGCACGACTGTAATCCGCATCCACCCCGCATCTGCACGACTGTTATCCGCATACACCCTGCATCTGCACGACTGTTATCCGCATACACCCCGCATCTGTACGACTGTTATCCGCATCCGCCACGCTTCCGCCCCGCATCTGCACGACTGTTATCCGCATCCAGCCCGTATCTGCACGACTGTTATCCGCATCCACCCCGCATCTGCACGAATGTTATCCGCATCCAGCCCGCATCTGCACGACTATTATCCGCATCCAGCCCGCATCTGCACGACTGTTATCCGCATCCACCCCGCATCTGCACGACTGTTATCTGCATCCTCCCCGCATCTGTACGACTGTTATCCACATCCACACCGCATCTGCACGACTGTTATCCGCATCCAGCCCGCATCTGCACGACTGTTATCTGCATCCTCCCCGCATCTGTACGACTGTTATCCACATCCACACCGCATCTGCACGACTGTTATCTGCATCCTCCCCGCATCTGTACGACTGTTATCCGCATCCGCCACGAATCTGTATGACTGTTATCCGCATCCACCCCGCATCTGCACGACTGTTATCCGCATCCGCCCCGCATCTGCACGACTGTTATCCGCATACACCCCGCATCTGCACGACTGTTATCCGCATCCGCCACGCTTTCGCCCCGCATCTGCAAGACTGTTATCCGCATACACCCCGCATCTGCAAGACTGTTATCCGCATCCAGCCCGCATCTGCACGACTGTTATCTGCATCCTCCCCGCATCTGTACTACTGTTATCCACATCCACACCGCATCTGCACGACTGTTATCCACATCAACACCGCATCTGCACGACTGTAATCTGCATCCTCCCCGCATCTGTACGACTGTTATCCGCATCCGCCACGAAACTGTACGACTGTTATCCGCATCCACCCCGCATCTGCACGACTGTTATCCGCATCCGCCCCGCATCTGCACGACTGTTATCCGCATCCGCCACGCTTTCGCCCCGCATCTGCACGACTGTTATCCGCATCCACACCGCATCTGCAAGACTGTTATTTGCATCCAGCCCGCATCTGCAAGACTGTTATCCACATCCAGCCCGCATCTGCACGACTGTTATCCACATCCAGCCCGCATCTGTACGACTGTTATCCACATCCAGCCCGCATCTGCACGACTGTTATCTGCAGCCTCCCTGCATCTGTACGACTGTTATCCGCATCCAGCCCGCATCTGCAAGACTGTTATCCGCATCCAGCCCGCATCTGCACGACAGTTATCCGCATCCAGCCCGCATCTGCACGACTGTTATCCACATCCAGCCCGCATCTGCACGACTGTTATCCGCATACACCCCGCATCTGTACGACTGTTATCCGCATCCGCCACGCTTCCGCCCCGCATCTGCAAGACCGTTATCAGCATCCACCCCGCATCTGCACGGCTGTTTTTCGCATCCGCACCGCATCTGCACGACTGTTATTCGCATCCGCACCGCATCTGCAAGACTGTTATCCGCATCCACCCCGCATCTGCACGACTGTTATCCACATCCAGCCCGCATCTGCAAGACTGTTATCCGCATCCAGCCCGCATCTGCAAGACTGTTATCCGCATACACCCCGCATCTGCACGACTGTTATCCGCATCCAGCCCGCATCTGCACGACTGTTATCCGCATCCAGCCCGCATCTGCAGGACTGTTATCCGCATCCAGCCCGCATCTGCACGACTGTTATCCGCATCCACCCCGCATCTGCACGAGAGTTATCCGCATCCAGCCCGCATCTGCACGACTGTTATCCACATCCAGCCCGCATCTGCACGACTGTTATCCGCATACACCCCGCATCTGTACGACTGTTATCCGCATCCGCCACGCTTCCGTCCCGCATCTGCAAGACCGTTATCCGCATCCACCCCGCATCTGCACGGCTGTTTTTCGCATCCGCACCGCATCTGCACGACTGTTATCCGCATACACCCTGCATCTGCACGACTCTTATCCGCATCCACCCCGCATCTGCACGACTGATATCCACATACGCTCCACATCTGCACGACTGTTATCCGCATCCACACCGCATCTGCACGACTGATATCCACATACGCCCCACATCTGCACGACTGTTATCCGCATCCAGCCCGCATCTGCACGACTGTAATCAGCATCCACCCCGCATCTGCACGACTGTTATCCGCATACACCCTGCATCTGCACGACTGTTATCCGCATACACCCCGCATCTGTACGACTGTTATCCGCATCCGCCACGCTTCCGCCCCACATCTGCACGACTGATATCCGCATCCAGCCCGCATCTGCACGACTGTTATCCGCATCCACCCCGCATCTGCACGACTGTTATCCGCATCCAGCCCGCATCTGCACGACTATTATCCGCATTCAGCCCGCATCTGCACGACTGTTATCCGCATCCACCCCGCATCTGCACGACTGTTATCTGCATCCTCCCCGCATCTGTACGACTGTTATCCACATCCACACCGCATCTGCACGACTGTTATCCGCATCCAGCCCGCATCTGCACGACTGTTATCTGCATCCTCCCCGCATCTGTACGACTGTTATCCACATCCACACCGCATCTGCACGACTGTTATCTGCATCCTCCCCGCATCTGTACGACTGTTATCCGCATCCGCCACGAATCTGTACGACTGTTATCCGCATCCACCCCGCATCTGCACGACTGTTATCCGCATCCGCCCCGCATCTGCACGACTGTTATCCGCATACACCCCGCATCTGCATGACTGTTATCCGCATCCGCCACGCTTTCGCCCCGCATCTGCAAGACTGTTATCCGCATACACCCCGCATCTGCAAGACTGTTATCCGCATCCAGCCCGCATCTGCACGACTGTTATCTGCATCCTCCCCGCATCTGTACGACTGTTATCCACATCCACACCGCATCTGCACGACTGTTATCCACATCCACACCGCATCTGCACGACTGTAATCTGCATCCTCCCCGCATCTGTACGACTGTTATCCGCATCCGCCACGAATCTGTACGACTGTTATCCGCATCCACCCCGCATCTGCACGACTGTTATCCGCATCCGCCCCGCATCTGCACGACTGTTATCCGCATCTGCCACGCTTTCGCCCCGCATCTGCACGACTGTTATCCGCATCCACACCGCATCTGCAAGACTGTTATCCGCATCCAGCCCGCATCTGCAAGACTGTTATCCACATCCAGCCCGCATCTGCTTGACTGTTATCCACATCCAGCCCGCATCTGTACGACTGTTATCCACATCCAGCCCGCATCTGCACGACTGTTATCTGCAGCCTCCCTGCATCTGTACGACTGTTATTCGCATCCAGCCCGCATCTGCAAGACTGTTATCCGCATCCAGCCCGCATCTGCACGACTGTTATCTGCATCCTCCCCGCATCTGTACGACTGTTATCCGCATCCAGCCCGCATCTGCACGACTGTTATCCGCATCCACCCCGCATCTGCACGACTGTTATCCGCATCCACCCCGCATCTGCACGACTGTTATCCGCATCCAGCCCGCATCTGCACGACTATTATCCGCATCCAGTCCGCATCTGCACGACTATCCGCATCCTTCCCGCATCTGCACGACTGTTATCCGCATACACCCCGCATCTGCAGACTGTTATCCGCATACAACCCGCATCTGCACGACTGTTATCTGCATCCTCCCCGCATCTGCACGACTGTTATCCGCATCCGCCACGCTTTCGCCCCGCATCTGCAAGACTGTTATCCGCATCCGCCACGCTTTCGCCCCGCATCTGCAAGACTGTTATCCGCATCCTCCCCGCATCTGCACGACTGTTATCCGCATACACCCCGCATCTGCACGACTGTTATCCGCATACACCCCGCATCTGCACGACTGTTATCTGCATCCTCCCCGCATCTGCACGACTGTTATCTGCATCCTGCCCGCATCTGCACGACTGTTATCTGCATCCTCCCCGCATCTGCACGACTGTTATCCGCATACACCCCGCATCTGCAGGACTGTTATCCGCATCCAGCCCGCATCTGCACGACTGTTATCCGCATACACCCCGCATCTGTACGACTGTTATCCGCATCCACCCCGCATCTGCACGACTGTTATCCGCATCCAGCCCGCATCTGTACGACTGTTATCCGCATACACCCCGCATCTGCACGACTGTTATCCGCATCCAGCCCGCATCTGTACGACTGTTATCCGCATCCAGCCCGCATCTGCACGACTGTTATCCGCACCCAGCCCGCATCTGCACGACTGTTATCCGCATACACCCCGCATCTGCAAGACTGTTATTCGCATCCAGCCCGCATCTGCACGACTGTTATCCGCATCCAGCCCGCATCTGCACGACTGTTATCCGAATCCACCCCGCATCTGCAAGACTGTTATCCGCATCCAGCCCGCATCTGCACGACTGTTATCCGCATCCAGCCCGCATCTGCACGACTGATATCCGCATACACCCCGCATCTGCACGACTGTTATCCGCATCCACCCCGCATCTGCACGACTGTTATCCGCATCCACCCCGCATCTGCACGACTGTTATCCGCATCCAGCCCGCATCTGCACGACTGTTATCCACATCCAGCCCGCATCTGCACGACTGTTATCCGCATACACCCCGCATCTGTACGACTGTTATCTGCATCCTCCCCGCATCTGCAAGACTGTTATCCGCATCCAGACCGCATCTGCACGACTGTTATCCGCATCCAGCCCGCATCTGCACGACTGTTATCCGCATCCAGCCCGCATCTGCACGACTGTTATCCGCATCCAGCCCGCATCTGCACGACTGTTATCCGCATACACCCCGCATCTGCACGACTGTTATCCGCATCCAGCCCGCATCTGTACGACTGTTATCCGCATACACCCCGCATCTGCACGACTGTTATCCGCATCCACCCCGCATCTGCACGACTGTTATCCGCATACACCCCGCATCTGCACGACTGTTATCCGCATCCGCCACGCTTTCGCCCCGCATCTGCAAGACTGTTATCCGCATCCTCCCCGCATCTGTACGACTGTTATCCGCATCCAGCCCGCATCTGCAAGACTGTTATCCGCATCCAGCCCGCATCTGCACGACTGTTATCCGCATCCAGCCCGCATCTGTACGACTGTTATCCGCATACACCCCGCATCTGTACGACTGTTATCCGCATCCACCCCGCATCTGCACGACTGTTATCCGCATACACCCCGCATCTGCACGACTGTTATCTGCATCCTCCCCGCATCTGTACGACTGTTATCCGCATCCAGCCCGCATCTGCACGACTGTTATCCGCATCCACCCCGCATCTGCACGACTGTTATCCGCATACACCCCGCATCTGCACGACTGTTATCCGCATCCGCCACGCTTTCGCCCCGCATCTGCAAGACTGTTATCCGCATCCTCCCCGCATCTGTACGACTGTTATCCGCATCCAGCCCGCATCTGCACGACTGTTATCCGCATACACCCCGCATCTGCACGACTGTTATCTGCATCCTCCCCGCATCTGTACGACTGTTATCCGCATCCAGCCCGCATCTGCACGACTGTTATCCGCATCCACCCCGCATCTGCACGACTGTTATCCGCATACACCCCGCATCTGCACGACTGTTATCCGCATTCGCCACGCTTTCGCCCCGCATCTGCAAGACTGTTATCCGCATCCTCCCCGCATCTGTACGACTGTTATCCGCATCCAGCCCGCATCTGCACGACTGTTATCCGCATCCAGCCCGCATCTGCACGACTGTTATCCGCATACACCCCGCATCTGTACGACTGTTATCCGCATTCAGCCCGCATCTGCAAGACTGTTATCCGCATACACCCCGCATCTGCACGACTGTTATCCGCATCCAGCCCGCATCTGCACGACTGTTATCCGCATCCAGCCCGCATCTGCACGACTGTTATCTGCATCCTCCCCGCATCTGCAAGACTGTTATCCGCATCCAGCCCGCATCTGCACGACTGTTATCCGCAACCAGCCCGCATCTGCACGACTGTTATCCGCATCCAGCCCGCATCTGCACGACTGTTATCCGCATCCAGCCCGCATCTGCACGACTGTTATCCGCATCCAGCCCGCATCTGCACGACTGTTATCCACATCCAGCCCGCATCTGCACGACTGTTATCCGCATTCACCCCGCATCTGTACGACTGTTATCCGCATCCGCCACGCTTCCGCCCCGCATCTGCAAGACCGTTATCCGCATCCACCCCGCATCTGCACGGCTGTTTTTCGCATCCGCACCGCATCTGCACGACTGTTATTCGCATCCGCACCGCATCTGCAAGACTGTTATCCGCATCCACCCCGCATCTGCACGACTGTTATCCACATCCAGCCCGCATCTGCAAGACTGTTATCCGCATCCAGCCCGCATCTGCAAGACTGTTATCCGCATACACCCCGCATCTGCACGACTGTTATCCGCATCCAGCCCGCATCTGCACGACTGTTATCCGCATCCAGCCCGCATCTGCACGACTGTTATCCGCATCCAGCCCGCATCTGCACGACTGTTATCCGCATCCACCCCGCATCTGCACGACAGTTATCCGCATCCAGCCCGCATCTGCACGACTGTTATCCGCATCCACCCCGCATCTGCAAGACCGTTATCCGCATCCACCCCGCATCTGCACGGCTGTTATTCGCATCCGCGCCACATCTGCATGCCTGTTATCTGCATACGCACGTTTGTTATCCAAATCCGCTGACATTAAAATAATATTTTCAATTTATTAGGTACAATATTAAAGCAACACATTTATAAATTTGAGGAGAAATTCGTTCCCCTAGGCTATGTGAATCGTAAGACAATGTTGACAGAGTTTTGTCCCTCTGAGTAACGGCAAGTGAAACAGGGGGTGGCTAATTATAGCACTTACTTAGGCGTCGGATATACCCTCGCAGGCAAGCAGGTATAAAGGACTTCTTTTGGCAAAAGTCAGCACTAATGAAGAGTATGACAGGCTTCACTCACTTGTCTATTATCCTCATACAATCCAAATAGGGACACAACAAGAAACGTAAAAGACGCAGATCTTAACAAAAATAAAATTATTTAAAAAATCCAGTTCAACATTGTATTCTAAAATCTGTTCGCAAATTTACTCTAAACATTATCCGCAGCTTATCCGCTATCCGCAGAGCCATGCTAACTATATCCGCAAGGCAAAAAATAGCTGCGGGGTGGATGCAGATAACGTTTTGTTTATGCGCGCAGGGCTCTAGCTTGAGTGTTATAATTTTGCGTTCCGATTTATTTATTTCTTAGCCATTTTCGTTTTATGAAGAAATAGGCTTTTAAGATCACTTGTTGTCCGTGTGTGCGTATAGAACGGCTGGAGCGATTTCCATGAAACTGGGTAAGGACATAGCACTATTATGGCCAACCCCGACCGTGCCTTTCAAATTTTATTACGTCTCACCGATACAACATGGTGGCTGTGCGAAATATTTCACCGGCATTCTATATCTCCGATCTATTACTGATATCACGCGGAAATTGTGTACGATGATAAAGGGCACTACTAGAAGCTCACCTATGGGACTTTCAAAAACCTGTTGACTACGAAACGAACATGGCGGTCAAGGAAAGTTGAAATTTTTAAATAGACTTTTCTCGCGATTCAACCATCCAAACGCAATGAAACTTGGTACAGAAAATGTTTATGCACATTGTAAAGCATTGGCATCTAATTTATTTCAATTGTTTATATAATCTCAAGATGTTGGCTGTGCGAAATATTTCACCGGCATTCTATATCAACAAAACTATTACCAATATCACCCTGAAATGTTGTACCGTGATAAAGGGCTCTACTAAAATGTCACGTATAAGACGTTCAAAAACCTGTTAACTACAAAACGAACATGGCGGCCAGGTGAAATTTATACATTTAAATAGACTTTTCTCGCGATTTAACCATCCAAACGCAATGAAACTTAGTACAGAAAATGTTTAAACACATTGCAATGCACTAGCACCTAATTTATTTCAATTGCTTTCATAACCACAAGATGGCACCTGTGTGAAATTTTAAAATCTGATTTTCATATCTTGTGTCCTAATCATGCAGTTGAAGTTTGAATACTACATCCACACAATAATCTTCATGTAATAGTAGGTAACTCTTCAGTCCTACTTATATAGAAATCCAAGATGGCGACCATCTGAAATATTCAGACGGTACTCAATATCTACGAATCTATTACAGCAATCAAACAGAAATTTTATATTATGTTGATAGAGGCAATTAACATAAATAGGATATATGAAAATAGGCTGTATAGTTCTTCATGGGACTACTTGTAGTTGTACCGACAGTAGTGGCCAAGCTCTCTGCTGACTCGGTAGACGCGTGGGTTCGAGCCCCACCGCCGGCTGTCCTTGAAATGGTTTTCCGTGGTTTCCCATTTTCAACACCAGGCAAATGCTGGGACAGTACCTTCTGACAGGCCAGGGCCGCTTCCTTCCACATCCTTGCCCAGTTTCATTCGTCTTCATCCATTCCATCTCTCATCCCAACGTGCAGGTCGCCCACGGGCGACTAGAAAGACTTGCACTCGGCCCCTCAGGAGGCCACATGACAAAAAAAAAAAAAACACTTGTAGTTGTATCTGTTCCAGGCTTTTCGTAATTTAGAGATTGTCCCTTTGTTTTGCTACACAAATTAATTCAGTTGGTTGTATGATTTTCCCTAAGTATTTGAAAAGATTTACCTGAGGGATTTTTCCAAACATAGTAATCAAAGGTTATTTGTCTAATTATTGAAGAGGTCCTTCCATGTATAATTATTATTATCCAGGCTGTACTCTTTGGCTGTTATCAACTCCATCGGTAGCGCATATTACACCTGCCCTACTAAAGCCTCTATAGTATCGCTCAACGGTACTTCATATAATTACCTAAATCCCCTTGAATATATATATTTTAAGCTTCAAAGCTGATGAAAAAAGGCCATAAAATTCAAACATCCTCTGTGTAAATTGTTTGGTACACTCTCTGGATTAAACCATACCCAAATTACATCCTATTATATGGCTAAATATTTTCAAATGTTTGGATTATGTTCATCCGATACAAGCTGTAGTATATCCCGATCGTTTGACAGAATTGGGAGGTGTGTTGGCATTACGTATAGCCTAACGATTAGATTTGCAGTATTATTTTATGCTGACTTTTGACACATCACTGTTGGATGTAAGTGAAAGACATCGCTATCTAACTTTGCAGCATTAAATAAATGATTCTCGCTTTTTCATCAACTTAGTCAAGTGCGCTAAGTCACTCTCAACAGCTGGTGTAGGGAGCTGCGCATTTACAGATTCAAGGTCTGAATTCAGGCACCGATATTGCCCATCCTGACTGCAGTTTCTTTCCCCACTAAATACATGCGAATTCTTGGACGGCAGATTATTTTTAGTCAAAGGGAAAGTTGGTTGATTCCTTAGTTTAGGGGCTGCGACAACGCGGTCATGTAACCCCGTGTTCCTTGGGTGAGATCGTAATCATTAGTATCGTAATGGAATTATTGTAACTCAGGGCATAATGGAGAGAACTCAAGAAAGCCTGGCATACTGCTGAAGGAAGGATTCGAACCAACGAAGAACTTTACCCAATGGTCTTGCACGTTAACGATTTCATCTCTCCGCTCGCCGAAATGGGTTTGCAAAATTATAGCATTCTTTTTCATTTTCTCGTTCACGCACACGCGCACCTTAGTTACTTATTGTTGTTTTAAGGGGCGGAACTACGAGGTACACCATAAAGCTCTTGTCCTCCACCCTTCCTTCCACAACTATGTTTACTATTCCCGGGTGTCTAAGTGCGTGTCCTGCCAACCTATCTCTTCTCTTCTGTATAAGTCGCCGGAAACATCTCTCCACTCCCATTTGTCTTAATACCTCTTCATTACCGGGTGAGTTAGCCGTGGTTGATACGGCATGACTGCTGGCAGTCGCTCACATCCGGGAGGCGAGGAGGTTTGAATACCCCGCCGGCAACCTTGAAGATGGTCTTCTGTGGTTTCCCATCTTCCTTCCAGGCAAATGCCGGGGTTGGTCCCTAACTATAGGCCACTGCCGCTACCTCCCAACTCCTCGTCCTAACTTTCAAACTTTCCTCCCCAGACAATATTCCACACGCGACACGCGACGGTCCTTGTAGCTCACCCATTGGGTGACCGCCTCGAAGCAGCTACAAAAACTGGCGAGCCGAACATGTCCTCGGACACTCCCGGCACTAAAAGCCATACGCTAAAAAAACCTCTTCATTTGTAGCGGCTTCGGTGGCGTAGTTGGTAGCATGCTGAGCTCCTTTGCCCAAAGTCGCGGGTTCAAACCCGACCGAAGACGTCGGATTTTTTAAGAGCGTTAAAAATCCCTCAGTATGCCTTCCTTTGGAGGGGAAGTGAAGCCAGCGGTCGCATGTCATAGATTTCTGGCATGAAAAAGAACCTTCCACTACCTACACTTGTGGAAGGTAATATTTGTAGGTTAGTTTGATATCGCTATATTAGTTCCAACGTTCGCCTCCAGGTGCTGACTGTGATGGCATTTAGTAGTCACGTCCGCAGCTAGGTGTCGTGGACGGTAGCATTTGGTAGCAAAAGTAGGAACTACTTGAAAAAAATTAATTGTCTGTAATCCTTCTACCTGAATTAGGCTACAGATAACGGTTCAAGCTGTTGAAGCTGTTGTTGATGAAGTGATTGCTGGATTTGAATCTCAACTTATTACATCTGTCACACTCTTAGACCTAATTAAGCTTTCGATTCTGTGGATCATGATATATTAATACAAAAACATCACTATTATGGAGTCAAAGATTGTGAATTATCATTAATTACCTCCTATCTCCACAAGAGAAGGCAAATAGTTGTAATAGACAACCAAAAATCTGCTCCGCTCATTGTAAATACAGGTGTAGCCCAAGGTTCAGTCATTGGAGCCTTTTTCTTCCTAGTCTATATAAACGACATTGTTAGTAATATAAATGCCAAGTCAATACTGTATGCTGATGGCATTTCTGTAATAACAAGTGATAGAGACCTAACTTGCCTTGAAGAGAAAATAAACAAATTATTAGGTGAATCAACTTCTTGGCCAAAGGTAAACAAACTATTTCTAAACAGTAACAAAACAGAAGAAATCTATTTTCACTTAGTCAAATTGGCTTCAAGTAGTCATGAATGCAGCTCTGTTAAGTTGTTGGGAATCCATTTAGACTCTAAATTAAACCGGGACATTCACACACAATAATTATGTACAAAATTAGCACGAGTCTTATTTTTATTGCAAAGACTCAAACAATCAGCTAGTGCTAATCAGATGATTCTCGCAAACTATGCATTTTTCCATTCACATTTAACTTATGGTATAATATTGTGGGGAAACTCAACAGGGGCACAAGATGTTTCCAGATGGCAGAAGAAGGCAATAAGATGTCTACAAGGCAAGCCTAGTACAGAATCCTGCAGAAATCACTTCCAAGAACTTGAAATTATGACTCTTACATCAATACACATAATCCATAGCTTAACGTATATTATAGAAAATCTCAGTGTGTATAAAAATTGAAGGGATGTGCATTCAAACACCACAAGAATAAGAAACCTGTTAGATACACCTCATGTCAGGTTAAAGAAAACACAAGACCACTACAAATGCTATGGAATTAAAATCTTCAACAAACTACCAACACAACTACAGCAGGAGTCTATAGACATTTTCAAAGCTTCTATTAAGCGATGGCTCATTAACAGCAGTATTTACACTTTGGTCGAATTTGAAGAGAAAATTACACTCTACCCAGATGGACTATAGAAGATCAACTTCTTCTTACTGTATTCGTGTTATTTTATTCTTATTTTATTTTATAGAATCCAGTAAGCTGGTAATAACACTTGCAATATATTATGCATAACTTTGTGATTTTATTGTAAATTGAAAATGTATTTTTAACAATGTGACGTAGTCTAATACAACGATAAGTTGTTAAATGGCAATAAATATTGATTGATTGATTGATTGAAAAAATAACACAAACTAATACAGCCATCACAATTAACACTGGTTATTACACAAATTCTGCACACACCCAAAGTAATCGGGGCTACATGACCACGTTGTCGCAGCCCCTAAACTAAGGAACCAACCAACCAACCAAAGAATTTTTGAGAGAAACTATATGAGACATACATCTCAAGCAAGCTAGCTTGTAGTTACACGTGGCACGTAATCTTGTGAGCATAATCCACGAGAATTCCAAATCACAGCACGTGACCATATACATTGTCTGGGAATTGAACTCGGGTTACTTTGCTGGAAAGCGAGCCGCTAGACCAGTCTGCTATCACACCCGCGAGAAATAAAACAGTCCCACCGTCCCCGCCGCGTCGTAATGAAGTCCAGGAGACTTTAATGGCTGCGTCACGTGGAGCGAATCGGAAGGCAAAACAAGCTTGCAAACACCAGCCAAAGACCATCGACCACGTGGATGACCGAGGCTCAGGGCGAGATTGAAAGTCTTAATCAAGAACGATTCCTGAAAGCTTGGTGTCAACAACTGGAGGGGGAAGGCACAGGACAGTTACAATCTTGCCTCCTGTGGAGCCGTGCGTGTTAAGGAAACTCTGTTCTCTTGAGCATGTGAATTGTGTACAAACGTTTGATGCTTTTCAGTCGGTCAACATGATTGTACCCAAATGAGATGGGTTATTCCCTAACCATGAAAAATATTACAGGAGATGAATGAATACATGTTAATCTCATGAAATGTTTTTCTTGATTAATGAATGCATGTTAATCCCATATTATATTTTTTAGGATTAATGAATACATGTTAATCTCATTAAAAAAAATCAGGATAAATGAATACATGTTATCTCATGAAATGTTTTTCAGGATTAATGAATACATGTTAATCTCATGAAATGTTTTTCGGGATTAATGAATACATGTTAATCTCATGAATTGTTTTTCTGAATTAATGAATACATATTAATCTCATGAAATGTTTTTCAGGATTAATGAATACATGTTAATCTCATGAGATGTTTTTCAGAATTAATGAATACATGTTAATCTTATGAAATGTTTTTCAGAATTAATGAATACATATTAATCTCATGAAATGTTTTTCAGGATTAATGAATACATGTTAATCTCATGAGATGTTTTTTCAGAATTAATGAATACATGTTAATCTCATGAAATGTTTTTCAGAATTAATGAATACATATTAATCTCATGAAATGTTTTTCAGGATTAATGAATACATGTTAATCTCATGAGATGTTTTTCAGAATTAATGAATACATGTTAATCTCATGAGATGTTTTTCAGAATTAATGAATACATGTTAATCTCATGAATTGTTTTTCAGAATTAATGAATACATATTAATCTCATGAAATGTTTTTCAGGATTAATGAATACATGTTAATCTCATGAGATGTTTTTCAGAATTAACGAATACATGTTAATCTCATGAAATGTTTTTCAGAATTAATGAATACATGTTAATCTCATGAAATGTTTGCAGGATTAATGAATACATGTTAATCTCATGAAATTTTTTCAGGATTAATGAATACATGTTAATCTCATGAGATGTTTTTCAGAATTAATGAATACATGTTAATGTCATGAAATGTTTTTAGTATTAATGAATACATGTTAATCTCATGAAAGGTTTTTCAAGATTAATGAATACATGTTAATCTCATGAAATGATTTTCTGAATTAACGAATACATGTTAATCTTATGAAATGTTTTTCAGGATTAATGAATACATGTTAATCTCATGAGATATTTTTCAGAATTAATGAATACATGTTAATCTCATGAGATGTTTTTCAGAATTAACGAATACATGTTAATCTCATGAAATGTTTTTCAGGATTAATGAATACGTGTTAATCTCATGAAATGTATTTCAGGATTAATGAATACATGTTAATCTCATGTTTTTCAGAATTAATGAATACATGTTAATGTCATGAAATGTTTTTTAGTATTAATGAATACATGTTAATCTCATGAAATGTTTTTCAGAATTAACGAATACATGTTAATCTCATGAAATGTTTTTCAGGATTAATGAATACATGTTAATCTCATGAAATGTTTTTCAGGATTAATGAATACATGTTAATCTCATGAAATGTTTTTCAGAATTAATGAATACATGTTAATCTCATGAAATGTTTTTAGTATTAATGAATACATGTTAATCTCATGAAATGTATTTCAGGATTAATGAATACATGTTAATCTCATGAAATGTTTTTCAGGACTAATGAATACGTGTTAATGTCATGAAATGTTTTTCGGGATTAATGAATGATGTTAATCTCATGAAATGTTTTTCAGGATTAATGAATACATGTTAATCTCATGAAATGTTTTTCAGAATTAACGAATACAAGTTAATCTTATGAAATGTCTTTCAGGATTAATGAATACATGTTAATCTCATGAGATGTTTTTCAGAATTAATGAATACATGTTAATGTCATGAAATGTTTTTTAGTATTAATGAATACATGTTAATCTCATGAAATGTTTTTCAGGATAAATGAATACATGTTAATCTCATGAAATGATTTTCAGAATTAACGAATACATGTTAATCTTATGAAATGTTTTTCAGGATTAATGAATACATGTTAATCTCATGAGATGTTTTTCAGAATTAACGAATACATGTTAATCTCATGAAATGTTTTTCAGGATTAATGAATACGTGTTAATCTCATGAAATGTTTTTCAGGATTAATGAATACATGTCAATCTCATGTTTTTCAGAATTAATGAATACATGTTAATGTCATTGAATGATTTTTAGTATTAATAAATACATGTTAATCTCATGAAATGTTTTTCAGGATTAATGAATACATGTTAATCTCATGAAATGTTTTTCAGAATTAACGAATACATGTTAATCTCATGAAATGTTTTTCAGGATTAATGAATACATGTTAATCTCATGAAATGTTTTTCAGAATTAATGAATACATGTTAATCTCATGAAATGTTTTTAGTATTAATGAATACATGTTAATCTCATGAAATGTTTTTCAGGATTAATGAATACATGCTAATCTCATGAAATGTTTTTCAGGACTAATGAATACATGTTAATGTCATGAAATGTTTTTCGGGATTAATGAATGCATGTTAATCTCATGAAGTGTTTTTCAGAATTAACGAATACATGTTAATCTTATGAAATGTTTTTCAGGATTAATGAATACATGTTAATCTCATGAGATGTTTTTCAGAATTAATGAATACATGTTAAGGTCATGAAATGTTTTTTAGTATTAATGAATACATGTTAATCTCATGAAATGTTTTTCAGGATTAATGAATGCATGTTAATCTCATGAAATATTTTCAGGATTAATGAATACATGTTAATCTCATGAAATGTTTTTCGGGATTAATGAAAACATGTTAATCTCATGAAATGTTTTTCAGAATTAATGAATACATGTTAATGTCATGAAATGGTTTCAGGATTAATGAATACATGTTAATCTCATGAAATGTTTTTCAGTATTAATGAATACATGTTAATATCATGAGATGTTTTTTCAGAATTAATGAATACATGTTATTGTCATGTAATGTTTTTAGGATTAATGAATACATGTTAATCTCATGAAATGTATTTCAGGATTAATGAGTACATGTTAATCTTATCAAATGTTTTTCAGAATTAATGAATACATGTTAATCTCATGAAATGTTTGCAGGATTAATGAATACATGTTAATCTCATGATATGTTTTTCAGTATTAATGAATACATGTTTAATCTCAGCTAATGTTCTTCAGGATTAATGAATACATGTTAATCTCATGTATATTTTTTCCATGAGTTCTCTCGCGCTCGTTAGATGGGCATAACGATGTGAAAAAAAACTTCATAATTATTATTATTATTATTATAACCAACTAAAAATTTAGAAAAGCAAGAAATGGAAATATTTCTCCAGTGTGCATAGAGAGAGTGTAGATGAAAAGGAAGTCTCACGAGTTGTACCAACATTCGTAGAAATTAACAAACACAATTACAGAAATACGATTGAAATTGTATGGATATATACAAAGAATGAACAATAAGAGGCTTACTAACAGGATATTCAACCATCCCTCTTCACCAAAAGTCAATAACTCGATAATAATAATAATATCGTATGGCCTCGGTGCCGGGTGCAAGCTTTGTTAATTGACGCCCAGAGTGCAATTTGCATGTTGAATTTTATCGGTCCTTGAAGCGCTATGAAAGTTAAGGAGGTTAGATATCTATGCTCCTTGACACTATAGCGCTTTCCAGTAGAGAAATGAGAAACTTTGTGTTGGCGGAAAATTCCGAGATTAATGTTGCCATTATGAACACGGCCTACTGAATTCAAATGGGTTCTTTAACATGCCATATCGTATGACATGCGTATAGTGATTAATGTCGCCTTTCCAAAATCACTTACCACGGCCAAGAGCGAACTTGCAAGCTTGGGGGTTGGCAGTCCGACACGTTTACCACTCAACCACCGTGGCAAGCAATAACTCGATAATAGAATTTAAAAGAAATAACCTTCAAGAAATCAACGTAGCAAACGAAACTTCATGTGGAGAGGCCTAGGTTCAGATCGTTGGTGAACAAACATCATTTTGATGCAAACCCACGAATGAGACCATCACTGCATGGACAGCAGAATGGAGTGAGAGAATGAAGAGGTTTAGGGAAGAGGAGAAATCAAATACCTTATCTTATGTTAGATAGGACCAATCGCACCCCTTAATTGGGCATAGCGTTGTAAAAAAAAATGGTAAAAATCTTGCATTTTAAAATGTTTTTTCCTTGTTTTTATGTGTGGTTTCACTTAGGTGCAGAAAGTCAGGCTCTTCGGTGGGCTTTGGTCAACACAGCCCAGACCACCGCTGGAGTAGTGGACCCCTTCTTCTTTACTGCGAGAGCTGAGAGCTCCTACGTATTTTCTTCTCCAGAATTTTAATACTTGGCCGTGAAAGCCAATATATCAATAATAATGATAATAATAATAATAAATTCCTTGAAAGAGAGATAGGGCGGATTCAGAGAGAAAAGAAATTTAAACATCTCGGTGAAACGATACAGGACAATGGTCTGGAGAAAGTTATGGTAGGCGATAGGATCTCAAAAATGGAGAGAGCGTATGGGCTTACAAAAAAAAACATATATAACAAGAAATGCATATCCTGTAAGGCCAAAATAAAGCACTACGACACTGTAGTCAAAACAGAATGCCTGTACGCCTGTGAATGCATGTCAATGAACTGTAGGCTAGAGAAGTTGGAGGTTCTGGAAACGGAAAGGAGAATCCTCCGGAAAATCATGGGTACAATCCAGACGGAAACAGGATGGAAACTTCGGAGCAACGCGTAAGTCTACCAGAATGTAGAAAAAATCTCGGCGACCATGAGGAAACGGAGGCTAATATTTCTTGGACACATGTACAGATTGTACAGTTCCAGATTAACCAAGCAGTTGTTTGACTACTTCTGGAACATAAAAACAACAACATCATGGATTAAAGAAACTCGGAAAGACCTTGAGAGATCTAACATCCAGGAGGCCCAAATGTTGGAAAGGGATACGTTTCGAAACAGGATACACAATTTGGAAGGGTTTCACTACGAGAGACGAGCTACAAAGACCGGAAGAGCTTGGACGGCCGAACAACGGCAGCAGCACAGCGATCGCATGAAGGAGAACTGGAGACAGAGGAAATTACAACTATAACAGTGAAATTGTAGCGTCATCATAAGTGGTCAATTCGCAAGTAAATAATAATAATAATAATCGTCATAATAAGCAAAGGATTTCACGAGCCAGGAGAGCAGTCAATAAAGAGAAAGGAATATATGGCACACTAATATAGTAGAATTTGGAAGAGAACAAGTGTTGACAAAGTGAGGTCGACAAGAAGGATGAAAGAGAGGAGCCCGATAAAAATAACTGGAAGAAAGTTTGGGCTGAGCTGGGAACCTCTTGGTTCCTAACATGTCCCACTAGCTGTGAGTGCCTGGGAGGATGGAGGTGGAGATATTAGCCGGTACAACTTTGGCCAGTGTTGCCAACATAGCGTCTATGTAGCGACGTTTCTGTTAATTTGACAGCAAAATATTTTAAATATAGGCTAATATTATTATGGTATTTGAAGCCATTTTTCAGTGTTGACTTAGTTAACAAAAGTTTGGTGCTTTTCAGTTGGTCAATACAATTGTACCCAAATGAGATGGGTTATTCCCTAATCCTGCAAAAAATAATTACATGAGATTAATAAATACACTTGGATGACAAGTTTCGATCGTCAAGCGATCATCATCAGATCCATTACACTTAGGATATAAAATCTATGTCTGAAAGTATGGGTGAAAATATTTACAACATGTACACTTATTAGGTTGCAGTATTAGTTGAGATAATACAACTCATCAGTATTTGTTAGTTGTGGTCTATGTGATGTTTTGTTAAGATACTGGAAGTGGTGATTGACCTCCGGAATTTGCCTGTTTGGAGTGAATATGTGGTTGCTGTAAATGGTCAACTCAGATTTTATTGTACAGGCTACTTATCTGGTTGAGTCTTGCGCGGTCCTGTTGAGAGCAGTTCACTCGGTCACTGTTTCCACTCGACTGAATGGGAAACCCTGTGTGTGAGGGTCCGTTAGATTTTATAGCCTAAGTGTAATGGATCTGACGATGTTCGCTTGACGATCGAAACTGGTCATCCAAGTGAATTTATTAATCTCATGTAATATTTTTCAGGATTAGGGTATAACCCATCTCATTTGGGTACATTCGTGTTGACCGACTGAAAAGCACCAACTGTTTTTAAAATAATATTATATAGAGATTTATCGACTATTTTACCTCTTGTCAGCGACAAAAATATTTAGTGAGAGCCTTCCCTATAGATCGGACCGTCGGACTGTTTAACGGGCGAAGAGTGATTAGTCACATTATATACGAGGCTGGCAGGATACCTTAGTCGAGATAATTACGACTTGTCGTGAGGTACTGTAGGCTATATCGTATCCCATGAACATGGTTAGGTATGAAAAAGAACATCGAATTTTCCTAGTGGAAACTTATCTTCTCTAGAAGAAATCTACCAGTCAATGTGTTCTTAAGTTTCAGCGTCGTGCGATTTTTACTTGTGGGGGAATGCCAAACAAAATGTATACAGAAACAATCAACGTACTCGGGAGGCTCTGAACTGCTAGCGCCAGTGCCTTGCTCGAAAAAGCAAGCTCCGTTCTGCAGAGAAGGCTCTCTCTGTATTTTCTCTATCGATAGAATAGCAACTTCTTACTACTGCTTTGCGATTTATTAAAATCCTGAGTTGGCAGCTTTTTGGAGACATCATCCTGTGCACTCCGTAGGTGAAGCCTTTAAGTAGAGCCCTGTGCGGATATACAAAACGTTATCCACATCCGCACGAATTTTATCCGCATCCACACGTTTGTTATCCAAATCCGCTGGCGTAAAGTACTAAAGCAACACATTTAGACATTTGAGGAGAAATGCGTTCCCCTAGGCTGTGTGTGAATCGCAAGACAATGTTGACTGAGTTTTGTCCCTCTGAGTAACGGCATGACTGGCTTCTCTCTATTATTCTCATACAATCCAAGCGAAAGCAAATACGAAAATAACAAGAAACGTGTAAGACACAGATCTTAGTAAACATTAAAATTATATTAAAAAAAACAGTTCAACATTGTATTCTAAAACTCTCCGCAAATTTACTCTAAACATTATCCGCAGATTCTCCGCTATCCGCACAGCCATGCAAACTCTATCCGCATGGCGAACAATTTTGCGGATATCCGCATCCGCGCAGGCCAAGGGGGCACATACAGCTTAAGGAGCCGAACCAATAACGATTGTAATATTATAACTGTGTCTGTCATAAATTTTGTACAACTATTATATACATTTCCAAAGAAACACACACACCTTGCTATTAGAAGCAAAGTTAAAAATTTTCAAAATTCAAATGGTAATTATTTTCATCAATTTTTTCCAAATTTGGTTCTTGTTTGTGCTGACCTTGACCGTTTCCCTGATATCTTCCGTGATTATAGGAATGTTTGGAGTTTTCCTTTTTTAATGTGGGTGTTAAACCTTCCGCTACAAATTGAATCTCACTGAAAACCATTGTGACTTTAATTAGTCTTTCAATGAAACGTAAAAAGAAGAGTTTGCTCAGAATAAAAATGGAAATAATGACGCTTAATTAATTAATTAATTAATTGATTAATAATGTGAAAATATGCGGGATTCATTTTGTAGCTGGAGGTTTAGCATCCATTTAAAAAAAAGGAAAAGTCCGAAAATTCCTATCAACTTGGGGGATATGAGGGAAACGGTGAAGATCAGCTCAAAACAAGAACCACATTTTGAAAAATGGAAGATAATAGTTCCAAATTAAATTTTGAAAATTTTAAACTTTGCTTCTAATAACAAGGTGTGTGTGTTTCCTTGGAAATGTATTATTTGTTGTACAAGATTTTTGACAGGCGCGGTTATAATATTAAAATCGTTACTGTTTTGTCTCCTTAAATTGTTTGTGTCCCCTTAGGATGCAGAATTGCTGGTAATACCATGGGCCGTATAATTTGGAGAGAACTACGCTACAGGCGAGGATATTGTGGGTGTCTTCGATCTCCCACGTAGTGGATGCCTGGGCGAAAGAAATGTGCCTGTCAGTGAATTATTACGAATATGGATCCTTGTGATAAGACATGCGTAGTATAAGAGAAGGTTCCAATTGAGTCTGGAAGTGTGCTCATCCTTATCAAGCTTTATCAGACAGAGTCTGTCTGAAGATTTGACCTCTCTTTCTACGTTGCCTCTCAATCGAAATGTCGTTCACGAAGAGATTCCTGCATTCCAACTCTTGAGTGAGGAGGTATTTCGAACGTTCCTCAGTGACAGACATTATTTGAAATGTCATATTACATCAGTATCAGGCAAGATCTCTCCCCGTTAAGCATTCATCTGTCTTCAACAGCTCGGCATGACTAAGCGAATAATAACACCTAATATCAAATAGATTAAAATCTGGTTTAGTCATTTCTGACATGAAACTCACAGCCCTCCCGCGTGCTTGATAAACGATAGAGATGTTTAGATTGTAACGCTGATATTGTAACATAAGATTGATATGTGGGAAATTATTGGTTATTAGCTTTTCAAGATACGTTTGCCGGTGGCAAACAGTACAGTCGCGCGGGTAGGGTATGATTAAGCTCCAGTAGGTCCAGAAATTCATTCTCCGCTCAGTGATGAAATGATGATATATAAATCACAGCCAATGGCCATAAGCTGGGCATTTTTAATTGCACGCCCAAAGGCTCACAAGAAGTTAAATTTCAAGTAGTTCCAACTTTGGCTACAAGATGCTACTGTCAGTAACACCTAGCGGCGAACGTTGGAACTTGATAGAGCGTTTCCTATCCAGCCAAACATAGCCTACACATTTTGCTACACACCACCAATTGCAGTAGTAAGTTCCTTTACATGCCATAAATCTATGACATAGGCCCGCCGGCTTTACTTCCCCTCCGAAGGAAGGCATTATGAAGGATTTTAACGCTCCTAATAATCCGACGTGTTCGGCCGGGTTTGAACCCACGATCTTGAGTATAGCACTTCAGCATGCTACTGACCTCGCCACCGAAGCCACTGTGTATTATTATAATCGACTTGTAACAAATGAATTGATCGATCGTTTTGTGCTCTTTGGGTTATCAAAATATTAAGAATTTCTTCTTATGAAGCCTAAGATTTTATGAACACTAGCTACCATTTCATGAGTGTGCTATGAAAATATTAGTTTTAAATTAATATAGACTTTCAAGTCCTTGATAGAACTGTTAATAGTGAGATGGCCTACGAACCCAATATTCGGAACTCAACCATCACCTGCAATTTGTTTGTAGTAAATCTTATAACTGAGCATTTTTAGCCTATTTTCAATTTTGAAAAAATAGGCTTATGAGATCACCTTTTGTCCGTGTGTGTGTGCGTGTGTGTGTGTGTGTGTGAAGTGTGTGTGATTCCCCCCCTCCCTAATAAAATCTAAACGGCTGCAGCGATTTCAACGAAACTCGGTAAGTTCATAGCACTATTCCGGGCGACCCCGACCATGCCCTTCAAATTTTGTTACGTCTCACCAATCCAACATGGCGGATGTGCGAAATATTTCACTGCAATTCAATATCTCCGAAACTATTCCCGATATCACCCTGGAATGTATTACGGTGATAAAGGGAACTACTAGAAGTTCACCTATGTGACTTTTAAAAAACTGGTAACTACAAAACCAACATGGCGGCCACGCGAATTTGCGACTTTAAAATAGACGTTTCTCGCAATTTAACCAACCAAACGCATTAAAACTTGGTACAGTATATGTTTATACACATTGTAATGCGCCGACATCTAACTTCGTTTAATTGTTTACATAACCACAAGATGGCGGTTGTGCGAAATATTCCACCGGCATTCTATATCTCTGAAACTATTATCGGTATCACCCTGAAATTTTGTACGGAGATAAAGGGCACTACTGGAAGTTCATCTATAATACTTTCAAAAACCGATTAACTACAAAACGAGCATGGCGGCCAAGCGAATTTGAAAATTTTAATAGACCTTTCTCGCGATTTAATTTTCCAAACGCAATGAAATCTGGTACAGGAAATATTTATACACATTGTAATGCACTGGTATCTAATTTAGTTCAATTGTTTACATAACCTCAAGATGGCGGCTGTACGAATTTCGAAAGTTAATTTTTTATTTCTTGTGTCGTAATCATGCGATCGAAGTGAAAGTTTGAAAAATGAACCTACGCAATAATTTTCCTTTAATGGTTCATGACTCTATGGCCTATACATTTAACAATCCAACATGGCGACCATCCGAAATATTTAGACGGCTCTGAATATCTACGAATCTATTATAGCAATCAAACTGATTTTTTTATGTTCCTAGGGGCTATGAACTTAAGTTCGCCTAAATAACCTGGTGATCGCAAATCCAATATGGCGGCGACGCGAAGTATAAATATTCACATGAACGTTTCTTGCAATTTAACCATCCGAGTGCAGTGAAACTTGGTACAGTAAATCCTTATACAAATGTTAATCCACTGGCATCAAATTTATTTCAATTGTTTCCATAACCACAAGATGGCAGCTGTGCGAAATTTTAAAATCTCTTTTTTACTTCTTGTGTCCTAATCATGCGATTGAAGTTTGAATGCTACACGTGCACAATAATCTTCATGTAACAGTACATAACTTTAGGACCTACATATGTAAAATCCAACATGGCGGCCATCCGAAATATTTAGTCGGTTCTCAATATCTACGAATCTATTACAGCAATCATACTGAAATTTTGTATGTTGATAGTGGCAATTAACATAAGTAGGATATATGAAAATAGGCTGTATAGTTCTTCACGGAACTACTTGTTTATATTAAGGTTCATGAAATTTAAAATACTTCAGGTGTTTTATTTTATATGTTTCCTCGAATTACAAAGCTTAACAAGCATCATAATAAGTTGAATGAAGGACAATTATAAGGTTCACAAACTACTAACAATGGAACGGATTGCGTTGTAAAATTCTAATCTGGTTGATATTTAGAACACAATATTCCTACAAAGTTGTACAATGACGTAGTGAAAACCTCACGGGCCAATTTCAATTTTGAACGCCCATACTGAAAGGCGTTAACCAGCCGGGCGACGGTATGAGCGAGGAGGAGGGAAGAGATAAATCTGACCTTGAATCCAAGCAGCGCGCGGCCACCAGGCAGCGACCTTCCGTGATGCGTTGCTTTCCCCACCTTCCACCTGTGTCCGGACAGTTCCCCACACTAACACTTCCACACACTGTAAAAAATACTGACACTTCCCCACAGCCCTTGGACGTGGCTACCTGTTTAATGACTCAGAAATAATCTCGACTGACAGTTCCACACACATCTCCCCTCTCCTCCCTCAAGGCTACTATGAAAACGATCAAGTTGAAATCTTGCCGGGACAGCTCACCCCAAATTAAAAGAGGTTGTCAAAGTGTTGAAGACGGAACCTGAGAAGACAAACTGCGCATTTGTAAAGGCCGAGCTCAACATGGAAGAAAAAAGAAAAGAACGAAAATATGTCAAACTGGACGGACGGATTGAGAACATTCAGAAAATGCCAAAAATAATAATCTGGACGCAGTTGCCTATTCTCAGAAAATGGAGTAGGTTAATATTATTGTTGAAGAAATATGATAAAAAAAAACTGACGAAGCCTAGAAATCTGATTTTAAACACGCCAAAATTATGAATGCTACCCCAAATGAACGGCACTGGCCAGCAGCACGTCGGTAACTCGATAACCAACGCTCTGCTTCACCAGAATGAGACGTGTACGGGGAGCGTGGATGGGCCAACTTACCTGTATTCAGGGGCCCGGGTCACTTCCGCAGCAAAATCACCTCCAGATGACATGTCCCAACAGAAGAGCACAAAAGGGGTGGAAGGAAGATGGAGAAGGGGACAACACACACAGGCTATTCAACAGACACCCCCCACTAACCGATAGAACTGCTGCCGGTGAAATAATGCCATAACAGTAGTAAAAGGAACAAAAAAGTTTAATTGTTAAAACTTCCACCAGAAAAGAGAACATGCATCAGGCAACATAAATTACAAAATAAAACAAAACCTCAGCTAGAATTCTCACTGTAGAAAATAAATAAAAATTTAAGGCCGGTATCAATAAACAATAACCTGAGGGAAGAGTATGAAAAGCTACAACCCAAATAAACACTAAATAAGCACCAGACATATTCCCAAACTGGACCATGAGGGCCTTGGAGAATCAAAAAACTAGTGCAAAATATTACCATAAACAAGGTAACGAAAGAATAACGAAGGAGTACCAAGAAAACTCCAAAAAAGGAAAACCAAAGGAAAATTTAAAACAAATAAGTTAACCAACCAACACCACCATGACCCAAGAACGTGCACTTCAAAAAAACTCGCCAGAAAAGGAAAACCCACAATGCACTACTGACAACAAGTTACCATGGCGACCAAGAACAGTTGAAGTTACATCAGTACGTAATTATGAGAAACGCGTAATTTACATTTTTAAATAAAATCTTCTCCAGTGAGAAAACAGCTAGATATAAACAAACCCAAGCCACTACGAGATCAAATAGTTTTTACAGGCAACGGATCAGACTAAAAACCGACCGACTAATAAACCAATTTAGACCTAGTGTTAATAGATTCGTCTGGCAAGTACCATAATATTATAAGAAGAAAAAAAATTGCTTTAGCCAGAAGCCAAATAATAAAATAAGAAGAAAAAAAGTAGTGTTCCCCGGGCAAATATAGTTTAACAAAAATTTACATTTTCATAGGTGACATATCTATTCCAAGGTCAACCTTTCAGAACCAAAACAAACACTCAGTACACGATGCAAAACATGGAGCTCCAATAATTTAAAATAATAACATGCCAAAACATACCTTTAGGGGAAACACTAATTTTTTAAACACTACTTAGATATCCTTAAAGGATTTATATCACAAAAAAAATTAAGAGGAGATGGCTTCCAGTCGCTGTCGAAGAGATGCACACCAAAAATCGCCTTTTTATTTTAAGGCCCAAGAAACTATTTACACGATTATTACAGATAATCGTTGCTCACTAATATTTCAAGTATCATCCAATACTGGGATATATTCCCAAGTTAGCTTGGACGAGGGCAGAGCCCTCGCCCTGGCGAGATTCACAATATGCGTAGTTCTTTTCCCAGCAATCAGTCACAACTTATTATTCACAAGATGGCGGAGAATCGCTCGTCAATTGCCGAACTGTCTTCATGTAAATAATATTGTCCAATCACGGAGCGACACCTCAAAACAACAATGTCATAAATAAGTTCATAATTTGGCGGTATCAAGAATACACTAGCATTTGTTTGATGACGAAGAATGTAATTGTCTTTCAATTATGTCATGCGTATAAAGAGTTTTATAAGGCGCAGCCCACACCACCTAGCGGAGAGAAACAGGAACCACGGGCAGACTTTACAAGGTCCGACTGGCGCTACCATCTCGTGTTCAAAATGGGAAGCAAGTCACCAGGCGGTCGTTTCAAATGTCGAGATGTTACGATCCAAGGGTATATACATGTTTGAAAGCGTAGGGACGTGCCCTTGCACGTATCAGTCTCCCTCCCTTAAGCGTGAACACGGTTCACGAATATGCCTAGGCATAGACAGTACTCCTTAACTTGTCGATTCACCAGAGATGTTTCCCGAAGATAATGTTCACCAGTTAACTCCAATTGATGGATGAAACCGCATCGTTTTGGTTAGGAAGAATGCAGGGTCAGAATATCAGTGATGGGATAATTGATCACCTCGCAAACCACTTAGTCAACAGCATCACTGTGTCCAAAAATCTTCAGAAACGCAGTACACCAGCAGTGCTTTCAGAGTCCGAGACACGTTAGATACATTTTCAACAAGTCCAATGTAGGTCGTTTTAGACGAAGTAGGTGGAAGCAATGTGCAAGATATGATTCGACGCCTGGGCAGCCATTTACAAAAATAGAAGTTAATCTAATTTCAAAAAAGGTTTACAGAATTACTAATTCTTACTACATTTTACAAAGAGAAACAAGGTTGACTTTAAATGAAGAAAATTTTTGACCATGCCCTAGATCCGTGCTTACAAAATTTCATTAACAAGTTTACCTTTTTACAGATTCGCAGTACATTACAAGATTACATGAGTTAGACGACTATACATTTCGAAGGGACTACGGTTGAGGAATGACCACTAAAATTCCCAAAGGGAACAGGAATACAAGGTTACCATGAGTTAGGTCTCCCACCGAGCCCAACTTACATATTAGCATCTCCTATGAAACATCAAAACTAGGTACACTTTTACAATTTGCCATTACAATGGGAACTTCCCAACATTTACATTTTGTATCCCACCAGAGTTTTCAAATCCAATTAAATTCAAAATTCCACAAGGAACAGAAGCTTGAAGGCTTCAATGAAGGTTAGGGATACTCTACATTATACAAAATTTGTTTTACAAAATTTACGGTAGCATTTCCTCATTAGACACCTCTCCACCTCGCTTAATGTGTGATAGATGCACTCTAGAAATTTTGTTGGCCTTAGGGTTTCGAACAAGAAGAGTAACAGGGGTCAAGAATGCCTCTACATAACATGGGCCTTTAAAACGAGGGGTTAACTTGCTTGAAACTAGATTACTGACGCCCTTGGGCTCGAAATTGCGGACGTACACAACATCACCAATTTCCAAATCCGTTGGCTTGCGACAGGCATTGTGTCGCCTGGCAAGTTGGTCATGGGATACCTTAATATTCTCTCTAGCCTTGTCGAATTTCGCCCTCATATCCTCGGGCGTGAAACTGTCAGGAAGGAGATCGTGCAGGTTCCACAGGTTGGACAACGGAGAATTAGCCATAAAGAAAAACATTAACGAAAAAGGGGTGGCTTGCGTGCTCTCATGCACGGCGGTGTTGAAAGCAAAATTGAGCCAATGCAAATTAGAATCCCACATGGAATGGTCGTCGTGGTGGAAAGCAATCAGAGCAGAACGGAGATTACGATTGACTCGCTCAGCAAGAGACGGGTTAGGAAAATAGGGAGTGGTGGTTACGTGCGAAATAGCATAATCAAATAAGAATTGACGGAACTGATGAGATACAAAGCACTTGGCATTATCTGACACCAGATACTGACACGGCCCAAAAGACGAGAAGATGGAATTAAGACACTTTATGACGGAACTGGTCGTAGCCTGTCTGGTGGGGAAAATCCAACTAAACCGGGAGAAACCGTCAGTGCAAACAAGCGCAAATTGGTTTCCCCGACCAGAGCGAGGGAACGGTCCAACATGGTCGATAAAAAGCCTCTCCATGGGTCTAGATGCCGGTTCAGATGACAACAGGCCAACCTTAGTAGAAACCGGAGGTTTGCTAATACTGCATGCAGCACAATTCCTAATGAGCCTCCTGATGTCGCCATCCATACCCTGCCAAATGAAAAACTGTCTGATTTTAGCTCGGGTCTTGAATACTCCTAGGTGGCCACCAATAGGAGATTCATGATAGTAACGAAAGATTTCCGGAATGAGGACCGACGGGAGCACAATTTTAGGTAGGCGGTCATGACGAGACGAACAACACAATACACCGTCCTTCAGAGAGTAGGGCTTGATCACTTCACCAGAATTGATTCGGTCAATAAGGCTAGATAAGGAGGGGTCTTCCTTCTGGAATCGTCTCACATCCTCAAAAAGCACAGGGGAATTGCTAAGAACGACATTGACACAATTTACAGTAGATACAAGGTTTACGGGTTCGCATTCCTGAACATCCTCTTCAGCTGTTTCCTCGTACATGCGGCTTAAAGAATCAGCTACCGCATTTTCGGACCCACGAATATGTTGGACAGTGAACTGGAACGACAGAATCCTAGTTGCCCACCTAGCAATTCTACCAGTTTTGCGGGGTTTCCCTAAGACCCAGCTCAAGGCTTGGTTATCGGTCTCAAGGAGAAACTTGGTGTGCTCAAGATACATACGGAATTTTTCTAGAGCGAACAACACAGCTAAACCCTCAAGTTCGTAAATGGAATACTTCCTCTCTGCGTCCGTTAAGGTACGAGAAGCGTATGCAATGGGTTGCCTACCCAGATCAGATTCCTGCAGAAGGACACAACCAACACCACGACCAGACGCATCAGTCCGCACAATGAACTGCTTCCCAAAATCCGGAATGGCTAACACAGGGGCGTTAGAGAGCGCAAGCTTAAGATCTTCGAAGGCTGCCTGCTGAGAGGGACCCCACTCAAACTTCACAGCCTTTTTGCGTAATTGATTTAGAGGAGCAGCACGGTCGGCAAAGTTACTGATAAACTTACGGAAGAAGTTGACCATACCAATGTAACGAGCAACACCCTTGGCGTTCTTGGGTGGTTTAAAATCTCTGATGGCCTGCGTACGAGACAGGTCCACTGAGATACCAGATTTAGAAACAATATGTCCCAAGAAGGAAATTTTGGGCTTGGCAAATGAAACCTTGGACAATTTGACGGTAAGTCCAGCGTCACGCAACCGATCAAGTACAATTTTCAGATGATCAACGTGTTCCTCGAAGGACTCGGAATAGATCACCACATCGTCAAGGTAGTGGTACACAAACTTGAATTTAATTTCTGAAAATACCTTGTCCAGAAGTCTACTCAACACAGCGGCTCCGGTGGATAGGCCAAACGGGACACGGGCATACTCAAACAGGTTCCAGTCAGTGGAAAAAGCAGTAACATGCCTGGATTCAGGAGAGAGGGGAATTTGGAAGTAGGAAGAAATTAAATCGAGGATTGTGAACACCTTCGCGTTGCGAAACCAACTAAAACATGTGTGAAGGTCCGGCAAAGGAATGGACTGCAAAACAACTTTTTGATTAAGAGCCCTATAGTCGACCACCGGCCGAAAACCACCGTTAGGTTTTGGCACAAGAAATACAGGGGAAGAGTAGGCAGAGATAGAGTGTTGGATTACACCTTCTTCTAACATCTTATCGATAATCTTACGAAGTTCAGCCATCTTGGGCGGGGTAAGGTGATACGGGCTGGAACGCACCGGCACAGAATCGGTTAGCTCAATCTTGTACTCCATCAAATGGGTTACACCCAGCTTGTCAGTAAATACATCGCCATACTCCTGACATAACCTCTTAATGGCATCCTTTTGAAGACTCGTTAAATTTTCCAGATCGAGATCCTCAATAGTCATAGGTTCACTAACAGAATTGACAGCAGGAGAAGATAAAACCGGGTTAAATGATAATTTACTCTGTGGATTAAACTTAAACCATAAGTTGCGAGCACCAAAATCAAGAAGCATACCAACGTGTGACATGAAATTAGCTCCAATGACCACAGCACAAGAAAGATTTCTGGCAACCAAAAATTTAAATTTCCAGGAAAAATTTAGAATATGAATTTTGACTGTCATACTACCCAAAATATTTAAGTTTGAACACAATTTGCCGAAATAAAAGATTCATTGTTAGGCTCTAACTCAGGAAATTTGCAAACACTCTTCATAGATAAAAACCAGTCCTCGCTTATAAAGGATGCGACACTACCAGAATCAAGCAATGCAGAAACGGGCTCGTCATTAACACAAATTTCAATACACGGGGATATTCCTTTAGCCACAGGAGAAATTCCAAAATCATTACTCACTCTAACACGATTACAATTAGGTGATGAGGACACCCGCACCCTAGGATTCACACAACGTTTAGAATTAGGCTGACTTGCCACGCCATTGCTCACCGACAGGTTAGGTAGGTCAGCGACATAAGCAGAATTAGCACGTGATGAATTAGTTTTCATAGAGTTATCAAGACTATCATTGGTAGGGCGACCAGAAACTTCACAGGGTTTTCCCAAATTCTTACACACAGAAATATCCTTGGAAGTAACACCCGAATTGGTCTCCTCAACGTTCCGTCATTGGCGATACACAGCCTGGTTACTCGGACACACCTTCTTGACATGTCCCACTCCACCGCACGTGTGGCACTTAATATTAGGTCGAGGATGAAACATAACCTTAGGTGGGGGACGAGACATCAAGGAAGGAGGGGGACAAGACATCAAGGAAGGAGGAGGAACATTAGCTACACGAAGGGAATCTGCATGCTTCACAGCCATAGCCTCTATAACGACCTGTTTCAGCTCGACAAATGACGAAGGCCTGGTACACATAGTCATGTATGACCTATATTGAGGCGAAAACCCATTCACAATTGATGACACCAATTGTCGCTCAGTTAAAGGGGATGCAAAAACCTGGGCATACACCTTAATGTCACTGACATAGTCGCTAAGGGACTCGTCCAGCCTTTGGACACGATAAAGGAACTTATGCTCGAGAGCACTTAGGGCGCTCGCAGAGACAAAAAAAAACACAACACTTCCCTAATAAACATGGCTAAGGACATGCGGAGGTGGATAGCTTCAACAAGCTTATCGCGCAGCATACCGGATGCAACTGGATACAAAAGTTGGAAAATCTGAACTTCCGACATCCCAAAAATCGAGGCATGGTTACCCAACTCGACCACTTGCTTTAAAAATTGTACCACTTGGGTAACGTCATCAAGGTTGAAATGCTTTAACTTAATTAAGAAACCAGAAATAGGATGAGGAATCGACCCATAATTAACGGTAGGTGAGAACGTAGCATTAGGAATAGAGACATTGTTACCAGGGTAGCCCGCTCGCACACCCTCTACAGGCGACAAAACATTAATATTACTAGAGAAAGAACTGGGATGCAATAGGTCGGCAGGACCCAGGATATCATTAGGTGACCTAACATGAGAAGAATGACCGTATGCAGGACTAAGTGGTATGGACGAGCCAGCGCCAGGCAACAGAGGGGCAGGAAAACTACTACTGGTAATCGATCCCAAAACCTCAGACCTAGTAAACAGAGGTGATTCCCGTTCAACCCCAGAAGAACTCTCCAAATTCACAAGGTTATCGCTTAAGTCAATTAAATTGAAAACACTATTGTTGTCAGCCATTTTGGAAAACACAGAATGCAAACAACCAATATAGAAGGAAACAAAATTCTGGAATTACAAGGACAGTTTACACTTTCACAACAGTACCATAACCAGCAATTACCATCACCAAAGATTAGGCTGACTCTCAAACACAGCCACCCTACTACACCAAATCATGCACCATGCTGTCCAGAACTGCACACGTCACCACCCGCTTGGCTCGAGAACAGGGAGCTAAATTACAAAAATAGGCACAAAACATCAGGCTACCAGCTTCCGACGGGGCTCCAGGATGCCTTCACACGCAGCATATAGGCTATCAGAACATTAAGAAATCCCATTTCCCATGCCAAGAACACATGTCAGTCACTCACCGAGCTGCATCTTCATTGGGGATGTTGCACACCAACAGGGTAAAATACAGGAGTAAACGCCTCGTTTAGAACAGGTTACATACAGCATACCACATGGATATCCAGAGGCAAACATGAAACACAATAAACGACAAGGATTAGCTTTACATAACATTAAGTGCACTGGCCTGACAAAATCCCACCAACAACTGACCCATCAGCATTAGAGGGGTCCATAAAACAGCCTGTGGGTACTGGGGAGGGGATAGTTACGGAAGTGAACTCGAGCAGGATCTGCTACCTGAATGCTACCCCAAATGAACGGCACTGGCCAGCAGCACGTCGGTAACTCGATAACCAACGCTCTGCTTCACCAGAATGAGACGTGTACGGGGAGCGTGGATGGGCCAACTTACCTGTATTCAGGGGTCCGGGTCACTTCCGCAGCAAAATCACCTCCAGATGACATGTCCCAACAGAAGAGCACAAAAGGGGTGGAAGGAAGATGGAGAAGGGGACAACACACACAGGCTATTCAACAGACACCCCCCACTAACCGATAGAACTGCTGCCGGTGAAATAATGCCATAACAGTAGTAAAAGGAACAAAAAAGTTTAATTGTTAAAACTTCCACCAGAAAAGAGAACATGCATCAGGCAACATAAATTACAAAATAAAACAAAACCTCAGCTAGAATTCTCACTGTAGAAAATAAAAAAAAATTTAAGGCCGGTATCAATAAACAATAACCTGAGGGAAGAGTATGAAAAGCTACAACCCAAATAAACACTAAATAAGCACCAGACATATTCCCAAACTGGACCATGAGGGCCTTGGAGAATCAAAAAACTAGTGCAAAATATTACCATAAACAAGGTAACGAAAGAATAACGAAGGAGTACCAAGAAAACTCCAAAAAAGGAAAACCAAAGGAAAATTTAAAACAAATAAGTTAACCAACTAACACCACCATGACCCAAGAACGTGCACTTCAAAAAAACACGCCAGAAAAGGAAAACCCACAATGCACTACTGACAACAAGTTACCATGGCGACCAAGAACAGTTGAAGTTACATCAGTACGTAATTATGAGAAACGCGTAATTTACATTTTTAAATAAAATCTTCTCCAGTGAGAAAACAGCTAGATATAAACAAACCCAAGCCACTACGAGATCAAATAGTTTTTACAGGCAACGGATCAGACTAAAAACCGACCGACTAATAAACCAATTTAGGCCTAGTGTTAATAGATTCGTCTGGCAAGTACCATAATATTATAAGAAGAAAAAAAATTGCTTTAGCCAGAAGCCAAATAATAAAATAAGAGGAAAAACAGTAGTGTTCCCCGGGCAAATATAGTTTAACAAAAATTTACATTTTCATAGGTGACATATCTATTCCAAGGTCAACCTTTCAGAACCAAAACAAACACTCAGTACACAATGCAAAACATGGATCTCCAATAATTTAAAATAATAACATGCCAAAACATACCTTTAGGGGAAACACTAATTTTTTAAACACTACTTAGATATCCTTAAAGGATTTATATCACAAAAAAAATTAAGAGGAGATGGCTTCCAGTCGCTGTCGAAGAGATGCACACCAAAAATCGCCTTTTTATTTTAAGGCCGAAGAAACTATTTACACGATTATTACAGATAATCGTTGCTCACTAATATTTCAAGTATCATCCAATACTGGGATATATTCCCAAGTTAGCTTGGATGAGGGCAGAGCCCTCGCCCTGGCGAGATTCACAATATGCGTAGTTCTTTTCCCAGCAATCAGTCACAACTTATTATTCACAAGATGGCGGAGAATCGCTCGTCAATTGCCGAACTGTCTTCATGTAAATAATATTGTCCAATCACGGAGCGACACCTCAAAACAACAATGTCATAAATAAGTTCATAATTTGGCGGTATCAAGAATACACTAGCATTTGTTTGATGACGAAGAATGTAATTGTCTTTCAATTATGTCATGCGTATAAAGAGTTTTATAAGGCGCAGCCCACACCACCTAGCGGAGAGAAACAGGAACCACGTGCAGACTTTACAAGGTCCGACTGGCGCTACCATCTCGTGTTCAAAATGGGAAGCAAGTCACCAGGCGGTCGTTCCAAATGTCGAGATGTTACGATCCAAGGGTATATACATGTTTGAAAGCGTAGGGACGTGCCCTTGCACGTATCAATAACAACACCAAAATGATAGGTTTTGTTATTAATTTGCCAGTCTACAGCCTTGATATAGTGTGATGGAAATCTGACTCTGCATTTATTTTATTCTGATGGAAATTACACTACATCGCAATGATATTTTCGAGACCGTGTTAGTAATGATAATGAAGTACATAGACCGAGCGCTTTTCTTCACTCCAAATGAGTATTATGTTAAGGTGCATTGTCACTGGTGCGTCTGTAGCGATGATCGGTGAAGCCTATAGCTTTAGGGGGGGGGGGATGTGTGTGGAACTGTCAGTCGAGATTATTTCTGAGTCATTAAACAGGTAGCCGCGTCCAAGGGCTGTGGGGAAGTGTCAGTATTTTGGGCAGTGTGAGGAAGTGTCAGTGTGGGGAACAGTCATGTAATCCTTCCACCTTTCCCCTTCCCCTCAACCCACTCCCTTAACAGTTCGATAGGGCTATGCAAAAGAAAAGTGATGTTTCAAAGGATCAGGTCCCAAATCGTACCGTCATCAAGCCATTTAAGTGTCTCACTTTTATTTCGTCTGTTTTTAATGTTACTGGCACAGACAACAATAACTGTTAACAACACTTTACAGTCAGAATATGTACAAATTTCACAAAGTGACAACGACGAGATTCAATAGGAACACCTTCCAAATGTTAATCCTTGGAATGTGGTAGTTTGTCCACAAAGCTGCGTTGCTGAAAGTAATCGTTATGAAAGATGGTGGCCGGGAGCCATCGCGTGCTAATAGGATTCAAGGTTTGCTTTACCTCTTCCCACCTTCTCGCTCTTGCCGTCGCCCGGTAGGTTTTAGGCGTTCAATATTGGCGTTCAAAATTGAGAGTGGCCCGTGCAGTTTTCACTACGTTATTGTACAACTTTGGAGGAATATTGTGTACTAAATTTCAACCAGATTAGAATTTTACACCGCAATCCGTTCCCTTGTAAGCTATAAAATGTAGTTTATCTGATAAATGTGAATCGAAAATAATCGCTGTTCCTCCCCTTAAATGAACAATAACTAACTAGTATTTTTAGTAGTGGTAAGAGCTGAAAATTGGTATTAAACAAAACCATGTGTAAAACAAATCATTAAAACAGTTGTAAAACCCTAAAAGTACATAATTTTCGAATATACTAAGTGATACTAATAGATCCTTTTAAGGGTTGTTACTGCTATGGTGTCATGGTGGTGCTTGAAATCCGAAATTTTCTACATGTTTTTGAAATTGAAAATCATGCTCTTTCTGAATTGTGTACTTCTAAACATTTTGACATCGTCCGCAAGTGATAAGGTAGTTAATTCTGAAAGACTAGTTCTTTTTGTAAAACATAATTTTTGTTTTCTTGCTACGAGAAAATTCGAGTTATAGCCACTACTAACAAACACGGTAATCGCCATGTTTCTTATCGATCGTACCGTTCTAATAGGCTGGAGTCACATGGATGTTTTTGTGGGCATGATGATCAAATAAGATAATCTTCAAGAAGGGGGTGTGCCGGAAACCATATACGTCGCGACTATAATGACAGCGACAAAACACATTGTTGCGTGTAGATAAATAACGTTATCACACAATACTAGTGAAAAAAATAGAGTGAACTCTGTTATTTCATGAGTAATTGTATGGTATTTAGTACAGAAGAGAGGGTTTGGGAAGATAACTAATACTTAACTCGTTGTTATTTTAGGGCCGAGGGCCCTGGACTCATCAGCTCCGTGTGGTGAAAACATTATTCTTATTGTCCGTAGATATGTGTGCTATTGCCCAGCAATTGTTTGAGTCTAGAATGTTAAAGTAATTATTATTTATCGCTCCTAGAAGTAACGAGTGTCAAGATGGACAGATACGGTGATGGAGTCTATAGCGTGTCTCTCATTAACGTTTAAAACTCTCTATAGCGACGTCGATGGCATTGAGACTAGTAATTTGATATAGGACACTTAGGGTCGCAAGTGTCCGGAAATACCTTAAAAGTGAACCACGACTGTTAAACATATGACGTCATCAAGTGACGGCTCAGCTCGAGCGATCAGGCCTGTGCTCTCTTGCGCACACCAAAGCAAACGTTGAATGTCATATCACTCTGGCTGCGAGTCTGCGTGTGCGACTAAGGCGCATGGGGTTTGAGGTTCAAATCCGGGGCCTATCCATCAGCTTTTTTTGTTCTCTCTCTTCTCCTTTCAAGTGGAAGCAGATTGTTTGTTGACATTAAGACATGGAACCAGATTAATAATAATAATAATAATATCGTATGGCCTCGGTGCCAGGTGCAAGCTTTGTTATTTGGCACCCAGAGGGTAGCTTTCATGTCGAATTTCGTTGTTCCTTGACTATGAAAGTCAAGGAGGTTAGATGTTAGATACCTAATCTCCTTGAACACTATAGCGCTTTCTAGTAGAGAAATGAGGAACTTTGTGTTGGCGGAAACTCCCGAGATTAATTTTGCCATTATGAACTCGGCCTACTGAATTCAAATGGGTTCTTTAACATGCCAACATCGTATGACATGCGTATCGTATTTTAGCCGCCTTTCAAAAATCACTTACCATGGCCAGGGGCGAACCTGCAATCTTGGGGTTAGTAGACCAACACGCTATCCACTCATCCACCAGAGTGATATGAAATTCAACGTTTGCTTTGGTGTGCGTTAGGGAGCACGGGCCTGATCGCTCGAGCTGAGCCGTCACCTGATGAAGTCATATGTTTAACAGTTGTGGTTCACTTTTAAGGTATTTCCGGACACTTGCGACCGTAGTGTCCGATATCAGATTATTTGTCTCAATGCCATCTACGTCGCTATAGAGAGTTTTAAACGTTAATGAGAGACACTCTGTATGTAACGCTACATCGGTATGAGTCACTTGTACAGTGAGGTACTTCTTTGTAGAAAGGATGCGCGGATGCGGATATCCACAACTTTTTTCACCGTGCGGATATAGTTTGCATGGCTGTGCGGATAGCGGATAAGCTGCGGATAATGTTTGGAGTAAATTTGCGGATAGTTTTTAGAATACAATCCGAACTTGTTGAATATCATTACTAGGACCTAGATGTTTATGATGTCATATTTTTCCATTTTTTTTTTCATGAGAAATGTAAGATGATGATTTAAGCTAATCTCATTCAAATTATGTCATTAAGCATAATTAACACCCTTAACTGAAAAGGGTTGCAAATCTGGTTGTATAACATTATTTTCAACATATTTATTTATCGTATGGCTTTTAGTGCCGGGAGTGTCCGAGGACATGTTCGGCTCGCCAGAGGCTGTAGCTGCTTCAAGCGGACACCCATGGGGTGAGCTAGAAGCTCCGTTCAATTTCAAGTAGTTCCAACTTTCGCTACCAGATGTCACTGATACCTAGTGGTGAACGTTGGAATTTTGATAGCGCGTTCCAACGAAATCTAACCTCGAAATTTAGCTTCTCACAAGTTTAGTCTGTGGAAGGATCTTTCAAACGCCATAAATCTATGACACGGGACCGCCGCGCCGGCTTTACTTCCCCTCTGAAGGAAGGCATACTGAAGGATATTAACGCTCTTAAAAGAATCCGACGACTTCGGCCGGGTTTGAACCCGCTATCTTGGACACAGCAGTCCAGCATGCTATCAACTACGCCACCGAAGCCGTTATTAAACATAGCACATGACACATAAATTAAATAAAAATATTATTGTAATGTCAGCGGATTGAGATAATAAACGTGTGGATGCGGATAACGGTTTGTTTATCCAAGCAGGGCTCTATCTGTAGAATGGAACCTCGCAGAGGCCGCGTGGCGAGTGAGCCACAGTGTATAGCGGCGTGTCAAGGAAAGCACTCCCGCCAGCAGCAGCGTAGCGCCCAACTATTTCAACACATTTTCACTTTTTAACGTATTTAATAACCATCATTACTTCCTTGAATTTCAGAGTAGTTACTGAAAATGCTGTCCTTCATTGTCTAAACACACATTGCACCAACGTAGGAAGTTTTGGTACACTCGCTGTAATTCATCCTCATTGATATTTTGTATCAGTGCAGTATTTAGTTCTCGAGAGCCTCCAGAGTTCGTGGATTGTTTCTGTATAACTTTTGTTTGAGATTCCCCCATAGTAAAAAAAGCTCGACGCTCAAATTTACGAACACATTTACTGTAAGACTTCTTGGTGTGGCCGAAACCGGTTCTATAAGAATAATTATACAAGCACGTGGAGAAGATCAGTAACACGATTCGAAAAACTAGGATTGCATTTTATAGCCACGTGACACGAATAAGCCCAGGCAGGATATCAAAACGGATATTGACTTACTTTCAAGGTAAGAAAACCAAAGGGGCATGGTTCACGGAAGTTGAGAAAGATCTACGTGAAATGGAAATTTCCCCTAAAGATATCCAGGAGCGTGTTCCACTTCAGGAAAAACTACGTACGCACAAAGGTTTCCAGGAAAATCGGAAGCTGAAGACAGGGAAGGCGTGGTCCCAAGAGAGAAAAGAGCAACACCGGAGACGAATGTGGGAACACTGGGCGGTAGTTAGAGCTCGGAAGAAGAGACAGTTGAACTGACGTGGTCCCTAGTTGGCCGAATCGAAGAAAGAAGAAGAAAGAAGAATATATTACTTATGGATTAAAGGTCTGACTATTATCTAGTGAAAATGACGCAACAAACTTGGTCAATAAGGGTCATTTTCAGACATGGGTAGGCTATTTTCTTGTCTCTGCGTACGAAGTACCAGCCGAAATTTAAAAATACTCAGAAATAAGGTTTACTTTATTAATTGAGTTGCCAAAACTACCGTACTCTTGGCTGGTTTCTTACTTTAGGGGCTGCGACAACGCGGTCATGTGGCCCCAAAAATACTACTGCACGAGTCGACTCATGATAGGGGCTAACGACCAAAAGTTCAAAGAATTTACAACATTATTTAAAGACTCGTGATATTTTATGTCTCGGAAACAAAACGCGTTTACCGCAATTCTTCAATCTTGGTCATTCAATCTAAATTGTTTTCGTGAAGGGTACGACAATCATTCAAAACTATTATGATAAGTTTTTTAATCGTGACTATTTAATATGACTCACGAATAGATAAAATAGACATCGTATCATATATTTCACAGTAGCGCAGATGATGCGGATGCCAGTAAATATGTTTGCGAGTCTTGTAGTGTTCAAGTCGTAACTCAATGCTGGTGTATGATAAAACTTTCCGAGTATTGAAAAGTTATGCAGAAACCTTACCCGCGCTGAATGATTCAGTAAATCAATCGAGGAAAAAATTCTTATACGATGGACCAGTTTCTTTTCGTTATTAAATCCACAAGTAAAATACGAGCACCTTACTTATACATTCAGGGAATCCTCTGCAGCTTATACTGGGGCACAAGAGGCTGGGAGGTAGTAAAGTGATATTTACGACTATCATATCTTCCTCCGCAAATTACCCTTAAGGATGTTACCCATCGGGCTTATAGAAATTGCAAATATCTCTTATATTCGAAGTACAAATATCAACCTATTGTTATTTGAGTCTTCAGTCTTTAGACTGGCTAGAAGCAGACCTCCGTGCCTCTTTTCACCACACACTACATCTGAAGCAATCTGTTTAACATATTCACACCCTGGCCTACAGCTATAGTTTTTTACTTGGAGCCTTCCATCCTGAAATATGTTTGCTGTTCCCGGATGCCTTATTTATTTATTTATTTATATATGTATTTATTTATATATGTATTTATTTACTTATGCTTTAAGTATGTATTTATTTATATATTTTTATGTTTTTATTTAGGTATGAAATTATTTATTTATTTATATATTTACTTACTTATATATTTATTTATGTATTCATTTATGTATTTATTTATTTACTTATTTATATATTTATGTAATGATTTATTTATTCATGTATTTATTTAGTAAGTTTTGTATTTATTTATTTATTTATTTATTTTGTTGTGAACACTTCCGGAAGCCCCTATTTCAATATAAATTTCAAATGCTTAAAATGAAAGAAAAGAAGGGTTGGGTATGAGAAGGAAATAATGGGCTGAATTCAAGTCCCCTTCTAACATATCTCTTATCGATTCCCGGCTCAGCCAAGAAATTTAATTCTGGTCCGTGGCCTGGAACGGGTACACTCAGCCTCGTGAGGCAAAACTAAGAAAATGTGCGTTCGATTCCTACCTCAGCCATTCTAGATGTTGTTTTCCGTGGTTTCCCACTTCTACAGGTACCTAACTTAAGGGCACGGCCGCTTCCTTCCCAAATCCTATCTCAATTACAATACACACACTAGTACAGACATCAAAGCTTTACGACCACGATGTCACAAATCCCGTAAAAGAATTTAATATTTAATTTACGTGTCCAGGAAAAAATACAAATTAAAGGGAACAATACAAACAAACGTACAGACTATAATAACAAATAAAATATAATGCAAAGACTAGAATTTGGCAGTCTTGATGGCCCTGTCATTTGCTCTCCAAAGATCGTCGGTGGTGCAAGTCTCAGGTAGGTTTCTGCACACCAGAAGATGTTGTTGGTCCTGCAGTTCCCCACATTCACAAAGTCCGTCTTCAGTGTAGCCCCATGTCTTGAGACTAGCTCTGTATTGAGATACTCCGGTTCTCAGTCTGTTGATTGACTTCCAGATGACATACGGCTGGAAACACCCCACAGCTGGTTCTTCCTTGACATTATAATGTTCCAATGAGCTTCGGGTAGTGAATCCCACCATTGCTGTCATCGGCGAGTTACAGGTGATGATGGGAACGCTACAGTTGACCGTAGGAAGCTCTTTCTTGACCTAAACCTTGTGGGGTGATGTTTATGTCCAAATAATGGGTGTCTAGGATCAGTTTCCTGCTTCTTCTTCCCTACTTCTGCGAATATTTCGTATAAGAATGAACAACTACAACATATATCTTATTTTCCTAAGCACTCGCATGAATATTTTCTCTTCTCGCCCACTCCCCTTAATACCCCTTGATTTCTTACTATACCTAACTATCTATTCAACATTCTGTTGCAACATCACATTTAAAATGTTTCTATTCTCTTCTTAGCAATAATGTTATTGGTTTTACGTCCCTTTTAACCATTGCCAGAATTTCGCCCTAAAGGGGAACTTTAAGGTGGCAGTAAATCTACTAACACGGCCCCCTCGCATTTGCTGCGCAAGGATTCGATCCTGCAACCTTGGGAGCAGCAGGAAAGAACGTTACCACTGAGCCACGCAGTCAAAAATTATCTTCTTTTCTGCTGCACTAACAGTCCAAGTTTCACTTCCACAGAGCGCCACGCTGCAGACAAAAGGCTTTCAAAAATCACATTCTAATACCTAAATCGACATTAAATGTCAAATTTTGATGTCAACTGATTTTCTTTCCTGAACAAAGATATACTTGCCTGTGTTAATGTACATTTTATATCCCCTTTGCTTCGCCCATTATGCTTATTTTGCTTCCCAGGAGCATACGAGCACATGAACAGTAAATCAAATGTGAATATTGTATACTCCAAATGGTGTAATCATTTTTAAAATAATATTTTTCGACAATTCAACTGCAATTTTGTTTAACCTAGTTAAATCAAAACTTCGAGGTATTCTTGAATTCTTCATTAATAATAATTTTGCATCGATATAGGCCTACATATGAGTCGTCCAGTTGCAAAACTCGTTTAATCCACTTGTGAATAAGGATCATGTCGTAAAAATATTTATTTATTTTCATTTTATTTTACTTTATTTTATTTTGTTTTATTTGGTTTGTTTGATTTCATTTTGGTTTTATTTTGTTTTGTTTTTCTTTATTACGGTTTATTTTGTTTTAATTTTTTTGTTTTACTTTATGTTTTTGTTTTGTTTTTGTCTTTATTTCGTTTTGTTTATATTGTTTGATTTTGATTTTGTTTTGTTTATTTTGTTTTTTTTTTGTTTTGTTTTATTATGATTTTCCAGAAAACAAACACCAAACCAAAAACAAAAAAACACGATGCAAAAAGCAAAGTTCAAACACAAAAGCAAAAGCAGAAATAAAGAAACACAAAGCAAAATGCAAAATTCAAAAACAGCAAAAGCAGAAAACAAACACAAAACCAAAACAAAAAGACGAAGCAAAAAGCAAAATTCAAAAACAAAAGCAAAAGCAGAAAACAAAATCTAGAAACATAAAGCGAAAAGCAAAATTTAAAAAGGCAAAAGCAGAAAACAATCACAAAACCAAGAAAGAAAAGCAAAAGGTAAAAACAAAACCAAAAACCATAAACACAAAGCAAAAAGTAGAAAACAACAAACACAAAAGATACGTGAGGTAAAGTCCAGAGAAACGTTTCTCATGAAAATGATTCTTATTCACAAGTGGATTAGACGAGTTTTGTAACTGGACGACTCATATAATAGTGTCATCAAATTTTCGGTAGCTCAGCGTCAGTAAAAGCCTAAGTAGTTAAAAGGGACGTAAAACCAATTACATTATTATTATTGAGTTGGGTCATCCATGACCCCAGCACACTTCTGTACCATACCATAAGGGAGTTAATTGCCTTTCTTTACTCTAGCAACCCCCAGTGGCGGCTGGCGGATACTGTTCTGGGTGTGCGCTAAGGGGATGTCTGGAATCCCATTACATCAGACCGGTGATGACAAATGTGAAGCAATAGAGCTAGAGACTGACTGTGTACAGGCTCACCCGCAGGCTTCAAGGTCAAGGGCAATCGTCTAAAACAAATGACCGGCTGTACGTGCAAATTACATTGCAAGACATCGGCAATTGACGGAGCATCACGGATGTCTCCGTCCGCGCCTCGGCTCCCTTGTTGCAATCAGCGGGCAACGACCAGCCGAGTTAACTGTTGGGCTGGAGTTTACTCGGTCTAGCATCTCTGCCATACCCTTCACTATTGAGATCTGGTATGTGCTTGGAGCTGGCAACGACCAAACGGACGGGCGCTCCAGACAGTTGGCGGGCGTCGCTTTCTCAGACAGTTCACAGTAACTAACAATAAGGTGTCCTGAATTATTAAAGATTAAAATTATGAATCCCTATAGCCTACATGTAAAAGGAAAAGTACAGCTTCTATTACTAAAACCAATATTACGGTATTAATTGTTTTTCTTTAAGAGATCTGGCCGTTGTGCAACACTGCAACTTTATTACCGGCCGCCACTGGCAACCCCTCTGCGACAGGTATTTAACCCTCCAGTACTCGCGCGGGGTAATTAACTACCCCAACTCTTGAAAAACGACTGCTGTCTTTTTTCTATCACGGACTGTACCCTGGGCTCTTGTGTACCTTCCAAGGGCTCTGTGGGGCCCCACCCGAGCCGTCTATCATAAACCTTCGCGCGTCAGTTCGTTACCGGCAATGGGAGAAAGCTGACTGGGGTAATATCTTACTCCACGCGAGCACTGGCGAGGCCACATTGGCAAACTCATGTTTAGTTAATTTTAATTCTTGCGTGTGTTTCTATTGTGAGAACGTATAGTTACTCGAGTGTAGCCGATTAATATGAGTCGTAATATAGCCGGGAACATTAGCAAGGACCAGGAACGAATTCACCATGCAATTGTTGAAGCCTCTGATAGCGGAGAATAATTTTATTTTTACGTTACGAAAACAATTACTTAAGAATGGGGGTAAGTTATTACCCCACGCGAGCACTGGCGTGACAAAATTCCGCGCGAGTACTGGAGGGTTAAATCAATCCAAGGATCTCCCAATTGAGCACAGAGTGAAATCATCTTAATACCACCATAACAAGGGACTGTGGAAGGACATATTATCTTGTAGGAGTTATTTAAAGATATGAATGTTGCGATCGATGTATTTATCTAAAAGCCCCGGTGCCCCATATCATTACAAGTTGTGAGTGATGGCACCGGGTGGCAGCAAGACAGGTACAAATGTACGGCTCTTGTTTGTTAGCTTTACTCGGCAGTCATCCTAGCAACCCATTGTATTGATTGACAGGTAGGGAGACATGCTGGTGGGATGCCTAACACCTGCGTCGCTTATTTATGTCGCCAAGCCGTATTGTTTTCTCAACGCGCTGCTCATCTAATGAAGTATGTAGCGCACAACGGGGCGTTATTATGTGCTTAAATATGGTCCCTAGCATTAGCTATTTCTAGCACTCGTGTTCATCTCATTAAGGCATTAAATCTGAAAACAGATAATAAGCTTAGGGGTTACTGGTATGGAGAATATTACGCTTCAGATACCCTGACTTGGGCCTCCATTTGCTCTCTAGTAGTATGAGCTCTCAGAGGGTACATTTTATCAGGAGAAAAAAGTCAACTAAAGAGCATATTATTATGATTCCATTTCAATGAAAAATTCGACATGCAGGCTGCCCTCCGGGTGTCAATTAACAAAGCTTGCACCCGGCACCCGAGGCCATACGATATTATTAATGAATGCAGTGAATGAATGATATAACTGAAAATCCACAGCCTTCTTCCAGTCGACCGACCGTGTCAGGGAATGGAATGAATGAAGCCCCCATCTAGCGGTGATGATAAGAACTGTGTCGGCTGTCGAAGTCTGTCGCACTCCTCTGAGGCAATGATTAAATGAATTACAGATGAAATGAAATGATAGTTTCGGGAAGTGAGATTGGACTTGGATCAGATGGGGGTGGAAGAAAAGAAAAAGGAAAATTGTATTTTTACGTGACCATGAATCGTGTGATTATAAGGCATGGGGCCTCCACTTTACGTGGAATCCGAAACACTTCGAAAATGTCACATGTATTTACCGGGAATCAAACCCAGTCAACCTTGGTGAGAGGCCAACAGCCTGACCAATGGGGGATGAAAAAAGAAGACATATCGGACAGAGAGCGATTTAGACTACTAGTTACGGAGTTTATGGGTTTCCAGGAGACAGGGGAGTTGTCAGTGAGGAAAGGAGGATCTTACACGGAGGAACAGAAGAAGAAAGTGGGAGAGAGGATGAAGAGATATTGGCAGAGAGTGAAGACAACAAATCTTGGTCCATAGTTGGCCGTAACGATTAAATGATGAATATATAATAATATAATCTCCCGGTTCAGTGAGATACACAAAGATCTGCACGAGATTGGAATCTCATATAAATGATGAATAATAATATAATCTCCCGGTTCAGTGAGATACATAAAGATCTGCACGAGATTGGAATCTCATATAAATGATGAATAATAATATAATCTCCCGGTTCAGTGAGATACATAAAGATCTGCACGAGAGTGGAATCTCATATAAATGATGAATAATAATATAATCTCCCGGTTCAGTGAGATACATAAAGATCTGCACGAGATTGGAATCTCATATAAATGATGAATAATAATATAATCTCCCGGTTCAGTGAGATACATAAAGATCTGCACGAGATTGGAATCTCATATAAATGATGAATAATATTATAATCTCCCGGTTCAGTGAGATACATAAAGATCTGCACGAGATTGGAATCTCATATAAATGATGAATAATAATATAATCTCCCGGTTCAGTGAGATACATAAAGATCTGCACGAGATTGGAATCTCATATAAATGAAAATGAAAATCCACAGCCTGCTTCCAGTCTCCGACCGGGTCAGGAATGGAATGAATGAAACCCCCATCTAGCGGCGAGGATATGAACTGTGCCGGCTGCCGAGGCCTGACGCACTCCTCTGGGGCAATGATTAAATGAATGACAAGTGAAATGAAATGATAGTGGAGAGTGTTGCTGGAATGAAATTTTGACAGGGAAAACCGGAGTACCCGGAGAAAGACCTGTCTGCCTCCGTTTTGTCCAGCACAGATCTCACATGGAGTGACCGGAATTTGAACCACAGACCCAGTGGTGAGAGGCCGGCGTGCTGCCGCCTAAGCCACGGAGGCTTCAATCTCATATAAATGATGAATAATAATATAATCTTCCGGTTCAGTGAGATACATAAAGATCTGCACGAGATTGGAATCTCATATAAATGATGAATAATAATACAATCTCCCGGTTCAGTGAGATACATAAAGATCTGCACGAGATTGGTATCTCATATAAATGATAATAATATAATCTCCCGGTTCAGTGAGATACATAAAGATCTGCACGAGATTGGAATCTCATATGGAGATATCCAGGAGCGCGGCCAGAGAAAACTCTTCGAACAACAGGGTCTCCAACCTAAGCCGACGTTAACCCTACAATACTAACATACGTAAAATGTACGTGTATGAATAATTTAACTGCTTAAAATTCCCTCTATATCTGTCCCCACCCTACAATCTTCCAGCAGTGCTTCTACTGGTCTATAGTGGCGATGTCAATGCTTTTGTTATTAATGCCAATCAGTTCTAGAGGCTGTAATTGATCAATATTTGTCAGATCAATTACAAAACTTACCTGGCTGTTTATTTAATTGAATTGCATAGTACGATTATTCTACCACATTTAAAATTTTTAGAATTGTATTGTTAGGTAAAGAGTGGAGGATGAAGTAACTAAGTGTTTAGCTAGTTGTATATCACATTCAGTTATAGTTAAGTTGTCGTCTTCTTTATTTCTCTCACGGCGATATACCTGGAACTTTTGAGCCTATATAGTGTTGTATCCCTATAGAGGGATACACCCCCGCATTACACTGTCACCCCCATATTTCTACATCATTTAACATTATTCCAAATACACTACGATCTACAATCTAACACACCTCAATGAACTCCTATAACCTCACACATGACCCCTCTTGAACTCATACGACCCCCAGACCGATAGCAGATAGCCAGGAATGTGCTGATAATGCTTACCTTGCAGCTCCTGAATTATAAAAGCAGTCAGTCAGAGTTAGTCAGGGGCTGTATCCAACCGAATCTCTGAAGGTGAACTTCGTGACAGCCGCCATCTAGGGTAAGTGTGCTTACGAGTTACATCCTTTACATCCACCACTTACACTCTACTCCTTTTACACGTTGTATTAGCCTTGTTTGAACGCTAAGACGTAGCACTGAGGTCTGGTCTTTGGAATAATTACACCTCACTAAAGAAGTGATCATTAAACCTGCTGGTATTAACTTTACTGGTCTTGTAGCTTATTTGATTGTAGGATAATCCCCTATCCTCCAACCCCGGCCCATTAAGTCTTAGTATTACTTAATTGTTTTTAAAGCATCAGGTCAGCAGTTCGCCTGATGACTTGCCATAGAGCTTCAGTCAGCAGGTTTACTTACAACACTCGCTTGTACACACTGCCCGCCTGTGTTGAGCGATCGACGCACAGCCGCAGGTTATCAATTAGCCATCAACCCCTTCACAAATACCCCATCCCCAAGCTCACCAATCACCTCGAACACTTGGTAGCTCTTCCTCTAGCCCGTCTAAGCTAAATAGACGCCCCGCACTCAACCTTACACAAAACACCTACTCAAACAGCCCCCCATCATTACAACATTATATATCAACCCCTAACACATTGTATAAGCCCTTCAAGGCCCATACAATAGAGCATATCTGATGGATATACCTCAACCATGTGCTATTCCTAGCATATTTACATTGACGCATGCAAGCTACGAGTTTCCCATGTGGTTTTGGAACATATACGAACGCTGCTATGAAGGGCACGGATATACCTTGCTTCATGATTTTGCCTCCATGTCTCCGTTGCCATGTACAGTTGTTTAGCTGTAAAAGTTTACTTTTGTATCTTATCTATGGTTCATCTGAGACTGATGTGCTCTGTGGATACTGTAGAAGTACTTGATGTTGCATTATGAAGATATTTTCGCATAAAACAGGATTGTAGTCGTCTAAAGTCTATCTCAATTTCTTTTTGAAAGGATTGCGCACAAGGAGCTAATTTGGAAATTGTCAGCTGACTTGCAACTGGAAATTTGTATGGGATGGCCAACTACGCATGTAATGAGAACCAAGTTTTAACTACATGATTGCTCAGGCAATAAATACTAATACCATTCAATTCTGAAGAGGTATTTGACTTTCATAATACAAAGTATACTCATGCACACGACTTGCTAATTCTTTTTCTTTTATTTGTAATGTCCCTCACTCTGTGGTATTGCTGCCGTATATCAGAATATAATTTTACTTTCTTTCAGCATTCCTTTACTGTTTCACTTTCATTTATTAAGAAATTAATGTCATACAGTATGTTTCAAAGTTATAATATGATATCGATTTAATGCAGAATTGCCCCAACCCCCTTAGATTAAGAATCTCGTATTCTACTTCATTCATTGTTGAATATCAAGAAATAAGAGCTAGTCACAAGCCATAATCAAGGGGGAAAAATTGCCTGGAAACTATCCTTGAATTTAACAACGTATTGGTTTCTCCATTTCAGTAACAGAGAGGTGGGGAATTTGATGTACAGTAGATATGTCACATCACTTCAGAGGAATTATAAAACCAACCCCATAGAAACCAGAGACAGTATACGAGGCTGGAGAGATTACGTACTGCTATTTACGTCAAAGTTAACAACTTCTGTATTTGTTAGCCTACTTTCGATTTTTGCAAAAAATGAAAGTGGACTTATGAGATCAACACAGGGCGAAAAAAGTGTGTCTGTCTGTGTGTGTGTATGTGTGTGTGTGAGTCTGTGTGTGTGTGTATGTGTGTGTGTGAGTCTGTGTGTGTGTGTGTGTGTCTGTGTGTGTGAGTGTGTGTACTCTGAATGTCTGTCCCCCCCTATCAATTCGAACACGGTGAATGCAAATTGAACGAAATTTGGTACAAAGGTAGCACTAGCAAAGGACACCTCAGTGTCATGTTTTATATCGCCGCCATCTTTACTAAAACTGAATGGCGGCCACTCAAACGTTCAAAACGTAAAATCAAATAACGACTAACCAAATCATCCGATCTCTACCAAATTTGGTAACAACATACCTTCGTATAGGATGCGTCTTGTGACCAAATTACAAGGTCGTCCGCCATACCATTTCAGGATGGCGGCCGTGCGAATTATGCAAACTTTATAATCCATATCATGGGACCCACCAGTTCCGATTATCGAGCCGAGAATCGTTTTAACTGTTCTAAAGGAAGAGGCACGTTCGAAATTAAAAGTTTATTTTGTAATACTATAGTGCAGACGTGATTTTAAAAAGCTGAACTGATTCAGTAATAAGACAAGATGGCAGCGGATATCTTGTGCCGGACTTATATTTCACTAATTTGAGTATTGCATGCAATATAGCGTACTGATAAAAAATAAATAAACTTTGTATGAAATGCTTTATATATAAATAATATACTCCAGTGATGAAATCGTTTAGTATAAATCATTATTTGCTAACAAGTTCTATGTAAGTCATTTTAAATAGAACGATATTCGTTGACACAATTAGCTCAGTGGTAGAGCGTTAGACTATCGCTTAAATGCCGATGGTTCAAACCCGATCAGAGCTAGGTTTTTTGCTTGAAATGTTATATGTTTATTGTTTTGTAATGACTCAGATGTTTTAAAATTAAGCGTTATATTGTGCACATTATGGTGTAAAATATATATTTAATTAAAACATAATTCGCCAGCAGATTTACTCGGGACATCTAGCTGCCAAAAAGGTAACTTCCAGATTTTATTGAAAAGTTTCTTCTTCTGGCCGCTAGAATGCACTCGCTCTGTTAGGATTATATTGTTCGATATTTCACCAATAGATGTCACGACTAGTCTACGTGGGGATCCATTGATTACTATACCATTATCATTCTATGCGCATCGAATTTGAAGAATGACAAGATGATACTACGATACATTTTAACTTTTTATTTTAAAGGGTTTGTAACAGCCTATTTTGCGTTACTTGAAAATGTTATTAAGTGTTATATTGTGCACATTATGGTGTAAAATATATATTTAATTAAAACATAATTCACCAGCAGATTTACTCGAGACATCTAGCTGCCAAAAAGGTAACTTCCAGATTTTATTGAAAAGTTTCTTCTTCTGGCCGCTAGAATGCACTCGCTCTGTTAGGATTATATTATCGAAAATATCCACATAGTTTGTATACACACGTCTCTGTAGGGTCATGGAAAGATTTGTTAATTCAATTAGGGTTGTGAAAGCCATGCACAACCAGACGTGTAAAGACATGCCTCAACTCAAAGTTGGATGTTGCCCACGGCAGGTCGTAATAATAATAATAATGTTATTGGTTTTACATCCCTTTTAACTACTGCTGATTTTAGAGACACCGGGGTGCCGGAATTTTGGCCCGAAGGGGATCTTTAACGTGCCAGTAAATGTACTGACACGGCTCCCTCGCATTTGTGCACCCTCAAATGCCAGCTGACTGCGCCAGGATACGAACCTGCAACCTAGGGCCCAGCAAGCGAGAACGTTACCGCCGAGCCACGCAGCCAGTCCGGTCGATTATGTCTCCAGATCCATAACATTCTTGAGATACTTCTTATCTTTCTTTCTTCAATGATGGTAGCAGTTTTTATCTAGATTGTGGCGTTTGGTAGAGGAAAATCGTTTCTATGGCCTTCAACAAAGAATAGTTCTATTATACTCTTTGATAATAACAACGAGTTATAACTATACTCATACATTTAGGAGAAAGTAGGCTATATGTTCTTTACTGAACATCTTGTTGTATTTAAGATGGAACTTAGCGTATTAAACTTCAAAGACCAAAGAGGATTCAGTGAATATAAATAGTGTTCCATTCGAAATATGTATTCATTTCAACCATTTAACTAATGGTGCCTTAGCAGAAAGTTCGTAATGTACGTAAATTTATCGTATTATTAGTATTAAGCATCAATTGAATAATGTTAGTATTTTAGGGTTAAACACTGGAAAGCCGTGGATAAAAGAGAGAAAGGAACAACACCATCTACAGTAGGAATGAAGGGAAACAAGACAAACTGTAATGTTAAAAGGAATCAATTAAAATGACGTGCTCCTTAGTTGGTCAAACCGAAGCAAGAAGAAGAATATAATGGTCTTGGTTTTACATCCTTTAACTACTGTAGTGTTTACATACGCCACGTCGGGTGCCAGAGTATTGCTCCGAACAGGATCTTCAAACTGCCACGGCTCCCTCGCATTTGCGTATCCTCACATGCTGGCTAACTTCGCCATTATTCGAACCTGTAACCTTGGGCACAGCAGACGAGAACGTTACCGCTGCGCCACACGTTACGTTCTAGACTCGCAAGCCCCGTGTTGGTTAACACTGGTGTAGTGTAGCTAGGATACGTGTGAGCTCAACACTTCTCGTTGTAAGAAACACAAAAGATGGAGGCCTTAGAGCAGGCATTCTCAACCTCTTTGAGATTTTGAACCCCCCTCAAGGCATTCCAAGTATCCAGGCACCATTCAACAGGTTTTTTTTAGCGTATGGCTTTTAGTGCCGGGAGTGTCTGAGGACATGTTCGGCTCGCCAGTTTTTTGTAGCTGCTTTGAGACGGACACCCAATGGGTGAGCTACATGTACCGTTGGGGAGGAAAGTGGGAATGTACAAGGACGAGGAGTTGGAAGGTAGCGGCTGTGGCCTATAGGTAGGGATCAACCCTGGCATTTGCCTGGAAGGAAGATGGGAAACCACAGAAGATCATCTTCAAGGTTGCCGGCGGGGGGATTCGAACCTCCTCGCCTCCCGGATGTGAGCGACTGCCAGCAGTCATGCCGTAACGACCTCGGCTAACTCACCCGGTAACAGAAGAAAATAATGATAGAATAGTACATTATGCAACAAGCCAGTAATAGCAATTAAGACACGAGTATGTTTATAAGACGAGCGTAGCGAGCTCTATAATTTCCATACGAGTGTCTTAATAACCATTATAGGCGAGTTGCATACGACTGTTTATGTTCGACGATAATTGTAACTTTATTATGTGTTTTAACATAAATATTCATAAATATCTGTGGGATTCAGTAACTTCAGTTAGTGAACAGAGCGCGCTGGGTGGTTTGCTGACTGAACAGATTGCATGCGTGGGTCAAAGAATTTCGAAAGCAGAGACCATTTACTTTGCTTGGCAGTGCTATTGTTTACAGCCTGCATGATGTCTAGTGCCGATCAGAACTAGAGCTCGCGTCAGCCGGGAAGGCGGCCAGCTCTCTCGGATTTGCGCAGAGAGACAGATATACATGCCCACTGTTGCAACAGGTCCACCTTGTCCTATAGTCCGTCCAGAGTTAAGAGTGTACTACGGGCTCTTATGGGCTTTTACATTTAGCGGACTCCCCCAGAATTGATGACTTCGAAGTCTTTAAAACTGGATTTTCACTATGTTATTTATTAGGTTAATGGCCATGGGTGGAGAGTACATGTTCCTCAGCATTCATTTAATGATATGTAATTCTTACATTCTTTATATGCAACATGATTTTGTAATGTATCTGACAGCAGAGTCTGCGCGCTGGATGGAATAGCACGCACGCTGTTGTACCTGTCTTAGCTCTCCACTGAACGCACGAGTCCAGATCTCTCCAAGATATTTGAAACAGTGTTGGAGTGTAAGGATTGTTTGGTGTAATATAAAAATAATTGTGATTTAGGTATAAGTGGCGTTAAATATTTGGCTGATGTTCCGTTTGCGAAACGTAAACCCGGGGAAATTTTAAGGTGCAGAGAACGACAGATAGTTGGTAACGTCTACAATTATATAAAGACCAAGAATCAGGAGAAAAGTGCTGCTGTATGTTTTTGAAAAACCCGTGATGATATATTATTATTATTATTATTATTATTATTATTATTATTATTATTATTATTATTATTATTAACTACTCACCTGCAATAAAGTGCGTAACAGAACTTTCATGCAGTTAAATTACGCGATTTGTGCCGAATGAGAAGCTTGTAGTTTTGTGTAAAATAAACCGCTAAGGCTCATTATGAAATGGATAATGATTGTTTTGAGAAATATTTTAAAGAACAGATTGTCGCAATTTCCCACATCAGTCTGTAGTATTTGCCATTCATTGTCCAATGTACGTTGTGCCACTGCATTTTTTGTTTACTTTCTTTCATCTATTTATACCGAGCTCGATAGCTGCAGTCGCCAGTATCCAGTATTCGGGAGATAGTGGGTTCGAACCCCACTGTCGGCAGCCGTGAATATGGTTTTCCGTGGTTTCCCATTTTCACACCAGGAAAATGCTGGGGCTGTACCTTAATTAAAGTCACGGCCACTTCTTTCCCACCCCTAACCATTTCCTTTGCTATCGTCGCCATAAGTCATATCTGTGTCGGTGCGAAGTAAAGCAACTTGTAAAGAATTCTTTCATCTACGCGTGTAATAATATGTGAAGTATCATTATGATAAGAACAAAATTACTTGTTATTTCCGGGTACTCTCTTCGCCTCTGCAGATGAAAGTGACTCACTGCGACAGATGATTTGTATCCTGTCACTGACCTAGGCTGACCTTGGAGCAGTGGTGGATCCAGGCCTTGCGGGGCCCTGGGCGATATGATACGGCGGGGCCCACAACAATAGGAAATAAAAAAATATGAAATCAAATGGAAAGTAGTTTTGTAAAAATAATAAAATAAAGAATAGTTACAATATTTTGAGTATACTACAGTACGTTTTTTTAGCCTACTTTCGATTTTTGCAAAAAATGAAAGTAGACTTATGAGATCAACACAGGGCGAAAAAAGTGTGTCTGTCTGTGTGTGTGTATGTGTGTGTGTGAGTCTGTGTGTGTGTCTGTGTGTGTGTGTGTCTGTGTGTGTGTGAGTGTGTGTACTCTGAATGTCTGTCTCCCCCTATCAATTCGAACACGGTGAATGCGAATTGAACGAAATTTGGTACGAAGGTAGCACTAGCAAAGGACACCTCAGTGTCATATTTTATATCGCCGCCATCTTGACGGAAACGTAATGGCGGCCACACAAATGTTCAAAGCTTAAATCAAATTACGACTAACCTAATCATCCGATCTCTACCAAATTTTGCAACAACATACCTTTATGGGGGGAGCATCCTTTGTCCAAACCAATAGGCCATAAGCGTAATAGTTTGCGGATGGCGGCCATCTTTGTGTGAAAATCGATTCCCCCTATTAATTCGAACACGGTGCAACCGAATGGAACGAAATTTGGTACAGAGGTAGTACTAACAAAAGGCACCTCAGTGTCATGTTTTATATCGCCGCCATCTTGACGGAAACGTAATGGCGGCCACACAAATGTTCAAAGCTTAAATCAAATTACGACTAACCTAATCATCCGATCTCTACCAAATTTTGCAACTACATACCTTTATAGGGGGAGCATCCTTTGACCAAACTAATAGGTCATCAGCGTAATAGTTTGCGGATGGCGGCCATCTTTGTGTGAAAATCGATTCCCCCTATTAATTCAAACCCGGTGCAACCGAATGGAACGAAATTGGGTACAGAGGTAGTACTAACAAAAGGCACCTCAGTGTCATGTTTTATATCGCCGCCATCTTGACGGAAACGTAATGGCGGCCACATAAACGTTCAAAGCTTAACTCAAATTACGATTAACCTAATCATCCGATCTCTACCAAATTTTGCAACAACATACCTTTTTAGAGGAAGCATCCTTTGACCAAATGACTAGGTCATTAGCCTAATAGTTTGCAGATGGCGGCCATCTTTGTGTGAAAATCAATTCCCCCTATTAATTCAAACACGGTGAAACTGAATGGAACGCAATTTGGTACAGAGGTAGCACTAGCAAAGGGCATCCCAGTGTCATGTTTCATATCACCGCCATATTGACAGAAACGTAATGGCGGCCACACAAATGTTCAAAGTTTAAGTTAAATTACGACTAACATAACCATCCGATCTCTACCAAACTTTGCAACAACATTCCTTTATGGAGGGAGCATCCTTTGACCAATCTAATAGGTTATTAGCCTAATAGTTTGCGGGAGGCGGCCATCTTTATGTCAAAATTGATTCCCCCTATTAATTCGAACACGGTGGAACAGAATGGAACGAAATTTGGTACAGAGGCAGCACTAGCAAAGGGCACCTCAGTGTCATGTTTTATATCGCCGCTATCTTGACTGAAACGTAATGGCGGCCACACGAATGTTCAAAGCTTAAATCAAATTACGATTAACCTAATCATCCGATCTCTACCAAATTTTGCAACTACATACCTTTATGGAGGGAGCATCCTTTGACCAATCTAATAGGTCATTCGCCTAATAGTTTGCGGATGGTGGCCATCTTTGTGTAAAAATCGATTCCCCCTATTAATTCAAACACGGTGAAACAGAATGGAACGACATTTGGTACAGAGATAGCACTAGCAAAGGGCATCTCAATGTCATGATTTATATCGCCGCCATATTGACAGAAACGTAATGGCGGCCACACAAATGTTTAAAGCTTAAATCAAATTACGACTAACATAACCATCCGATCTCTACCAAACTTTGCAACAATATACCTTTATGGATGGAGCATCCTGTGACCAATCTAATAGGCCATTAGCCTAATAGTTTGCGGATGGCGGACATCTTTATGTAAAATCGATTCCCCCTATTAATTCGAACACGGTGGAACCGAATGAACGAAATTTGGTACAGAGGTAGCACTAGCAAAGGGCACCTCAGTGTCATGTTTTATACCGCCGCCATCTTGACGGAAACATAATGGCGGCCACACAAATGTTCAAAGCTTAAATCAAATTACGATTCGCCTAATCATCCGATCTCTAGCAAATTTAGCAACAACATACCTTTATGGAGGGAGCATCCTTTGACCAAACTAATAGGTCATCAGCCTGATATTTTGCGGATGGCGGCCATCTTTGTGTGAAAATCGATTCCCCTTATCAATTCGAACACGGTGAAACCGAATGGAACGACATTTGGTACAGAGGTAGCACTAGCAAAGGGCACCTCAGTGTCATGTTTTATATCACCGCTATCTTGACGGAAACGTAATCGTGGCCACCCAAATGTTAAAAGCTAAAATGTAATTACGACCAACCTAATAATCTAGTCTCTACCAAATTTTGCAACACCATATCTTTATGTGGGAAACATATTCAGACCAAACTGCAAGAACATCAGCCCAATAGTTTGCAGATGGTGGCCAAGTATGTGTGCAAATCGATTCCCCCTATCAATTCAAACACGGTGAAACCGAATTGAACGAAATTTGGTACAGAGGTAGCACTAGCAAGGGGCACCTCATATTCATGTTTAATATCCCTATAGCACGTTGTATTTCAACAAGCTACTACAACCAACATTCGATCATACTCCTTGAAAAGGACAAAGAGTTATAACAATACCCATGCATTTAGGAGAAAGTAGGCTATATGTTCTTTACTGAACATCTTGTTTTTAATAATATGAAAGAAACCTTTAAATCCCCTTGAAGAAGATTATGTAAACAATAAAATATTACTTCGCCACATTTTTCCGGCTGATGTCTTCTATTATTTCACCGAAATCTAAACTTGTTAAACGGTCAACAGAGGTCATAGCTGCACTGAAAAAAAAAATACAAATTAGTTTGAATAGTATAATTAATTAATTAAATTTTAAAAAACATGGCGCGGGGCCCCCAGGACTGCGGGGCCCTGGGCGGTCGCCCTCCTCGCCCTCCCGTAGATCCGCCCCTGCCTTGGAGAATATATTGCCAAATTACGTAGTCTATTAAACTAATTGATCCGTATCTAACGGATGATTCAGATTAGCTTTCACGTCATTTCAATTGTTTTGTCATTGCCATACCGTACGTAACTAAAATTCCAATGTAAATAAATAGTAAATCGTCGCAGTATTTATAATCCGTTCTAAGCATTGTTATGTAAATCAATTACTATCCTCGGCTCCCCCACTCCTTTAGGGAATAACTCAGTTTTTATCTTTATTAAAAACTGATCATCCAAATTCTGTTATTCTTTCGGGAATTATAGTAAAAGGTTGCAGATTATAATGGCGCGAAGGAACGAAATTCCGTCGGGATGAGGATCTTGCTGATAGTCAGTCCGGCAGCGGGCTGTACTACTCGTGTGGAGTGCTGTACAATAGCTGCCCTTCTACGGTCGCTAGACGTGGCAACGCTTGTGCCATAAGAGCCCGTAGTACACTCTTAACTCTGGACGGACAATAGTCCCCACACCGCAGGTTGTTGCCGTGAGTTCCTGCTGTGTGGCAACACCACCGCTTAGCTCATTGAGCCTGTCTCTTTCACGCTGCTTACACTTTTAAAGTATTCGTACACTTTGTAAACTATTTCTCGGGCTTGCCTATGCACAACCTCTTGTTTACTTCCCTCTGCTAACATAGCACTCGAAATGTACACAATCGCTTCCACGGAATCCTTAAATGTTACGATATAATCACTTCACTTTCCTGACAACACACTAGCTCAGATTCTCAAGACAGACTCGCTGTGATTGGTGGGATGGAAGTGAGGCATGACGTAATAGTAGCGTTGTGTTCTGCGCACCGCCTTCCCGGCTGACTCGAGCACTAGCATTCACTAATATTGTCACCGAAGTCGTTTGAAAGCAATGCATTGTGTAGAAATTGGCGTTTGGGGATATTAAGGTACAGTGCTATTTCTTGTCTCATATTCGCCAGTTTGTTTACGTGAACATATGGGACGGTGCATTTTCCATGTCAGTAATTTATATAGAAGGATGCTGTGTTGCTAACTTCAGGACGTAGATTCATAAATTTATTGCATATGTCGTAGTATTTTCTTGTTACCGTAAAGGTTCGTGCTGACTTTGTTGTCTTTGTGTTTGGGATTGTTACTACAATGGTTGATACGATATCCAATTTGAACTTTCAAATAATGTAATTCATGTCCCAAATGTTGGATTTTGAGTGCATGCGCGAAGCTATCCTCACCTAATTGGTTAATGAATGAGCTCTGATTGGCTGGAGAAACTGGTTCATAATGAAGAATAGTACTATAATGTCCCTCATTATTATACTGTTTTCTGACGTATAATATTTACATTTCGACATCGTCGAACATAAATAATAATAATAATTAAATCATCGTCATCATCATTTCCCGGTTCCAGTCTCTTCCTGGGTCGGGTTGTGAATTACGGACCTCCATCTTTACCTTTCCTACTTCCAGTACACCTTCTGGTTTTCCTCCCTTTTTCTCTAAACACTCCTTCACTGAATCCATCCATCCTTTTTGGGGTGTTCCTCGTGGTCTCTTTCCTGTTAACTTTTCCAAAAATATGTTTTGTGGTACTCTCAACTCACTCATTCTCATCATGTGTCCATACCACTTCACTTTAGTTGGTTCTATCCTATTTGGAGTTTCCAGATTCCTGTCCTTTTTCTAATTTCCTCATTCCTTACTCTATCTTTCCTTCTCTTTCCTTCGAAGCTTCTTAGAAACCTCATCTCTGCTGCCTGTATCCTGCTCTCTTCCCTTTTTGTCATCGTCTACGTCCCAAATGCATATCTCAATATGGGTTCGTAATAGGTTGTGTATAGAAACCTTTTACACTTCTTTGGGACATCCGGTTCCTACACATTACCTCTCACACTTTGGTAGATTAATAATGATAATTAATAATAATAATAATTCTTCGGAAAATGTATGGTCACACGAGAGAAAATAGAATGAGGATTAAGAGGAGAGCAGGGGAACTCTCTTCCTTAACTGGCAGGTTCACTGATGCCGTACGCAAGAGACGACTGACATTCTATGGACATATGTATAGAATGGACAGCGACTGGCTAGAAGAAACAAAGGCAAACCCCCAAGAAATAAATATCACAAACGACATCGCAAGAAATCGTGGAGCGTTTAGTACAATAGTAGGCTACGCAAACACAAGTTCATGGAGGAACCGAAGAAGAGAACTGGTGGGAAGTGGTCCACAGAAATCAAGATACTTCTCCTTCTTATTCATCTTATTCTTCTTCTTCATGTGCCATCTCCTCTAAGTAAGTTGGCGATCAGCACCGCAATCCGGTTTTTAGATGATGATGATGACGATGATAATAATTGTTGTTTTAAGGAACCTAACATCTAGGTTATCGGCCCCTAATGGTCTGGGTGATAGCGAAAATGACAATGAAATGGAAACCAGAACGAAAATTAAGTCAGATGGAAAAAAACTTACAAAAAGAAACTCAGATTGGAACTACTCACAAAATGGAGAGCGGTAATACAAAAGGGAGTTTAGAACGAAAATACTCACAAAAGAAATAGATTGAAAAATACGCACAAAATGTAGGCAAGGTTCAAAATACGTACAAAATGCAATGTTTGTTCGAAATACTTACAAAATGCAATTGAAATTCAGAATACTTACAAAATGCAAATGAGATCGAAAATTCGTACAAAATGCAATTGAGGTTCAAAATACTTATAAAATGCAATTGAAATTGAAAATACACAATGCAATTTAGATTGAAAACCACCCATTTCAGATTCTAAATACTCACAAAGTGCAATTGAAATTCAAAATACTTACAAAATGCAATTGAAATTGAAAATGCTTACAAAATGTAGGGTAGATTCAAACTAGTCATTCGGATTGACAATACTTACAAAATGCAATTTAGATTGAGAATACTTACAAAATGTAATTTAGATTCAAAATACCCACAAAATGCAATTGAGAATCAAAATACTTGCAAAATGCCCACCATAAAAAGGCAATTTAGATTTAAAATTCTTGCGAAATGCGGTTTAGGTTGAAAATACTTACAAAATGCAATTGAAATTCAAAATACTCACTAAAATGCCCTGCTCCTACATTGAAAGACTTACTAAAAAGCAATTTAGATTGACAACCTTTACAAAATGCAATTGAGGTTGAAAACACCCCGGAGGCTCTTTAGAATACGCACATTCATATCTGTTGTAGTACACATAGTACATAGGAAATTTGGTTGAAATCTAATCAATGGTATAGAAGTTGCATGCATTTAGATATTGGACCTATCGGCTGGCCTAGAATCATGTTGGCAACACTGGCGTATATGGACTTCAGAAACTTAATCTGGAATGTTATTGTCTATACGTATGCCAATTTTGGAATAGTTCACTTTCATAACTTCCGAGATATCCAACATAGAGCTCAAATTTCAATTGCGATTTTTTAGCAGTTGGTAGCACGTACGTCAATTTCATATATGGCCGTGAGATATTCCGGTATAGATCTTTACTTTTGGAAAATGAGAAAAGTAGGCTGAACATAACATCCATGATTCGATGTCGCTCCGTGTAGCGGGAGAATCTTTCCCTATGGTGATTAATTTAGAGATAACTTACTATATTTAAAGTCGATTCCATTAAACAAGCCCTCCTTAGTACAGTAGGCCTATCTCATTATCCCTGCTTGTGTTTGCGAGCCATGAGGCACTGTGCCCATTATCCCTGCTTGTGTTGGCGAGGCATGAGGCACTGTGCCCATTATCCCTGCTTGTGTTTGCGAGGCATGAGGCACTGTGCCCATTATCCCCGCTTGTGTTTGCGAGGGATGAGGCACTGTGCCGCACGTGTGGCTACAACTGTAGCTCCATCTTGAGTCGCAGTCATTAAGCATTTAGGTCGCTGCCACAGTTCTCACGTGCTTCAGCTTACACCTTAGCCTCTGCTGCTCTCATTATCCCTGCTTGTGTTTGCGAGGCACGAGGCACTGTGTCGCACGTGTGGCTACAACTGTAGCTCCTTCTTGAGTCGCAGTCATTAAGCATTTAGGTCGCTGCCACAGTTCTCACGTGCTTCAGCTTACACCTTAGCCTCTGCTGCTCTCATTATCCCTGTTTGTGTTTGCGAGGCACGAGGCACTGTGTCGCACGTGTGGCTACAACTGTAGCTCCACCTTGAGTCGCAGTCATTAAGCATTTAGGTCGCTGCCACAGTTCTCACGTGCTTCAGCTTACACCTTAGCCTCTGCTGCTCTCATTATCCCTGCTTGTGTTTGCGAGGCACGAGGCACTGTGTCGCACGTGTGGCTACAACTGTAGCTCCATCTTGAGTCTCAGTCATTAAGCATTTAGGTCGCTGCCACAGTTCTCACGTGCTTCAGCTTACACCTTAGCCTCCGCTGCTCTCATTATCCCTGCTTGTGTTTGCGATGCATGAGGCACTGTGCCCATTATCCCTGCTTGTGTTGGCGAGGCATGAGGCACTGCGCCCATTATCCCTGCTTGTGTTTGCGAGGCATGAGGCACTGTGCCCATTATCCCTGCTTGTGTTGGCGAGGCATGAGGTACTGTGCCCATTATCCCCGCTTGTGTTTGCGTGGCATGAGGCACTGTGCCGCACGTGTGGCTACAACTGTAGCTCCATCTTGAGTCGCAGTCATTAATCATTTAAGTCGCTGCCACAGTTCTCACGTGCTTCAGCTTACACCTTAGCCTCCGCTGCTCTCATTATCCCTGCTTGTGTTTGCGAGGCATGAGGCACTGTGCCCATTATCCCTGCTTGTGTTTGCGAGGCATGAGGCACTGTGCCCATTATCCCCGCTTGTGTTTGCGAGGCATGAGGCAATGTGCCGCGCGTGTGGTTACAACTGTAGCTCCATCTTGAGTCGCAGTCATTAAGCATTTAGGTCGCTGCCACAGTTCTCACGTGCTTCAGCTTACACCTTAGCCTCCGCTGCTCTCATTATCCCTGCTTGTGTTTGCGAGGCATGAGGCACTGTGCCCATTATCCCTGCTTGTGTTGGCGAGGCATGAGGTACTGTGCCCATTATCCCCGCTTGTGTTTGCGTGGTATGAGGCACTGTGCCGCACGTGTGGCTACAACTGTAGCTCCATCTTGAGTCGCAGTCATTAATCATTTAAGTCGCTGCCACAGTTCTCACGTGCTTCAGCTTACACCTTAGCCTCCGCTGCTCTCATTATCCCTGCTTGTGTTTGCGAGGCATGAGGCACTGTGCCCATTATCCCTGCTTGTGTTTGCGAGGCATGAGGCACTGTGCCCATTATCCCCGCTTGTGTTTGCGAGGCATGAGGCAATGTGCCGCGCGTGTGGTTACAACTGTAGCTCCATCTTGAGTCGCAGTCATTAAGCATTTAGGTCGCTGCCACAGTTCTCACGTGCTTCAGCTTACACCTTAGCCTCCGCTGCTCTCATTATCCCTGCTTGTGTTTGCGAGGCATGAGGCACCATGCCGCACGTGTGGCTACAACTGTAGCTCCATCTTGAGTCGCAGTCATTAAGCATTTAGGTCGCTGCCACAGATCTCACGTGCTTCAGCTTACGCCTTAGCCTCCGCTGCTCCCATTATCCCAGCAATACTTCCATCTTCTTCCTCTTGTTACAACGAGGGGTGTTGAGCTCAGACGTGCTCCCTCTAGAACAGTGTTACCCAACACAGGACTCGAGGACCATGTACGTAACAAGGCAGGCATTCTCAACCTGGTCCCCTGAGACACAGTGTTTTCAGTACAAGTTTTGACTGTCCGAAATTTCATCATTTTGTGGAATAGTATTTTTTAATCTTCAGTAAAATTATTGGACATCTCTGTCCAACGACCTCATTAACCTGGTGAGCGTATTAAAAATGGGCCTGCTTCTGGCCTATTCGTTATGCCCATACAAAGAGCGTGTTTCAACTTGTTAGTTGGCCTGATGGTTTTCACCTTCGTACATCAAGAACTCTCGTCATGAATGCACTGTGTTGTATCTTGCCTTGAAGATCTACAGCTGTTGGCGGATCGAGTGGTAGATGCCAGCGAGAAAAGTGGTTTAACTCTAAATGTTAAGAAAACCAGTTTCACAGTAATTTCGAAAGAGAATAATTCAGGGAATTTGATAGTCAAAGGGAAGCAGTTCAAAGAGTTCAGAAATACAGATATTTAGGAACTATAGTTAATGATACCAATGATTGCTCACGAGAAATTAAGGCAAGGATAGGAGAAGCAAGAAGTGTATTCAATCAAATTGGAAATGTATTATGCAATAGAGACTTTAGTTTAAATTTAAGACTAATGTTGTTAAAATGTTATGTGTTCTTGGTAATCTTCTTCGGTATGGAAGCTTGGACACTCAAACAAATTACTTCCTAATACCTAAATATACTGTATATTCGATGTCAACAGATTCCTATTTTCTAGAAATGCTTTCCTTGCCTGAGCTAACCTACTTTTTAAATCCTCTTTGCTTCGTCCATCACAGGTTATTTTGCTTCCCAATAAAAGAAGTTTCCTAATTCCTTTAGCTTTTCACCTGCCAATTTGATGTCCATAGAGGTTTCTGATTTATTTCAGCTGCATTCCAATATTTTTGTTTTACATTCTTTAATTTTCATCATGAATTCTGGAATTATTTCGCTGTGATAACATAAATATGTATATTAAGGCTTTCACGGCCCGGATTATTATATAAATATGCTTGGCGAAATATTTTGCAGATATCGTTAAAACCAAACATCCGGGACTCTAGTTAGCTTATATCACACCCCAGGTGCGCAATAATGGTCTTAAAATAGGGCGAGTGCTCTAGGCTTAGTCAGTAGTGTTATTTTATTTTAGAAATCTTTCCAGTTGGGCAACACTAATTGTGCCCTCTTACATTAACCCATTATGGGATAGTGGTATCTTTATTAACCACTTGTCATAAGGACAGTTCTGTTCCTTAGAACCAGACTAACGTAAGTCACATTATGCCAACTTTTCAGGAGAGCATAAAAACTGTAGAAAATGAATTCTATGTCTGACTGCATAGCTAACACTTGAATTAGGCAGCAAAAAACAATTGACATTATTAAAGTTGTATATACTTAGTCCCTTTATTGGTATTTCCTTTAGAATTAACGCAATATTCAGTCAGGACTGGACTTACGTCTTTTTTGGCTGTACTTATAAAGTCGTTTTAGGACTTAAGACTGGACTTGCGTTATGTTGGCTGTATTAATATACTATTTTCCGCTTAGTCTCTTCTTCCTTATAAGGACTTGAGAGTATGTCTTACTCATGCACATTCCAGCCAGTGGACTTGCGTGTTAATGTATTGTTAATGCTTCAGAACCACAATAACGTAAGTGGATTTAAGTTTGTCTGGCTCAATCAAAGGTTGGGACTTACGTCCTTACAACCCTTATTAAATACAAAACGCGATGTTTCCCCGGACTTAAGTTGTTATGACTTAATGTAGAATTAAATTCTACATACAATGATATAATAACCTGAAAATCGTAATTTTTGGACTTAAGTTCGTCTGGTTCTGATGTACAGAGTTTATGCTTTCAAAGATGCTGATAGTTGAATCTTTCAGCCATATTTCGGAGAATTTTCATGCCGAAGTGCAAGTATTTCTAAAAATCAAATATTATATACGAATCTACTTGACGTAATGTGTGGGATAAAATTTTAAACAATTTAAAAATAAAACATTAACAAGTAAATTGTAAAAATGAAATATAAATATAGAAATAAAAATTATAAAAATGCAATAATAAAATAAATATAACAATCTAAATAATAAACATAACTATAAAAATATGTAAAAATAATTGTAAAAATCAATTTGAAATTAGTTAATAAAATAATTCAATATAAATATCAAAATTAAATTTATAAGAACTTAAATTGACTATTAAAAATAATATATAAACATTAAAATTAGGGAAACCAAAATATAATTATAACAATTAAAATAAATTAAAATGGAAAATCACTTAAAAGTTAAACAACATAGTGTTGCCCTGTAAAGGGTTAAGAGGGAAAACAAGTATTTAAACCGCCATATTTATTTTCTCCTATTGTAATTTTTCACAATTTGGGTTGACCAACTGGGAAGGTTTCTATAACAGAAGTTGGCAACACTGAGAAATGGCTTCTAGTACTTCAACAGTATAAATTTGACCATATTGGCCGGGCACCTGAGTAAAGCAGATAACTTTTAACATTTCACTCTGTTTCTGTGTCAATTAATACAAACTCAGAAGCTGTAAGTGAGTCGGGGTTGTGTTTAATTGTATAAGCTGGTTGAATGTTTTGATTTCACCTTCCATTTCCAGAATAGCGACAAGAGAATAACACTGTTTGCTGTCAAATTGTCTCGGGCATTGAAAAATAAACATGTTTGAATTGAAATTGCAATTGTTGAAGACAAAGGAACATAACAACAAAGGTATTCAGCAAAAGAATATGGTTTGTATAGGAATCATTTATAATTACAATTAGCACAACGAGAACTCTGAAAGAACAGCAAACAGAAGCACAACAATCCAGTAAACAAATGACGAGAGTGCTGTAATTAAGCTAGTCTTTTGTTTCTATAAAATAACAACAAGGTATTATTTCTGCTAGACTTCCAACCATATGAGAATCATTCAGAACTCAAGCTGGCGTTATTATCTCCAGTGCTATAAATCAACAAACCGAGCAGAATATGAATATTACTAGCAGAAGTACCCGTTCTTCGAACGGTGTTCGGTGTTAACACCAGACATTATAATAATAATAATAACAATGTTATTGGTGTTACATCCCTTTTAATTACTGTTGCTTTTAGAGACGCACCAGACATTATCAATTGAGCTACTGTTGCAATGGTTAGCGGCTTGTAGTTCCTTCATAAGTTTATCAGAACGAAGTTAATTTTCTGGGAATATCACACACACTGTTAATTTAAGGGCCTTATAATGTGGTTTTCGGAGATCCTTTATAGACTCGCGAATTTTTTGTCTCACATTGAGAAGTGCAACATATGCTTTGGTCGTCCTTCTAGGATAATATTTATATTTCGCCTATTTTAGCATGTATTTTGAGAAGTTTTTCCCTATATCCACCCTTCTACTGTATCAAAAGTACGGTGAAGAGTTTTATAAATGATTGGTGTATTGACTCATGTTTACCATACCTAATTTTACGATGCACCAAGCATCCGAACATGAGTTATAGGCGTACATAAGGATACACAGAAAGACAGGCAGACAATTCTATTGTCTACAACATATCACCCAGAAATCCAAATATGGGTATATCTACCACACAAAATCAAAGAAAATCATCCTTACGATGAACCCGATTGTCGACAAAAAAAGAAAAGAAAAAAGATTAGTTGAAATGTGCTCTCAAACTAAATTCACCTAACGTGTACTTCCTGACATGAAATAGAATTGAAAGTCTTGTAGATGAAACGCAATACACGTCACATAAAAACTGACCCTCTACGTTGTGTTGGGTCCCCATACACAGGAAGACCTCTATCATAAATTATAAAAGCTTGTGGTGCATGAAAATTCAGGTTCTTTAGTCTCAAATGGCCCAAATTCCTAAAAGCCGCAAAAAATGCTCATTCAATTCAGGAATTTTTGAAAATAATGTTGTTGTTTGGAGATATAATAGACCTTCTGTACTATATGTCGCACGTGAAAATTGCATGAAAAAATCCTAGATTACCCCTTGACCCCCTTAATTGCATTGGTGAATTATACAGTCTACGTTGGTTCCGTGATAACCTTATATTTGCAAACTTTCACAGAAATGTAATAAATGTAATAAATTGCTTCTTACTGAAATAGATGGAAAGTTGGATGCCACCCCTTGAGATAATGTTGTCATGGTTACGGATTTGCATTCCTTCATTAGTTTGTTAAATTAAATTTAATTAGTTTTCTGGGAATGTTTCAGAAACTGTTGGTTTAAGAGCCTTATAATGTAGTTTTCGAGGACCCTAGAGTTTTATTTCTGGCACCGAGGGGCTTTGTCTCGTCGTTGTACGCCATAATATAATACTACTAATAATAATATAATATAGGGATAGGAATATAATAGACCTGCCATACCACACCCGCAGGTGTAAATCGCGTGAAAAAATTCTAGACTACCCCTTGACCCCCTTTAGCGCATTTTACATATTGATGAAATTTACAGCTTAATTTGGTTCCATAATAACCATCTAGCCGTTTGCAAACTTTCACACTAATGTAATTAATGGAATTGCATTGCGTCTTACAGCAATAGATGGACCTCTGAGAATCTGTTGCCATGGTTATCGGATTGCATTCGTTCAGTAGTTTATTAAATTAAATTTGTTTTCTGGGAATATCTCAAAAACGGTTGGACGTAGGACCTTAAAATGTGTTTTTAGGGCCCCCGAATGTTATCTCTCACATTGAGGGGCTGAAAATGGGCTTTGTCTCGTCCTTCTACTCCTATTTCAGCATGTATTTTAAGGGGGTATGCACCCGTTTATGATAGGTACAGAGAAGAGATACATCAATGATTAGTGTCGTGCCTCTGATGGATATCTGTACCAAATTTTGCGTTGATACACCCAGCCGTTTTCGATTTATAAGGGAACCAAGTTGTCCACAATCAAACAAACAGACAGGCAGACCAAAACATTATTTTCGCGTGCATCTATCATAAAACAGTCTGAAACGTGTAAATAACTCTAATTTCCGTAGAAATTCAGAAAAAAAAACCAGACAAATTTTCTATTTATATATGTAGAGATATACTGCACGGCTCGGTGTTGACCGTGTTTTATTGCACAAATTTAGGATTTACTCGCTAACCGTTGGAGATACACGAAAAGTGTTAAGGACCTTTTGGATAGAAAATTGAATGTTAAAGCTCATGTATGCCATCAAAAGGTTGCTATTTCTTAGCGTTCTCTTTTTATTTGAAATGGAAATATCAAATTTTGAAACCAAAGGGTGTAGTGACGTCATAAATGTGGGTTTTACTCGCTAACCGTTGGAGATAAACGAAAAGTGAAGCTCGTATGTACCGTCAAAAGTTGGCTATTTCTTAGCGTTCTCTTTTTATTTGATAAGGAAATATGAAGTTTTGATTAAAGTGTGTAGTGACGTCACTAAAATGGTCGCCATTTTCAATAGTGCAAATTATCGAAATAAAATGTATCCTATATGTAAACCTGGTAAATCAGCTACATCCATGCAAAATTTCATTTAAATCGGACCAGTGGTTCTTGCGTTATTGAGTAGCACACAGACAGACAGAAAGACAGACACACACCATCTCATTTTTATATATTAGTATAGCAGAATTATCCGTCCTTCGAACGGTGTTATATATTAACACCAGACATTATCAATTGAGCTACTGTTGCAATGGTTAGCGGTTTTTCATTCCTTCATAAGTTTATCAGAACGAAGTTAGTTTTCAGGGAATACCACACACACTGTTAATTTAAGGGCCTTAAAATGTGGTTTTCGGAGACCCCTTATAGACTCGCGAATTTTGTGTCTCACATTGAGAAGCGCAACATATGCTTTGATCGTCCTTCTAGGATAATTTTTTATATTTCGCCTATTTTAGCATGTATTTTGAGAAGTTTTTCCCTATATCCACCCTTCTACTGTTTGAAAAGTACGGTGAGGAGTTTTATAAATGATTGGTGTATTGACTCATGTTTACCATACCTAATTTTACGATGCACCACGCCTACGAACACGATTTATAGGCGTACATAAAGATACACAGAAAGACAGACAGACAATTCTATTGTCTACAACATATCACCCAGATATCCAAATATGGGTATATCTGCCATACAGTATCAAACAAAATCATCCTTACGATGAACCCGTATGTCGACAAAAGAAAGATTAGTTAAAATTTGCTCTCAAACTAAATTCACCTAACTTGTACTTCTTGACGTGAAATAGAATTGAAACACTTGTAGACGAAACACAATACACCTCACATAAAAAATGACCCTCTACGTTGTGTTAGGTCCACATACACAGGAAGACCTCTTTCATAAATTATAAAGGCTTGTGGTGCATGAAAATTCAGGTTCTTTAGTCTCAAATGGCCCAAATTCCTAAAAGCCGCGAAAAAGGCTGATTCAATTCAGGAATTTTTGAAAATAATGTTGCTGTTTGGAGATATAAAGGATGATTGTAGTTTTACGTGACCATTAATCGCGAGATCATAAGCCACGGGACCTCCATTTTACGTGGAATCCGAACCACAGGGCATGGCATTTCACTTTGCAAATGTTTGGAGATATAATAGTCCTTCTGTACTATATGTCGCACGTGAAAATTGCATGAAAAAAATCTAGGTTACCCCTTGACCCCCTTAATTGCATTGATGAATTATACAGTCTACGTTGGTTCCGTGATAACCGTATAGCCATTTGCAAACTTTCACAGAAATGTAATAAATAGAGTGACATTACTTCTTACAGAAATAGATGGAAAGTTGGATGCCACCCTTTGAGATAATGTTGTCATGGTTAGCGATTTCCATTCCTTCATTAGTTTGTTAAATTAAATTAGTTTTCTGGGAATATTTCAGATATTTTTGGGTTTAGGGCCTTATAATGTAGTTTTCGAGGACCCTTTAGGGCCGCCAAGTTTTGTTTCTGGCACCGTGGGTGCTTTGTCTCCTCGTTGTACGCCATAATATAATAATAATAATATAATATAGGGATAGGAATATAATAGACCTGCCATACCACACCCGGAGGTGTAAATCACGTGAAAAAATTCTACTGTACCCCTTGACCCCCTTAAGCGCATTATACGTATTGATGAATTCTACAGCTTAATTTGGTTCCGTGATAACCTTCTAGCCGCTTGCAAACTTTCACACCAATGTAATTAATGGAATTGCATTGCGTCTTACAGCAATAGATGGACCTCTGAGAATCTGTTGCCATGGTTACCGGCTTGTTTTCGTTCATTAGTTTATTAAATGAAATTAGTCTTCTGGGAATATCTCAAAAACGGTTGGTTTTAGGGCCTTAAAATGTGGATTTTGGGGACCCTTCAGGGCCCCCGAGTTTTGTCTCTCACATCGAGGTGCTGAAAATGATTTTTGTCTCGTCCTTCTACTCCTATTTCAGCATGCATTTTAAGGGCGTAGGCCCCCTTTTATGAGAGGTACGGAGAAGGGTTACATCAATGATTAGTGTCGTGCCTCTGATGGATATCTGTACCTAATTTTACGTTGATACACCCAGCCGTTCTTGAGTTATAAGGGAACAAATTTGTCCACAGACAATCAAACAAACAGAGAGACCAAAACATTATTTTCGCGCGCATCTATCATAAAACAGTCTGAAACGTGTAAATAACTCAAATTTCCGTAGAAATTCAGAAAAAAACAGAAAAATTTTCTATTTATATATATAGAGATATACTGGATAATGTAGAAAGTCAATGTGACCAAACAATTGGTGAATATCAAGGAGGATTTCGGCGTGGAAGGTCCTGTACCGAGCAGATCTTCAATCTGAAAACCATTCTCCAGCTAAAACAAGTAAGGAGTACGAACATTACTGTGGTTTTCGTCGATTTCTCAAAAGCTTATGATTCCATCGACCGCCAGACACTGTTCTCAATACTCCAAGAACGAGGTGTGGATTATAACACACGCACCCTCATCAAACAGACTCTCACGGATACAACCTCTAAGGTGAAGTTCAGAGGAGAACTATCTCGGAGTTTCAAGATCAAAACCGGAGTACGACAGGGTGATGGTCTCTCGCCCATTCTGTTTAATCTGGTGCTTGATAAAGTCATCAAGACCTGGGAATGCACATTGAGGAATTTAGGAATCAAACCAGTTGCCATTGGAGCTGGAACCCGAAGAATCGAGATCAGGTGCCTTGCCTTCGCAGATGACATTGCAATCTTGGCCAACAACTCTAAGGATGCTGGCATAGCTGTCCAAGCCCTGCACGGGATAGCGGTGAAATCTGGATTACAGATATCTTACGATAAGACCAAGTACTTTGAAAATCGGCACTACGGAAACACCCCTTTGACGACCATACATGGAACGATTGGAAGAGTCAATCGCTTTCGTTATCTTGGTGAATGGGTCCACCCCAATGGTAGAGATGGCACCTCCATCTTAGCAAGGCGTACCAAACTCAACGCAGCATACCAACTATCCCACAATTTGTACAACAAGAAATGCATTTCGAGGAATGCTAAGATCTGTCACTACAGAACTGCTGTCAGACCACAGTTTCTGTATGCCGCCGAGACCCTCTTGATGAACAGAAAAGGCACCATGGATGACCTGGAGAAAGCCGAAAGACGTATCCTCAGGAAAATCCATGGCCCGAGATTGCTCCCAGATGGAACCTACCGTTTGAAATCCAATTCTGACCTGTATCGACAGTTAGAATCAGCCAATACCAGTATGCGACGTAGGAGGCTCAAGTTCTATGGGCACCTACAACGAATGAACAGCAACAGGCTTACCAAGAAGATCTTCTCCTTGGTTAAAAGCTACAAGACTGGAAGCCTGTGGCTTAATGAAGTACTAAAGGACTTGGATTCGGCTGGAATTGCTGACCTTGATGTAGAACATCGTTCCAAATTTTGTTCTATGGTAGAATCTTGGATCCCACCACCTAGAGTCTCTAAATGTCGGAAGCCCCTTTCGCAGGAGAGAAAGGAGAAATTATCAGCAGGGCTCAAGAGATATTGGGAACGGAAAAGAGCATCGAAGAACTAGTCATAAGCGCTCCGTAGTGGGCTTAAATCAATAATAATAATAATAATAATAGAGATATACTGCACCGTTCGGTGTTGACCGTGTTTTATTGCACAAATTTAGGTTATACTCGCTAACCGTCGGAGATACACGAAAAGTGATAAGAACCTTTTGGATAGAAAATTAAATGCTAAAGCTCGTGTATACCATCAAGAGTTTGCTATTTCTTAGCGTTATCTTTTTATTTGAAATGGAAGTATGAAATTTTGAAACCAAAGGGTGTAGTGACGTCACAAAAGTAGGTTTTACTCGCTAACCGTTGGAGATACACGAAAAGTGATAAGGACCTTTCGGATAGGAAATTAAATTTCAAAGCTCATATGTGCCATCAAAAGTTTGCTATTTCCTACCGTTTTCTTTTTATTTGATATGGAAATATGAAATTTTGAAACCAAAGGGTGTAGTGACGTCACTAAAACGGTCGCCATTTCTTAATAGTGAAAAATATCGAAATTAAAAGTATCCTATATGTAAACCTGATATTTCAGCTACATCCATGCAAAATTTCATTTAAATCGGGCCAGTGGTTCTTGCGTTATTAGGTAACAGACAGACAGACAGACAGACAGAAAGACAGACACACACCATCTCATTTTTATATATTAGTATGATTATGTTCGTTTATTATTTGCTGTATAAGCAAACGTGAGAATGTTGGAATTTCAAAAATAATAAAACAAAATAAATGAAGACTGGATCTGAATGAGATTGTCATTTTAGAATGTGCGGCGTCCCGAGTGTTCTTTACTTTGTAAATTCCTTACTTCGCAATTGAGTTCGTTTGTACCTGACTGTTATATTGTTATTTGAAATAAATGGCTCTTTCAAAATTCAAATAGACATTTCTAATTGTATTTACTACATCTCTATAAATAAAGTAAGTTTTCTGTGTCTGAACATTTGGATTTTTCGGCTGGAACTTCGTGTGTACAATCTTATTATTAGGGCTCGGATATCTAGGTAAATAAATATTTTTTATGTAAATACATATTTAAGCATACATAAATTCCTGCTTTTCACTTATTAGCACAAAAAATACATAATATTTACATTTTTTTTAAATCGGTATGCTAGATCTATCTGTATATTGTATTTTTGTTCTGTGTTATTTTAACGGGGAAACCTGTGAGCTATCTAATCTTCCTGCAGAGGGTACGTCAGCTTGCAACTGTGTTATTCTTAACTTGTCGCCGGGATTTCCAGATAATTTTACTTCTGATAGGGGCCTTCTGTTCTGCCAACAATGTGGGAAAGCAATCAAGGGTGAACAGCGATCTCAAGTTAAACAACACCTGAAGAGCAAGAAACATATTGCCGCAGTTTCGCGCCTATCGTCGGTCATTTGTGGTGGACTACCTGAAGATGTATCTCGTTGTGTATTGTAATTCTTCAGTAGTCAGTGAGGTATAGCATAAATTGTATTCGTGAGTACTGCATATTGTTTATATTCACATTAATAAACTTAATTATAACTAAATATTTTTACTTTTTTTGTCACATATTTCAGGTATTTTTAATGCATAAAAAATAAATACTTTCCCGAATTTTAGCACCTAAAAATCTGAGCCCTACTTATTATATAATACGCTAAGGTGTATGTTTCACAAAACTCAAGCTCCTAAACCAGAGGGAGTTAGCAGGTGTGGTTTACACCCAAATCCTCCAAATCGTCTCAATAGTACAGGAACAAAAATTGCATTTCTTGAAAAGTCAACGGAAATATATTTATTTGTTTATTAAGTGCTTTGAAACAAATAAATAAGACGATAGCCCATGGCAGAACTGTGCCACGTCCAGCCCGTATAGCACTAGAGCCGGGCGGTTAGTCTGTGCACATGGGGCGCACACAACCCATTATGCGAGAGTTCCCGCACGGGTTCGCAAGTAACTAAATATATCCTCAATTTAATTTTGTCTGTTTACTTGTTACGGGTTCATGTCAAAACTATTCGAGTGAATTGTATGAGAGTTCGTATTTAAGTAGAGTCTAAAAATTATTAATCTAGTTAATCTAGTACTGTATGTATTAAACGGACGTAATTAACATTTTAATTGTGAATACCGATTTCTTAACTTTGTATACTTTCTTAAACGAAAATTTTAATCATTTCTCTTTATTCCTACAAATGCTTCAGTGTTGAACTAAATTAAGGATAGGAAATATGTTTATGTAAAGTTAAATGATTAGACAACAGGAGGCCTTGATTTTGGAAGAGTGTAAAATACGGAACTGACATTGAAGGGAATGCAGGACTTGCGAACTACACCTTAAAAATAGGTGGCTTTATTTGAACGTTAGGAAGGGAGCAAAAATATGTCCAGGGTCCGATAACTTAGCAGGCTTGTTTTCAGCAACTAGTCACTATTATCGGCACTCAATCCACAACCCACATGCGATGACGTAGGGGGGACAGGAATAAATATGTTTCACTTCTTACAGAACCTGCAAGAACAAGCAAAGGACAAACAAGTTGTTTTACTAATCCTCTTTTAAGTTGGATATGTTTCGGGCTCGGGGTCAAGCCAAAATCTGCATGATAAACATTAAAAGTGTGACGGTCTACCGCGCACCTTGCCCCTAATAAATGTATGAATAAATACATAAAAAGATGTTCAGTAAAGAACATATAGCCTACTTTCTCCTAAACGCTTGGGTATTGTTATAACTCTTTGTCCTTTTCAAGGAGTATAATTGAATGTTGGTTGTAGTAGCTTGCTGAAATACAACGTGCTATACGGATATTAAACATGAATATGAGGTGCCCATTGCTAGTGCTACATCTGTACAATATTTCATTCAATTCGGTTTCACCGTGTTTGAATTGATATGACGAATCGATTTGCACACATACATGGCCGCTATCTGCAAACTATTTGGCTGATAACCTCGTAGTTTTGTCAAACGATTCTTCATACATAAAGGTATACTGTTACAAAATTTGGTAGAGATCAGATGAATAGGTTGGTCGTAATTTGATTTAAGCTTTGAACATTTGGGTGGCCGCCAATACGTTTTCGTCAAGATAGCGGCGATATAAAACATGTAACTGAGGTGCCCTTTGCTAGTGGTACCTCTGTACTAAATTTCGTTCAATTTGGAGTCACCGTGTTTGAAAAGATGGGGGAATCGATTTGCATACAAACATGGCCGCCATCCGCAAATTATTGAGCAGATGACCTCGTAGTTTGGTCAAAGGATTCTTCATACATAAAGATATAAAGTTACAAATTTTGGTAGGGATCAGATGAATAGGTTGGTCGTAATTTGAATTAAGCTTTGAACATTTGGGTTGCCGCCATTACGTTTTCGTCAAAATGGCGGCGTTATAAAACATGACACTGAGGTGCTCTTTACGAGTGCTACCTCTGTACTAAATTTCGTTCAATTCGGTTTCACCGTGTTTGAAAAGATAGGGGGAATCCATTTGCTGACAAACATGGCCGCCATCCGCAAATTATTGTGCATATTACCTCGTAGTTTGGTCAAAAGATTCTTTATACATCCCTATATATATTATAATTGTGAAAATCTGTGTGTCCGTGTGTGAGTGTGTGTGTGTGTTAGTTTGTTACCTCTTGACACTAAAACGACGGGACGGATTTGGATGAAATTTGAAATGGAGACAGCTTATACCATGGGATAACATATAGGCTGCCTTTCGTCCGGAAATAAATCATTGTTCCCGTGAAACGGGCAACATAACTGAAAAGTCACCAAAAATACTCAACCAGGACAAAATATCGAAGTTGTCGTATAAAGACCGGACAAAGCTCATTTTACTCCCCTCGATGCAAGAAACAATACTCGGTATGTCCCTACGGGACAACGAAAACTATATTTTAAGGCCCTAAAACCAACAGTTTCAAAGATATTCGCAGAAAACTATCTTCGCTCTGATTGATGAACTAATCGTAAGTCCGTTTCCATGACAACACTACCTCAAGGTATGACATCCGATTTTCTATATATTGTGCCCTTTTAGCAAGAAATATGCCAATCACAGTATACCAGCGTAGCTCAATTCGGGATTTTCGGGGTAGCGGTAAGTTCACCCACTCTGTGACCCACATATTTTGGATTAATTAGAGGATACACTTGCAAAATAACAACAAAATCAACTCCTATTTTAACACATTTAATTAATCAAAATTATGGCGCTACAAACAATTAAACAATTAAATTACTGACCCATAATCATCTACTTGTTCCAAATGAACAAGGAATAACATAAGAATAAAACAAATATTATATTAAAACATCTGGTTTCCATATCAACCAACAATTCCTAATTATTTTTACTTCCATAAAGCATCAACTGTAAGTTTCATATAACTCCGAGCTCTTTTGGCTCAATGCTTTCTATAATAAAGGTGTCATTCTTTGTACACCTCAAATACTACTTTTTATATTTTCTTAATCATCAAAAAAAAAATGTATAATTACATTTAAAATTACATGTTAATTATCTAACTCAATATTTGGGCATTTCACATGTTTTCAGCTTTTATCATCTCTCTCTAGTTTTACAAATACATCACGGTAATCAGGAAATTACTTGTGTACTCCAGAGTATGAAGATACTTGACACAGTCAAAAAACAATAGTCACTCCCGGAACCTAGTTGCCTTCAATTAACTCGTGGAATCCTACTTCATACAACATTACAATAGGGATTGTTATTTATTTCATTTGTCTTATAAGACCATTATCACTAAAAAAAAACTACGATCTGAACAGGCAAGCGGAAATATCAATCTACAAGGACCTCGGTTCAACGCCCGGGTCGTTAACAACTTTAAACACTCCTGGTGTATTCATTACTCCTTACAAGACGGCCTTCAGATACCCCTCCTGCTCCAAGGGTCTGACCGTGCTACTCGAGCGTTATTTATGACTATGCGGGAACCCTCCCGTCTCGTCTATAGCTAGAGCTCTCTTTACAGCTTTTCGTTCATTTTCAATTCTTTGGGGAGACCTGGCATTCTATTCCTCGTTTAAATTCAACAACATTATTGGGCTCATAAACCACATTCGTAATCTTGGCATTTATTAATTATGAAAGGTCCTCATTGATTGGGGAAGAGTATACACATTCTACGACGAATAATAAAGGGACTTTCACAATAAGAGGATTCTGAGTTCGAATCTCTTCACATGCCTCGGGAACCATTCCCATATAGAGGACTATACAAAATGCGATTTAGGGTCAGCCAATAGCTTATAAGACCTACGCTCAATACCATACATTTGCTCCCTTTCACTACAACATACACAATGGCCTCGTGATACTACGTCACAAATAGAGGACTTACACCAATTCTCAATTCGCTACAATCAACTACCTCTCATAAGTAATTTACCAAGTACATTAACTTTTACGCGTTCCTAGCGTGACATTTTATTTTAATTGCGCTCTATTGCGCTATACTTTATTTTTAAGCCTAGCGTCATCCAAAGAACTGATAATACCATATTAACAATTGATACACATCTCAATTTTTATATTATTCTTTTCCTTTGACAATAACTTTCTCTCTTTTTAAGAACATGCATTTGAACTTCATGTCTATACTTTTTATTAAGGCTCTAACGCTCTTATGTTCACATCAATTAATTTGATCTTTATTTAATATTTCCTTACTTGGTTATTATTATTATTATTTCATATCTTCATTCTTTACACAAGCTCAAAAGCTATTTCTTTCATATAACTCAAATTTACTTTTATTTAAATATCTTTCATACTAATTATTAATATTTCGCTTGCTCTTATGACATTCGTCAAATACACTGACATTTTATTCATATATTTCCTCTACTAGATTTATTCTTTTACATAATTATTTATAGTTTCTCAAATTTCTATTATTGTTCAGACCGCGTTTTTGTTTATTCAGTATTTAATTATTTAAACACATCCCTTTTACTCAAAAACTCCGGTGGATTTGTACACAATCATTTCCCGACACCAAAATATAATGAAATTCATTACTCACATGTTTTTAAGGTCGTCTCATGACCTTTATCCTTGTGCGGTGTTTCATTTTGGCCCACTTTTTAACTTACTCCATATTGTAGAAATTCATCTCATGTACAAACACTTCTTGACACATATTCAATACACTTAACATTGACAACATTTTTAATACACTGGTGTATCCATTTAGAACACACAATAAACACTAAAAAATATTATTTTTACACACAATCTTGATAGATTTACACTTCACAACTTTCGATCACTAGGCCGTATTTTCCTAGCCTATCACACGTGACCTCTTAATCTCCCGTTTCCAAGGGTGAAATTTATTCAATGTCGGCTTCCTGTCCTGCAGAATACGAAAGTCTCGAATCATCTACTTTTCCCTGGAATCCTAATTCTTCGAATCCTATTCTGGATGACCGGCTATTTCTCTAGCTTGAACGGCTTCTTTTTTAGATCTAGTTTATCGATCCTAGTGAAAGTCTGTTCGGATCGAGGTCCCCTCGATAACCTATCGATGGTCGATGGATTTATTTTATAGCAGCTAGTACTTCTCGAGTCTAGTGCTTTAGAATAGTTCGTCTGCTTTCTGGAGATAATGTCTATAGTCTCCGTTCTTCTTTGTTTATTCGGTTCTCGCACTCCTACTTTTCTGAAATACGTTGCGAACCTTACTCTGTTTTTCCCTATTTGGGTTCTTTAAATTAGATAACTGTTTATCTTTCTATTACGGTACTTCCGTACGTTATGATATTTTCGGTCGTTTATTTAAAGACCTATCGCCTTAAGTCCAACGTTCGCAGCCTGCTCTGACTATATTTTACGAACTTTTCACTGTAAACTTGTGTACTGTCGGACCTAAATCCTGTAACTAGGATTTTCCTAATTTTTCAACACGGCGATACTTTAATATTTCTTCTTTACAACTCCTTATGGAGGCACGCAAGTTATTAATACTGCGACGCCCGTGGCTATCGGATATTAATTCTGCGGTGTAATACAGCGTTTCTCCCCTCAAGGAGTACTGGTAAACTGTCTTCGGTGTGAAGCAGAGTAACGCCCCACACGGCTGTCTGAATACTGATGCGTAGTAACACCCCCTCACGGGCTGTCAGAATAACTGCATGTTTGGCTTGGTGATGCCCGGAGCTTTATACTATTTCGCTACAAAAAAATAAGACTCTAGCCTTTTCCGTGCCCAACTTTTAAAATAATGGTTGCACCATTATAAAATTATACCTTCAAAAAGCTCGTCTTCTCAATGTTAAATAATCTCATTGCGCATAAGAATCGATCGTGCAATTCGGAGATATTAATTCATTTCTCGTCCTCAACTCTGTGGGTGTTGCTGTTCATTTGCATTCTCCCCTCTCCACAGGCCTTGGTAAATCCCCTATGACGTCTACTTGCGTTTGCAGTTTTCTCCTGTGCAATTATTAAAGGGTTTTTCTTTACACAAAAATCTCTAATTCGAAATGATTCACCGTACTGTAATTGTTTACTTATTTTTATACTCGTAAACGGGTTAAATTTAATTATTCCTCTTCTGGCGCATAAGCGGTGTTGTCGTTTTTAAGCAAGCTCAGCTCGATTTCCGAGTCAGGCTTCCTTGTCTAACAGCCGAAATTTTCCACTCGGTTATTAATACTCATGACCAGCTCCTTCTGAATGTCAAGAGGCGTGATCTCATCTCTCGAACACCTGGCTCGCGCCGCTTGCACAATGTTAGGCTAGAATCCTGGCTTGGTCTTTCTCTAAGTTACATTAGAAACTGTACGTTTCTTTCATTTCTTCCCTAAATACAAGGATTCGACCTCCTTGGACCCTATGGCACATGGGTTCATCTCTCCCCTCCTTAGGTAAATAAATTTTCGAAAAATTTTGAGGAAATTTATTTCAATTAATCTTATCTTTCTTTATTCGTCGAAGCCATCATAACGTTGTCCGTATCTTCTGTTGTTTTTATTTCATTAAAGTCGTATCCGGTAATTGTGTAGGTCGGGTATGCTCTGCCCCTACCCTTTCTTTCTTTTTCCTTTATTCGTCTGGGCTTTAAGTCCCCAGAACCTCATTCTTCTTTACGGGTTTGGTCTATCCCTACCCGTTTCCTTATTTCATCATTCTCCTTTCTTAAATTGAAATTTTCTGCTTCAATAAACTTAATTATTTCTTTGATTTTCCAATACAATTTCTCCAATTCGCATTCGCACTCGTATGCTTGAGTTCTATTTTCTATTTCTTCCTCATTCTTGTTTATGTCAAAAGCGGATTCATCTATAAATGTTTCCATAACCAGGGCTTGTTCATTTGCTTCATCGAAATCTTCGGGAGGGTAATATAATTTCAAATTTGCTGAATTCATGGTCACTTCGTGATCCGTTTCACAGTGCCGAATTCTATATGCGTTATTCCTCAAATATCTGATTATTTGATACGGTCCGTGGTACATTTTCTGGAACTTCTTGTACACACGGTTCCCTGGATCCGAAATGGCTGGTCTTTTTACTAACACCATTTCTCCTGCTAATAATGGTCGATGATACCTCTTATGCCTATTTCTTCTTTGCCTCCTGTCGGCTTGAGCTTTTAGATGCTCAAAGGCTCTTCTAATACGTACATCTCTTCCAGGCTGAGCGTCTGCTGGCCTAGGAATTACCAGACTCCAAGGTCTTTCTGGTTGCTCATTCCGATGTAACGTTATGGGTATCTCTCCCGTAGATTCATGGATTGTATTATTTATACAAAATTCGATAATATCCAAGATATCTATCCACTTCCAATTTTCTTCGGCACAGTATATTCTACAATACTTGGCCGTCTCCCTCATCACTCTTTCTACAGGATTTGCCTCAGGATGGCGAATACTTGACAAAATCTGACGTATTCCAAGTCTTTCTAATTCTTGTCTGAACTCTACACTGGTGAAACAACTGCCGTGATCCGACAACAAATTCTCAGGTTTTCCCAGTATCGGTATCACTTTTTCTTTTAGTCGTTTTAACACATGTATGGTACTAGTCTTCTGTATGGGAGCAAGGACAACCATTTTGGTGAAGACATCCATAGCCACCATTATGTGTCGATTTCCTCTTCTTACCTTTGGCAAAGGTCCAAAATTATCAATAGAAATGATTTGGCCGGGCCTCTCGGGCAACAATGGTATAGGCTTTTGCCTCATCAGAAATGCATTTGGTTTGATCCTTTGACATAGATCACATGTCTTTAACGTGTCCCTTACAGTTTCTCTCAGTCTCGGCCATACAAATGCTTCTTTCAGCATCGAGACTGTTTTGTCGAATCCCATATGTCCGAACGATCTATGGGCTAACAATACTATTTTCCTCTGCAAAATTGCAGGTACAACAATCCTTAATTTTGTATGGTCAGAGTCTACAAACTTATATAATAATCCATTATAAAACGTGTAGTCTTGAGCTATCTTATTAGCTTCCGTGTACGCTGGTGTTCCCCTTATCAAGCTTCCCTCAAGGAAAGATATGAGCATGTTCATCCATGGATCCTCCCGTTGCCTTTGACTAATGCTTCTTAACTCATTAAGAGTTCGCTGATCCCTGTCTTCCAAATCAATAGCCATTACTTCCTCTTCTGTGGACTCTGGCTGTCTACTTAAGTAGTCTGGAACTATATTTTCCTTTCCTGGGCTGTATTCTATCTTGACATCAAACTGTTGAATGTATAAAGCCCAACGCATCAACCTTTGACTGGATAAGTCAGTCTTCATCAAAAAGGTTAAGGCTTTATGATCCGTTCTTAGAATGACCTGAAACCCATATACGATCTTTCGCCAATATTGCAGCGCGTGCAATATCGCTAACAGCTCGATTTCGCTGATCGTATAATTTTTCTCGTGTGGCTTCAGTCTCCGACTTGTGAAAGCTAGATAGTTTTTCTTATCAGGGTTTTCCGGGTTTTCCTGATATAGCATTGCCCCTATTCCAATCTGGGATGCGTCGGTTTGAATGATAAATCTCTGATTAAAATCAGGATACCCTAGCTTCACGTAATTTAAGAGCATTTCCTTAGCCTCCACAAACGCTTTTTCCGTTTCCTCCGTCCATTTCCACTTGCCCCCCTTCTTCAGAAGATCCTGTAGTGGTGCAACAGTTTTTGTGTATGATGGACAATGTCCTGAGAAGAATCCAATCAATCCCAAAAACTGGCGAACGTTCTTTACTTTCAAAGGCCTTGGAAAATCCCTTATCGATTCCAATTTGCACGGATTTGGTTTAACACCATCCTTATCAATCACATGCCCTAAAAATGTTACTTGTCTTTGACAAAAATTTGACTTCTTTAAATTGATTTTAAAATTAGCCTTCCTTAAATCTTCCAAGAGTTTCTTCAGCTTTTCTAAATGTTCCTTAATATTCTCCGAGGTCAGCAAAATATCATCCACGTATCGGATAGTGCAATCTTTCACTTCCTCTGACAGGTTTCGATCAAGCGCTCTTATTAAGGCAGATCCCGCGGTCTTCAATCCAAACGGACATCTCCTAAAACAATAGGTTTGTTGGTCGAACTGAAACCCAGTCAACAAACTGGTTTTCTCTTCCAGTTCGAGATGATGATACGAAGAAGTCATGTCAATATTTGTGAAAATCTTCTTGCCCTTGAACTTCCTCAGTATTTCTTTTATGGGTGGTGCCGAATCATTTTCTGGTATGATTTTTGCATTTAGATTTCTGGCATCTAAACACACCCTTACTGAGCCATCCGGTTTACTCACAATCGCTAATGGACTAACATATGGTGTCGCCATCTTTTCTATAACACCTGCATTCATCATCTCCTGCAGTGTTTTCTTAGTTTGTGGGTAATGTTTTTCCGCAACCGGGTATGGTTTTTGTCTGAACGGTGCCCAATCATTGACTTGGAACGCATATTTAAAATTTTCAATCTTCCCTGGCTTGGAATCAAATACGTACCTATAATTCAATAATAATTTCTTCAACTGTTCCTTATTTTCGAGGTTAACTTTAGCTTCCTCTACTTTTCCTGACAGGTTGGTTTCGAACTCAGTTTCCAAATTATCTTCGAGTTCTATGTTGATGACTTCAAATATCTTTTCTATGTCCTCATAACCTTCCTCAATCACTTCTTCCATATGCCATACCTGTTCTCCTATTTTCGCATCCTGTTCCTGTAGGTTAATGTTTTGTTCATCCACATCCTCTCATTGAACTCTAATGCAGTTTTGCGCTAGGTCTATAATGACCTTGTTCTCACGGATAAAATCAATACCTAATATGACATTATACGGTAATTGATTCACCAGCAAAAAGCACTGCGAAATTTCAGCGTTACCCATGATCAGATCGATATATACCTGAAATTTACATGTTAAAGATTTTTCAGGGATAATCCCCTTAATCTTTACACTTGATGTGGGAATCTTTAATACTCGGCCCCTTATTTCCAGTTCATTTAGAAGGGTTTGTGTAATCAGACTTATTGTGGATCCGGTATCAATTAATGCTCTGACCAGTAATCCTTCTATCCTTAGCATAATTATAGGTAGTTCTCTTTTAACAGGTGGGATTCCTTCCACATCCTCGTTAATTAGCTCATCTGGTCTGGCTATCCAATTCACAATTTCTACCTCCTCCCAGCTCCTGGTATGTTTCCACTTTTGACAATTTAAATTTGGAGTTTTTTTTATCCTGAGGGCTTCCTTTCCCCTCATTCTTTAATTGAGCTTGTAGTTCCAAGCTTTGAGCTCCGTCTAGTCGGTCGGGTGATTTCCGGTTTTTAATTGCCTCACTCCAACGGACTTTTTGCCTATCAGGTTCATCTGGTCGTTCGTTCATATAACGAAGACTTTCCTGATATCTTTCCTCTATTTCGGCCCGATATTCATCATCCCTATCCTCTGGCCTTACGTTCCTTCTGGGATAATTCTCCCATTTCTTTCTGTTTTCTTGCCTTTGATGGTTATTGTTATAGGGTCGGCTCTCTTGTTGCCTATAACCCGTATTCCTAGGATTTCTTCCTCGATATCCTCCTCTGTAATATGGCTGTATTCCTCTAGGCTCCTGGTGCCCATACTCTCGACCTAGTCCCTGAGTATCAGTGCTCGTGGACTGATTTCTGGTCGATGGTTTTTCTCTGGTTTCCTGACTGCTGGCCATATGTACTTGCTCAGTCTGTCTTTGATGCCTAGGAGTTACGTGCGAAGTCGTCATATCTAATTGACGTAATACACTCTCCACTTCCACAGCACTTCTGGCTTTGGATGAGATTAACAGCCTCTGAATCTCATACGGAAGTTGTCTTGCAATGGCGGCACACAGGTCGTTCTCTGCCGGAGCAATGTCGAGTTCGCGGAATTTACATAACTGAGCGGTGAAAAATTCCGAGTACTTAGTTGGTGCATTTGTGCTGTACTTCCTAGAGTACAGATCTAGCCTTAAATTCTCTTGGACGTCTGCTGCCCAATATCGTTTTAAAAATGCTTCCCTAAAGCCTTCCACCGTATCAAAGGTGTACCTGAAGCTTCTGAACCAGGTGAGACAATCACCTGCCAACAACTTCTCAATAGCTCTCAGTCTCCGATCCTGAGGAACCTTCATTTCGTTTAAGTACTCTGCGACTTCCTTTAGCCAGTATTTTGGAGTAATTGACATGTTATTACCCGTAAACTTTACTGGTCTGTCCTCATTCGATTTAATAATGCTTATTATCTGGCCATTTGTCTGATTCATGTACGGGGTTGACATCGCCATCGGATATCCTGGGTTCTTATAAGGGCTCTCCCCTCCTAAGTCCCTCTCCGTATCTGTGCCTTGTTCACGGGAATCTACCCATCCTGTCTTTGGAAACTCCTCCTGATTCTCAAATTCTAACTTCCTTTCCCTTCGGGCACTTTCTTCGTTAGCCATGAGTTGGATTTCCATTTGACTATTCTTATGTTCAGCCCTCTCCAACCGGGATCTTAATTCATTCTGAATTCTTTCTTGATTCCTTTTAATATCTTCCTCTGCCTTTTTGAGTTGGAATTTCTCATCCCTGAAGCTATCCCTGATTTCATTTAGGTGTTCTTCTACCTCTTTCTTGATGACCATGACCTGTTTTGTTATAATTTCTGGTTTCACGTCACCTCTGGTATCTAGGTCTTCTCGTATTTCTTTTATTTTCTTCTCCATCTCTCTTTGTCCTTTGACCATATCTACTTTAATTCCTTCAAGCCTTTCCTCAGTTTTCTCTTGACTCTTATATAATTTCATCACTTCATCTTGGACCTGGTTAACTTCAGTATGAGTTTTTCCTACTTGGATCTTTAATGTTCCGATGGTTCCCTGAACATCATTAATACCCTGACTTATTTCATCTATCTTATGGGTATTTTCCTTATTTTCGTCCTCTCGTTGCTTTCTTTCACTCTGGAGATGCCCCTCGTATATACCTAATCTTCGATTTATTTCACCCTCATACTTCTTTAAGTTATCATCTACCTGCCCGGTAAAATGATCAATCTGATCTTTCATACCCTGAACATCCTTTTTATTTTGATTTTTCATCTCAGTTACTTCGGTTTGAACTCCATCGATTTTTCCTTCAAGATTTCCTACTTTGTCCTTTACCCCTTTAAATTCTTCTCCTAATTTCTTAAAACTTTCTTTTATCTCATCCCGGGATTTTTCACAAATATTGCTGTTCGATTCTATCTGAGTTTTTAATTCGTTGTACACCCCTTGGATCTGGTTCACAAGTTCATTTCTACATCCGTCTACGTTATCTTTACAGGCTTTTTCCATATCAACTAATTTGGTTTCTAAATTTTTAAAATTTTCTTGACATTTAGTTTGTGATTCTCCCATATTTTTGTTCATAGTATTTATTTGTACTTGCAATCCTGAATGAAATCCTTCATTTTCCTCTTTTATCTCAGTTAACTTCTTCCCAAACTCAGTGTCAAAACCCTGGAATTTGTTATTCACTTTATCTATCTCAGCCTTCACTTCATTGTTCATTTCTACACAGTTAGCTTCGATAGTTTCTAATTTCATTCCCATGCTATCACTTTTAGCTTCGATATCTAATAATTTAGTTCCCATATTAGCACTATCAGTTTTTAGTGACTCTAAACTTTGATTCATGGATCCTAACTTTTGGTTATTTTCCTCCTGTTGGCTATCCAACTTATTTTCTATTCTAACACTGACAGTTTTGAGAGCTGTTAAATTATCATTTATGAATTCGAACTCTTTTTTATTTTCATCCTTTTGGAGGCCCAATGTATTGTTTATAGCCTCCAACTTCTCATTGCTATCGGCTTTTATAGCCTCCAAAAGCCGTTGCATCTCTTCACTCAATGCCATCTTATTAGAATATAGTGGGCCACTCATGCCACCACACTAGTACATGCTTGAGAGATGATACTCTGAATCATTGTGTCCTAATTTCTTTAAACATTTACTTTGGTACGGGTATTTACTACAACGTACCCTTTTGATACTTTTATTCAATTTCATAAACCTTTATGGAAGTATTTAAAATTCAAAATTTCGAAAAACCATTTTTTTTTCAAAAAAAATGAAAATTTTGATTTTCGAGAAAACTCGGGTTTTCCCTAGGAAAACTCATCCCTGCGTACTGGGCGCCAAAAATACGAGATGATTAGGTGTATGATAAAATCATACAAGCCCCACGTTGGAAAACGTGAAACAAGAGATAGGGGGGTTAATTATATAATTCATTGCTGCTCGGTATGAGTTTCCAGGGACCCATGCGGTCAGTTAATATTTTACATTGTAGCTATCCCTATCATTACTTTAATTTACATGTTTTGACCGTCTTAAGTGTTCCTCTAGTTATTAATCCAGCACATTACTTATATGCCCCCCATGTGCCCTTTTAGCAGGAAATATGCCAATCACAGTATACCAGCGTAGCTCAATTCGGGATTTTCGGGGTAGCGGTAAGTTCACCCACTCTGTGACCCACATATTTTGGATTAATTAGAGGATACACTTGCAAAATAACAACAAAATCAACTCCTATTTTAACACATTTAATTAATCAAAATTATGGCGCTACAAACAATTAAACAATTAAATTACTGACCCATAATCATCTACTTGTTCCAAATGAACAAGGAATAACATAAGAATAAAACAAATATTATATTAAAACATCTGGTTTCCATATCAACCAACAATTCCTAATTATTTTTACTTCCATAAAGCATCAACTGTAAGTTTCATATAACTCCGAGCTCTTTTGGCTCAATGCTTTCTATAATAAAGGTGTCATTCTTTGTACACCTCAAATACTACTTTTTATATTTTCTTAATCATCAAAAAAAAATGTATAATTACATTTAAAATTACATGTTAATTATCTAACTCAATATTTGGGCATTTCACATGTTTTCAGCTTTTATCATCTCTCTCTAGTTTTACAAATACATCACGGTAATCAGGAAATTACTTGTGTACTCCAGAGTATGAAGATACTTGACACAGTCAAAAAACTATAGTCACTCCCGGAACCTAGTTGCCTTCAATTAACTCGTGGAATCCTACTTCATACAACATTACAATAGGGATTGTTATTTATTTCATTTGTCTTATAAGACCATTATCACTAAAAAAAACTACGATCTGAACAGGCAAGCGGAAATATCAATCTACAAGGACCTCGGTTCAACGCCCGGGTCGTTAACAACTTTAAACACTCCTGGTGTATTCATTACTCCTTACAAGACGGCCTTCAGACACCCCTCCTGCTCCAAGGGTCTGACCGTGCTACTCGAGCGTTATTTATGACTATGCGGGAACCCTCCCGTCTCGTCTATAGCTAGAGCTCTCTTTACAGCTTTTCGTTCATTTTCAATTCTTTGGGGAGACCTGGCATTCTATTCCTCGTTTAAATTCAACAACATTATTGGGCTCATAAACCACATTCGTAATCTTGGCATTTATTAATTATGAAAGGTCCTCATTGATTGGGGAAGAGTATACACATTCTACGACGAATAATAAAGGGGCTTTCACAATAAGAGGATTCTGAGTTCGAATCTCTTCACATGCCTCGGGAACCATTCCCATATAGAGGACTATACAAAATGCGATTTAGGGTCAGCCAATAGCTTATAAGACCAACGCTCAATACCATACATTTGCTCCCTTTCACTACAACATACACAATGGCCTCATGATACTACGTCACAAATAGAGGACTTACACCAATTCTCAATTCGCTACAATCAACTACCTCTCATAAGTAATTTACCAAGTACATTAACTTTTACGCGTTCCTAGCGTGACATTTTATTTTAATTGCGCTCTTTTGCGCTATACTTTATTTTTAAGCCTAGCGTCATCCAAAGAACTGATAATACCATATTAACAATTGATACACATCTCAATTTTTATATTATTCTTTTCCTTTGACAATAACTTTCTCTCTTTTTAAGAACATGCATTTGAACATCATGTCTATACTTTTTATTAAGGCTCTAACGCTCTTATGTTCACATCAATTAATTTGATCTTTATTTAATATTTCCTTACTTGGTTATTATTATTATTATTTCATATCTTCATTCTTTACACAAGCTCAAAAGCTATTTCTTTCATACAACTCAAATTTACATTTATTTAAATATCTTTCATACTAATTATTAATATTTCGCTTGCTCTTATGACATTCGTCAAATACACTGACATTTTATTCATATATTTCCTCTACTAGATTTATTCTTTTACATAATTATTTATAGTTTCTCAAATTTCTATTATTGTTCAAACCGCGTTTTTGTTTTGTTTTTCCTATTCAGTATTTATTTATTTAAACACATCCCTTTTACTCAAAAACTCCGGTGGATTTGTACACAATCATTTCCCGACACCAAAATATAATGAAATTCATTACTCACATGTTTTTAAGGTCGGCTCATGACCTTTATCCTTGTGTGGTGTTTCATTTTGGCCCACTTTTTAACTTACTCCATATTGTAGAAATTCATCTCATGTACAAACACTTCTTGACACATATTCAATATACTTAACATTGACAACATTTTTAATACACTGGTGTATCCATTTAGAACACACAATAAACACTAAAAAATATTATTTTAACACACAATCTTGATAGATTTACACTTCACAACTTTTGATCACTAGGCCGTATTTTCCAAGCCTATCACACGTGACCTCTTAATCTCCCGTTTCCAAGGGTGAAATTTATTCAATGTCGGCTTCCTGTCCTGCAGAATACGAAATTCTCGAATCATTTACTTTTCCCTGGAATCCTAATTCTTCGAATCCTATTCTGGATGACCGGCTATTTCTCTAGCTTGAACGGCTTCTTTTTTAGATCTAGTTTATCGATCCTAGTGAAAGTCTGTTCGGATCGAGGTCCCCTCGATAACCTATCGATGGTCGATGGATTTATTTTATAGCAGCTAGTACTTCTCGAGTCTAGTGCTTTAGAATAGTTCGTCTGCTTTCTGGAGATAATGTCTATAGTCTCCGTTCTTCTTTGTTTATTCGGTTCTCGCACTCCTACTTTTCTGAAATACGTTGCGAACCTTACTCTGTTATTCCCTATTTGGGTTCTTTAAATTAGATAACTGTTTATCTTTCTATTACGGTACTTCCGTACGTTATGATATTTTCGGTCGTTTATTTAAAGACCTATCGCCTTAAGTCCAACGTTCGCAGCCTGCTCTGACTATATTTTACGAACTTTTCACTGTAAACTTGTGTACTGTCGGACCTAAATCCTGTAACTAGGATTTTCCTAATTTTTCAACACGGCGATACTTTAATATTTCTTCTTTACAACTTCTTATGGAGGCACGCAAGTTATTAATACTGCGACGCCCGTGGCTATCGGATATTAATTCTGCGGTGTAATACAGCGTTTCTCCCCTCAAGGAGTACTGGTAAACTGTCTTCGGTGTGAAGCAGAGTAACGCCCCACACGGCTGTCTGAATACTGATGCATAGTAACACCCCCTCACGGGCTGTCAGAATAACTGCATGTTTGGCTTGGTGATGCCCGGAGCTTTATACTATTTCGCTACAAAAAAAATAAGACTCTAGCCCTTTCCGTGCCCAACTTTTAAAATAATGGGTGCACCATTATAAAATTATACCTTCAAAAAGCTCGTCTTCTCAATGTTAAATAATCTCATTGCGCATAAGAATCGATCGTGCAATTCGGAGATATTAATTCATTTCTCGTCCTCAACTGTGTGGGTGTTGCTGTTCATTTGCTTTCTCCCCTCTCCACAGGCCTTGGTAAATCCCCTATGACGTCTACTTGCGTTTGCAGTTTTCTCCTGTGCAATTATTAAAGGGTTTTTCTTTACACAATAATCTCTAATTCGAAATGATTCACCGTACTGTAATTGTTTACTTACTTTTATACTCGTAAACGGGTTAAATTTAATTATTCCTCTTCTGGCGCATAAGCGGTGTTGTCGTTTTTAAGCAAGCTCAGCTCGATTTCCGAGTCAGGCTTCCTTGTCTAACAGCCGAAATTTTCCACTCGGTTATTAATACTCATGACCAGCTCCTTCTGAATGTCAAGAGGCGTGATCTCATCCCTCGAACACCTGGCTCGCGCCGCTTGCACAATGTTAGGCTAGAATCCTGGCTTGATCTTTCTCTAAGTTACATTAGAAACTGTACGTTTCTTTCATTTCTTCCCTAAATACATGGATTCGACCTCCTTGGACCCTATGGCACATGGGTTCAATATCCCTCTAGGATGCAATGCCAATCCATTTATTATCTTTTTCAAAATATATATAAACACAATAAGAACAGTGTAGCGCGCCTGCCTCCCGTCCAGAGGCCCCGGGTTCGATTCCCGGCTCCGTCAGAGATTTTGGACACTGACGTGAGGGCTGCAACGAGCTGCACTCAGATTCGTGAGGACAATTGAGTAGCTGTGAGGCAGCGCGCCGGTCACGAAGAACAAGATTAACGGCTGAGGGGACACTATGCACTGACCACGCGTCACCACAATATCTGCAGGCCAAAAGGCTGGGAAGCGATCGCATGATAGGCCTAGGCCCTTCATGGGCTGTAGTGCCAGGGGTAAAAAAAATTAGGGGAAGCGCTTTCTAATACCGCCTTTAATTTTTAAACACTACAGTAGCGGCTATTAAATAAAGGTAGCGATATAGCTACGTTCAATTTCATAAACACTGGGCTCAAAAATCCCGTATAGTTAAGTACAAATATCGGTCTGGTCATTATTTCAATAGCAACGAAGCTCTGAGGCGGCTATTGCCGTTTCCTTAACACTTAAGCCATCCCGCCGTCATATACCTCAATGTGCACTTACCAAATTGTGAACCAGTCTATTTTACTGAAAAGAATTTCTACTACCGAGTATCCACTCCGGCAAAAACCACACTCACTACATTTTCCAAAATTAACACAAGACAGGATTTTTAAAGCACTCTTCTGTATGTTGAGGTAGAGAGACATACCACATGGAAAGATACAATAAAATGTTGGCAAATCTGAGTTTAAGGAACTGCTGTCCAGAATAGGCCTTCGGTACAGGTTATGCGGCCCATGTTCGTAACATGGAATGTTTTCCTTTGACAATGCATCTACACCATGTGTGAGGGCAACGCATTTCAAAGATATCTAAAAACACAATAATCAGGAAATTGGAGAACAATTTAAAGTCGGAGTGAAGATTCAAGGAGAAATAATTTCATATTTGAGATTTGCTGATGACATCGTCATCTTGGCCAATACGCCAGAAGATTTGAACGAGTTTTTGAATGGTATGGACTCCGTCTTGACGAATGAATTCATGATGAAAATCAATAAATGTAAAACAAAATTATTGGAATGCAGACGAAATAAATCAGAAACATCTATGGACATCAAATAGGCAGGTGAAACGCTACGGGAAGTGGGAGACTTCTGTTACCGGTTCTTAGGAAGCAAAATAACCAGTAATGGACGAAGCAAAAAGGATATAAAAAGCAGGTTGGCTCAGGTAAGGAAAGCATTTCTACAGAAAAGGAATCTGTTGACATCGAATATTCATTTAGGTATTAGGATGTCATTTTTGAAAGCTATTGTGTCACTATAAGGAAGTGATACTTGGACTAATGGTGCTGCAGTAAAGAGGAGAATTGAAGCGTTTGAAATGTGGTGTTACGGGAGAATGATGAAGATCAGATGGTTTGATAGGGTAACAAATGAAGAGCTATTAAGACGAGTGGGAGAGGAGAGATGTTTCTGGCGACTGCTAATGAAGAGAAGAGATAGGTTGGTACAACATATATTAAGACACCCAGGAATAGCAAGCTTAGTTGTGGATAGGAGGGTCAAGGACAAGAACTGTAGGGGTAGACCAGGGTTATACAGATTGCCTCGGATGTAGGGTATGGTAGCTATGTAGTTATGAAACGATTAGCTCAGGAGAGCGAGACATGGAGGGCTGCATCAAACCAGTCAAAAATCTGTAGACTCAAACAGAAATAATCGGGAATTTTAATTACTGAGAGAGGCATGTGAGGCAAAAGGGTTGTTGGAGAATTTCAATCCCTGGGATGTAACACTGGAAGAGACTGCATAATGTACATCAGCGACCAAGGTGAGAGATTTTTTACTATAGGTCTATTAATAGCGACATGTTGACGTTCAAATCATCAATAAGTATGGCAAAATTATACCCAGAATAGCTTAAGGAAAAATACTTTTAACTCCCCATATTCAGATAGATTTGCCATTCCAGGTGTACGTTTAGACAAAACCATTTTGTCCCATGGACAACTGTATGTGGCGTGCTGGCGAGTATCCGGACAACAAAATCGTTATGTCTCAGCAGAAGATGGCAAAACCAAATCTAAAATTTTGAAATGTGTTCACAACTCAATAAAATTCCCACTTTGCTGCTCATATCTATATACTGTATGTATCAGAATTTTCAGAATTAGAATCTACCCACCTGTAGCCGCGATTGCTCTAATATAATAAAACAATTATCAGCAATAATGCATCGTCCCCATTGTCTTGATCGCGAGCGAAGCCGCGGGTACCTGCTAGTACTAATATATAACAAGATGTTCAGTAAAGGTATAAAGTTACAAAATTTGGTAGAGATCAGATGAATACGTTGGTCGTAATTTGAATTAAGCTTTGCACATTTGGGTGGCCGCCATTACGTTTACGTCAAGATGGCGGCGATTTAAAACATGACACTGAGGTGCCCTTTGCTAGTGCTACCTCTGTACCAAATTTTGTTCAATTCCGTTTCACCGTGTTTGAAAAGATAAGGGGAATCGATTCGCACACAAATATGGCCGCCATTCGCAAATTATTGGGCAGATGACCTCGTAGTTTGGTCAAATGATTTTCCATACATAAAGGTATCATGTTATAAAATTTGGTAGAGATCAGATGAATAGGTTGGTCGTAATTTGATTTAAACTTTGAACATTAGGGTGGCCACCATTACGTTTACGTCAAGATGGCGGCAATATAGAACATGACACTGAGGTGCCCCTTGCTAGTGCTACCTCTGTACCAAATTTCGTTCAATTCGGATTCACCGTGTTCTAATTGATAGGGGGAGACAGACTTTCAGAGTCCACACACGCACTCACACACACACACAAGACATACACACGATTTTTGGCCCTGTGTTGATCTCATAAGTCTACTTTCATTTTTTGCAAAAATCGAAAGTAGGCTAAAAACACGTAGTTCCGCGAAGAACTAAAGCCTATTTTCATATATCCTACTTATGTTAATTGCCACTATCAACATACAAACTTTCAGTTTGATTGCTGTAATAGATTCGTATATATTGAGAACCGACTAAATATTTCGGATGGTCGCCATGTTGGATCTTTATATATGTAGGTTTTAGAGTTATATACTGTTACATGAAGATTATTGTGTACGTGTAGTATTCAAACTTCAATTGCATGATTAGGATACAAGAAGAAACAAGTAGTTCCGTGAAAAACTACAGCCTACAGCCTATTTTCATATATCCAACTTATGTGAACTGCCACTATAAACATAAAAAATTTCATTTTGATTGCTTAATAGATTCGTAGATATTGAGAACCGACTAAATATTTCGGATGGTCGCCATGTTGGATTTTATTTATGTAGGTCCCTGAGTTATGTACTGATACATGAAGAATATTGTGTACATGTAGCATTCAAATTTCAATCGCATGATTAGGACACAAGAAGTAACAAGGATATTTTAAAATTTTGCACAGCTGCCATCTTGTGGTTATGGAAACAATTGAAATAAATTAGATGCCAGTGGATTAACATTCGTATAAGGATTTACTGTACCAAGTTTCACTGCTCTAGGATGGTTAAATTGCGAGAAACGTCTATGTGAATATTTATATTTCGCGTCGCCGCCATGTTGGACTTGTGATCACCAGGTTATTTAACGTCTTATAGGTGAACGTATGTTCGTAGCCCCTATGAACATAAAGAAATTCAGTTTGATTGCTATAATAGATTCGTAGATATTCAGAGTCGTCTAAATATTTCGGATGGTCGCCATGTTGGATTGATAAATGTATAGGCCATAGAGACATGTACCATTAAAGGAAAATTATTGCGTAGGTTCATTATTCAAACTTTCACTTCGATCGCATGATTACGACACAAGAAATAAAAATTTAATTTTAAAATTCGCATAGCCACCATTTTGAGGTTATGTAAACAATTTAACGAAATTGGATACCAGTGCATTACAATGTGTATAGACATTTCCTGTACCAGATTTCATAACGTTTGGAACATTAAATCGCGAGAATGGTCTGTTAATATTTTTAATTCGCTTGGCCGCCATGTTCGATTTGTAGTTAACCGGTTTTTGAAAGTCTTATAGATGAGATTTCAGTAGTGCCCTTTATCTCCGTACAAAATTTCAGCGTGATACCGCTAATAGTTTCAGAGATATAGAATGTCGGTGAAATATTTCGCACATCCGCCATCTTGTGGTTATGTAAACAATTGTACGAAGTTTGATGTCGGTGCATTACAATGTGTATAAAGATATACTGTACCAAGTTTTATTGCGTTTGGTTGGTTAAATCGCGAGAAAAGTCTATTTAAAAGTCGCAAATTCACGTGGCCGCCATGTTGGTTTTGTAGTTACCAGTTTTTCAATAGTCACATAGGTGAACTTCTAGTAGTTTCCTTCTTTATCACCCTAAGAAATTCCAGGGTGATATCGGGAATAGTTTCGGAGATATTGAATGCTGGTAAAATATTTCGCACAGCCGCCATGTCTGATTGGTGAGACGTAACAAAATTTGAAGGGAACGGTCGGGGCGCCCGGAGTAGTGCTATGAACTTACCGAGTTTCATTGAAATCGCTCCAGCCGTATAGAAGTTATTAGGGGGGGACACACACCTCTCACTCACACACACACACACACACACACACGCACACACAGACACACGGACAAAAGGTGATCTCATAAGCCTATTTTTTTCAAAATTGAAAATAGGCTAAAAACGAGATTTAAAAATTTCACCCAGCTGCCATATTGTGGTTATGGAAACAATTGAAATAAATTAGATGCCAGTGGATTAACATTTGAATAAGGATTTACTATACCAAGTTTCACTGCAGTCGGATGGTTAAATTGTGAAAAACGTTCATGTGAATATTTATACTTCGCGTCGCCGCCATGTTGGATTTGTGATCACCAGGTTATTGAAAGTCCTATTGGTGAACTTATGTTCATAGCCCCTATGAACATAAAAAAATCAGTTTGATTGCTGTAATAGATTCTTAGGTATTGAGAACCGTCTAAATACTTTGGATGGACGCCATTTTGGAATGTTATATGTATAGGCAATAGCCATGTAGGCCTACCATTAAAGGGAAATTATTGCGTAGGTTCATTATTCAAACTTTCACTTCGATCGCATAATTACGACACAAGAAATAAAAACTTAATTTTAAAATTCGCACAGCCGCCATCTTGAGGTTATGTAAACAATTGAACTAAATTAGATATCAGTGTATTACAAAGTGTATAAACATTTCCTACACCAAGTTTCATTGCGTTTGGATCATTAAATTGCGAGAATGTTCTATTCAAAATTTTCAAATTCGCTTAGCCACCATATTCATTTTGTAGTTAACCCGTTTTTGAAAGTCTTATAGATGAACTTCCAGTTGTGCCCTTTATCTCCGTACAAAATTTCAGGGTGATACCGGTAATAATTTCAGAGATATAGAATGCCGGTGAAATATTTCGCACAACCGCCATCTTGAGGTTATGTGAACAATTGAACCAAGTTAGATGTCGGTGTATTACAATGTGTACAAACATATAGTGTACCAAGTTTTATTGCGTTTGGTTGGTTAAATCAAGAGAAACATCTATTTAAATGCCGCAACATCGCTTGGCCGCCATGTTGGTTTTGTATTTACCAGGTTTTCAAAACTCACATAGGTGAACTTCTAGTAGTTCCCTTTATCACTGTAAAATATTCCAAGGTGATATCGGCAATAGTTTCGTAGATATTGAATGCTTGTGAAATATTTCGCACAGCCGCCATGTTGGATTGGTGAGACGTTGTTGGGTGATTGTGTCTTATGTTTAATTCATTTCCATGGTGGATTAATGGTGGAGTGTTCTATTTACTGTATAATCCAAAGATTACGGGTACAATTCCCGGTCGAAGAAATCGAAAGTTTATAAGGATAAGAAAACCCCACGGCATTCCAGTAAGTACTATATCGCCTTGGCTCGTTTAGGATCTCTCATCACATTTAGTGACTTGCGGGACTAGTAAACAAAACTCATTTGACGGCATGTTCTACCCAATTCACACAGTAGGCCTTTGTTTTCCCTTCCCCGAAATGTCACTTAACTGTCAAGGTGAACGTGCTGTTTAATTTACTGAGCTGGACAAATTATAGCGAGTAACTTTAAAATGATTCGTGTTTACTTGGCCTAAGTTTCACTCCCCATCCTCCTTTGGCGAACCCTGCTTGTGTTTGTGTAATTAACATTGCAAGTCTGGGCCCGTCCGTCAACACAGTCGGGAACACTGGTTTACTCTCTGAATTACAGCACCGGGCTACAAACTTTGTAAAATACAGTCAAATCTCTTGAAATTTTCTCCGGCAATGTAATAATAGTTTCACACATTCACAAGGTTCACGCTAATGAGAATTTTTGCTGCTAGTACAGCTGACGATTATAATTACAAATGTGGACATCGGCGTTGTTCTCATGCAGACGAGACCAAATTACTATAAAACATTTAATATTAGCATAAAAGACACTCAAAGAGTGTCAATACCCCTAAAGTAGTCTGAGAATTATTTTTCATACGTGCGATTATGAGGCGTTCCCGACTACAGTAGAATGGCTGACAGGCGAGTTTTTTTTTAATGTATTTAAGCGTTCGTCTCGATGGGTGACAGTGAACAATGTTGCAGATTAGTTAAGTTCACTCTGATTTACTATGAAAAATGGACAAAGACATATCAGAGTTGTTCGGTTCGGCCAATAGCTGCGCGGACCAGAAATGTGAACTCAACAGAGACAATGTTATTATACAGACATTTCAGCCTCAAATATGATGGCTTAAAGCATGCATACGATATATGCCCAATAAAATTGGAATAATGTGACATAACATAAACTAGATTTACATGTGATTAAATAACACTTTATTGCACAGATTGCAACCCCACGTTTGTTATTCGTATTTGTAGGCATAACAATCCGTGACGAACTAATTAGCCTCCTTTCCTCAAAATGTAAAATTGATACCAATGATGGACCTATACAGGGTGTAACAAAATGGTACGGCACAAATTGCAGGACACATTCCTCACACTTAGACGAATAAATTATGTTATATGAACATGGGTCCGGAAACGCTTTGTTTCCATGTTATACCTCATTGTCTCCAACTCATTTATCATGGGAAACACACAAGAACAGAACATAAGAATCGTGGGGAACATGCACTCTTGGTTACGTCTGTCATTATCGTAGGTGCACCGCCAGTGTTTTGTTTTACATGGCCCCGTTGCCATGCGACTTAGCTGATGTGCCTTTAGCTGTGCGACAAAACATGAACTTCATGCACGATTGAGCACCTCCTCATTTTAGCACTAATGTCCGTCGGATTCTAAATAACAGATTCGGTGACTAATGGATAGGTAGAGGTTGACCAATTGCCTGGTCTCCTCGCTCCCCGGACCTAAAATCACTGAACTTTATTTGTGAGGGCATTTGAAAGTTCTTGTGTATCGAACCCCAGTACAAGATGTTCAGAGTCTGCGTGCCCGTATTATGGAAGGCTACGACACCATACGCAGAACTCCAGGGATACATCAGCGCATCCGAGATTCATTACGACGGTGGGTTGATGCACGGAGGGCATATTGAACATTTCCTGTGAGAAAGAGTTGCATGTGTTATGCTGGTACGTTCTCTTCTTGTGTGTTTCCCATGATAAATGAGTTAGAGACAATGAGGAGTAACATGGAAACAAAGCGTTTCCGGACCCATGTCCATATAACATAATATCTTCGTCTACGTGTGAGGAATGTGTCCTACAATTTGTGCCGTACATTTTTGTTACACCCTGTATAGACCAATAGACCTATCTAGAATAATGACGACGTAAGTTGGTAACACTGGCATTTATGATTTGTTCATACCTGAAATATTGCAGGGCAATTGCTTGGAATAGTTTCCGACCTCCCGTGGTTCATGATCGCATGATTAACGGTCACGAAAAACTAAAAGCTTCCTTGATTTTTAGTTTACTCCCATGGATTCTGAGATACTGAGAATCTACGGCACACATTCTCACGGAGAGCTATGAGGTAATTAGCACGGAGGTGTGCAAATTATTAGAATCGAATAATAGTACATTCTGCAACGAGCCTATAATGGCAATAATTAAGAAACGAATATGTTTATAAAATGAGCGTAAGCGTATTTTATAATTTCCATACGAGTGTCTTAATTACCATTATAGGTGAGTTGCATACGACTGTTAATGTTCGACAATAATTATAAGTTTATTATATGTTTTAACATAAATATTCATAAATATCAGTTGAGATTCAGTCACTTGAATTTTGTGATCGGAGTGCAAGCGCTAAGCATGATATCTCTGTTTTCCAAGTTCTCTGACCGACAGACGCATGCGCTCTGTGTGCTTGGCAATGCCATACATATTCTTTGATGCCATATGTTTACAGCCTACCGATGTGCACCAGCATTCAAACTGTCATCGAAGTCGTTTGAAAGCAATGCGCTGTGTAGAAATTGGAGTTGGGTATATTAAGGTACAGTGCTAATTCTTGTTTCATATTCGCCAGTTTATTTACGCGAACATATGGACGGTGCACTTTCCATGTCGGTAATGTATATAGACATGTTGGATTTTGTGTGGATGCACGAAGGTATCCTTACCTAATATGTCAATGAATGAGCTCTGATTGGCTGGAGAAACTGTATCATAATGAAAACTTGTACTATAATGAGCCTCATTATGATACAGTTTTCTGACACATAATGTTTACATTTCGACATCGTCCAACATAAAGAATTTAGATCAGTCGCAATGCTTAATTCAAAATCATTTTATTGACCACCTGCTGACAACTTTTGTAACCCTACTTTGTAATGTTTACTCCCTTATCGACTTAACACCTTTTCCCTGGGGATTCCGAGGGATACGTGAGCTAGGCCCTTTTTTAGCCTATTTTCAATTTTGAAAAAATAGGCTTATGAGATCACCTTTTGTCCGTGTGTGTGTGTGCGTGTGTGTGTGTGTGTGTGTGTGTGTGTGATTCGTGTGTGTGTCCCCCCCTAATAAAATCTAAACGGCAGGAGCGATTTCAATGAAACTCGGAAAGTTCATAGCACTATTCCCGGCGACCTCGACCGTGCCCTTCAAATTTTGTTACGACTCACCAATCCAACATGGCGGCTGTGCGAAATATTTCACCAGCATCCAATATCTCCGAAACTATTACCGATATTACCCTGACATTTTCTATGGTGATAGAGGGAACTACTATAAGTTCACTTATGTGACTTTTGAAAACCTGGTAACTACAAAACCAACATGGCGACCAAGCGAATTTGCGACTTTTAAATAGACGTTTCTCGCGATTTGACCAACCAAACGCAATGAAACTTGGTACAGTATATGTTTATATACATTGTAATGCACCGACATCTAACTTCGTTCAATTGTTTACATAATCACAAGATGGCGGATGTGCGAAATATTTCACCGGCATTCTATATCTCTGAAACTATTAGCGGTATCTCCCTAAAATTTTGTACGGAGATAAAGGGCACTACTGGAAGTCCATCTATAAGATATTCAAAAACCACTTAACTACAAAACGAACATGGCGGCCATGCGAATTTGAACATCTTAAATAGACCTTTCTCGCGATTTAATGTTCCAAGCGCACTGAAACCTGGTACAGGAAATATTTATACACATTGTAATCCACTGGTATCTAGTTTAGTTCAATTGTTTACATAACCTCAAGATGGCGGCAGTGCGAATTTTAAAATTAAGTTTTTATTTCTTGTGATGTAGTCATGCGATCGAAGTGAAAGTTTGAATAATGAACCTACGCAATAATTTTCCTTTAATGGTACATGACTCTATGGCCTATACATTTAACAATCCAACATGGCGACCATCCGAAATATTTAGACGATACTGAATATCTACGAATCTATTTTAGCAATCAAACTGCATTTTTTAATGTTCATAGGGGCTATGAACTTAAGTTCACCTATAGGACTTTAAATAACCTGGTGATCACAAATCCAACATGGCGGTGACGCGAATTATAAATATTCACATGGACGTTTCTCGCAATTTAACCATCCGCGTGCAGTGAAACTTGGTACAGTAAATCTTTATCCGAATGTTAATCCACTGGCATCTAATTTATTTCAATTGTTTCCATAACCACAAGATGGCAGCTGTGAAATTTTTTTAAATCTCCTTGTTTTTTCTTGTGTCCTAATTATGCGATTGAAGTTTGAATACTACACGTTCACAATAATCTGCATGTAACAGTACATAACTCTAGGACCTACATATATAAAATCCAACATGGCGACCATCCGAAATATTTAGTCGGTTCTCAATATCTACGAATCTATTACAGCAATCAAACTGAAATTGTGTATGTTGATAGTGGCAATTAACGTAAGTAGGATATATGAAAATAGGCTGTATAGTTCTTCACGGAACTACTTGTTTTCTATTTTTCATTGACTTTGGAATGTACCATCTAAGTCAGGTGATTACAATCCATAGTTCATGAATCTTTGAATAGTTCAAGGGCGGATCATCAGTAAAATGACTCCAAAACCCTCAGCTCTAAATCCACAAGAAAAGTAGAGTGAAGTATTGAATACAAAACGTGTGGCATTTTGCAGTAGCATAGCTCCTCTGTTAGTGGAAATTCTAAAAAATCATTTCACTTTGGGTTTCTTAAAAGAAAAAAGAAATAAGACACTTGGTTAAGAATTGGAAGTATTATAATTTCACTGCCTTGCAATCATATTTAGTGAATTAAGCCGTGAAAAGTATCAATGTTATTTTGGGCAACTGGCGCCGAGCATAAGAATTTTCACACCCCTGAAGTTCTGCTGCCTCACAAATATATCGACGTGGTGTGGTTGTATGATTAATTTATAGATACGTTGGACGCAAGTAAACAAAATGCATTATATGCTCAAGATCGCGGGTTCAAACCCGGCCGAAGTCATCGGATTTTTAAGAGCGTTAAAAATCCCTCAGAGTGCCTTCCTTCGGAGGGGAGGTAAAGCCGGAGGTCCCATGTCTTAGATTTATGGCATGTTAAAGAACCTTCCACTATTACACCTGTAAGGAGCTAAGTTATTAGCCTATTTTCATTTATGAAAAAAAAACAGGCTTATGAGATCACCTTTTGTCCGTGTGTCTGTCTGTGTGTGCGTGTGTGATGGTGTGTGTCTTCCCCCCCCCCCCCCCCCCCTTATAAACAATAAACGGCTGTAACGATTTCAATGAAACTCAGTAAGTTCATAGCACTATTCCGGTACACTCCGACCGTGCCCTTCAAATTTTGTTACGTCTCACCAATCCAACATGGCGGCTGTGCGAAATATTTCACCAGCATTAAATATCTCCGAGACTTTTACCGATATCACCCTGGAATTTTGTACGGTGATAAAGAGAACTACTAGAGGTTCAGGTATGTGACTTTTGAAAACCTGGTAACTACAAAACCAACATGGCGGCCAAGCGAAGTTGCGACTTTTAAATAGACGTTTCTCGCGATTTAACGAACCAAACGCAATGAAACTTGTTACAGTACATGTTTATACACACTGTAAAGCACCGACATCTAACTTCGTTCAATTGTTTACATAACCTCAAGATGGCGGCTGTGCGAAATATTTCACCGGCATTCTATATCTCTGAAACTATTAGCGGTATCACCCTGAAATTTTGTACGGAGATAAAAGGCACTACTGAAAGTTCATCTATAAGATTTTCAAAAACCGTTTAACTACAAAACGAACATGGCGGCCAAGCGAATTTGAAAATTTTAAATAGAACTTTCCCGCGATCTAATGATCCAAACGCAATGAAACATGGTACAGGATATGTTTATACACATTATAATGCCCTGGTATCTAATTTAGTTCAATTGTTTACATAACCTCAATATGGCGAATTTTAAAATTACATTTTATTTCTCGTGTCGTAATCAGGCGATCGAAGTGAAAGTTTGAAGAACGAGCCTACGCAATAATTTTCTTTTAATGGTACATGACTCTATGGCCTATACATATAACAATCCAACATGCCGACCATCCGAAATATTTAGATGGCTCTGAATATCTACGAATCTATTATAGCAATCAAACTGAATTTCTTTATGTTCATAGGGGCTATGAACATAAGTTCACCTATAGGACTTCAAAATAACCTGGTGATCACAAATCCAACATGGCGGCGACGCGAATTATAAATATTCACATGGACGTTTTTCGCAATTTAACCATCTGAGTGCACTGAAACTTGGTACAGTAAATCCTTATACAAATGTTAATCAACTGGCATCAAATTTATTTCAATTGCTTCCATAACCACAAGATGGCAGCTGCACGAAATTTTAAAATCTCGTTTTTACTTCTTGTGTCCTAATCATGCGACTGAAGTTTGAATACTACACGTTCACAATCATCTTCAAGTAACAGTGCATAACTCTAGGACCTACATATATAAAAATCCAGCATGGCGACCATCTGAAATATTTCGTCTGTTCTCAATATGTACGAATCTATTACAGCAATCAAACTACTTACTTTACTTTCCGTGTCCGGGAGACACACTAAATTCTTCCGTTCCAGAACTCAGCAGCTCTTATCCCTCGGTCTGTGGCCAACATAAGGTCTTCCTGGCTGCAGGTTTCATTAAGATTTTTGCACGTGAGCAGGTGTTGTGGAGTCTGGATTTCTCCACAGGCACATCGTGGATCTTCTGCATAACCCCACTTCACAAGGTTGCTACGACACTTAGGAACTCCTGTTCTCATCCGGTTTAAGGACCTCCAGGTGGTATAAGGCAAATGACTACCACTTCTCAGTTCTTCTTTATGGGTAAACCCTTCTAGCAATCAAACTGAATTTTGTATGTTGATAGTGGCAATTAACTTAAGTAGGTTAAACGAAAATAGGCTATATAGTTCTTCACGGAACTACTTGTTATATATAGGTTAAGAATGTAAACAACGCTCTTAGGTTCCTACGTTCGTTGCCAGGAGCCGACTGCGGTGGCATCTAGTAGCTAGGTTCTGAACAAGTAGTCGTTGACAGTGGCGTTTGGCAGCAAAATTAGGAACTATCTGAAAAATTCGAAGTCTCTAGTCCTTACTTGAATTAAAAAACAGATAACACACACTAATAAAGTCATCCCAATTAACACCGGTTATCAGACGTATTCTACACACTCCCAAAGTACACGGGGCTACATGACCGCGTTGTCGCAGCCCCTAAACTGAGGAACCAACCATACAAAATGTAACTGAACCAATCATCAACCATTTCGCAAGAATGGAAGTGCAGTAGGTCACCATTCCCTCATCTCATTTTGAAAGCTCCATCTCTTTGAAATTCACGTAGCATTCGTAATAAAAATTTTGCCATGGCAGGGGAGTTGGCAAGTGAAGGTGAATATCTTCAGCACTCTAGGAGGGGTTTAAAGGTCATTAAGTGAAATTGAGGTCTCCTCGCTACGAAAACGTTCTGTCTTCTTGAACGTTCACTAAATTTTGAGAGCGCTGGGAGGTCCAGTGCTTCTTCAGACTCGTGCCTAACAACTCATCCTGCGATGGTATCGCAACCTCTGCGTACGCTCTTTGATTTCTAAAGTGGTTTCTCTTTGGATGGGAGATGAACAATGTCTTTAAATATTGCCAATCCATTACGTCAATATGAAGCCAGCTTTAACTTTAGAGGTGTTGTCTTATTGACTGCTTCACATCCTGGATGTTTCCGAATACCACCTTTGTTTGAAGCTAGAATTGTAACCTCTCTTCTACCTTACGCAATAGTACGCTTCTTACTTCTTCCAGCACCAATCAGTCGCCATCTTAAGGCCCATCCACAATGCGCATTTGGCAGTCAGAAGTTGGTAGTTGACAACCTAGGCCAGTGGATTAAGGGAAAATCGGATTACGTAAGATTGAGCCCCACTTTGCTTTATATTTATGATAAATACTGTATTGTGAGCTTAAAGTTGAAATTTTATTTGAAACATTATTGAGGTTCGAACATAGTGATGTCATAATTTTATATCTTATTTTCAGCCATGACATATTTCAATAACATTTACCATGATATTGTTAATGATACAATATATTTCCATTATTTACGTGTATTTAAGAATCATTAAGAAGTGTTTCATTGAAGACTCATCCAAGTGTTTTAACTACAAGAATATTGGTGTTGAATTCTTCAAGATATTTTAGACCAACTTCTCCATTTTCCATTATTCAGTGTTATTTTTGCTTCCTGACTGTAATATTGCTGATGAAGAAATAATTTCAGCTCGAATATGATAAAATTAACCTGTTTTTTTCTTGTACTGTCAACAATCAGAATCATCCGGTAGTTCATGGGTAGCGATTTCGACTTTCCAGCTTAGAAATGGCTGTTTCAGTAACTATATGCTGCTTTGGTTCCCTGAAGCCCGTATAGTTATGTTGTGATGTACCAGCAAACTGTGCATTACATTCCGTTTCATTTAGGCCGAACGGAAACATCGAAGGTGTCTGAATTTGTAAATCTATTTCACAATCAGTGACTCGCAAGTCGTTTCAACAAATGTGTTTTGGCACACAAAAATATAAATTACAAGTTTTTATATCTGGCGATCGCCAGGTGGTGCTATTATTATAGAAAGATACGTGTTTAGTGCTTTTCAGTCGGTCAACACGAATGTACCCAAAAGAGATCTTTGGTGAACTGTTATGCACGCCAGGCCGAACGGATCCACACCACACAATTTAACTTTTTCCTTATACCTTTCCAAATCGAATTGGCTCAATTCGGATTGGTAATTAGGAACGAAAGCCATAATAAAAGTCTCAGAAAGAACGCACAACGAGAACACAACCACACACCACACCGGTCAACACACGAAGGATGTACTCAAAGATGGCGGATACGCTGACGGTCTCGGACGAGAGAGGTTATCGACAACGCCCCTGTACACAAGGAAGAAAAGAATTTCACTGTATTTTACTTATAGCAGTCGTTAAGACAGTTTATTTTTTGGAACAGCTTGCGCGCCATCTATTGTTAGATGTATTTTCTAATAATTCAGAAACCCTTGCACCACAACAACTCATCAAAGTTCATTTGTTGAAACTATTAGCGTGCCAAAACGCATTTGGTGAAATGAGTTGCGCGCCACAAGTGCGCTAGTTACGCCATCTCGTGGCCAGGATCGGTAACATGGCGTCCGCCATCTTAGAGTACAGGTCTTGGTTTACAATGAGGAGCCTGAGTACAGTCGTAGTAATTGGCGAAATTGTCTCCGAAACTTGAGAAAATGGATATTTGTTCGATCGTTAATTGTGGTTCCCGTGACCTTGTAGTCTAATGGGTGTAAGATTATTCTGTATACCGAAAGTAATCAGAAACCAGTGTGATTTGTGTGAAGTACTGCCACTTGGACAGCATTAGAGGCAAAACTCAGTAAGTAGATAAATGACTACGCCACACATTTTGTAATAATACTTGACACGTATCTTTCTTTGTGGTGTTTGAAGCCATGTTTTCAGTGTTGCCTTAGTAAACAAGAGTTTAGTGCTTTTCAGTCGGTCAACACGAATGTACCCAAAAGAGATGGGTTATGCCCTAATCCTGAAATAAATTACATGAGATTAATAAACCACTAGGATTTATTGAATGTCTCTTCCGCCAAGGATGGTTAAGGACAGGCATTGGAAGTAATTCGGCCACGGTCTATAACAGGCACAGTCCCGGCATTCGGCTGGAAGTGAGAATTGTTGTTAGTAAAACGTCTTCGTGATCGTGCTGCTCGCAAGCGCTATACAAATGTAAAACAGAAAAAACTCAAACATTAATTTAGTGCATGAATCAGAGTCGTAAATGTAAGAAAAGTGATCTTATATATTTGTGTACAATTGAACAAGTAGTTCCGTGAAGAACTATACAGCCTATTTTCATATATCCTACTTATGTTAACTGCCACTATCAACATACAATATTTCAGTTTGATTGCTGTAATAGATTCGTAGATATTGAGAACCGAATAAATATTTCGGATGGTCGCCATGTTGGTTTTTATATATGTAGGTCCTAGAGTTATGTACTGTTACATGAAGATTATTGTGTACGTGTAGCATTCAAACTTCAGTCGCCTGATTAGGACACAAGAAGTAACAAGGAGATTTTAAAATTTAGCACAGCTGCCATCTTGTGGTTATGGAAACAATTGAAATAAATTTGATGCCAGTGGATTAATATTCGTATAAGGATTTACTGTACCAAGTTTCACTGCACTCGGATGGTTAAATTGCGAGAAATGTCCATGTGTATATTTATACTTCGCGTCGCCGCCATGTTGGATTTGTGATCACCAGGTTTTTTAAAGTCCTATAGGTAAACTTAAGATCATAGCCCCTATGAACATAAAAAAAATCAGTTTGATTGCTATAATAGATTCGTAGATATTCAGAGCCGTCTAAATAATTCGGATGGTCTTCATTTTGGATTGTTAAATGTATAGGCCATAGAGTAATGTACCATAAAAGGAAAATTGTTGAGTAGGTTCATTATTCAATCTTTCACTTCGATCGCATTATTACGACACAAGAAATAAAAACTTAATTTTAAAATTCGCACAGCCGCCATCTTGAGGTTATGTAAACAATTGAACTAAATTAGATACCAGTGCATTACAATGTGTATAAATATTTCCTGTACCAAGTTTCATTGCGTTTGGATCATTAAATCGCGAGAAAGGTCTATTTATAATTTTCAAATTCGCTTAGCCGCCATGTTCGTTTTGTAGTTAACCGGTTTTTGAAAGTATTATAGATGAACCTCCAGTAGTGGCCTTTATCTCCATACATAATTTCAGGGTGATACCGCTAATAGTTTCAGAGATATAGAATGCCGGTGAAATATTTCGCTCATCCGCCATCTTATGGTTATGTAAACAATTGAACGAATTTAGATGTCGGTCCATTACAATGTGTATAAACATATACTGTACCAAGTTTTATTGCGTTTGGTTGGTTAAATCGCGAGAAACGTCTATTTAAATGTTGCAAATTTACGTGGCCGCCATGTTGGTTTTGTAGTTACCTACCAGTTTTTCAAAAGTCACATAGGTGAACTTCTAATAGTTCCCTTTATCGCCGTAATAAATTCCAGGGTGATATCGGGAATAGTTTCGGAGATATCGAATGCTGATGAAATATTTCGCACATCCGCCATTTCGGATTGGTGAGACGTAACAAAATTTGAAGGGCGCGGTCGGGGTCGCCTGGAATAGTGCTATGAACTTTCCGAGTTTCATTCAAATCGCTTCAGCCGTTTAAAAGTTATTAGGGGGGGGACGCACACACACCTCACACACACACACACACACACACACCGACAAAAGGTGATCTCATAAGCCTATTTTTTCAAAATTGAAAATAGGCTAAACAAGTAGTTCCGTGAAGAACTATACAGCCTATTTTCATATATCCTACTTATGTTAATTGCCACTATCAACATACACAATTTCTGTTTGATTGCTGTAATAGATTCGTAGATATTGAGAACCGACTAAATATTTCGGATGGTCGCCATGTTCGATTTTATATATGTAGGTCCTAGAGTTATGTACTGTTACATGCAGATTATTGTGAACGTGTAGTATTCAAACTTCAATCGCATAATTAGGACACAAGAAAAAACAAGGAGATTTTAAAATTTTGCACAGCTGCCATCTTGATGTTATGGAAACAATTGAAATAAATTAGATGCCAGTGGATTAACATTCGTATAAGGATTTACTGTACCAAGTTTCACTGCACGCGGATGGTTAAATTGCGAGAAACGTCCATGTGAATATTTATAATTCGCGTCACCGCCATGTTGGATTTGTGATCACCAAGTTATTTAAAGTCCTATAGGTGAACTTAAGTTCATAGCCCCTATGAACATTAAAAAATGCAGTTTGATTGCTAAAATAGATTCGTAGATATTCAGTATCGTCTAAATATTTCGGATGGTCGCCATGTTGGATTGTTAAATGTATAGGCCATAGAGCCATGTACCATTAAAGGAAAATTATTGCGTAGGTTCATTATTCAAACTTTCACTTCGATCGCATGACTACATCACAAGAAATAAAAACTTAATTTTAAAATTCGCACTGCCGCCATCTTGAGGTTATGCAAACAATTGAACTAAATTAGATACCAATGGATTACAATGTGTATAAATATTTCCTGTGCCTGGTTTCAGTGCGCTTGGAACATTAAATCGCGAGAAAGGTCTATTTAAAATTTTCAAATTCGCTTGGCCGCCATGTTCGTTTTGTAGTTAACCGGTTTTTGAAAGTCTTATAGATGGACTTCCAGTAGTGCCCTTTATCTCCGTACAAAATTTTAGGGAGATACCGCCAATAGTCTCAGAGATATAGAATGCCGGTGAAATATTTCGCACATCCGCCATCTTGTGATTATGTGAACAATTGAACGAAGTTAGATGTCGGTGCATTACAATGTATATAAACATATACTGTACCTAGTTTCATTGCGTTTGGTTGGCCAAATCGCGAGAAACGTCTATTTAAAAGTCGCAAATTCGCTTGGCCTCCATGTTGGTTTTGTAGTTACCAGGTATTCAAAGGTCATATAAGTGAACTTATAGTAGTTCCCTCTATCACATTAGAAAATGTCAGGGTAATATCGGTAATAGTTTCGGAGATATTGAATGCTGGTGAAATATTTCGCACAGCCGCCATGTTGGATTGGTCAGTCGTAACGAAATTTGAAGGGCACGGTCGAGGTCGCCGGGAATAGTGCTATGACCTTTCCGAGTTTCATTGAAATCGCTCCTGCCGTTTAGATTTTATTAGGGGGGGACACACACACGAATCACACACACACACACACACACACACACGCACACACACACGGACAAAAGGTGATCTCATAAGCCTATTTTTTCAAAATTGAAAATAGGCTAAAAAATGGTATTACAACTTATGTTAATAGATTATATAACATGTTTTATTTTTCTGGATTATCCAATATTCGATCCGAATCATCCGGTTCCACTAAACCGAATTGACGAGGTTCTTGTGTAATTCGTTAATAATACGCTGAAGATTGCTCCAATGTGAGTTGAATATGTACATCATTAAAATATAGATTTATTTCTTCGACGTAATATTGACAGGCATCATTCATTTACAATTTATTATTGATAGCAAGGTTCGGGACTGGATTTACCAATAGGCCCCCATAGACCCCGGCCTAGGAGCGCACCATGCTAAGGGGCGCAAAATTAATCCGCAAATTTATTTGTCAGGAATTTTCCATAAAATGTTATAGGCTACAATACACGTCTACATATACTGTACACGCTCTCCACGAATCAAAGCCCCGTTCGCCTGCCTCGTATAGGCCTAGGTGAAGCTGGATGGGTGAATCTTAAGTTTGGCTCTCATGTTTTGATATAAATAAATAAAATAACCCCTGTCACTACAGCCCGTGAAGGGCCTAGGCCTACCAACCGACCGCTGCCCAGCCATTTGGCCGGCAGATATTGGGGTGTCGCGTGATCAGCACATCGGGTCCCCTGGGCCGTTAATCTTGGTTTTCGTGATCGGGGCGCTGCCTCACTGTCAGACAGCTACTCAATTGTCCTCAAGAGGCTGAGTGCACCCCGTTCCAGCCCTCACGTCAGTTTCTAAAATCCCCGACGGAACCGGGAATCGAACCCGCGGCTTCGGTGTGAGAGGCAGGCGCACTACCCCCAACACCACGGGGCCGGCTCTTTTGATATACGCTCCTTTTTAATCTTGTTGCACTTCAAAGAGTTCTTTTTACAGTTCAAAAATAGCCAAAACAGACTTTTATTACTTATGATTTTTTTAAACCAATTTCGTCTAATTTTATGATTTTAAATTCAACTTTCCAAAATTTGACACTTTTCCAATTTATATTGTGGCCATCATTTTCCAACAAATGATTTGCAACAGCAGATTTTTCGACTTCAGCTTTAGAACAGGAATGTTTTGTGATTTATTAGGAGAAAATTTAAGTCTCGAATATTAATATCAGTTTAATTTGAATAACTCATTAAGCATAGTTGTAGGTTGTTTGATGTAGTGTATATGTAGCTCTGAATAACCTTAAGTGTATAATGAGTCTTAAATTGTTTAAACTAATTTTAATATATCGTTGGCCTATTGTTTATTTAGAGTTTATATACAAATTTTAAAACAGTTGATTCTATCATTATTTTAATTTATTTAATTGATGTTACTTCACGATACGTTAGAATAAAATAAAAATTACCTTCACAAAGACCTTTCTGAGGTCTAAATTCTCCCTCCTTAACGATGGTATGAAGAGGGGTCGGCAAAAACCCACGGGCCTAGGAGCGCATACAATCTAAATCCGGCCCTGGAAAGGTTCCATTTACTAACTTGATCAAATTACTAAATTCACACTCTATAATTAACTGCGAGTTTTAGGATTCACCATCAATACCACAAGAAGAGGGATGACCACCAGCGGTGGCTACGCTCGCTAATCCACATCGCTAGGCTATGGGGCCAAGGTCTCTGCGGACTCGGTAGACGTGGTTTCGAACCCCACCGTCGGCCGTCTTTGAAATGGATTTCCGTGGTTTCCCATTTTCAACTCTAGGGAAATGCTGGGACGGTACCTTCTGACAGGCCACGACTGATTGAAACATTTCACTACACAGTTTTTTTAATAGAAAAAAAAAACATTCAATTAAAATATTCCATTAAACATAATTTAAGTCTTCTTAGTCACTATCAGATTCCTCACACCTATCACACATAAAATAGACATTATAGGTACGAGACATTACAAAACTGATAATCAATCCATTCGGCTCCATTCTTCCTCTTGGTGTCATCCGCAAGGGGAGCCACGTCACGCACCACAACCATCATCGTCATTGTTCTGGGGTATGGAATTAGGCCTATACCGATCTCATCCCCGACCCCGCTGGAAAGGGAATCACAAGGGGGGTAAATAAACAATGCCACAAGAAGGGGGATGAATATTTTCAGTGTCACGCATGCACACCTGGCAAGGAGGTTACAGTCAGTGGCGTAGTCGGTAGCATGCTGAGCTGCTGTGCCCAAGATCGCGGGTTCAAACCCGGCCAAAGTCGTCGGATTTTTAAGAGAACTAACATCCTTCACTATGCCTTCCTTAGGAGGAGAAGTAAAACCGGCGGTCCCATGTCATAGATTTATGCCATGTAAAAGATCCTCCCACTAACTAAACGTGTGTGAAGTTAAATTTCTACGTTAGATTTCGTTGAAACGCTCTATCAAAGTTCCAACGTTCACCACTAGGTGTCAGTGACATCTGTTAGTGAAAGTTGGAACTACTTGAAATTTAACGGAACTTATAGCTCACCCCATGGGTGTCCACTTGAAGAAGCTACAGCCTATAGCGAGCCGAACATGTGCTCGGACACTCCCGGCACTAAAAGCCATACGCTAGATAATAATAATAATAATAATAATAATAATAATAATAACAGTATCAAAGCGATAACATGGATTCTAGCGGATAATCTTTGGAAATCATGGTCGTGATTGACTAATAGCGAACACATTATGCAATACAGTGGGTTTACAACTGATGGCTGGAAGATGAAACGAATAGTCTAGGTAATTACTAGCAGAATTACTGTAACTCACAGACAGCAGACATCTTCTTCAACCGGAATTCAGTAATGATAACTCACCTAGAAAAGAAGAAAAAAACAGGTTTAAAAATATTGTTGTTGTTGAATTTTATGCACGTGGTGATCATCTGCCAGATAATGAATTCCTTGTGTATTATGATTTCAAGGGTCAGAAATGTTACACAAGGGAGAATCCAATTTTATGTAGGGTAACTTAATAGAAAAATAATAAAATGTTTATATAAACAAAATCGTCACCGAATCAATGAAGAATTATGCAAATAAACCCCAAAAATATCAGGCTACATTTTATTTTTCCGCCAGTAGATTAAAAAGTCCTCTCGACACGCCGGAAGGCGCAGGTAGATTTCACCGGACAAATTTGGGGATAGGCGAAAATAGGCAGAATATGCAGGTTTTCGTAGAAGGATCAGACCTCATTTATTGCGAGAAGGTATTTTATAATTGGAGCTTAATTAACTTTGTTTTTCGTCATTTTATGCTTATTTTAAACATTTTATTGTCTTATGGGATCGGTAAACTTCTTGTCATTTGGGGTCCATTTTTAGCCTACTTTCGATTTTTGCAAAAAATGAAAGTAGACTTATGAGATCAACACAGGGCGAAAAAAGTGTGTCTGTCTGTGTGTGTGTGTATGTGTGTGTGTGAGTCTGTGTGTGTGTGTATGTGTGTGTGTGTGAGTCTGTGTGTGTGTGTGTCTGTGTGTGTGTGAGTGTGTGTACTCTGAATGTCTGTCCCCCCTATCAATTCGAACACGGTGAATGCAAATTGAACGAAATTTGGTACAAAGGTAGCACTAGCAAAGGACACCTCAGTGTCATGTTTTATATCGCCGCCATCTTTACTAAAACTGAATGGCGGCCACTCAAACGTTCAAAACGTAAAATCAAATAACGACTAACCAAATCATCCGATCTCTACCAAATTTGGTAACAACATACCTTCGTATAGGATGCGTCTTGTGACCAAATTACAAGGTCGTCCGCCATACCATTTCAGGATGGCGGCCGTGCGAATTATGCAAACTTTATAATCCATATCAAGGGACCCACCAGTTCCGATTATCGAGCCGAGAATCGTTTTAACTGTTCTAAAGGAAGAGGCACGTTCGAAATTAAAAGTTTATTTTGTAATACTATAGTGCAGACGTGATTTTAAAAAGCTGAACTGATTCAGTAATAAGACAAGATGGCAGCGGATATCTTGTGCCGGACTTATATTTCACTAATTTGAGTATTGCATGCAATATAGCGTACTGATAAAAAATAAATAAACTTTGTATGAAATGCTTTATATATAAATAATATACTCCAGTGATGAAATCGTTTAGTATAAATCATTATTTGCTAACAAGTTCTACGTAAGTCATTTTAAATAGAACGATATTCGTTGACACAATTAGCTTAGTGGTAGAGCGTTAGACTATCGCTCAAATGCCTATGGTTCAAACCCGATCAGAGCTAGGTTTTTTGCTTGAAATGTTATATGTTTATTGTTTTGTAATGACTCAGATGTTTTAAAATTAAGCGTTATATTGTGCACATTATGGTGTAAAATATATATTTAATTAAAACATAATTCGCCAGCAGATTTACTCGGGACATCTAGCTGCCAAAAAGGTAACTTCCAGATTTTATTGAAAAGTTTCTTCTTCTGGCCGCTAGAATGCACTCGCTCTGTTAGGATTATATTGTTCGATATTTCACCAATAGATGTCACGACTAGTCTACGTGGGGATCCATTGATTACTATACCATTATCATTCTATGCGCATCGAATTTGAAGAATGACAAGATGATACTACGATACATTTTAACTTTTTATTTTAAAGGGTTTGTAACAGCCTATTTTGCGTTACTTGAAAATGTTATTAAGCGTTATATTGTGCACATTATGGTGTAAAATATATATTTAATTAAAACATAATTCGCCAGCAGATTTACTCGAGACATCTAGCTGCCAAAAAGGTAACTTCCAGATTTTATTGAAAAGTTTCTTCTTCTGGCCGCTAGAATGCACTCGCTCTGTTAGGATTATATTATCGAAAATATCCACATAGTTTGTATACACACGTCTCTGTAGGGTCATGGAAAGATTTGTTAATTCAATTAGGGTTGTGAAAGCCATGCACAACCAGACGTGTAAAGACATGCCTCAACTCAAAGTTGGATGTTGCCCACGGCAGGTCGTAATAATAATAATAATGTTATTGGTTTTACATCCCTTTTAACTACTGCTGATTTTAGAGACACCGGGGTGCCGGAATTTTGGCCCGAAGGGGATCTTTAACGTGCCAGTAAATGTACTGACACGGCTCCCTCGCATTTGTGCACCCTCAAATGCCAGCTGACTGCGCCAGGATACGAACCTGCAACCTAGGGCCCAGCAAGCGAGAACGTTACCGCTGAGCCACGCCGCCAGTCCGGTCGATTATGTCTCCAGATCCATAACATTCTTGATATACTTCTTATCTTTCTTTCTTCAATGATGGTAGCAGTTTTTATCTAGGTTGTGGCGTTTGGTAGAGGTAAATCGTTTCTAAGGTCTTCAACAAAGAATAGTTCTATTATACTCTTTGATAATAACAACGAGTTATAACTATACTCATACATTTAGGAGAAAGTAGGCTATATGTTCTTTACTGAACATCTTGTTATACTTGTGGTCACACTGTCCTTATGCAAGGTTTCGACACTGATGTGTAACTATGTAACGGTCTGTTATTTCTTCACGCAAAATTATATCTCCCGCAGAGATTTTGGTTGGTTCCTCAGTTTAGGGGCTGCGACAACGCGGTCATGTAACCCCGTGTACTTAGGGATGGATGTATTAGTCTGTAATTCAGGTAAGGACTGCAGACGGTCAATTTCAAGCAGTAGTTCCTAATGTTTCTACCAGGTACTACCGTCAACGACACCTAGCTGTGAACTTGGCTACTAGATGCCACCGCAACCAGCAACTCGCAACGAACGTTGGAACTTCCCCTCCAAAGGAAACATACTGAGGGATTTTTAGCGCTCTTAGAAAATCCGACGACTTCGGCCGGCTTTGAACTCGCGACCTTGGGCATAGACATTCAGCATGCTACCAGTTACGTCACCTAAGCCGCTTCACACTTAGTCAGATGGAAATCTGAATCTGATCTCGTGCAATTGCGTTATCTTGGCAACGTCTGATGGCTCATCCCTCATCAATTAAGTAGTGTTGCCATGGCAACCACTGATAGCTCTTGGCATTTTCTTATAATTCCGAAATCATTTTTCTCATCCCTTGGCGTAATGGTGGGTCATATCAAAAATTCTTTCAGACAAAAGTTTTAGGTAATTATTAGGGGAATATTGTCCATTTTGTACGGTTTTGATATTGTGCCTATTAAGAGAGATATGATTAATGTTTCCCGAAAAAAACACTTTTTCCCACCCCTTTGGTCAATGGTTGGTGCTATAAAAAACTCTTGAAACATAAATTTTTGGGCTTTATCCGACACATAGTATGAACGTTGAACGGATTCGATATGTCACATATTAAGAGAGTTATAGCAATATTTCACTTTATCGAAAAAAGCCCCCCATTTTCACCCCCTTCGACCGATTTAGCCCAGTAAAGAACTCGACCGAGATTTTATTGGTATACATATTCGGTAAAAAATTCAAAGTGATTGGTGCAAAATTAAGGCAGTTATCGTGTCCACAAGAAACTGATATACACATATCTTTATATGTATAATTCTTCGACACGTGTGTATGTGACTGAACTCCTCCTAAACGACTGAACCGATTTTGATGGAATTTGGTATGTATATTGGGGTGGGTCCATGTATGGTTTAGATTCACAATCTGACCCGGTAGGTGGAATGAACACAATTTTTTAGAACCACAATTTACACACAATTTTAGAACCACAATATACAGTCAAAAACAGTCGTCATGGAAACCACTAGCCTTGGCCTTCGTGAAAGCTGATGTCTTTGGACGGTTTGTCTCTGCACGTTAGAGCCACCTGGTCGCAACCTGTGCAACTACCGCCATTACATACACTCCGCCCGTGGCGAAAAGTTGTGTTTTATACCAAAGGTGGCAGTGATGTCGAATTCTACTGTTTGTCTCTGCACGTTAGAGCGTTTCAAAGTCCCGTATGCGTTCATGTACCATTCATCCGATTGCCATGAAACTTGGGTGATATGTTGAGTGAGCTCCAGGGACGGTGTTTGGCTTAGTAAATCCATTTTACAATAGATATCGCACGAATAGATTCAACAAATGAGCGACGACGCGCGAAGCGTTTCAAAAAGGTCCCGTATGCGTTCAAATACCATTCGTCCGATAGCGATGAAACTTGGGTGAGATGTTGTGTACACTCCAGGGAAGGCTTCTGGCTTAGTAAATCAATTTCACATTAGGTAGCGCACGACTAGATTCAACAAATGAGTGACGACGCGCGAGGCGTTTCAACAAAATCCCGTATAAGTTTATATTCCATTCATAGATTGAGATGAAACTTTGATGAGTTGTTGTGTACACTTAAGTGAAGGCTTCTATCTTAGTAATCCATTTCACAGGAGGTTTCGCACGAGTAGATTCAACAAATGAGCGACGACGCACGAAGCGTTTCAATAAGGTCCCGTATGCGTTCAAATACCATTCGTCCAATTACGATGACACTTGAGTGAGATGTTGTGTACACCCAACGGAAGTTTTCTGGCTTAATAAATCCATTTTACAATAGGTAGCGCACGAGTGGATTCAACAAATGTGTGACGGCACGCGAATCATTTCAACAAAGTACCGTATGCGTCCATATACCATTTATCCGATTGCGATGAAACTTTGGTGAATTGTTGTGTACACTCCAGGAAATGTTTCTGTCTTAGTAAATCCAGTTTTTAATAAGTAGCGCACGACTAGATTCAACAAATGAGCGACGGCGCGCGAATAGCTTCCACAATGTCCCGTATGCGGTCATATATCATTCATCCGATTGCGATCAAACCTTGGTGAATCATTGAGTACACGCCAGAGAAGGTTTCAGGCTTAGTAAATCTATTTTACAATAGGTAGCGCATGAGTAGATTCATCAAATGAGTGACGGCACGCGAATCGTTTAAAGAAAATCACTTATGCGTTCATATGTAATTCATCCAATTCCGATGAAACTTTGATGAGTTGTTGTGTACACGCCAGAGAAGGTGTTCAACTTGGTAAATCCATTTTACAATATTGGTAGCGCACGAGTAGATGTAACAAATGAGTGACGACGCGCGAAGCGTTCCAACAAAATCCTGTATGCGTACATATACTATTCATCGATTGAGATGAAACTTTGATGAGTTGTTGTGTACACTTACGTGAAGCTTTCTAACTTAGTAAATCCATTTCACAGTTGGTAGAGCACGAGTAGATTCAACAAATGAGTGACAGCGCACGAATCATTTAAACCAAATCGCGTATGCGTTAAATGCCATTTATCCGTTTGCGATGAAACTTTGGAGAGTTGTTGTGCACGCTCCAACGAATGTTTCTAAATTAGTTAATTCAATTCACAATAGTTTAGAGTCAGTTAACAGAAATTGAAAAAAATATTGTGTATCCAAAAGCACTTCAAGAAACAAAGTTACAACACATTCTTTGATTGGCAGGACAACGTCTGCCGGGTCGGCTTGTATATATATATATATAAACTTTCTAACTGACGGTGGTTTTGGGGTCTGGGGGATGTGAAACGCGAAGATATGTCGAAATTTTCTGGAAGTCGAATCATGGGACCCATTGCAATAGTTAGCTTTCTAATGAAATCTACCTAAAATTCCGTGATGACATCGTTAGGAAAAGTACCCTTTTCCAGCACTGAATGATATAAAAAGAGAATGGCAGGGTTGGGAAAAGCCTAGTAAGACCGTAGAAGTGTGCGTCAGGTAGGCTTAGTTTGTTGGAAATTGTTGTTTTAATGGGTGAAACACTTAAAGACTGTTCGTCGAGTCGAGATAGTGCGCGTAAATACTTGCACGTGTTCACTTGACGGTCTGGACAAGGAAACACGCCCAGTTCACGTCATCGGCTCTGTCGGACAGCGGTAGCCAAGAAGCTACGAGATCATTAGTCATGCTGCAGCCCTAGAAAAGACAAAACTTGCTGCAATTAGTACTGTTGCCTGTTATAAGCGGTTAAGAACTAATTAATTCATTAATTAATTAATTAAATACCTCAACAATAGATAAACCGCGCTGTACCATGTAACTGGTAAGTCATCCCGCTTCACATGTAGGCTATACACAGCACTGAAGATGACGTACATTCAACAGGCGGGCAGCCCTGCAATCACGTGTACAGCTGTGTTTACTTCCACTGTCTCGACTCGGCGAACAGACATTAGGTTACCGTCCCTAATGATGCACTAATAATGATATGATGTTGTGGTTTTGTTGAGCATGGTGGTTATTTAGCCATGTGTATAGAAAAAGTCTGATAAACTGTGCTTGTTATTGTTCGTTGGTTGGTTCCTCAGTTTAGGGGCTGCGACAACGCAGTCATATAGCCCCGTGTACTTGGGTGTGTGTAGAAACTGTCTGATAACAGGTGTTACTTGTGATGACTGTATTAGTGTGTGTATCTGTTTTAATTCAAGTAAGGACTGCAGACATTGCATTTTTTAAGTAGTTCCTACTTTTGCCGCCAAACGCCACCGTCAACGACCAACTAGTTCAGATCTTAGTTACCAGATGCCACCGCAGTCGGCTCTTGACGACGAACGTAGGAACCTAAGAACGTTAGTCAAATGTTTAACCTATATATAATTTTTTGGGCCGAAAACCTAGATGTTAGACCCTTTAAAACAACAATTATCATCATCATCATATATATAATTTGGCTTCACACAGGTGTAATTAGGGGAAGGTTCTTTGACATGCCATAAATCAATGACATGGGACCGCCGACTTAACTTCCCCTCCGAAGGAAGGCAAATGAGTGATTTTTAACGTTCTTAAAAAATCCGAGGACTTTGGCCGGGTTTGAACCCGCGATCGTGGGCATAGAAGCTCAGCATGCTACCAACTACGCCACCGAAACCGCCAGTTTGTTATTGTTCTGCCTGTTGTGATCAGCAATCTGACATTTGCCTAGGGTAGAAGTGGGAAACCACGGAAAACCACTACCAAGATGGCTGAGATGGGAATCGGACCCACCTATTCTCAGTTTTCCCTCACGAGGCTTAGTGTACACCGTTCCAACCCTCAGACCAGAATTAAATTTCTGGGCAAAGACAGGAATCGAAACCCGACCTCCAAGATGACAGCCAAGAATGCTGTATCTTCTAGTCAAGTCGTGGAGCAGACCTTACACCACTCAGAACATGGAAAATTATTAGACTGAATGATGATGATGATAATTGTTGTTTTAAGGGGCCTAACATCTAGGTTATCGGCCCCTAATGGTTTGGGATCGTGGAGAAGATAATGAAATGTAAACTATAACTAAAACTAACTACGAACTTATATACTGGAAGAAGAAATGGAAAACAATAGGAGAATAAGGCAAATAAAGGACAGGAGGAAAAGAAACGCCCTCAACCATCCAAGAATGCGGATTGAGGGACTTGGAAGGAAGGATAGCCATAAAAGGCTGATAGGAAATTGAAAGAGGTAATGGATAAAAGGGGGAAAACCGGACCCAGCTATGGTCCGGGGTCACCAACTCCCGAACTCACCAGCCGTGAGCCCCTGAGGGTGTAGCACTATCCAGGGGGCACCAGAAGTGGTGGGGCTACATACACCGGGCCTCCTTGAGGGCCTTGAGCAGAAGGCAGGAGATAACATGAGAAGAAAAAGAAGACTGACCCCTCACAGAAGGAGGGTATCAGAAAAGATGAGACAAGGGCCAATTAAGGCGGGAAAGGAAGAGACTCCCTAGGCCTCGGATAACCTAATACCGTCGGGGTCGGAAGAAAACAATAGTTGACCATGCGAGGTTGACAGGAAAGAAGACGGAGAGGAGCCTTGCACAAGTAGGTGGAAGCAATGCCGGACACAGCTGGGGCCCCGTGGTCGCCAACCCATTGACTGAATGACTCAAGCAAGGGAGAGAGCGGGAATGAGTGAGAGAGACAGGCTGTGTTATATCGACTCGCAATACTTAAGCTTGTTGTGGTTCTTTTAATCTCTGAGAGTGGATCGGTGACACGTATTTGTACCGGAAGTTCAAGAAGTAGCGACTCAGCTCGTCTCGCCCTCAAGACTGCTGAGATAAGTGTTTTTATGTTACAAGAAAGCGCTTGAGATGATGCAGCAGCTTATAATACAGCGAGAGAAACTCGTTAGCGAAGAGATTCTTGAAAATTGCACTGCTCCAGTAATGACCCTTCCAAGGAGATAACACTTCAATACTGGAATTAAATTAAGAATAACGGTAAGAATATTAAAGCAGAACCTGATTGAGATCTTTATTTTCATTATAAAACAAGAAGTTCCGTGACGAACTAAAGAATCTACTTTTCTTAAAATTTGAGATTCATGCCAATGATTAATCTACAGTATATGGATCTATCTAGAATAATGACGAAATTAAGTTGGTAATATCGAAATTTCTAATTAGTTCGAAATACTGATACCTGGCATAATGTAGCCTAATAGAGAATTAGAGTTGGCAGCTCTGGTGACTGAATATATTCTTAGTTCCATCTCTTAAGGTACAGAATACAAAATTTGGTTGAAGTCCAATGGATAGCATGGGCGTTACATGCAGATAAACATTGGATTTAACAGTGCGCGTAAAATCATGTTGGCAACAATATCATGCATGTATTGGTCAGAAATAATCTGAAATAATAGTCTATTATCAATTGTTGTGCCAAATTTGAATGAATTCCATTAGTTAGTATAGAAGTTACATGCATCTTAAAATTGGACCTATCAGCAGGCTTAGAATCATGTTGGCAGCACTGACGTATATTAGTTACTCCAAATTAATCTAGAATGTCAGGTACTATACGTGTGCGAAATTCAGAGCTGTTGGCTTGCATACTTTCTCATATATTGATATTAAGGTAACAAAAATAGAGACAGCATTTATTAACAATTGGCAGCCCTGGTTGCTCTTAAGAATACGCATAGTCATATCTGTTATGGTACACATAGCACATACGAAATTTGGTTGAAATCCAATAGATAGTGTAGAAGTTATATGCATTTAATAATTGGACCTATCAGCAGGCTTAGAATTATTTTGGCAACACTGTCATATATGGCCTCCTGGAAATTAAACTGAAGTATTATTATCTATCTGTGTGACAATTTTGTAATAGCTCCCATGCATTCCTTCCAAGATATCCATCATGGAGCTTAAATTACAATTGCGATTTTTCAGCAGTTGGTAGCACTGACATCATTTTCAAATGCGGCATTGAGATATTCAGTAATAGATCTTTACTCATACCAAATTTTGTTTCGATATGTGCAGCCATTTAGGCGCTGATAGGGACACACACACAGCCAGACAGACAGACAGACAGACAGACAGACAGAAGGACAGACAGAAGGGTAGACAGAGACACACATTTGCCGGTATCGATCTCATAAGTCTACTTTTTCCTCATTTTTTCAAAATGTGAAAAGTAGGCTAAAAATATATTTTAAAAATATAATATTTTGTGGTGGTGGTGGTGGTAGTGGGGGTGATAATTATTACAGTATAATGGACGTAATATAAAGTCATCCCCTGGCACTATACAGCCCATGAAGGGCCTAGGCCGACCAAGCGACCGCTGCCCAGCCATTTGGCCTGCAGATATTTGGGTGACGCGTGATCGGCGCATCAGGTCGCCTCGGCCGTTAATCTAGGTTTTCGTGATTGGGGCGCTCTCTCACTGTCAGACAGCTACTCAATTCTCCTCACGAGGCTGAGTGCACCCCGTTCCAATCCTCACGTCAGTTTTAAAATCCCTGACGGAGCCGAAAATCGAACCCGGAGTCTCCGAGTAAGAGGCAGGCACGCTACCCCAACACAACGGGGCCGGCATTATGGACGTAATATTCAGGTCATTTTCCCCTAATGATAATGGTGTTAATGAATAGGGAAACGGCTATTTACTAACTACAGTACTGCCACATGAAATTTACAAACTAATTGAAAAATATGATTAGAAAGAGGCGTAAGTGAAATAAAAGACACTGCCTAGGACCTATAACTCATTGGCTGTTAGAAATCTAGAGACCAATAGTGTCGTCTTTTCTCGCATAGTGCCGTAGGAAAATATGCAGAGCACTTTGGAAAGCTTCGGCTGTCCCGAGCTCCTGAGGTAGCAATAGTATCATTTATCGCCACATAGCGCGCAAGGATAAGGATCGGTACAAATGAAAGTAAATTTGAAAGCACCAACGCTTATTGCAGCTGGTAACCTCAGTATACTGCACCAACACCACCGCCCTTATACAGAGGCATAATATTTTCAAGGTGATAACTGTTTTAAAGGCCTAAGAATTTTTTTTGCACTAATCTGTCCACGTGACTGCAATTTATAAGCAGCGCAAGAAGTAACTATTTTCACAATTCTGCACCAGAAAACTGGTAGGGGTGACGTGATGAAGCCCGCTTTGTCAGCCAACAATAGACTTATTAAAATATTCTTACAGGTACACTAAAACGGAGATGAATAGTTCTAGGGCCTTAAAACGTGGTTTCCAAGTTCCATTTGTCTCTTATTCCAAATATAGAGAATGGAGAGGTTTGTCAAAATATCAAGTGGACAGTGTTAACAGCAGGGTTTCAAAGGGAAAGTAGGCTATGTACAATTCGGTGCAATATGGTGAAACAGTGTAGATTTGTGATAAAGGGCCTAAATGCAGGAAATGGAGTGGTCTGTTCAAACCTTCAAGCAGACAGTGTTATTCGTCGGGTTCCAAATGGTATGTAAACACATTTTGGCTCAGATCGGTAACACGGTGTACATTTGTGCAAATGGGCCTAAATGCAGGGAATAGAGTGGTCTGTCCTAAATTTCATGTAGACAGTGTTACTCGCCAGGTTCCAAAGAATAATTATGTAAAATTTGGTTCAGATCGGTGAAACGGTATAGATTTGTGCAAAGGGCCTAAATGCAGGGAATTGACTGGTATGTCCGAAATTTCAAGTAGACAGTGTTACTCGTCGGGTTCCAAAGGATAAGTATGCAAAATTCGGTTCAGATGGGAGAAACTGTGTCGATTTGTGCAAACGGGCCTAAATGCAGGAAATGGAGTGGTCTATCCGAAATTGCAAGTGGACAGTGTTACTCACAGGGTCCCAGAGGGTAAGTATACACATTTTGGTTCAGATCGGTGAAACGGTGTAGATTTGTGCCAAAGGGCCTAAGTGCAGGGAATTGAGTGGTGTGTCCGAAATTTGAAGTGGACAGTGTTACCGGCAGGGTGTATAATGATGCCATCGTTAAATCCAACTTGACATTTCGATACCACACTAGAGCTATCTAGCGGTCAGAAGTGAAATCACTTTAACCAGCCAATAATAGGCAGCGTCTCAAATCGATAAATCACAACACCGAGTTTCGTTCGCTTGTTTACCGGTTGATTTAAATTATCTGTATTGACTTGTAATTATCAACCATGACCAAAAGAAAATCATAATACGGCATCTTCATTTTTAAATGTTTTATTGCTTTTTGAAATATATTTTGAAGAGGTCGAATTCCACCACGGCCATCAAGAAAATGTTTTTCTTAGGTTTTCCATTTTCACCCCCTGGCAAATGCCAGGACGGTTCCTTCCAACAGGTCCACGGCCGACGTCTTCCCACTCCCTTCTTTAGACCCAAGTTACCGGTCGCCTGTCACCATCCAGAGTTCTGCTGACAAAGTGTGTTCAGTTTCCAGACACCGTCCTTGTGACGGTAGAAGAATGATCCCTCGCAGAATCCTTGGGTGAAGCCAACACCACCTAGATAACAGGCCTTTGCATTCAAACAAGATGGCGGGCACTGTAGGCAGAGCTGCTGGAACTCGCCGCAGGCCATGACCCATATGATCGGTTCCTTCCAACTGATACATCGTAGTCGGCAGCATTTTTAGGCTATTATGATGACTTCATCCTTCTTACCTTTACTTACGTAACAAATATACTAGGCCTACTGAATAAGCTTCTTCTCATCCTTCACCTGAAAATGAAACCTCACGGGAAACTAGGTACCGTACCGTAGGAAAAAATGAAACATACACTATTTTAATGTTTCTGGATCAATTTTATGTCAACAGTTCACTGGCCACAAAACATAGCGCTAAATTAACAGCAGTAAAATATACGCATTTGATACAGTTATGTTCAATATTTACATAAGATCAGGTTTTTAGCTAGATATCTAGACTTGACATATAAACAACTGTGTCTTCTTCACGAAAACTTCCGGGTACACATTTCATCATTTAAATTATAGATTTACTATTATGATGATGCCATCAGCCAGTGTCAGGGGCGTATATACAATTTTATTTCGGGGGGGGGACTGGCTATCCTGGAAAATTGTGAGTATTTTCAGGGGATTGTCACCGCAAAATCCCAGAAATATCAACCAATAACTTAGAGCATATAACGTTGTGTAGTTATTTTAGATAAGATTCAAAGTTTATATAGCCTACAATTACTAGCAATACAAAAAAAAAGTAATACAACACAACCCACAAATAAAATTTTATACTTAATGAATTTTCCATTATGATCTATGGAGTATGAATGGCAAATGTCTAAATATTTGTCAATTTACTAAGCAGAAAGGTAAACAGTGTTTTTTTTTACAAGTTGATAATTTATTTCTCAAATGTACCGTACTGTGGAATTCACAGTTTTGCCTCACAAGTCTGAGAGTACCCCGTTCCAGCCCTCGGACTAGAATTAAAATTTCTTGGGGGAGCCGGGAATCGAATTTGGACATCCGGGGCGGCAGCCAAGAATGCTAGCTACTACACCACGAGTTAATCTAATTTCAATCTTAATATTGTTTATAACAGCCAATAAGTTAAGATTAGAGTACAACCGAAATTACAATTACTTTATGCTCTTACCAAAGCAACAGTTTCTTAATATGATTGGCTTTTTTCTAGTAATTTATTGCACATCATACCTGTCACCTACAAATATGAGGTGTATATTTTATTATTATCATTTATATCCAGAGCATCCTAAATATTTACATACACTGTGAGTGGAAGCAAAGTTGGGCATAAAATACCCTTAACACAGCAATGTCTCTGCTAGTTTAAAATATATAGTAGGCTATTCACATAAACACACAATGTCACATCAGATTCTTTTCACTCAGGCTATTAATCCATGTCAAAACTAGTCATCTAAGTGTATTTATTACTCTCATGTAAATTTTTTTCAAGAGTAGAGAAACACCCATTACAATTGGATACAATCATGTTGACCGACTGAAAAGCATTACATTTTGATCCAATAGCTGTTGAAGCACAATAACTACACTACTACACCAAATATTTTTATATGTGAGGTATGACTTTCTAAACCATAACAAAAGGCACTCATTTGAGCTTGAAGATATTTGAAATGTCATTGGACACATGGGGGGAGAGGCCGACAATCCTGTATAAGTTATAGAGACAATCGAACTTTAACACAGTGGATGGCTTTCTAATATATTGAAGCTGTAAGGCTACAAAGGGCGGAGAAATGCAACAGACAGGGTGAGAGGAGGAGAGACTGTTCACAATAGGCTATTTCAAGTCTTTCAGGATAACATTCTAATATTTGGTGCCACAAAAATGGTGTCCATACAACTTGAACTTTTCGAAGTCATTTTTCAATGTTGCGCTGATAATCTAATGAATTAATTGCATTTTAGTTGCTCCACATGTTAATTGGCCCAATTAAATTGGTCGGGGAGTAAAACGTAGGACTATCGACTCACAACTTTCTGTCAATGTGGAAAAAGTTATTTGGATTAATTATACACTTAAGTGCTTAATTAATCCAAGTATTTTTAGAGGTCCTGTACGCAAGTGTGAATTGAAAAGTTTTACTCCTCGCCCAATTTAATTGGGTACAGAGGGACACTGGGACTGAGTTTTTGTCAGAAATTGCAAAAATATTGATTTTTTTATTCTTTGAAATAATTATGCCCCTGACTCCAGCGGACAATTTAGTGAAAGTCTTTTCCAAATTCCGCCATATTTATAGGCCCAGCGAATTCTTGAAATGTCTAGTGCATGGTATCTAAACGCCTCCTATTCATGGACTTTCATTGAGGCGAGTATTTCTGTACTTAATTTCCTAATAAGGAGCTCAGAAAAGCAAGAAAGAGGGTGTTGACATATGGTGCTGGGCAGTTTTAGCTGACAAGGTAAGCTGATAACTAAAAAAATATGCATGGGTTTATAAAAGTGCATTTTTCTGAGCTTCCCATTTTTTGGAACAAAATTCGCCCCATATGCATCAGACTTGTGGCTATAATGTAGCAAATTTTTATATATAGTCTACATTAATGCATCCATAAGCACAGTGATTAGTTTTACTGTAGTATTCATAGTTTTGCCATTAAAAATATTTTAATTTTCAATTAATGGGATAAATAAATTGTGAAATACTGTATGTTAATTTATATCTCAACAAATATTCATATGAACTTAAAACCAATCACTAGGATTGCTTCCATACTAAATATCTATATGGGAAAGTCATGATAAATGACCTACCTCTATCTGTTTAACGCAAGGACTATTTTCAAAATTTGCATATTTTTCATATTAAAATAATCATATCTCCTAAACGGTTAGAGATAGAAAAGTGTAAATCAGTAGTCTAGTGTATATTACTATTAGAGTGCTGTATGGAACATTAAAACAATATCCATTGATAATTACCTAAAATTGAAAGCCTATCACCAAAGAATATGCATGTTTTTATAAAAGTCCATTTATCGCAGCTTCCCATTTTTTGATACAACATTTGGTCCTTGCGCATTAGATTTGCTGCTATAATAATGCAAATTTGTATTCATATTCTATATTAATGCATCCATAAGTTCAGTGATTAATTTTACTGTAGTATTCATAGTTTTTCCATTAAACATATTTTAATTTTCAAATAATAGGCAATTAATGGGATAAATAAATTGAGAAATTTGTTAATTTATATCTCAACAAATATTAATATGAACTTAAAACCAATCACTAGGATTGCTTCCATACTAAATATCTATATGGGAAAGTCATGATAAATGACCTACCTCTATCCGTTTAACGCAAGGACCATTTTAAAAATTTGCATATTTTTCATATTAAAATAATCATATCTCCTAAACGGTTAGAGATAGAAAAGTGTAAATCAGAAGTCTAGTGTATATTACTATTAGAGTGCTGTGTGTAACATTATAACAATATCCATTGATAATTATCTAAAATTGAAAGCTGATAACCAAAAAATATGCATGTTTTTTATAAAAGTCCATTTATCGTGGCTTCCCATTTTTTGATACAACATTTAGTCCTTGTGCATTAGATTTGCTGCTATAATATTGCAAATTTGTATTCATATTCTATATTAATGCATCCATAAGTTCAGTGATTAGTTTTACTGTAGTATTCTTAGGTTTGCCATTAAAAATATTTTAATTTTAAATAATAGGCAATTAATGGAATAAAAAAAATTGTGAAATGAGTTAATTTATATCTCAACACATATTCATATGAACTCAAAACCAATAACTAGGATTGCTTTCATACTAAATATCTATATGGGAAAGTCATGATAAATGAGCTACCTCTATCTGTTTAACGCAAGGACCATTTTCAAAATTTGCATAATTTCTATATAAAAATAATCATATCTCCTAAACGGTTAGAGATCGAAAAGTGTAAATCAGTAGCATAGTGTATATTAGTATTTGAGTGATGTGTGTAAAATTAGAATAATATCCATTGATAATTACAGAAATATGAAAACTCAGTCCCAGTGTCCCTTAACATGAAGACCGACTGAAACTAAATTCACTTATTAGACTAAAAAACAATAAAATTGATTTCAAATTTCATAAGCTGTCAAGATTGTCTGTTGACATACTTGCTGAATGGATATATTTATGGTGTGAATAGAGGAGTAGCTGAATCTAATAAGAGTATATAATTAAACAGTTGCATCTTCTCATCGGAAATAAGTATGACAACCTGAAATTCGACAAACATGATCCAAATATTTACTTGTGCCATCTCTTGATGATTGTAGTGTTTTTGTGTCTGTCGCACAGGCTAGAGCAAAATGTGGCTTTTCACTAATGTCTCATCTCATTCATGATTGCGATTATGTGGAAGCTACCAAGGTATGGCTGGTGCCATGTACTGAGTCAGTACATTAGTACTGACACAGTACATCAGTACTGACACTAACTGTACTCAAGTTGTACAGAGGAACCTTGCCTAGTATGTCTCATCGTGGTGCTGCTTTGTGGGTTTCTATTAGCATAACTTACAGTGGTGCTTGTTGAGGATCCAACCAGCCTTTGGGCTGACTATTAACAGAGAGATCAAAATATACATCTGCCATAAAATCAGATTTGACACATAAATGGCTGGTATTCAACAGCCATTTTCAAGTTGGGTTTTGTATTACTACCAGAAACAATGTGGCATATAGAAATATTCTAAAAGCCTAGCGGGAGGATCAGAGTTATGTAGCTGGAGGGTCTATCTATTTTTGGTACGGTGATTTTGGAAAAACAGGCGCTCCAGTTTTATTGGGCGATTGTTAATTTCAGGCACAGTAGCAAAAAGTGAAAAACAAAGTACCTTGGAAGACAGATACGGTAGCTGGGGAACCACAATGTGCTATATTGGATTCATTTAAAGGCCAACTGCAATTATCACATTTAAAATACTGGAGTAGAGGAATATTGAAAATGATTTTGAACACAACAGAGGGACTGAAGTGGGGTACTGATTCTTGTTGACAATGCATATTATAAAATTAGGCTAACTTTTGTAAAAATGTGATTTGTAATTATAACAGTGACAGGATGCACCTTTTGTCATTAAATATAATATAACATATTTTATAATTAGGCTACTAGGCAGGCATGAATTCACTCCTCAGATCAAACATGACAACTGAAAAACTCTGGATGAAATAGGTATTATACTAGAAAATATTTACAAATATCACAGGAGAAGATTGAATTTTAGGTACGGTAGTTATTGTTGTTTTAAGGGGCAGAATTACGAGGTCGTTGCATTTTATTTGAATGTCTTTTCGATCATACATCCAATAGATGGCTGATGACATCACATTGTTGACAGCAACATCTCGATCAGCTGACTGCAGCGAACTGCGGTGGTTTGGAACACTGAAATACTACACGTGATGATAGAATTGGGCTATTTAAAGTGAGTTCTATTCATTACTAACAAAGGGAGGATACGATGCATGGGTCACTGATTCAATTTGGTAGACGAGATGGAACAGCACCAGGTTTAAGTCTTGGCACTTTTGATGGGAGTGTAATCTCTTGGCCATCTTCACAATTGAATACAGTATTCTGTCGAATGTCTTGAGCATTAAAATGCAGTTCACAAACCTGCAATTTGCAAAAGAATCATACTGAGTAACATTCATTGAAGTAAAGTGTATAGGCCTACCGATAATTAATCTTACATTCTGAGCTACATCGCCACATTGGGCTCTTTGGGTCCTAGTGAGATAACTGCTGCACTTTCCAAGTGATCTAGGAATGTATTTATTATTACTCAATGAATTGTGAAATATCTTAGTGATATGGTTCATGATAACTGACCAAATTTCTTAAAATTCAGCAGATAATTCCATAAAAAGTTGTATATTGGACAAGAAAATGTTATGAATATGCAAAGAATACAGCTTATCATCGAAGTAACCTACACACCTGGGTATATTTAGGGAAATAGTAGTGATTTCTGGCATGTATAGAGTAGCCTATATTTAAAAATATCAATTACCAACCAAGGTATAAATACGGTACTGTAAATCATTGAGTACCATAGGCTAAATTTTTTCTAGGCCTACTCTTTCGTCTCGAGTACCGTACTATAAGGTACCGGTATCAGAAGATTAGTTTTAGAACAAACTATTGAGCTACAGGTCTACTTATATTTTATATCTTGCTTTTAAACAATTACCTTCACTGGGGAATTTCCTATTAAAACATCTCCGCTGGGAGCAATAAAGAGGTTAGGTACCTACTTAATCAGGAATCTGAGCAATTTGTGGTGCATATTAAATGACTTTCCAGTGAGGCCAGACTCAATTATATAAATCATTAGCTTTGAACACCGATTCTCAATATGCATGCATTAAAAATGAATCTATAATTATCACACTAAAACATTTTCAGTATTTGATCACAACATGTTTAATTCACCCATGCACAACAAACTTGCCTCGCATGTTGGGAGATTCGTTTATTAATTATTTAATGAGGAAACACCGTTCATTATTAATATTTGAAACTTAGCCTAAATGCAAAGTATTGCTCCAACTCTAACCTTAAAATGACTAGGCTTGGTCACTTACGTGTTGCTTGCAAGGCAATGAAATAGTTCTTAGAACTATTTATAGCAGCCTAGGTAATTCTTTACATTATTAAGATTACCGGTATATCGGCTATTTATGTGGTACGGTAGGCTAACACTGCTTAGATAATTAAAATACGTGTACCGTATTGGTAGCCTACTTACCACACAATGTTTCCTTAATAGCTGATATCCAAAGTTTCTTCAAATTCTCTTCTTCGGGGAACTTAAACACTCGAACTTTATTCTCATGATCATAATTCCCCCTGCACTTCAGAACACAACACTTGTAAACCATATTTTACAGCAAAAAAATGAAAAAATCGCACAAAAACAACAACAAATGTATGAACACAAACTTCTGCCTTCGGTATCCGCCATCTTGCCTATTTTCAATTCAGTGCAAAGGCCTTGCATATAGGTGGTGTTGGTGAAGCCGACCAGGGAGGATAAGGGATTTAAGAAAAAGCTTTTCTGCAAAAGTGATAATGAACCTTAAAAAAAAGCTTTTCTACAAAAGTGATATTGAATTTTTAAGTGGTGAACTGAGCTTATATGCCCAAGATCGCGGGTTCAAAACCGGCCGAAGTCGTCGGATTTTTTAAGAGCGCTAAAAATCCCTCAGTATGCCTTCCTTCGGAGGGGAAGTAAAGCCGGCGGTCCCATGTCATAGATTTATGGCGTGTTAAAGAACCTTCCACTAATTACACCCGTGTGAAGCTAAATAATAGTAGGTTAAACATTTGACTAACGCTCTTAGGTTCCTACGTTCGTCGTCAGGAGCCGACTGCGGTGGCATCTGGTAACCAAGTTCTGAACTAGTAGTCGTTGACGATGGCGTTTGGCGGCAAAAGTAGGAACTACATGAAAAAATTCTATGTCTGCAGTCCTTACTTGAATTAAAACAGATAACACACACTAATACAGCCATCACAATTTACACCGGTTATCAGACAGATTCTTCACACACACCCAAAGTACACGGGGCGACATGACCGCGTTGTCGCAGCCCCGAAACTGAGGAACCAACCAACCAACCAACGATATTGAACTTTCTTTATACAAGATTTTGTGGTTGGCGTTGCGTCTGAACATTGTTTGCGGCTCTTTCCATGTGCGGTACTATTAAAACCGAGAAATATGCACGTGTTTAACAACTTGGAACCGTCACTCCATGAACTTTGAAGTGATTCACCAACAGACCTAATTTATTAGCTCAGAAGTGACTTACACTTACACTTGGTGTTACTTTTTCTCCAAAGTTTAATTTTTACTCTGCTGTAGTTTGTTAGCGCAAATGTTGATAAATATTATAATACTAATTACCCTAGTTTCTGTAATGAAGTCATAACTTAGCAGAAAAAGAAAGCGAAATGCCTTGACTCATTAACACTGAAAGAGGTTTACATTTGCGTGTCATCAAAAGGTTAAGTTTTAATTAATTTAAGAGCTTTAGGGCTATCAAATTCTAAGTTAATTTAGATCAGGCAGCTTAATGAATGGAATACATGAAATATAAATGAGACGTAACAAGCGAGCAATTCATTTTGAGTAGATCTTAAAATTGAAAGCGGGATTTCCACCTTTGTTGCTCTATTAAATACAGAGGAGAGCTAATGATCATGAGACTTCACACCATATTTTTAATATTTTATACATCGTTTTTATGGATTGCTGCTCATAACATACGCTTCCTGATTCATGCATGGTAGTGTCCGCTTTTAGATCCAAATATCGAAGGTTCTAACCACTGCTATCCGGAGATTGTACTAGCTATCACCATTTAGCATTTCACCTAACATATATACTGCATTTAGCATACACTGACAGTTGCAGTACCAATAGTGCAACTAAATAATTGTATATATTGTAAATATTTTCACCTGTATTTCAAAGATAGATTTTGTAGCCTAAGTGTAATGGATCTGATGATGATCGCTTGACGATCGAAACTGGTCATCCTAGTGTTTTATTAAACTCATGTAATTTATTTCAGGATTAGGGTATAACCCACCTCTTTTGGGTACATTCGTGTTGACCCACTGAAAAGCACTAAACTCTTGTTTAGTTTGGCAATTATAATTAAAACAAGATGTTCAGTAAAGAACATATAGCCTACTTTCTCCTAAATGCATGGGTATTGTTATAACTCTTTGTCCGTTTCAAGGAGTATAATTGAATGTTGGTTGTAGTAGCTTGTTGAAATGCAACGTGCTATAGGGATATTAAACATGAATATGAGGTGCCCTTTGCTAGTGCTACCTCTGTAAAAAAATTCATTCAATTCGGTTTCACCGTGTTTGAATTGATCTGGGGAATGGATTTGCACACATACAAGGCCGCTATTTGCAAACTATTGGGCTGATGACCTTGTAGTCAGTCATAAGATGCTTTCCACAAAAAGTCATGTTGTTGCAAAATCCGGTAGAGATCAAATTATTAGGATGGTCGAAATTTGATTTAAGCTTTTAACATTTGGGTGGCCGTCATTCCGTTTCCGTCAAGATGGCGGCGATATAAAACATGACACTGAGGTGCCTTTTGCTAGTGCTACCTCTGTACCAAATTTCGTTCAATTCGGTTTCACCGTGTTTGAATTGATAGGGGGAATCGATTTGCACACATACTTGGCCACCATCTGCAAACTCTTGGCTGATGATCTAGCAGTTTGGTCAGAATATGCTTCCCACATAAAGATTTGTTGTTGCAAAATTTGGTAGAGACTAGATTATTAGGTTGGTCGTAATTACATTTTAGCCTTTAACATTTGGGTGGCAGCGATTACGTTTCCGTCAAGATGGCGGTGATATAAAACATGACACTGAGGTGGCCTTTTCTAGTGCTACCTCTGTACCAAATTTCGTTCCATTCGGTTTCACCGTGTTCGAATTAATAGGGGGAATCGATTTTCACACAAAGATGGCCACCATCCGCAAAATATTAGGCTAATGACCTATTAGTTTGGTCAAAGGATGCTCCCTCCAGAATGGTATGTTGATGCAAAATTTGGTAGAGATCGGATGATTAGGTTAGTCGTAATTTCATTTTAGCTTTGAACATTTGTGTGGCCGCCATTACGTTTCCGTTAAGATGGCGGCGATATAAAACATGACAGTGGGGTGTCCTTTGCTAGTACTACCTCTGTACCAAATTTCGTTCCATTCAGTTTCACCGTGTTCGAAATAATAGGGGGAATTGATTTTCACACAAAGATGGCCGCCATCTGCAAACTATTAGGCTAATGACCTAGTCATTTGGTCAAAGGATGCTTCCTCTAAAAAGGTATGTTGTTGCAAAATTTGGTAGAGATCGGATGATTAGGTTAATCGTAATTTGATTTAAGCTTTGAACGTTTATGTGGCCGCCATTACGTTTCCGTCAAGATGGCGGCGATATAAAACATGACACTGAGGTGCCTTTTGTTAGTACTACCTGTGTACCCAATTTCGTTCCATTCGGTTGCACCGTGTTTGAATTAATAGGGGGAATCGATTTTCACACAAAGATGGCCGCCATCCGCAAACTATTACGCTGATGACCTATTAGTTTGGTCAAAGGATGCTCCCCCTATAAAGGTATGTAGTTGCAAAATTTGGTAGAGATCGGATGATTAGGTTAGTCGTAATTTGATTTAAGCTTTGAACATTTGTGTGGCCGCCATTACGTTTCCGTCAAGATGGCGGCGATATAAAACATGACACTGAGGTGCCTTTTGTTAGTACTACCTCTGTACCAAATTTCGTTCCATTCGGTTGCACCGTGTTCGAATTAATAGGGGGAATCGATTTTCACACAAAGATGGCCGCCATCCGCAAACTATTACGCTTATGGCCTATTGGTTTGGACAAATGATGCTCCCCCCATAAAGGTATGTTGTTGCAAAATTTGGTAGAGATCGGATGATTAGGTTAGTCGTAATTTGATTTAAGCTTTGAACATTTGTGTGGCCGCCATTACGTTTCCGTCAAGATGGCGGCGATATAAAACACGACAGTGAAGTGTCCTTTGATAGTGCTACCATTGTACCAAATTTCGTTCAATTTGCGCTCACCGTGTTCGAATTGATAGGGGGGACACACATTCAGAGTACACACACTCACTCACACACACACACACACACACACACACACACAGACTCACACACACACATACACACACACAGACAGACACACTTTTTTTCGCCCTGTAGTGATCTCATAAGTCTACTTTCATTTTTTGCAAAAATCGAAAGTAGGCTAAAAATAGTGAATGGTTACAATATTCTGAATACACCACAATACATTTTTTTATGTCCCCTTGAAGAAGACTATGTAGACTATGATATATTAAAATATTACTTGTTAGCCTACTTTCGATTTTTGCAAAAAATGAAAGTAGACTTATGAGATCAACACAGGGCGAAAAAAGTGTGTCTGTCTGTGTGTGTGTATGTGTGGGTGTGTGAGTCTGTGTGTGTGTGTGTGTGTATGTGTGTGTGTGAGTCTGTGTGTGTGTGTGTGTGTGTGTGTGTGTGTCTGTGTGTGTGAATGCGGTGAATGCGAATTGATGAACGAAATTTGGTGCAATGATAGCACTAGCAAAGGACACCTCAGTGTCATGTTTTATATCGCCGCCATCTTTACTAAAACTGAATGGCGGCCACTCAAACGTTCAAAACGTAAAATCAAATAACGACTAACCAAATCATCCGATCTCTACCAAATTTGGTAACAACATACCTTCGTATAGGATGCGTCCTGTGACCAAACTACAAGGTCGTCCGCCATATCATTTCAGGATGGCGGCCGTGCGAATTATGCAAACTTTATAATCCATATCATGGGACCCACCAGTTCCGATTATCGAGCCGAGAATCGTTTTAACTGTTCTAAAGGAAGAGGCACGTTCGAAATTAAAAGTTTATTTTGTAATACTATAGTGCAGACGTGATTTTAAAAAGCTGAGCTGATTCAGTAATAAGACAAGATGGCAGCGGATATCTTGTGCCTGACTTAGGCCTATATTTCACTAATTTGAGTATTGCATGCAATATAGCGTACTGATACAAAATAAATAAACTTTGTATGAAATGCTTTATATATAAATAATATACTCCAGTGATGAAATCGTTTAGTATAAATCATTATTTGCTAACAAGTTCTATGAAAGTCATTTTATATAGAACGATATTCGTTGACACAATTAGCTCAGTGGTAGAGCGTTAGCCTATCGCTCAAATGCCTATGGTTCAAACCCGATCAGAGTTAGTTTTTTTGCTTGAAATGTTATATGTTTATGGTTTTGTAATGACTCAGATGTTTTAAAATTAAGCGTTATATTGTGCATATTATGGTGTAAAATATATATTTAATTAAAACATAATTCGCCAGCAGATTTACTCGAGACATCTAGTTGCCAAAAAGGTACTTATTAACTTCCAGATTTTATTGAAAAGTTTCTTCTTCTGGCCGCTAGAATGCACTCGCTCTGTTAGGATTATATTGTTCGACATTTCACCACTAGATGTCACGACTAGTCTACGTGGGGCTCCATTGATTACTATACCATTGGCATTCTATGCGCATCGAATTTGAAGAATGACAAGATGATACTACGATACATTTTTACTTTTTATTTTAAAGGGTTTGTAACAGCCTATTTTGCGTTACTTGAAAATGTTATTGAAGTAAAGAACAAAACGATTTCACATAGTAACTGAATTCAAGCCGTTGATATTAGTTCAGGTTATTAATTACTACTTTTATTTCAGGCAAATAGCAATCGAAAATATCCACATAGTTTGTATACACACGTCTCTGTAGGGTCATGGAAATATTTGTTAATTCAATTAGGGTTGTGAAAGCCATGCACAACCAGACGTGTAAAGACATGCCTCAACTCAAAGTTGGATGTTGCCCACGGTAGGTCGTATATGTAATAATAATATTAATGTTACTGGTCCCTTTTAACTACTGCTGCTTTTGGAGACACCGGGGTGCCGGAATTTTGGCCCGAAGGGGATCTTTAACGTGCCAGTAAATGTACTGACACGGCTCCCTCGCATTTGTGCACCCTCAAATGCCAGCTGACTGCGCCAGGATACGAACCTGCAACCTAGGGCCCAGCAAGCGAGAACGTTACCGCTGAGCCACGCAGCCATTCCGGTCGAATATGTCTCCAGATCCATAACATTTTTGATATACTTCTTATCTCTCTTTCTTCAATGATGGTAGCAGTTTTTATCTAGGTTGTGGCGTTTGGTAGAGGTAAATCGTTTCTAAGGTCTTCAACAAAGAATAGTTCTATTATATTCTTTGATAATAACAACGAGTTATAACTATACTCATACATTTAGGTGAAAGTAGGCTATATGTTCTTTACTGAACATCTTGTTTTAAATAATATGAAAGAAACCTTTAAGTCCCCTTGAAGAAGACTATGTAGACTATGATATATTAAAATATTGCTTGGCGACTTTTTTCCGGCTGAAGTCTTCTATTATTTCACTGAAATCTAAACTTGCTAAACGGTCACGGGAGGTCATAGCAGTACTGAAAAAAGGAATATGAATTATAAATTAGTTTGAAAAGTATAATTAATTAATTAATTAATTAATTAAATTTAATTTAATCGCCCTCCCCGGTTTTCCCTAGATCCTCCCCTGTCTAGGAGCTAATAATAATAATAATATCGTAAGGCCTCGGGTGCTGGGTGTAATCTTTGTTATTTAACGCCCAAAGGGCAGCTTGCATGTCGAATTTTGTTGTTCCTTGGAACGCTATGAAAGTTAAGGAGGTTAGATACCTGAGCGCCTTGACACTACAGTATAGCGCTTTCTAGTGGAGAAAGGAGGAACTTTTTGTGTTGGCGGAAAATCCCGAGATTAATTTTGCCATTATGATCACGGCCTACTAAATTCAAATGGGTTCTTTAACATGCCAATATCGTATGACATGCATGCCGTGATTTTTGTCACTTTTCAAAAATCACTTACCATGGCCAGGAGCGAACCTGCAAGCTTGGGGTTGGTAGCCCGAGAAGATAACCACTCACCCACCGTGGCAAGCGTCTGGGAGCTAAACCCAGCAGATACAACTAGGGATGGTGACAGGCCGATCGCCCAGGCAACCACTAACTTGGGTCTAATTAAGGGCCAGGGAAGGGAATTTGGAAGAATTCGGTCATTGAAAGGAACCGTCCGGCATTTTCCTGGTGGTGAAAATGGGGAAACCACGAAAACCATTTTCAGGACGGCCCAGGTGGGATTCAGACCCTCGTTCTCCCGATGCCAACGAGGCACGACCTGGCTCGTTAGCACTATCGGCCACCGTGGCCTATCATACAGAGCGTCCGCAAAGCCTCTCTGCAGCGGCGAGCTACGCGGATCTCACCTTGCGGGACGTCTTAGGTTGGCAGCATATTCATGTCGCTGTATACGCAAAGTCTCACCGCAGAGGTTGGCATAAGCATGCACTTGTTCCGTGTTGACCTTCAACTGGAGTGATAGGTTTGGGAGTACCGGTTCGTTATTGCAGACAGTGAGTGTCTGTGCGTGACAGTGTTGACGATGTAAGTTGTGTTCTTGTCAAGTTCTTGTGTAAGCTGAGTCTAGGGGAGTCTAGAGGTTGGCATAAGCATGCACTTGTTCCGTGTTGACCTTCAACTGGAGTGATAGGGTGGGGAGTACCGGTTCGTTATTGCAGACAGTGAGTGTCTGTGCGTGACAGTGTTGACGATGTAAGTTGTGTTCTTGTCAAGTTCTTGTGTACGCTGAGTCTAGGGGGAATGCCGCTTACGGTTCAAGAGCGTGTGTTTTTAGTGAAAGATGTTTTCCGTGCTGGCAGGAACTTTACGGAGCATACTGTGAGAGTGGCGATTACCGAATTTGTACATTATGCAATGAGTCTATAATTACAATAACTAAGACACGAGTATGTTTATCAAACGAGCGAAGCGAGTTTTATAATTTCCATACGAGTGTCTTAGTTACCATTATAGGCGAGTTGCATACGACTGTTTATGTTCGACGATAATTATAACTATTTTATGTTCGAACATAAATATTCATAAATATCTGTCGAGATTTCGCCAGTTTTATGTACTGAACAGAGCGCATAGGACGCACTATGACACTAGTCACCCAGTGAAATTTAATATAGGAGGCCGTGGAAGTCAGCGTAAGTGCGATGCTATCCTTACCTAATTGGTCACACAATTGTTTCTTGAGCTCTGATCGGTGGGAGAAACTGTATCATAAAGAAAACTTGTAATATAATGAGCCTCATTATAGATCAGTTTTCTGACATATAATATTTAGATTTCGCCATGGTCGAACAATTGCATTACTTAATTTCATGTAATTGTTTTCCTTGTAAAAATATAACATGAATATACTGCCAACCAAACACGTCCCGCAAGGCGAGACACGAGATGCGGAGAGACTTTGTGGACACAGTGTAGAAAAGCTAAGTTAAGTAAGGAATTTAAAACTGGGAAGTCATTGGAATAATTTTTGGAGCACCACCCCGGTACTTGTTGTTTCTATTGAGAAACTTGGATATCGTGGTCATTTAGCGTTAATATTTTCAGAAACTTGCTATCAATTCTTCAATACAGCAATTATTCTCTCCTTTTAAAGAAGGAAATACTCTGGTACAAATTGTGATATTTCGTATTCTGTTTTAGATTACGTGTCGTAAGTGTACAGCGATACTGTAGGCTTGAAGCCTCCGTGACTTGGGCGGCAGCACGCCGGCTTCTCACCGCTGGGTTCGTGGTTTAAATCCCGGTCACTCCATGTGAGATTTGTGCTGGACAAAGCGGAGGCAGACAGGTTTTTCTCCGGGTACTCCGGTTTTCCCTGTTACAATTTCATTCCAGCAACACTCTCCACTATCATTTCATTGCATCAGTTATTCATTTAATCATTGCCCCAGGGGAGTGCGACAGGCTTCGGCATTCGGCACAGTTCATACCCTCGCCGTTAGATGGGGTCTTCATTCATTCCATTCCCTGACCCGGTCGGTCGATTGGAGGCAGGATGTGAATTTTCATTTGATACTGTAGGCTTAATATGAAGCTGCAGAGAATACAAACACATGTATACGTTTCGTCTTCAACATTCGCTAACAATGTCATGTTACACCATTTTATAATAACATTGGCCGGTTGAAGCTTAGGGAACGACGGTCATGCTCAACTTCTTGTTAACTGATGAGAATTTTAAAAACGAAAACACCCCCTTACCTGATTCCATCCCTCGTTGAAATGTGTCAAGTAGGCCTACATGATCGGGACAATAGACTCACAGCTACAACTCTCCAGATCCTTGCACAGTGAAATGTTGCGAATGCCTCGAAAATATTCAATATCCGGTTTGACTGTCTGCCGGGCACAGTGGTGGCGTTCTCGTCTTCTATTCCTAAGGTTGCAGGATCGAATCCTGGCACAATCAGTTGGAATTTCAAGGTGCGAAAATACGAGGGAGCCATGTCAATGGATTTACTGGCACGTCCAAGATCCTGGTTGGTGATTCTGTGTGTGTAATTCTTCTACCCGTTGTTATTCCCGTTTCTACGGCGTCAGGGATGAGGTGCGTTGAATTTCTAATGTTATTCCTTCATTTTGGGGGCTTGGAATCGTTATCATTTATCCCATGTAGCTGGGTGTGTCTAGATTTTGTGTGAAATCCTGTATCCGTGGATTGAAGTTAGGAGTAGGAGTGGGGAAACCACTTTCTAGGATAGCTAATTAGGGAATCGAACCCTCCTCTTCTCAGTTTTTCCTCAAGAAGCTGGGTGTACCCCGATCCAGCCGTCAGACCAGAATTCAATTTCTTGGCAGAGCCACGATCGAACCAGTTTTTCTGGGGTAAAGGCCAAGAGTGTTAGCAGATACACCACGACGTTGTCTTTGAATTTTTATGTGACGAGTGTTTTTTGCGACCAGATACCCTTCCTGCCACCGCCAACCATATCATAGGAGTTGATGCAGATGAATGATTGTGGACAAGAAGTTGGGATGAAGCAGCCGTGGCTTGTTAGAAAATACCGTCTCAGCATTTGCCTGGAGTTAACATGGAGAAAACACGTATAACATTTTTTACCAAGCTGACAGTGTGTTTCGAATCCAATCGTCTACCGAGTGCCCACATGTTTCCATGGTCTTGCGCTGAGACTTAGGGAGTGTAGTTACGGCTGTCGGTTGGCCAGTCTGTGTGTATTGGTAAGATTGGAAATGAACCAGACGTGAATTTGAGAGAGACATTTATTTTTATTTTTATGAAAGGTTAATAATATTATTTTGACAATATGGTAACCTGGAAGAAGGATGATTCGTAGTTTCACAAGCGTTGTTAATACAATTACAAGTCAACTCTTTTAACATAGGAAGTTTTCATTATCACTGAACAGGTTGTCGACTGTTTAATATATCTGTAGCCTATGCTTTGTCCTTTGCCAGCAAACAATGAGACACAAGGTTTCCATAGTTGCCGAACACTTTTGCTCATAGGTGAAATGGCAATGAGAGTAATCTCCAACCTCAGCAGCATTTCTTCATGACTGAGATTTTGAGGTACCGGATACCAGTATTCTTGTTATTCTTTCTTCGTAACTGATGCCTCGTATTTCTGCTACGGGGATTCCTCATGTTAATATGACACTGCAATCCAAAACCGTAGAAGAAAGATAATTGCAAGCAAGAGAATACTTCATTTTCAACTACCACCTCCTCTAAATACTCTGCTATGGAACTACTGATGCAATGTCATTTGAAGTAGTATGCCCTTTCAGCAATAAATATGCAAATCACAGTATGCCAGCTTTGCTCAATTCGGGATTTTCGGGGTTGTAGTATGTTCTCCCACTCTGTGACTTACACATTTTGGATTAAATAGAGGATACACTTGCAAAATAACAACAAAATCAACTCCTATTTCAACATATTTAATTAACCAAAATTATGGCGCTACAAACAATAAAACAAATAAACTAATGACCAAAATCTTTCTACTTGTTCAAAGTGAACAAGGAATAACATAAGAATTAAACAACTATTATATTAAAACACATGGTTTCCTTTAAAACCAACAATTCATAATTATTTTTACTTCCATAAAGTATCTATCTTAAAGTTCCATATAACTACGAGCTCCTTTGGCTCGATACTTTCCAATAATAACGGTGTCATTCTTTTGTACACCTCAAGAACTATTTTTCTCTTTTCTTATCATCAAAACAAATATATAATTACATTTAAAGTACATGTTAATTCTCTACTTAAATATTTGGGCATTTCACATGTTCTCAGCATTTACCATCTCTCTCAAGTTTTACAAATTCACCATAGTGATCGGGAAAATACCTGTGTACTCCAGAGTTATAAAGATTACTTGACAAAGTCAAAAACTATGATTACTCCCAGAATCTAGTTATCTTCATTAAACTCATGGAATCCTACGTTCATACAACATTACAATAGGGATTGTTATTTATTTTATTTGTCTTATAAGACCATTATCACATAAGAAAACTACGATCTGAACTGGAAAGCGATAATATCAATCTACAAGGACCTCGGTTCAACGCCCGGGTCATTAACAACTTTTAAACACTCACGGTGTATTATTACTTCTTACAGACGGCCTTCCCCAACCCTCCTGCTACTAGGGTCTGGCCATATACTTGAGCGAGATTTATGACTGGGAGGGTGACTTCCCGTTTAGTCTGCGGGTGGAGCTCTCCTCAATGCTTTTAAAACAAATTCCTTTCCTTTCAGTTCTCTGGAGAGACCTGGCATTTTACTTCACTTTTTACTTTCAATAATATTATTGGGCTCATAAACCACTTTCGTAACCTTGGCATTTATTAATTATGAGAGGTCCTCATTGATTGGGAAGAGTAATACACATTCTACGACGAATAATTAGGGGCTTCAACAACAAGAGGATTCTAGGTTCGAATCTCTTAACATGCCTCGGGAACCATTCCCACATTGGAGGACTTATACAAAAATGCGATTTAGGGTCGGCCGTGGCCTACATGACCTACGCTCAATAATACCATACATTTGCTCCCTTTTACATAATAACACACACATGGCCTCGTGATCTATGTCACTATTGGAGGACTTACAACATATCTCAATTCACCGCAATCAACTACCCCTCATAAGTAATTTACCAAGTACATTTAAATTCTACGCGTTCCTAGCGTGACATTTTATTTTAATTGCGCTCCATTGCGCCATACATTATTTTACGGCCTAGCGTCTTCCAAAGAACTGATAAATTCCATATTAACAACTGATACATATCTCAATTTTTATATTAATCTTTTCCTTTGACAATAATCGCTCTATTTTTAAGAACATGCATTAACATCATGTCTTATACTTTTATTAAGGCTCCAACGCTCTTACTTTCATATCATTCAATTTGATCTTTATTTATATTTCCTTTATATTATTATTATTATTTATTTATACGCTTGCTTTTATAACATTCGTCAAATACACTGACATTTTATTCATACATTTCCTCTACAGGATTTATTCTTTCACATAATTATTTATAATTTCTCAAATTCTAATTTTGTTCAGACCGCGTTCTTATTCCGTTATTAGTTATTTAGAAACATCCCTTTTACTCAAAACTCCGGTGGATTTGTACACAAACACTCCCCCGACACCAAAACATAATGAAAATCTTTACTCACATGTTTAAGGTCGTTTCCTGACCCTCCTTCTCGTGCGATGCGTCATTTTGCCCACTCTTTTAAATTACTCCATCTTGTACAAATTCATTGCATGTACAGACATATCTTGACACATATTTAACACGTATACGTTTAACACTGATAACATTTTAAATACACTGGTGTATCCGTTTGGAACACACAATAAAAACACTGAAAATATATTACTTTTAACACAAATTCTTGATATATTTACACTTCACAAATTCTGATCACTAGGCCGCTATTTAGCCCATCACACGTGACCTCTTGACCTCCCGTCTCCAAGGGTGAAATTTAGTAATGTCGGCTTCCTATCCTCTCCGAATATGAAAGTCTCGAATCATCTACTTCCTCCCTGCAATAGCACTCCTTCGAATCCCTTTCTTGACGATCTGCTATTTCTCGAACTTGAACGGCTCCCCTTTTAGATCCTATTTATTGATCTTAGCGAAAGTCTGTTCTGTTCACGGTCCCCTCGATAATCTGTCGGTGACCTATGGATTTTATAGCAACTAATACTTCTCGAGTCTTAGTGCTTTTGAAATAGTTCATCTGCTTCCTTGAAACAATGTCTATAGTTTCCTTCTCTTCTTCGCGTATTCGGTTCTCGCACTTCTAATCTTCTAGAATACTCTGCGAACCTTATTTTCTCTGTCCCTGCTCTGGTTCTTTAAATTTGATGAAATGTTTATCTCGCTGTTACGGTACTTCCGTACGTTATGATACTTTTGGTCGCTTACTTAAAGACCTATCGCCCTGAGTCCTAAGTTCGCAGCCTGCTTTGGCTGTATTTTATGAACTTTTCATTGTAAATTTTATACTGTCGGACCTAAATCCTGTAACTAGGATTTTCCTAATTTTTCACACGGCGATACTGTAATATTACTTCTTTGCAACTCCCTACGGATCACGTAAGTTATTGATACCGCGACGCCCTTGGCTGTCGGATATTGTCTATGCGATGTGATACAGCGTTTTTCCCCTCAAGGAGTACTGGTAAACTGCCTTCGAGGTGTTTCAGCGTGACGCCCCTTCACGGACTGTCGGAATTCGGTGTCTGATGTAGCACAGTGACGCGCCCTCAGGCCGTTTGATAACTGCATTCGGTGCTTATACTTGTTGCACAGTATGACCTCCCCTGAGGTTCATACATTTGAAGACTGTGTGGTTATGATGCTCCAGCGTCACGCCCCCTGGACGGACTAGTAACTGCATGATGTGTAGTGACGCCCCCTCGGGCTCTTGAATACTGCCTGTACTGATACAGCGTGACGCCCCCTCTCGGGCTGTCGGAATGACTGCATGTTTGGCTTGGTGAGGCCAGGAGTTTTATACTCTTTAGTCAAAAAAAGATAAAATCCTAGTCCTTTTCGTGACCAACTTTTGAAATAATTGTTGTACAATTATAAAAATTATATCTCCAGAAAGCTCGTCTTCCAAACGTCAAATGATCTCATTGCGCATAAGAATCGATCGTGCAACTCTGAAATATTAATTAATTTTTAGTCTTCAGCTGCGTGGGTGGTGCTGTTCATTTTTAAATTCCCCACTCCTCTGGTCTCAGTGAATCCCCAATGACGTATGCTGCGTTTGCATTTCTTTCTGGTGCAATTATTACAAGGTTTTTCTTTACACAAAAATCTCTAATCCGAAATGATTCACAGTACTGTATTTATTTACTTATTTTTATTCCTGCAAGTGGGTTAAATTTAATTATTCTTCTACTGGCACAGCGGCGCTGTTGCCGTTTTATTGCATGGTAAGCTGGATTTCCGAGTCACGCTTCTCTGTCTTACAGTAAAAACTTTCCACTCGTTCTATTAATATCCATGACTGGCTCCTTCTCAATGTCAAGAGGCATGATCTCAGCTCCTGAACACCTGGTCCCGCGGCTTGCGCAACGTTAGGCTAGAATCCTTGCTTGAAAATTTCTCTATGTTACATTAGAAACTGTATGTTTCTTTCATTCCTTTCTCAAAATATATGGATTCGACCCCTTTTGAGCCAATGGTACATGGGTTCAGTAGAAGACCATGGAAGTTGCCGAGAAGTAGTTTTAGCCTGTTTCCTTAGAGAAGCTGCCACGGGGAAAAATCCCCATTTTGCATATTTTCCGCTGTGTACAACCCGCACACCGTCGCCTTCATACATCACCGCTTTTTTGGGGACATCGCACAGCACATGTCGATTGGTCAAATGGAAAACAACAGAAGTTATTTTTATTTTTGGATGACGATGGAACTCAAATCCATCTCTCCCCCGCGTATAGTTATAACGTAAATGTCTTTAGAAAGCTAACTATTGCAATGGATAGCATGTAGGGACTTCGAGATAATGTTGACATATCTTCGCGTTTCACATCCCCCAGACCCCAAAACCACCGTCAGTACAAAAGTTTATTATAATTATTGCTCTAAGAGGGGAACTACTAGGTCACCTCCCCTTCAAATATTTATAACTTATAGGCCTATATCTAGTTTATAACTTATATATCACCTTTTTGTGGACAAGATAACTACCATCATTACTTCCACATTACACATAAAATAATAACCATTCCCAATCTCAGTCGAGTTCGTTAATGGGCGACATTGGATGAAGGGGATGGAAATGGAGGGGGTTTGAAAAGTCGCTATAGCTATAACTTCCTTACTTACAAGGGAACGGATTGCGGTGTAAAATTCTAACCTGGTTGATATTTAGTACACAATATTCCTACAGAGTTGTACAATGACGTAGTGAAACCCGCACGGGCCACTTTCAATATATTGAACGCCGGAAACCTGCCGGGCGACGGCATGAGTGAGAAGGTGGGAAGAGGTAAAGCTGACCTTGGATCCTAGCAGCGCGCGACGGCTCGCGACCACCAGGCAGCGACCTGCCGTGCTGCGTTGCATTCTCCACCTTCAACCTTCCCCTCACCCGGCCACTCCCTTGTCAGTTCTGTAGGACTATGCAAAACAAAAGTGATTGTTCGGATGATCAGGTCCCAAATCGTTCCGTCATCAAGCAATTTAAGTGTGTCACTTTTATTTCGTCTGTTTTTAATTTTACTGGCACAGACAACAATTAATGTTAAAAACCTAACTTTAGAGTCAGATTATTTATAAATGTCAGAAAGTGACAACGACAGTTTTCAATTGGAACACCTTCCAAATTTTAATCCTTGGAATGTGGTAGTTTGTCCACAAAGCTGCTTTGCTGAAAGTGATCGCTATGAAGGCCGCGTGCTGCAAGGATTCAAGGTCAGCTTCACCTCTTCCCACCTGACTTATGCCGTCACCAGGCAGGTTTTCGGCGTTCAATGTTGGCCTTCAAAATAGAAAGTGGCCCGTGCGGTTTTCACTACGTCATTGTACATTGTGCACTAAATTTCAACCCGATTAGAATTTTACACCGCAATCCGTTCCCTTGTAAGTGAAGAATCTAATCCATTCAAAGTACGTACTATTCTTCGGATAAGGGCCAAAAACTTACCTTCGTAAAGTTTTTTGATTGCACCAACCATTGACCAAAGAGGTGGGAAAAATGGAGTTTTGAGAGAAAAAAGGATCAGTAGTTAAAATGGACGTAACACCATAACTCAAAAACTTAAATATTTGAAAATTTGATTAATGATAACAGACCACTTTTGTTACCCAGGTCTACAATTTTCCCATGTTTTATTTCCTCTCCTGTAATTACATCATGAAATCATCACAAGCAGAATATTGACTGATATTTTGTATCTCATTTGACAAGTCTGACAGAAATGTCATAAGCCGCTTTGCGATAAAAGTTGGCAAGTTCGATGAATAATATACAGGCTCAATTTGTAGCCAATGGATCCAGTGCGACCCATTTTACAGGTCAAATAAACGTCTGATAGTTGTGAGGAGGAAAGTTTCTTCGTAAGTACTTCCCAATTCAGCGCCCCTTCATTGGGAATTGTTCCCTTGCCCGTGCTCGGGCGTCAGCTATACGGCAGTTTACACACTTGTTCCCAACGTCACTCTTTCATTGTCAATGTGAGCAAATTTTACCTCGATGCCGTCAATCAAAGGTAAGTAACGTAAACAAAGAGCAATTTGCTCCCGAGCAATAGTTTGGATTGTTCTTTAACCCTGGAACAGTGTATATAACGTTTGAGACACTAATGCTAGTATATCTTCCCGTCACCCTTCATTCTTCGAGGGGACAAAACTGTTTCGTTTTTCCTTCGTAAGTAATACCATGAGTTATCCTTGGTCTTGACATCCTAGCATCTGGCGCTCTTCTATCCAATACCCACTTGTACGCCAAAACGTGTGTCAAACAGTACCCCACTGAACAATTACATTATTATAGACAGTAATTGTTTTATGTCGAAATGTAAATATTATATGCCAGAAAACTGTACTATAAGGGGGGTCATTATAGTACTGTTTTTCATTATGAGACAGTTTCTCCAGCCAATCAGAGCTCATTCATTGACCAAATAGGTAAGGATACCCTCGCGCATGCGCTCAAAATCCAACATGTCGGACATGAATTACATGATATGAAAATTGACAATGTAGCCTATATTGGATCAACCATTGTAGTTACAATTCCAAACACAAATACAAAATCAGCATGAACCTTTACGGTAACAGGAAAATACTATGAAATGTGCAAGAAACTTAGGAATCTACGTCCAGAAGTTTGCAACAGCATCCTTCTAGCCATTACCGGCATGAAAAGTATTCACCGTCCCTAATGTTTGCATAAACAAACTGGCGAATATGAGACAAGAATTAGCACTGTACCTTAATATCCCCAACGCCAATTTCTACACAGCGCATTGCTTTCAAACGACTACGGTGACAATATTAGTGAATGCTAAAGCTGGACGGCACTAGTCATCATGCAGGCTGTAAACAATAGCATTGCCAAGCAAAATAAATGCTCTCTACTTTCGAAGTGCTTTGACCCACGCATGCGCTCTGTTCAGTCAGCAAACCAGCCAGCGCGCTCTATTCACTAACTAAAGTTACTGAATCCCACAGATATTTATGAATATTTTTGTTAAAACATAGGCTATAATAAAGTTATAATTATCGTCGAACATAAACTGTCGTATGCAACTCGCCTATAATGGTAATTAAGACAATCGTATGGAAATTATAAAACTCGCTGCGGTCGTTTAATAAACATACTCGAGTCATAATTATTGCCATTGTAGGCTCGTTGCATAATGTACTATTAAATACCTATGGATTGGATGAATAGTTTTATACCACCAAAGTCAATACTAAATTGCAACTAAATTACATGCATAGCCTACGACTAGTTTCTGTTAACTTGTAACAACAATCAGCTAAAATAAAATTAGAATAGCTTAAACTGTGACCATCATTCTATCTAAGCTTGTATAAATAAGAATTAATCACTAAAATTAAATATTCACTACAAATAATGTTAGAATCAGAAAAAAGTCTATCATGAAACTATTTGAAGAATGTTTATATCATGGTAAAAAGAAGTTGTCTGTTTTATCAGATAGATTGTTTTTGTTTTGTTTTTGAACCTAACATTATTTTAAGCAGATTACATTTTAGTTTGGAGGGTTATTCAACGGATACTAAACGTTTTTACAGAGAATATTTCGTTTCGATTTAGTACATAATTTTTATTTATTAACATAGATTGATGACGCTTGGATTATATGACGCTCCTAGTTTAATGTCATTTCAATTTGATTTTAGTTGAGGATGGTTACATATTTACCAAAACTAGTCCTATACATGTACTTCATTAGCATATTTTCATCTATGAAAAAATAGGCTAATGAGATCACCTTTTGTCCGTGTGCCCGTCTGCGTGTGAGTGCGTATGTGTGTGATTGATTCGTGTGTTTATAACTTATACGCCTATATCTAGTTTATAATTTATATATCTATATCACCTTTTTGTGCACACGATAACTACATAATTTTGTACTAATTACTTCCACATTATACATAACTTCTAAACAGCTGGAGTGATTTCAATGAAACTCGGTAAGTTCATAGCACTATTCCGGACGACCCAGACCGTGCCCTTCAAATTTGGTTACGTCTCACCAATCCAACATGGTGGCAGTGCGAAATACTTCACCAGCATTCAATATCTCCGAAACTATTACCGATATCACCCAGGAATATTTTCCGGTGATAAAGGGAACTACTAGAAGTTCACCTACGTGACTTTTGAAAAACTGGTCACTACAATACCAACATGGTGGCCAAGTGAATTTGCGACTTTTAAATAGACGTTTTTCGCGATTTAACCAACCAAACGCAATGAAATTTGGTACAGTATATGTTTATACACATTGCAATGCAACAACATCTAACTTCGTTGAATTGTTTACATAACCTCAAGATGGCGGCTGTGCGAAATATTTCACCGGCATTCTATATCTCTGAAACTATTACCGGTATCACCCAGAAATTTTGTTTGGAAATAAAGGGTGCTTCTGGTAGTTTATCTATGAGACTTTCAAAAACCTGTTAACTAAAAAACGGACATGGCGGCCAAGAGAATTTGAAAATTTTGAATAGATCTTTCTCGCAATTTAATGATCCAAACGCAATGAAATCTGGTACAGGAAATGTTTATACACATTGTAATGCACTTGTGTCTAATATAGTTCAATTGTTTACATAACCTCAAAATGGCGGCTGTGCGAATTTTTAAACTAAGTTTTTATTTCTTGTGTCGTAATCAGGCGATCGAAGTGAAAGTTTGAATAATGAACCTACGCAATAATTTTCCTTTACTGGTAGGCCTTCATGGCTATTGTCTATACATATAACAATCCTACATGGCGTCCATCCAAAGTATTTAGATGGTTCTCAATAGCTACGAATCTATTACAGCAATCAAACTGAAATTTGATATGTTGATAGTGGCAATTAACATAAGTAAGATATATGAAAATAGGCTGTATAGTTCTTCACGGAACTACTTGGTTTTAATATAGTATTGACTTAGGTGGAATTAAACTATTCATAATGTTGATTTTTGCTTATGCCGTGTTTTATTATATTAAATTTGACGATTTTCGAAAGAAACCCTGTCTAACTTCGCCAGGAATAATCTGAAATACGACAAATGATTGCTAAGAGAAAGCAACAAAGAAACTATAAAAGGTGCCCAATGATGGACGCCCATATAGCTCCATGTTAAGGACAACGAAAAGCAGCATTGTATTTCTTTCTCATGGTTCTGATAATAGGTAGCCAGGATTCACTGAGATTGTAGCCGGTGTCGCGGTTGAAATTATCTGGGTGTTAACGTATTTAAACCGCCTCCCTGATGATTCTGGGGCGATATTGCTTTATACGGGCAAGGTCATCCACTCCTTGGAACATGACATCATGGCCAGGTGTTAAAGCATGATCAGCAACAGCTGATTTATCAGGTTGGCTGAGCCTGATACAACTATTATGTTCCTTAGTGGTAGTGCTTTTTGTGCTTGCCACGGTGGGTGAGTGGTTATAGTGTCGGAATACCAACCCCAAGATTGCAGGTTCGCTCCTGGCCATGGTAAGTGATTTTTGAAAGGCGACAAAAATCACGACACTCATGTCATACGTTGTTGGCATGTTAAAGAACCCATTTGAATTCAGTAGGCCGTGTTCAATGGCAAAAGTAATCTCGGGATTTTCCGCCAACACAAAGTTCCTCCATTCTCTACTTGAAAGCGCTGTAGTGTCAAGGAGTTTAGATATCTAACCTCCTTGACTTTCATAGCGTCCAAAGGAACGACGAAATTCGACATGCAAGCTACCCTCTGGGTGTCAAATAACAAAGCTTGCACCAGGCACCCGAGGCCATACGATATTATTATTAGTGCTTTTTGTTCTCGAAGTCTGCCCGATGGAAACCTTGCCACAAGTACAGGGAACTCTGTAGATGCCCGGTTGTTGGAACTTAGGCAAACTATCCTTAGTTGGTCGCAGAAGTTGCCTAATCTTAACAGAAGTTCCAAATAAAGTCCGTATGTTGTACCGACGTAGGATTTTAGCAATAAGATCCGCCGTGATATGTATGTACAGTAGGTAAGCAGTTCCTCTTACATCATTTTCAACTTACTGAATATTTAAACTTAGTCAATAAGGACAAGAGCTGCCATGGTTATATTCTTGTCTTTTCATATTCATAGGTATTTTAATTTATATGTAAATACAGATAACTTCTATGTGGTATGATGTACTTCATATCAATACGCAGTAATTTTTAGGAAAGTTTAAGGACTTCTAGAACATTCTAATTTATTTCATGGAAACACCGTTTTCTCTTAAATTTAATAAGCCCATTTTTGTTTTAATTAACCACAGTTAAACGAACTATATAATTATTCAAAATAATTGCGCATACATTCTGTGCTTAAGAGAAGATATTCCTGATAACTTGAGTAACTTTCGTAAAGTTTGCATCATTTGTTTTTCACTTTCGAGCTTAAACTCAGTTGTACGGAAATGACCAACAAAAGCTTCCATTTGTTTATTGACTTCTAAATTTGAGGAAGCACATTTCTACATATTTCAACTGTTTAAGTGGATGCTTCAGTCAATAAATCAGCGCAGGAAGGAACACTAATGCCTCTGGAGGGTCTTAGTCAGTCACAGATGATGAAAATGTAAGAGGATGTGATGTTTTAAGCTCGTTTCCCGTAAACTATATTTTTTGAACAATTTTATTTAATAATTCACAAAAGATTTCAATATAGCTTCTCGTGTATGTAGAAGATATATAATCTAAGGAAATGATCATTATTATATTCGTCTGTTCAATATTGCATTTTATAGAATTTAAAAGAACTTAAAATATGTAGAAATATGCTTCCTCAAATTTAAATGTAAATTTAAAAAAAAAACTGGGACGGAGACGACGTGGCATGGTTTTTACACCAACCCGGCCGATTCACCGGCTGAGCCAAGAAATTAATTCTGGTCTGGGGACTGTCTCGGGGTACATTCAGCCTCGTGGGGCAAAACTGAGAAGAAGTGGGTTCGATTACCTCTTAGGCAAATTTGGAAGTGGTTTTCCCTGATTTTCCACTTCTACTCCCGGAAAATACCGAGATAGTTCCTAACTTAAGGCCATGGCCGCCTCCTTGTTAGTCCTTACCTGAATTACAAATACACACACTACAGTACACGGGACAAACTGACCACGATGTTGAAGCCCTCATATGCAACAACAACAGCAACAATAGGAATGGACGAGGAAATTACAACTAAAATGGCTGAGATGGGAATCAAACCAAACTCTTCTGGAGCTTCCTGTATCAGTCTTCAGACAAGGTTCTATTTTCAAAGCCAGGAATTTGATGATGATGATGATGATGATAATTGTTGTTTTAAGGGGCCTAATATCGAGGTTATCGGCCCCTAATGGTCTGGGTGATAGCGAAAATGACAAAGAAGTGGAAACCATAGCGAAAACCAAGGCAGACTGAAAACACGTACTAGCTGTAACTTAGATTGAAAGCACTCACTAAAAGAAAGGCAAGTTAAAGGAAAAAGACTGGTAAAGTGCAATTTAGATGAAAAAGACCCACAAAATGGAGTTTAGATTCAAAATACTTACTAAATTCAAGTTAGATTCGAAAGACTTAAAAAAATGCAATGTAGATTGACCATACTTACAACATGCAATTGAGGTTCAAAATACCCACGGAATGCAATTTAGATTCAAAATACTTGCAAAAATGCAATTTAGATTGAAAATGCCGGCAAAATGCTTCGTCTACAAACTGCAATTGAAATTGGAAATACTCACAAAATGCAAGTGAAAATCAAAATGCTTACCAAATGCAATTTAGATTGAAAGTATGTGCAAAATGCAATTTTGATTGAAATAACTCGCAAGACGGAATTTAGATTGAAAAGACGTACAAAATGTAATTGGAAGCGACGAATGAGGGATCCGGAAAGATGAGAGATAACCAAGAAGTCCTAATCCCCTAAATGGAATTAACAACAAAAGAATTGACACAATAATAAACCACAGAAGGGCCAATGAAGGCGGAAAAGAAAGATACTCCGTAGGCCTTGGATACCCTAATAGACTACCGTCGGGGTCGGAAGAGAACAAGAATTGACCTAGGGAGGCCGACAGGTAAGATTACAGAGAGGAGCCCGTCATATGTAAATGGAAGCAATGCCAGACTCAGCTGGGGTCCCGTGGTCGCCAACCCTCGTCCCACTAGATGAGTGCCCCTGAGGGGGGGGGGGGGCAGGAAAATGAAACCAGGACCTCTGGGACAAGACACTCAATACATGCCCCGAATAACATTGCAGACGGCATCAGTTTTTATAAAACAGTTTGAGAGGTGAGGCTACTTCTCGTTGTCACGTAACCTACAAAGTAAATTAATTCCGCCTACATGGTAGTCGTGGTGTTTCTGCAGGAAGGGGAAAGGGAGGGCATTGAACACGCGAGCTTTAACATGAAGCGATAAGTTCCAGCACGCCACGTTTCTAGTTAGTTCTAACAAAGCTCTAGGTGAGTGACAAAAACACATCTCTATTGCAAAGTAGACCCCACATATTCACCTGGTGATGACGCAACAATCTCTGTAAAATCACACAAATACATTTTATTTTATTTTCCCAATACCTATATAATAACAATAAAACAATAAAAAACAATAAAAACAAATGCGAAATTTGGCTTGAAGAAAAAATTTATGCAGATAACGAAAATGGTACCCATCTTGGTTCTTTAAGTATAGTCACTATGGCAGGAAACCTGTTAGATGCCTGATTAATACCTCAATTCAAAAAAATTATATTGACGCAAGATAAAAGATGTTTTCAAATACATGAGAAAAATCTGCTAAGATTATTCTTTATCATTAAAAGAACAAAGACCTTGTTTTTACTTTTCTCTGTTAATGATGATATTTTTACATTTTTATTTATTTTTTAAGAAATTGCCATAGCCTATTTGTACTTATTTTTCATTTCATAAATTACAAAAGAAAACATTTTAAGGGTTATTCATGTTCAAATATTTATTTAATGATTGTACATCTTTCACACTCATTCTTTCATCTATCATCCTTTATGTAAGTTCATAGGCTACTTATTTTTAGCATATTTTCATTTATGAAAAAATAGGTTTATGAGATCACTTTTTGTCCGTAATTGTGTGTGTGCCCACCTAATAAAATCTAAACGGCTGGAGCGATTTCAATGAAACTCGGTAAGGTCATGTACTATTTTGTCCGACACCGACCGTGCTTTTCAAATTTTATTACATCCCAGGAATCCAACATGGCGGTTGTGCGAAATATTTCACCCGCATTCTATATCTCCGAAACTATAATTCATATCTCAGCGAACTTTTGTTCGGTGATAAAGAGCACTACTAGAAATTCACCTATGTGACTTTCAAACAGCTGTGAAGTGCAAAACGAACATGGCGGCCAAGCGAAGTTGAAACGTTTAAATAGACTTTTCTAGCGATTTAACCATCCGAGCGCAGTGAAACTTGGTACAGCAAGTGTTTATACACATTGCAATGCATTGATACTAAAACCTCAAGATGATGGCCGTGAGAAATTTTAAAATTATATTTGTATTTATTGTGTTCTAATCTTGCGATCGAAGTCAACGTTTGAATAGTGTACCTACGCAATAATCGTCGTTTAACAGTACATAAGTCTATGGCCTACATATATCAAAATCCAACATGGCGACCATCCGAAATATTTAGACGGTTCTCAATATCTACTAATATATGACGGTGATCAAACTGAAATTTTGTATGTTGATAGAGGCTATTAACATTATTTCTCCTATGAGCCTTTGAATAACCTGTTGAGTAGATATCTAACATGTCAGCGACGCGAAATTTAATAATTTAATTTAAATGGACGTTTCTCGCGATTTAACCATCTGAGCGCAGTGAAACTTGGTACGGTAAATGCTTTTACAAATTTTAATCCACTAACCTCTAATTTATTTTAATGGTTTTCATAACGTCAAGATGGCGGCAGTGCGGAATTTTTAAATCTTTTTATTATTTCTTGAGTCCTAATCATGCGATTGAAGTTTGAATAATAAACCTACGCAATAATCTCCCTCTAGTAGTACATAACTTTATGGCCTTTATATATAAAAATCCGACATGGCAACCATCTGAAATATTTAGACGGTTCTCAATATCTACGAATCTATTACAGCAATTTAACTGAAATTTTGTACTGTATGATGATAGAGGCTATTGACATAATTAGGATATATGAAAATAGGCTATTTAGTTCTTCACGGAACTGCTTGTTTAGCATACATTTCACCATCGTTTTATTACTTTTCAATGTATTTTATTTTTGGCTTGCGTGTTGTAGTGTAATTACAATTTCTTTTTCAGATATTTGATTTTCATAAATTAGAGATAATTTTTCCTAGTTTGTAACATTAATTTAAGTTTATGATTTGGATGTTTAAGAAGGGCTCATGTCTGCCACAAATATGTGCACTAAACTTTAATACTTTTGACAAGCGGATACTATTATCTTTTACCAATTTCTTTGTCAATACGGTAGCTTAGAATATTATTGTACGATTTGGAGTGCCGTATATTTTTGAAATTCCCACTTCCTAGACCAGGGAATGAATTTACAACCTTGAGATCATGAGGCGAACATTGACTGAACAAGCAATTCTTATAGACACATCAAACTATGTTCTGTCGTTCCAACACCGGGGCGTTACTCTTTTAAATCAAGCAATTATTTGGTGCAATTATTTACAGCCAGTATGTTTTTGTTAACTTCTTACTTCAGTACTGCATAACAAGATTTATTGCATTCTCCTCTTAAATGAAGTAATAATAGAAGTCATGCGTGATGTAGTAAATAAGAACTGAACCAACAGTAATTTAGCCACATAAAACATATTGTCGAGTCATATGAACTTAAGTTATGGTTGCGAGATTGGGCAATGAGCGTGTTCAACCACGCTAGTACTTCTAAAGATAAATTCTGATAGCACGTCCATAAAATAGATGGAGTAATTGTAAAGGTTGAGTGGAACGCATTTGTTTGTTGCTGTAAACTACGACTTTATCTCACTTGATCTGGTGACAAATCGTGCACAACCTTGTTTATTGATTGTAGTTACAAGGTGCCGTCAGTGTAACAGTATTGTTCAATGGACAATCAAAAACCCTGCTTAGCGGGATTTGTATTTATGTATTTATACATTTAGATTTTTCATTCATACATTTAATTATATATTTATCCATACAATTATTCATTCTTTTAGTTAATTATTTCTTTAACAATAATCACAACAGTTTTTACTTTATTTTATTATCTTCATATTACCCTCACAGCATTTAATGTATTTATGTATTTGTATACTTAAATATTTATTCATTCTTGCATCGTGCATTTAGTTACATACAATTAATTATGTATTCATTAATTTATCCATTTAGTTATTTATTATTTATTCGTTAATTCCCCATAAGATGAGCGTTTCAACACAATCAATTTTCATGTTTTATTCTGGCCCTTTCTTCTTTTTTTCCAAAAACCCCTCATATATTCCCTATACTTCCTCTTTCTCTCTTCTGTCCACTTCTTTCCCGGTTGTCTCTCTTTGGGAGTTTACTCAAACTTCTGTTGTCTACGATTTTCTCTGTATGTGCTCCTCTCTGCCATGTCTTCTGTAGAGATGTTTAGTTTCTTGAGGTCTTCCACGGTTTCCTTAACCCAATTGGTTTTTAGTGTACTATTCGTAACTATATTTAAAAAAAAAGTCCTCTCGGCACGCCGGAAGGCGGAGGTAGATTTCACCGGACAAACTTGGGGATAGGCGAAAATAGGCAGAATATGCAGGTTTTCGAAGAAGGATCAGACCTCATTTATTGCGAGAATGTATTTTATAATTGGAGCTTAATTAACTTTGTTTTTCGTCATTTTATGCTTATTTTAAACATTTTATTGTCTTATGGGAACGGTAACCTTCTTGTCATTTGGGGTCCATTTTTATACTTGTGGTCACACTGTCCTTATGCAAGGTTTCAACACTGATGTGTAACTATGTAACGGTCTGTTACTTCTTCACGCAAAATTATATCGCCCGCAGAGTTTTTGGTTGGTTCCTCAGTTTAGGGGCTGCGACAACGCGGTCATGTAACCCCGTGTACTTAGGGATGGCTGTATTAGTATGTAATTCAGGTAAGGACTGCAGACGGTCAATTTCAAGCAGTAGTTCCTAATGTTGCTACCAGGTACTACCGTCAACGACACCTACCTGTGAACTTGGCTACTAGATGACACCGCAACCAGCAACTCGCAACGAACGTTGGAACTTCCCCTCCAAAGAAAGGCATACTGAGGGATTTTTAGCGCTCTTAGAAAATCCGACGACTTCGGCCGGCTTTGAACTCGCGACCTTGGGCATAGACATTCAGCATGCTTGCTACCAGTTACGTCACCGAAGCCGCTTCACACTTAGTCAGATGGAATTCTGAATATGATCTCGTGCAAGTGCGTTATCTTGGCAACGTCTGATGGCTCATCCCTCATCAATTTAGTAGAGTTGCCATGGCAAGCACTGATAGCTCTTGGCATTTTCTTACAATTCCGAAATCATTTTTCTCATCCCTTTGCATAATGGTGGGTCATATCAAAAATTCTTTAAGACAAAATTTTAGGTAATTATTAGGGGAATATTGTCCATTTTGTACGGTTTTGAGATTGTGCCTATTAAGAGAGATATGATTAATGTTTCCCGAAAAACCCACTTTTTCCCACCCCTTTGGTCAATGGTTGGTGCTATGAAAAAAAACTCTTCAAACATAAATTTTTGGGCCTTATCAGACACATAGTATGAACGTTGAACGGATTCGATATTTCATATATTAAGAGAGTTACAGCAATATTTCACTTTTTCGAAAAAAGCCCCCCATTTTCACCCCCTTCTACCGATTTAGCCCAGTAACGAACTCGACCGAGATTTTATAGGTATACATACTCGGTAAAAAGTGATTGGTGAAAAATTACGGCAGTTATCGTGTCCACAAGAAACTGATATCTATTATATAAAACTAAGTGTCCTGACTGATTGACTGACTGACTGACTGACTGACTGACTGACTCATCATCGCCCAGCCAAAACTATTAAAGTTAGAAACATGAAATTTTGGGGATATGTTCGCTGTATTTCGAAAGGGCGCACTAAGAAAGGATTTTTGGATATTCAGGTTCTAAAGGGGTGTTAAGGGGGTAGACCTGCATTTCATCGAATAACAATATCTCCCGATTGGTTTCATTGGGGAATGTGATACTCGGCATATAAACTCATCATTAAAAATAAGATGACACGTGTCTGAGGGTTTTTCGATGTGGTGTATATTATGGGGTGAAAGGGGTGAAAAGTGGGGGTTGAAGGATTCATAACGGACCGTGTATCTCTTAAACGACATAGGCAAGGTGTTTGAAACTCAGCGGAAAAAAATCAGCTTGAAAAATAAGTAAATAGGTGTTCAGCCGTTTTTTCAAAAATCTAATTTAAGGGGCCCATGGAGAGGGGTGAAATTATGTGAAAAAAAAAACGGGAAAGAAAGTGTCCTAACTGATTGATTCACTCACTCACTCATCAAATTCAGGGAAAAATATAGCTTAAAAATAAGTTAATAGGTGGTTGACAGTTTTTTTTTTCATAAACCCAATTTAAGGGGTTCATGGGGAGGGGTGAAATTCTGAAAAAGGAAAATTGAAAGAAAAAGTCCTGACTCACTCACCACCGCCCAGCCAAAATTATTGAAGTTAGAAACATGACATTTTAGGGATATGATCATTGTTTGCCAAAACCGTCCACTAAGGGAGGATTTTCGAATATTCAGGTTCTAAAGGGGTCTTAAGGGGGTTAAACCTGCATTTCATTGAATACCAATATCTCCCGATTGGTTTCATTGGGGGATGTGATACTCGGCACATAAAGTCATCATTAAAAATAAGAAGACACGTGTCTGAGGGTTTTTCGATGTGGTGTATATTAGGAGGTGAAAGGGGTGAAAAGTGGGGGTTGAAGGATTCCTAACGGAGCGCGTATCTCTTAAACGACATGGGCGAGAAGTTTGAAACTCAGCGAGAAAAAAATCAGCTTAAAAAATACGGTAAGTAAATAGGTGTTCGACCGTTCTTTCATAAATTCAATTTAAGGGGCTAATGGGGTGGGGTAAAATTCTGGAGAAAAAAAAGGAGAGAACGTGCCCTAACTGACTGACTAACTCACTCACTCTTCAATCTCAGGGGAAAAAGACAGCTTAAAAATTACATAGGTGTTCGAGCGTTTCTTCATAAATCCAATTTAAGGGACCCATGGGGAGGGGTAAAATTCTGGTAAAAATAATTGAAAGATAATGACATAACTGACTCACTCACTAATCATCGCCCAGAAAAATAATAAGAAGTTGGAGAGATGAAATTTTGGGAATATGTTCGCTGTATGTCGAAAACGTCAACTAAGGAAGGATTTTTGTTTATTCGGGTTCTGAAGAGGTGTTAAGGGGGTAAACGTGCATTTCATTGAATAACGATATCTCATGAGTTGTTTCTTTGGAGATGTGATATTCGGCATATAAACTAATCATTAAAAATAAGCAGACATATGTCTAAGGGTTTATCGATGTGGTGTATATTATGAGGTGAAAGGGGTGAAAATTGGGGGTTGAAGGATTCTTAACGGAGCGTGTATCTCTTAAACGACATAGGCGAGGAGTTTGAAACTCAGCGGAAAGAAATCAGCTTAAAATATAAGTAAATAGGTGTTCGACCGTTTTTTCATAAATCCAATTTAAGGGGCCCTAGGAGAGGGGTGAAATTCTGGGGGGGAAACAGGAAAGAAAGTGTTCTAAATGATTAACTCACTTACTCATCAAACTCAGGTCGGACGATCAGCTTAAAAATAAGTAAATAGGTGTTCGACCGGTTTTTTTAAATCCAATTTAAGGGGTTCATTAGAGGGGTGAAATTATTAAAAATAAATGAAGGAAAATGTCCTGACTTACTCACTCACTCATCATCGCCCAGCCAAAATTATTGAATTTAGAAACATACAATTTTGGGGTTATGTTCGTTGTATGTCGAAAACGTCCACTAAGGAAGGATTTTTGGATATTCCAGTTCTAAAGGTGTTTTAAGGGGGTAGACCTGCATTTAATTGAATAATAATATCCCCCGATTGGTTTCCTTGGGGGATGCGATAATCATCATATACTCTCATCATTAAGAATAAGATGACACAATGTCTGAGGAATTTTTGATGTAATGTATATTATGAGGTGTAATGTGTGAAAAGTGGGGGGTTGAAGGATTCCTAACGGATCAAGTATCTCTTAAAAGACAGAGGCATAAAGTATAAAACTTAGGGGGAAAATAAACTTGATAAATAAGCAAATACAGTAGGTGGTCGACCATAATTCATAAATCCAATTTTAGGGGCCCATGGGGAGGGTTGAAATTCTGGGGAAAGAAGTCCACCAAGGAAGGATTTTTGGATATACACTCATCATCCTCCAGCCAAACCTATTGCAGTTAGAAGCATGACATTTTGGGGATATGTTCGTTGTATGTCGAAAACATCCACTAGTGATGGATTTTTGGATAATCATGTTCATTGATTAACAATTTCTTACGAGTTGTTCCATTTGGGGGTGTGATATTCGGCATGTAAATTAATCAATAAAAATAAGCAGACATATGTCTAAGGGTATATCTATATGGTGTATATTATGAGGTGAAAGGGGTGAAAATTGGGGGTTGAAGAATTCTTATCGGAGCGTGTATCTCTTAAACGACATTAGCGAGATGTTTGAAATTCAGCGGGAAAAAATCAGTTTAAAAAATAAGTAAATAGGTGTTCGACCGTTTATTTCATAAATCCCATTTAAGGGGATCATGGGGAGGAGTGAAATTCTCAAAAATAAATGAAAGAAAATGTCCTGACTCACTCATATTCGCCCAGCCAAAATTATTGAAGATAGAAAGATGAAATTTTGGGGATATGTTCGTTGTATGTCGAAAACGTCCACTAAGGAAAGATTGTTGGATATTCAAGTTTTAAAGGGGGTGTTAAGGGGGGTGAACTTGCATTTCATTGAATAACAATATCTCACGAGTGGTTTCATTTAGGGATATGATACTTGGCATATAAACTAATCATTAAAAATAAGCTGACACATGTCTAATGGTTTTTTGATGTGGTGTATATTATGAGTAAAAGGGGTGAATTATGGGGGGTCGAAGGATTCCTAACGGAGCGTGTATCTCTTAAACGACATAGGCCAGAAGTTTGAAACTCAGCGGGAAAGAAATCAGCTTAAAAATTCGGTAAGTAAATAGGTGTTCGACTGTTTTATCGTAAATCCAATTTAAGGGGCCCATGGGGAGGGGTGAAAATCTGGAAGAAAAACGTCCAATAAGGAAGGATTTTTGGATATTCACTCTCATCGACCAACCAAAACTATTGAGCTTAGAAGAATGACATTTTGGGGATATGTTTGTTGAGTGACGAAACCGTCTACTAAGGAGGGATTTTTGGATATACAGGTTCTAAAGGTGTGTTAACGGGGTTAAACCTACAATTCATTGAATAACAATATGACACGACTATGACGCGAGCGAAGCCGCGGGTACCTGCTAGTATATATATACTTTTGAACTGACGGTGGTTTAGGGGTCTGGGGGATGTGAAACGCGAAGATATGTCGAAATTTTCCGGAAGTCGAAACATGGTAGCCTACCCATTGCAATAGTTAGCTTTCTAATGAAATCTACCTCTGGTTGGTTCCTCAGTTTAGGGGCTGCGACAACGTGGTCATCTAACCCCGTGTACTTTGGGTGAGTGTTGAATCTGTCTGATAAACGGTGTGAATTGTAATGGATGTATTAGTCTGTAATTCAGGTAAGGACTGCAGACGGTCAATTTCAAACAGTAGTTCCTAATGTTGCTACCAGGTACTACCGTCAATGACACCTAGCTGTGAACTTGGCTACTAGATGCCACCCCAACCAGCAACTCGTAACGAACGTTGGAACTTCCCCTCCAAAGGAAAGCATACTGAGGGAATTTAGCGCTCTTAGAAAATCCGACGACTTCGGCCGGCTTTGAAACCGCGACCTTGGGCATAGACATTCTGCATGCTACCAGTTACGTCACCGAAGCCGCTTCCCACTTAGTCAGACGTCAAAGTCAACCCCTGGCACCATCCAGCCCATGACGGGCTAAGGCCGACCAAGCGACCGCTGCCCAGCCATTTGGCCTGCAGATATTGGGGTTACGCGTGATCAGCGCGTCGGGTCCCCTCGGCCGTTAATATTGGTATTCGTGATCGGGGTGCTGTCTCACTGTCAGACAGCTACTCAATTGTCCTCACGAGGCTGAGTGCACCCCGTTCCAACCCTCACGTCAGTTTTAAAATCCCTGACGGAGCCGGGGATCGAACCCGGGGCCTCCGGGTGAGAGGCAGGCGCGCTACCCCAACACCAAGGGGCCGGCTTTGTCAGATGGAAATACTGAATCTGATCTCGTGCATGTGCGTTGTCATGGCAACGGCTCATCCCTCATCAATTTAGTAGTGTTGGCATGGCAACCTCTGATAGCTCTTGGCATTTTCTTATAATTCCGAAATCATTTTTCTCATCCCTTGGCGTAATGGTGGGTCATATCAAAAATTCTTTCAGACAAACGTTTTAGGTAATTATTAGGGGAATATTGTCCATTTTGTACGGTTTTTATATTGTGCCTATTAAGAGAGATATGATTAATGTTTCCCGAAAAACCCACTTTTTTCCACCCCTTTGGTCAATGGTTGGTGCTATCAAAAAACTTATTTGACATAAATTGTTGGCACTTATCCGACACATATTATGAACTTTGAATGGATTCGATATTTCACGTATTAAGAGAGTTATAGCGAAATTTCAATTTTTCGAAAAAAGCCCCCCATTTTCACCCCCCTTCGACCGATTTTGCCCATTAACGAAGTCAACCGAGATTTTATAGGGATACATATTATGTAAAATATTCAAAGTGATTGGTGCAAAATTACGGCAGTTATCGTGTCCACAAGAAACGGATATATATATATATATAAACTTATGAACTGACGGTGGTTTTGGGGTCTGGGGGATGTGAAACGCGAAGATATGTCGAAATTTTCCGGAAGTCGAAACATGGGACCCATTGCAATAGTTAGCTTTCTAATGAAATCTACCTAATTCTTGGTCAGTCTGTCTTCGGTCATCCTATGTATACAGTGTGTCCATAAAATCTTGCCCTCCTTTTTCGTATGTTGTTTGTAATCGTCTCTGTCTGTTTGTACAGTTCTATTATCGGTCTCTTTATCCATATTCCCTCTTTCTGAACTGGCGCGTATATCTTACTCAGAATTTTTCTCTCTTGTTTTTCTAATTCCTTGATTTTTGTTCGTCGCTTGATTGTGTCGTTTCTGAAACGTATAAGGCCTCTGGTAAGACTACTATACGATAGTGTCGTAATTTGGCATTGATGGAAATACTTAATTAATTAATTATTATTATTATTATTATTATTATTATTATTATTATTATTATTATTGTATGAATTTCAACCGAATTGCCATTAGCCGGGTATTTTTGATTAAACGCCCGTGGGTTCCCAACAAGTTCCAACTTTGCTTACCAGATGCTACTCTCACTAATACCTAGATACTTGATAGAGCGTTTGTAAATAGCCAATATAACCTACAAATTTTGCTATACACTACCAATTGCAGTGGTAGGTTCTTTTACGTGCCATAAATCTAGGATATGGGCGTGTTGGTTTTACTTCCCCTCCAAAGGAGGCATACTGATGGATTTTAACGTTTAATAACATTTAATTTATTTAAGCTGGTCCCGTTGTGTTGGGGTAGCTCACCTGCCTCTCGCCTTGGGTTCGATTCCTCCTCCGTTCTTTCTTCCTCTATTCTTATTTTCTTATCCTTTTACCTCCTTTTCTCCTTATTCTTCCTCTTCTCCCCTTTATTTCTCTTTTCTCCACTCATTCCTCATTCTCTTTTCTCCATTCCATCTCCTGCATTCCTGATGTGATGGTTGGACTGAGGTGCACTCAGCCTCGTGAGGACAATTGAATAGCTGTCTCTGATCAGTGAGGCAGCGCCCTGGTCAAGAAAACCAAGATTAACGGTTGAGGGGACCTGGCGTGCTGACCATACGTCTCCCTAGAATCTGAAGGCCAACCGGCTAAGGTCCTTCAGGGAATAAGTGCCACGGATTTTAGTTTTTTTATATTTTTAAGTCTGGAAAATGTGGACCATATCAAGTCTGGTTGGTTGGTTCCTTAGTTTCGGGGTTGCGAACACGCGGTCATGTAGCCCCGTGTACTTTGTGTGTGTGTAGAATTTGTCTGTTAACCGGTGTTAATTGTGATGGCTGTATTAGTGTGTTCAAGTAGTTCCTACTATTGCTAGCAAATGCTACCTTCCACGACACCTAGCTGCGGACGTGGCTACTAAATGACATCGCAGTCAGCACCTGGTGGCGAACTTTGGAACTAATAAAGCGTTATCAATCTAAACTACAAATGTTAGCTTCCAAAAGTGTAGTTAGTGGAAGGTTCTTTTTCATGCTATAAATCTATGACATGGGAACGCCGGCTTTACTTGCCCTCCAAAGGAAGGCATACTGAGGTATTTTTAACGCTCTTAAAAAATTCGACGACTTCGGCCGGGTTTGAACCTGCGATCTTGGGCACAGAAGCTCAGCATGCTACCAACTACGCCACCGAAGGCGCTCATATCATGTCTGACAATACAGTAAAGGAGTCAGAGTCAATACCGTGAATTCTTAGTTACGATCAACTTTATCCTGCAGGAAGGAACTGGGTTGAGGCTGGATCTAAGCTTACAGGATGGAGCCGCGTCGTGCATTGGTGGTTGTTTCCCGACTTTTGAGTACGTACACCAACTCGTACCTACCCATGATTAAGGCTTTTGCAATGACTGCCGAAACGTCGGGAAACAATCACCGATACGCGACGTGGCTCCATCTTGTAAGCCTAGATGATAAACTAGACACAGGCCGCGAAAGCCTACGAACTAAGTAAGTTATAGCCTATCGTTACGGCTGTGAGTTGTTTCGTCGCCTCGCCGGTTGAGTCACAGCTGCCCCGGGCTGGGCTCTGCCTCAGTGTATTACGTGCGCCTTACGCAACAGGGCTACTAGGACATAGGGATGGTCCAGAATATTCGTGACCCAGCTAGTGATGGAAACCTCGTGAAGCCGTGAATCCTGGATGGGTCTAGAAGCATTTATTGAGTCACCAGCCTGCTATATAAGAGCGACCTGGCAAGCGGGGTAGAGAGATTTTCGAGCTAGTGCGAGCGTTTACCTTGAGCGACAGTTCTTGGTGACTTGACTTGCGAAACTCTAGTGAAGCTGATTCTCTTGGCAGCGAAGGAGTGAGAAGCCTACAGAGGAACTGTGTCTTGAACTTGAACGAGTGTGTTTTCCAATGCAGTAGAGGTTAGTGTGGTGAATTGCGAAAGCACCGAGGGCTGTTTCCCTAGCCAGCGGGCAGCGAAGCAGAGTGTAGTGTTGCAGGTAGTTCTGTCGAGGACACCGGACTCATTAGGAGGGATTAACTTCTGTGGCTTATTGACAAGTGAAAGGCAAGTGTCCCCTACGAGAGGAAACTGGAGTGAGGTACTAATTGCTTGTATTTGCTATTTGTGTGGTGTATCTTTCAGGCCCGCAATAAAGCTAATTATATTTCTTTAAAGGAACAACTGTGTTTGTGCTTTCACCCACCGTAATCCAGTTAACGGAAGTGCCACTAGGGGGAGGCACGTAACACTATCATCTTCTCAAAGGAGATCTGGAGGCTTGTCTTTTCGCTTGTGTCTGAGTTGATTGACTTGTTTTGTTGTTTTTGTTAATTCATTTAGGTACTTTGTGTCATTGTGGTGTCTGTATTAGTAATGCAGGATCCATCGCAAAATCATATTGCGATGGATGGATTAGTCAATTGTCAGGTCCATAGTTCTTAAGTCCAATGTTACCCCTTTTAACTTCTTTTATTACCCAGAACGTAGGGTGGAAACTCGGAGAGTTTTCCCGTGCACAGTATTGACTACGGAGACCGTCTACCTGCCTGCTCATGTCTTGATTTGGAGGAAGTCTGAAATCACTTGTCTGAATTTCCCTTCGGAGGTGGTGTGTGTTCAATGATCACCCTCGTTTTGTTGTTTAATGCGTGCTACTTAAGGATTTAGATTAGTTGTGTTCTTGTATGGTTCGATCCATCGAGTCCTAAACCTTTTGGCGTTAACGTGGGTCACCAGGTAAATCTTACTTCTACGTTAATGATAGGTGAGAGTATTATTCGTATTGCTATTATCATTATTATTATTAATATTATCATCATTTTATGGAAATTTCAGAAGCCATGCTTTTAGTGTTTATTCTGTGATCTAAAAAAAGTATTACCTTTCTGTCGGTGGATATAATTAATCGATGTAAATTATTCCAAGTTAGCAGGCGTGAGTAGATACATTGTTTCCCCCGATCAATGTAATTAGAGATATTAACGCGTTGACCGACAGAAAAGTAAATATTTTATTAGATTATTAATGTTTTATTACGGTATTATTAATAGTCCAAACTTAATATTTTTCCTGTCTGCCGTTCCATTATGTATTCTTACATTCCAAATACATTTCTCAAGTTATTATTAAATAAACTCGCACTAGTTGTGCATCAAGCATACAAATACATTTACACTACATTCATTTATACTGTACCCTTGCACAAGGCCTTCAGAACAGGACTCTGTCGTCGGGGCATGAACGGTACACTAGCTTGAATATGAAACTGTTCTGGATATTATAGGAAGATCACTAGGGCTGAATAAAATTCATCACACACAGATTCTGAATGAGAATAAACAAATTTTATGCACCAACACCAGTACAGCAAAAACAAATAAATGAAATAAAACCAAAATAGTAGAAACGAAATTTAAAATAATAATAATAATAATAATAATAATAATAATAATAATAACTCAAAGGTAAAATAAATCAAATACGGAATCAATAAAATTAAGTCAAAATCAAAAATATAAACAATGGACTAATTAATGTCCAAAAACCACCAATTAAATGCTAATCAGCATCAATTAAATACTTATCATAGTAGTTATGATGTATGATTACAATCAAATTTATTAACAAATAAAAACCAATCATATGGCAATATAAAGAAAATGAATCGAAATGAAATCTGGTTAACACCAATTAGCATTAATTGCCATAATCAAATTCATTAATTACGATGATAAGATATCATCAGAAAGTTAAGTTATTAAGAGATGATGGATCAAGAGGGTCCGGTCAACTGTAACAACAGTATGGATTAAGAAAAAGAAATCCATTTATACGAAATTAATCAATCATTAATCTGAGTAAACATAATGATCATTGAGTCTAATATCATCCAATTACATTTCAGATACATGGTATGTTCAATATCAGAGACATCCATGGCCATTCCGAAGTATACATTATAGCCTAACCATTGGCTTATTTAATTATTAATGGCGTTTAATTAACATTTACTAGAATCCCTCCGTTAAATAAAAGTTTACCCTCATATCAAATCTTAACCTTCATGGCATTAATTATGTATTTCTATCTGCAATCATGAATATGATTTATGCATCTTATTTACATACTCTTGTAAATTAATTATGGAAGCCTTTCCGTACGGAATCTTAATGTCCAATCCCGACATTACTTTGGACGTCTTAGCTTTAAAACAAAATAGCTGAATCAATGAAGCCATTTAGTTTCCTTAGCCTTGAAACACACTTACAAATTGTCACATATTGCATTAACATATTAGCGATATGATAAGCCTGGCTTCGGCCCTTGCGTTCGACGTGATACACTTTCGAACCAAGCACTCGATGCCTTGTCAAATAATTCATGGATATTTAATAAACAAACTAAGAAAAGTGCCTTAAGAACAAACAAAAATAACATCATAAAAAAATGATGACTAATCATCTGCCTACCACATTTGGGTTGGATAGACATGAAAAAGAATTAATAATTCCAACCAAACATTATTAAAGTAATCGTATCGTGTCAGAGTCACGTTAGGCAACGGTGAATGTATTTGAAGCCGCGACCCCTGAAAAAGATAGACATGACACAGAAGAAATACCTTGTATCAGTGTTATGTTAAACAACGGTGAATGTATTTGAATCCGCGACCCCTGAAAAAGATAGGCATGGCACAAACATGTTCTAAATGGCATATTCAACAGCATCAATATGTATTTAGGGGTATTCGCTACCTATACATTTCTTACCTTGAATGCCTTATCTTGCAGAACGAGGTTACAATAGAACAAAGCATGGTCCGTTCAACAATTATCGAGAAAAAGAAATCTCAAGATAATTTTGAACCAATATTAACTATAAAAAAAACTAATAATAATTATTTTCCAGGACCGAAAATAATTATTCATGAACACAGGACTCTAAGGTCACTGTCTAGCTAGTACCCATTTAAAAAGACTGATCGACCAGGCATGAATAAAAGGATTTCGAACACGGGACCGCAAGGTTACTGCCTACCTAGCACCCGTTTAAAATAGTTTCTGGACCAGGCACAACAAAAGGATATCGAACCCGGGACTGTATGGTCAGCAGACAAAACCGTCCCTTATATCAAAATGATCAGTAAAAGAAACACTATCGATTGGAGGCATCAGGATAGTAACCTAACATACCCTTACGTGAATATTAAACTTGGGACCAAACATAAGAAAAATTTAAATGAATCGCTGCGGCAAACACCCGAGTCCAGAGTGGACCCCTCCTTTTGTGGAGAATGACAATAGGTTGGCCGCGCCTACTAGCTAACCTTGACCGTGAAAAGGCAGAGATGCAACTCTTCACCCCTCCCCGGCTAACATATGATTCTATTCTTACCAGCTGTGCGAGCCAGATCATAGTACTCTTGAATATAACTTAATTATTACAATCATCGCGTTGTAACATCAAACCGTTCTCTTACCTGTGAAATATTAAGCAATGTGAATTCTTCACCCTCACCCCTCTGTGCGATATGATTTCAATCAGATATATATATATTAATTATAGCATTATTTTATCTGTGCTTATTAGCCACTATCTTACACAAACAATTTACTTAATATCATTGTAAACTTATCATACTTTCATCCGACATCTTCTCCTCAGGTCTATATTTACCTGGCATCATTATCTATTTTATCTTATTTCATCGTAGATTCCTCCTTACAACATCTTACCTGTATGGCCTTAAATATCACACGCGTTCAATAAAAACTAATATAACAATTAATGAGGCTGGTTCAGCCGTCACTTCTTAAATAACTCACGCCATTGTAAACTGTCCTCTAAACTATACTCATTGCTTACACCATAATATCCCGTCATTATCCATCACAATACACCATGGTCCTTTAAATATCGTCCCAAAAAAATCATCGGCTATTAATTCATCCGGTATGTAAATACATAAATTGCTATCTCTGGTCATTTATACGAAATAATGAGATTTTGCCTGGAAAGGGCATCTATCGAAATACCATGCTTCGTTCGTTCTATTTGGGTGGAAAAACACAGGGGATATTTCTAACATACATTTATAAATAAAATAGGTAGTTCTACCATGTGTTTTATGTACGGATACGATTACCTAGCAACATCCTTACGTTAAATTAGGCACTTTTAATTCATTAAAATAATTATTGTGATCATTAATCATTATGAACGTACCCAGCTCCGTCAGATGTACAACTATGGTCGCCATTGACACAGTCATTGCACACACAAGATAAAACAAATCAAAAGAAAACAAATAACATGCTAACATTATGGCGAGGAAATCCATGAATTATTTGACACTTTAAAATGTAATCAAAAGGTACTTATCATATTGAAGACTTCCTTCATCATTTGCAAGAGTTGGACCAGAGGCCCGCAACAGTATAACTTAGCACATGACCTCCATGGCCAGTTCGAATCCCATCACGATGATGTAAAACCACTCGCTAATATCACTGCAATCCTCCATTATCACTAGGTTGCTGTAAGCCAGCACCCTTTTAAAATGCATACACACACATATTTAATTAAATTATGCACCACTAAAAAAAATATACATTAGTGGACTATACACTTGTGTCATAGATGACAAATTCTCACACTATTTCCACACTTGTCGCGGACACGTTTTCTGTTATATATTTTTCACTTGAATTACATATAATTTCACATCCGTCCTTACTGTTATACACATTCACAACTTAGTATTCATTTTTAATGTTATTTTGCATCAGCCGAACAATAGACTGTGCGTTTTCGTACATTAATGCTTGGCGTGGTGCTACATAGGAGGCCAGCATCCACTAACGTTGGCTGAATGATGAACAATGCCCCCTGTCACAGACTTCACCCACATATATGACAAAATGGTTGCCAATTCACAGTTTTGTACATACGACACCAAATGCTCCCTTCACAATCATAGGCTACAGTAATCAGGTACCTTAATTCATACATAAAATATATGGCCTTGCTAATCATATGATTCACGACGAAACTCGATCATAGGCTAAATTTATATCATCAGCGCTTGGGTAGAACTAATTTCTTGCTGAAGGACGCTATGTTCTCTCTCTCACACACTCGACGTTGTCAAATTTCCTTGCGCGGGGACTACTTCTATTCGATGAACACAGAGATATTTAATCCGTTACCGCATTCCCAAAATTCTTGATAATAATTAGATTCATCATGGGCGTTTCAGATCATTCATGTAATGTCTTGATCTCTTGTAACTAACTGAGGCGTACTCTTTAAGGGCGGAGTCAAGCATCTACTGCGTGCTAACTTGAGATAGCTACTGCGTTTTGGCAAGATTCTCAGAATTCGCTGGAGTGCTCCTGCTCTGAAACTTGCAGGCAAGCGACTTGTGACGCACCTGCTCTGCCCATTGTGTGAAAACCATAAATTTCTCCCTGTCAGAACTGCCAAGCCACATACAGTTTATGTGATCTCAACACGGCAGGAAGATCCTAGTTATTATTATAATCATTACATAATGATGATTTCATTCTCATTAACATCATGACATTGCCCTATATAAGTACTCCAATGACATAATGTGTCCTTGGCCTAAGACGTAGGTCAAGGGCACAATACTTCACCTTGTTTCGGTCTTATGGTTCTAAGCAGGTCTCGAATATTGAATTGGATAGTTGTTTCCATGTTGTAATGTGGTACCGATCACATGGGCGTTCACAAAGATCACATACACATGTTTCGTTCGGGTCGTGATTGTTCTTCTCTTATTTCTCAAGATATGAAGTACGGTACCTTAAAATATAAACCGTTTCCTTAAACAATTTAGACATAATAATAATCAGTGCTTTTTTCAGGGGGGAACGCGGGGGGTACCGGCACCCTTAAGAAAGGATATTGGTATATTTGTACCCAGTCCGGCAAATTTAACTTCCGACTTGAAAGTACATCGATCAGCTGGCGTCATCGCGCTGTTCACAACAGCTGGAGGAGAGTTCGAGTAATCCTCGATTTAAATCTTTGTTTTAGTCGGCAACTCGGCACTTCGTTCTTATAAGCACACAGGCTAGTGTTTGGAGGTGGGGTAGGTTGTTATTTTGGTTAGTTTTGAAGGATGAAGAAAATAACGAACTGTTTAACATCCACCCTGGCATCGAAAAAGCTGAAAGTTAACGATTCCAACACAAAAAATGACCGCACTTTGCAAATTGTCGAAAATTAAAGATAGTGATGTTTTGTCGACTACAACTGAGAGTACCGATACCGTACCCATTAATATTTTATAAAAAGAAGCAATAATAATAATAATAATAATAATAATAATAGAAATAATCCAATAATAATGATGATAAGACGAAGACCGAAAGCGGTAGCTATGCTCGCCGAAGCGCAGTGCTAGACCATGGGGCTAAACTATTTGTGGACTCGGTAGAAGTGGGTTCGAGCCTCACCGACGACCATCCTTGAAATGGTTTTCCATGGTTTGCTCAATTTCATCGCCATGCAAATGCTGTTACAATACCTCCCGAAAGGCCACGTCTGCTTCCTTCCACATCCTTGCCCAGTTTCATTCATCTTCATGCATTTCATCTCTCCTAAACTCCTCTCAAGAGGTTGGTGTCAGGAAAGGCATTCGGCCGTTAAGAACACCCACCACATAGATATGCATCGCATCTCATCCCCGACCCCGTTAAAACGGGAATAATAAGGGGTAGACATACTTCTACGGACATCTACACATGTGGAGAAAATAACGGACACCATACGCTAAAGAAGACTCTCCTTTTATGGCCATTTAACACGAATGAACTCTGGAAGATTGTCCAATCGAATCTGTGCCTACTTTGTGGGAAAGAAACCCAGAAGGATCTGGTTTACAGAGGTGGAAAAAGACCTACAAGAACTGGGGATATCCCATGAGGACATCTTGGAACGTGACTCTTTGACGAAGAAACTTGGGGAAATGCAGAGTTTTCAACCAAAACTCATATTGAAAACCGGAAAGAAGTGGGCCGAAGAACGAAAAGAAGCTCACCGAAGAATAATGCGTGAATACTTGGCCAATGTGATGGAACGAGGGAAAATGTAGTTGAAATAACGTGGTCCATAGAAGACCGAAACGATTATAGGCTATATTTAAAAGAAAATAATATTTTTCCTGGCTGTCATTCCTTGATACATTCTTACATTACGATTACGTTTCACGAGTTATGAAGAACCTTAAAATATAGACTATTTCCTTAAACCATTAAGACAGTTAACCTGAATAATAATAATAATGATAATAATAACACCAGCCTAATGTATTTCCTATGTGTCCATCCATGATGCATTCTTACATTCCAAACACGTTTCCCACGTTAAGAAGAACCTTATATTCTGCTTCCTCAAACCGTTAAGACAGTTTACGTGGCTCCCCTGTGCGTCCGTTGACCAAACCAACTAGCTATTTTAACACCATTTTTAAGGGCAGCAGGCTAGGAAGTCGTATACATGGAAACTCACATTTTTTAATGTGCATAGAGGATAATTCACTCACTAATTACTTCCAGTCTGCAATTTTATGAAGTACTCATATAAATTGGAGTTAATATCATAGTCCGTTAAAATTATATATCTTGCCAGTTTGTGTTCGCCGCTGCTATCGTGAAAGTAAACGAAGCTGAGTGATGTCTTGAAATGCAAATGACTTCCTCACGTGACCTTTCCCCTCAAGACTTCACACTGACTTTATCTCGCCGTTAAATAACGACCAACTGACCCTATCATGCTGCAGAAAAAGTGTCCACTCGTTAGAATTCACCTCCTTCAACCTTTCCAGCTGAATTATCGTGCATCAGATATCCCACACCTCCTTGCTCTCCCAACCTTCTAAATTCAATATTCTCTTCAGAGAAACAACGATTATGCAATATCACATGTTATGTTGTTGTTCTCTTTCTTCTTGTTCTTCTTAAAATGCAATAACATTCTCCGTGCTGAGAAAATGCACGATATTTTCCGTATTAGTTTTACACCTCTTCACCCCTCTAATTCGTCTCTTTCCCCCAGGGGCTCACATCTAGTGGGACGTGGGTTGGCGACCACGGGACCCCAGCTGAGTCCGGCATTGCTTCCACTTACTTGTGCCGGGCTCCAATCAGTCTTCTCTTCCAACTCCGACGGTATTAGGGTATCCGAGGCCTAGGGAGTCTCTTCCTTTCCCGCCTTAATTGGCCCTTGTCTCATCTTTCCTGTTCCCTCATTCTTCGAGGAGTCAGCCTGCTTTTTGTTTTCATATTATATCCTGCCTTCTGCACAAGGCCCTCAAGGAGGCAGGGAGTGTGTAGCCCCACCACTTCGGGTGCACCCTGAATATTGCTGTTCCCTCAGGGGCTCACGGCTGGTGAGTTTGGGAGTTGGCGACCCTAAGGGATTCCTGAGCTGGGCCCGTTTCGTCCCCTTTTTCCTCTGACCTTGGGGCGGGCCCCCTCCTCTTTCCCTTTCCCATCTGCCTTTCATGGCTCTCCTTCCATCCAAGTCCCTCAATCGTCATTCTTCGAGGGTTGAGGGCATTTCTTTTCTTCCTGTCCTTGTTTTGCCTTATCCTTTATTTGTTTACTATTTCTTCTTCTAGTATGTAAGTCTGTAGTTAGTATTAGTTATAGTTTTCATTCTCATCTCATCTTTCACTATCACCCAAACCATTAGGGGCCGATAACCTAGATGTTACGCCCCTTAAAACAACAATTATCATAATTATCATCATTTATTCAATTATTGTAAAAAAGGAAGGAAGCTTGTGACCGTTAATCGTGTGATTATGAGCCACGGGCCCTCCTTTTTACGTGGAATCCAAACTACAGGACATGGCATTTCACATCGAAAATCTCACATGCGTTGGCCGGGAATGGAGCCCGGTTCACCTTGGTGAGAGGCCAACAGCCTGACCACTGTGCCACCACGGCCCCCTCAATTAGTATACATGTTCCGATATTAACTGCTATCTTCTTCAGTGTTTAACATTTTATGATTCCTCAGAAGAAGAAGGATAAGAATAAGGGGAATAGAGGAAGCTGTACAAAGAGTAGAGAAAGTGTTTGTAATTGCTGTTAATTGGTTTTAGGGGATTATGACAGCTTGGTCGCCATCCCCGTGTACTTGGGTGTGTGTTTCACTTGTCTGATGACGTATTCTTTTGTGGTGACTATAGTACTGCTTATAACAAATCTTCTTCTCCCCCTCTAATTCTTCTCTTTTCTCCACTCATTCCACTAATTCTTATTATCTTTTCTCCTTTTCCTTTTTCATTCTCTTATCCTTCTCCTTATCTTAAAATGTTAAATATCATTGAATAACGAAACATGTTCGACAGTTGAATAGATGATTCATAATTTGTATTGATTGGTGCAGTTTTATTAAGAGTTACTGTATTTTCTTCCCCTTCTTCTTCGACGTCTTCTTCTTTTCTAACTGTACGTCTTTCTCCTCTTCTTTGGCCCTTATCCCTCATCGTCTTTTCTTAATCTTCTTGTACTCTTATCCTATTTTCTTCTTTCTGTTCTCCTGACTTCATCTTCTTCTTCTTCCTCTTGACGATTCTCCTCTACTCCGCGTGTTGCGCGTTGAATCGCTCGCCACGATCATGATGGGGACCTGCAGAAAGGAAGAAGAATCCCGGTGCTGACAGCGTCTATCATGAGTGTGGTTTTTCCAACGAATTTGCCACGTTATCTTTAGGAAAATGCCAGAATAGTACCTTATTTTAAGTGCAGGGCACTCACCCCATTCCTGACACTAATAATTGCAGTTATAAACAATACTATAATACAATAACCCCTGGCATTACAGCCCGTGAAGGGCCTAGGCCTACCAAGTGACCGCTGCCCAGCCAATTGGCCTGCAGATATTGGGGTGACGCATGATCAGCGCATCGGGTCCCCAAACAATACGATAGTCACAACTAAAACATAGGTCATGAGACAAATTAAACACACACTCTTGGCAGAGCCGGGAATTGAACCCAGGCCTCCGTGGTGACAACCAAGAAACCTAACCCCTACACTTTTAAAACAATACCATTATCGAAGAACATACTGTTCCAGGCTGTTGAAACGGAATATGTGCATCACAACAAAGCAAGAAACAAAATAACAGTTCGTAGATAAGAACTCGGGTCGGTGCGTATCGTCACGCCCAAGGGGGAACTAATTTGTTCTTCTTTGCTGATTTACGATCAGAGCTATTCACCGATATTGGCACACATCGCTTATGTTAATATTGTCCTTCTGTCTCACCGGTGAATTTTATGCTTAGAGATACGCAACTACAGTGGATGTGACCAGGAGGACCGTTTCGATAGTACAGACTCGCAACAATGAACAATTAAAGTCGGTGCAGCTGTTTACTAAGACTTAACAAACGAAATCAGAGCCGGGACTCGAACCCGAATCATCTGCTGTTCGAGTACATCCGTTTAGCTACTGAAACCACCGCGGACACGCCGCGACCAGGAGCCTCTCCATAATTGTTCTCTACTTTCGGCCAACTAAGGACCACGTCATTTCATCAGTTTCCTGTTAGCTTTAAAATTAGTCCAGTATTCCTACATTCGGAGGACGCCTTTGGTTGGTTGGTTGGTTGGTTGGTAGGTTGGTTCCTCAGTTTAGGGGCTGCGACAACGCGGTCATGTAGCCCCGTGTATTTTGGGTGTGGGTAGAATCTGTCTGATAACCGGGGTTAATTGTGATGGCTGTATTAGTGTGTGTTATCTGGTTTTTAATTCAAGTAAGAACTGCAACTTTGAATCTTTCAAATAGTTTCTACTTTTGTCGCCAAACGCCACCGTCAACGACTACTAGGCCTAGTTCAGAACTTAGCTACTAAACACCACCGCAGTCGGCTCTTGGCAACGAACGTTGGAACCTAAGAGCGTTGTTTACATTCCTAACCTATACAATTTAGCTTCACACAGGTGTAATTAGTGGAAGGTTCTTTAACATGCCATAAATCTATGACATGGGACCGCCGGCTTTAATTCCCCTCCGAAGGAAGGCATACTGACGGATTTTTAACGCTCTTAAAACAATCCGACGACTTCGGCTAGGACGCCTTCGGTGGCATAGTTGGTAGCATGCTGAGCTTCTATACCCATGGTCGCGGGTTCAAGCCCGGCCGAAGTCATCGGATTTTAAGAGCGTTAAAAATCCCTCAGTAAACCTTTATTCGGAGGGAAAGTAAAGCCGGTGGGCCCATGTCATAAATTTATGGCATGAAAAAGAACCTTCCACTAACTTCACTTGTGTGAGGCAAAAATGTGTAGTTTAGAATTGATAATGCTATATTAGTTTCAAAGTACGCCACCAGGTACTGATAGCGATGGCATCTAGTAGCCAAGTCCGCAAGCTAGGTGTCGTGGATGGTAGCATTTGGTAGCAAAAGGAGGAACTACTTGAAATTATCGTCTGCAATCTTTACTTGAATTAAAAAACAGATAATCTACACTAATACAGTCATTTCAATTAACACAGGTTATCAGACAGATTCTACACACACCAAAAGTACACGGGGCTACATGGCCGAGTTATTGCAGCCCCTAAACTATGGAACGAACCAACCAATGTCATTCGTAGATAGTGTTGTTCTTTCCTCTCCCTTGTCGACACCTTTCCAGCTTTCAGCGTTGGCTTAGTTTGAAACTCTGATGTTGGAAGAGATTTTTCTTTTCTCCTGGACATCTTCATATGAGATCCAATTTCCTGTAGATCATTTTGTATCTCATTAAACCAGGCTTCCTTTGTCTTTTTCTCTTTGAGAGAAGTGAAAATGCGACAGGGTCTATGATTGTTTTATTATTATTATATTGTTAAATATTTCTGTTTTTGATAGTTATGAATACGCACTTGAATTCCGTTTGTTGCTATTTCTTTCTTTCTATCTTTCCTTCTTTCTTTCTTTCTTTCTTTCTTTCTTTCTTTCTTTCTTTCTTGTAGGCTACATTAAATGCAGTTATTGTGTTATTTCCCTTATGCTTGGATTTTCCAATTCCAGATAATTATTAATATTCATTTTTATTCTTTCTCCGTTACGGTCTTCTAAGGACCACGAGCCAATTTCAATGTTTAGTCCTTTGGTGTTCTTTCTTCTTCCTCCAGGTCTCCTTCTTCTTCCTCCAGGAATCCTTCAACTTCACACTATGCATCTTCCTTCTCTCTTCGGACCATTTTGAGCCTCTTTTCTTTTCCTTCCTTCCTTGGAACCATTCCATTCCCAACACTTTTTTCCTAAACATTTCTCTCTCTATTGCATCTTCTTCTCTTATATTGTTTCTTTCCAAATCCTTTTTAACTTCTTGAATCCAAGTTGTTGTTAATTTCTTGTTCCGAAGATATTTGAATATCTGTTTGGTTAACCTGTTGTCATTCATTCTATATAAATGTCCAAAAATAGCAATCGCCTCTTTTTTATTGTGTCTGTTATGTTTTCAATGTTGCGGTATATTTCATCATTACTTCTTAATTTCCAGAATTCTGTAATTCTTCATGGACCTAATATTTTCCGTACAATTCGTCTTTCTAATACTTCCAATTTATCTAACTTATAATTCAGTGCTAGACATTCGCTTGCGTATAGGCATTCTGGTTTGATTACTGTTCTGTACTGTTGTATTTTCAAGTTTCTAGATAAACATTTTTTGTTGTAGGTGTTCCTAGTTATACCATATGGTCCTTCCATCTTGTGTACTCTTTCTTCTACAGCAGATTTTTCTAAACCATTTTCCTGAATGATTTCTCCCAAATATTTTAATTTATTTACCCTCTTAATTTTACCAATTTCTCTGACTAGTATTTCTGAAGCATTTTTTATATTTGTCATAAATTTGGTTTTTTTTACAGATATTCTTAAACCTGTTCTGTTGGCTATCTCTTCTAAGAGATTAATTTGCACTGTTGCGTCAGTCAGATTTTCAGATTATTATTAATAATAATAATAATAATAATAATAATAATAATAATAATAATAATAATAATAATAATAATAATAATAATAATAAAGTGTCCGTTTATCATGCAGTCTATTCAAAAGTCGAATGATGGCAAGTTTAGGAGTACATCATATCCGCCTCAGGTGTCGCTATAGATAAAGCCCTGTGCGGATGCGGATATCTGTGCATAAACCCGCGGATATCAGCAACATTTTTCGCCATGCGGATATAGTTTGCATGGCTGTACGGATAGCGGATAAGCTGCAGATAATGTTTGGAGAAAATTTGCGGATAGTTTGTAGAATACAACCCTAACATGATTAATATCATTATTAGGACCCGGATGTTTATGAAATCATATTTTTCGTTATGTTTAAATAACAAATATAAGATGATGATTTAAGCTAATCTCATTCAAATTATGTCATTAAGAATAATTAACACTCCGAACAGAGGAGGGTTGCAATTCTGGCTGTGTAACATTCATTTTAAACATAGCACATGACATGCAAAGCCTAAGCGGACGACTTTCTCCTCAAATGTCTAAATATGTTGCTTTAGTAATTTATGCTTTATGCGGATAACAGTTGTGCGCATGTGGGGCGAATGCGGATAACAGTTGTGCGCATGCGGGGCGAATGCAGATAACAGTTGTGCGCATGCGGGGAGAATGCGGTAACAGTTGTGCGCATGCGGGGAGAATGCGGATAACAGTTGTGCGCATGCGGGGAGAATGCAGATAACAGTTGTGCGCATGCGGGGCGAATGCAGATAACAGTTGTGCGCATGCGGGGAGAATGCGGTAACAGTTGTGCGCATGCGGGGAGAATGCGGATAACAGTTGTGCGCATGCGGGGAGAATGCGGATAACAGTTGTGCGCATGCGGGCCGAATGCAGATAACAGTTGTGCGCACGCGGGGTGAATGTGGATAACAGTTGTGCGCATGCGGGGCGAATGCGGATAACAGTTGTGCGCATGCGGGCCGAATGCGGATAACAGTTGTGCGGATGCGGGGCGAATGCAGATAACAGTTGTGCGCATGCGGGGCGGATGCGGATAACAGTTGTGCGAATGCGGGCCGAATGCGGATAACAGTTGTGCGGATGCGGGGCGAATGCAGATAACAGTCCTGCACATGCTGGGCGGATGCGGATAACAGTTGTGCGAATGCGGGCCGAATGCGGATAACAGTTGTGCGGATGCGGGGCGAATGCAGATAACAGTTGTGCGCATGCGGGGCGGATGCGGGGCGAATGCAGATAACAGTTGTGTGGATGCGGGGCGGATGCGGATAACAGTTGTGCGCATGCGGGGCGAATGCGGATAACAGTCCTGCACATGCTGGGCGGATGCGGGGCGAATGCAGATAACAGTTGTGTGGATGCGGGGCGGATGCGGATAACAGTTGTGCGCATGCGGGGCGAATGCGGTAACAGTTGTGTGGATGCGAGGCGAATGCGGATAACAGTTGTGCGCATGCGGGGCGAATGCGGATAACAGTTGTGCGGATGCGGGGCGAATGCGGATAACAGTCCTGCACATGCTGGGCGGATGCGGGGCGAATGCAGATAACAGTTGTGCGGATGCAGGGCGGATGCGGATAACAGTTGTGCGGATGCGGGGCGGATGCGGGGCGGATACGGATAACAGTTGTGCGGATGCGGGGCGGATGCGGATAACAGCCGTGTGGATGCGGGGCGGATGCGGATAACAGTTGTGCGGATGTGGGGCGGATGCGGATAACAGCCGTGTGGATGCGGGGCGGATACGGATAACAGTTGTGCGGATGTGGGGCGGATGCGGATAACAGCCGTGTGGATGCGGGGCGGATGCGGATAACAGCCGTGCGGATGTGGGGCGGATGCGGATAACAGTTGTGCGCATGCGGGGCGGATGCGGATAACAGTTGTGCAGATGCGGGGCGGATGCGGATAACGTTTTGTTTATCCGCGCAAGGCTCTAGCTATAGACTATTAAATGCAAGTGATGGGCACCAAGCCCAATGCTAACAAGAAGGGAAACGGTGTGATACTTGACTACTGACGTTGAAGATATAATCCTACGTTTAAAGTGTTGATAGCTTTCAAACACAGCGAAAATCCAACAAACGAAACTTTATCGTAACGCAACCTGGAAGCTTTCACTAATAAATTACCGGTGACACAGCTATCACATTTAACGTCATTCAAACACTGACAGCTGGAAGGGGAGGTTACAGATTATAATACAGCTATGAATATGTTAAGGTCACTACAAATATAACAAGTACTTCGTAATGAACTAAAGAGCCTACTTTTCTCGAAATATAAGATTCATTCCAATGATTAATCTATATGGACCTAATTAGAATAAAGACGATATTGAGTTGGTAATATCGAAATTTCTAATTAGTTCGAAATATAACTGGCATAATGTAGCCTAATAGAGCACACTACATTTGGCAGCCCTGGTTACTGAATATATTCTTAGTTCCATCTCTTAAGGTACAGAATACAAAATTTGGTTGAAGTCTAATGGATAGCATGGACGTTGCATGTAGTTAGACGCTGGACCTAACAGCGTAAAATCATGTTGGCAACAATGCCATGCATGTGTTGGTCAGAAATAATCTGAAATAATACGATCTATTGTTGTGCAAATTTTGAATGAAATCCATTAGTTAGTATAGAAGTTACATGCATTTTAAAATTTGACCTATCAGCAGGCTTAGAATCATGTTGTCAGCACTGACGTATATTAGTTACTCCAAATTAATCTAGAATGCGAGGTACTATACGTGTGCAAAGTTTAGAGCTATTCGCTTGCATACTTTCTGATATATTGATATTAGGGTAACAAAAATAGAGACAGTATTTATTACCAGTTGGCAGCCCTGGTTGCTCTTAGGAATACGCATAGTCATATCTGTTATGGTACACATAGCTCATACGAAATTTGGTTGAAATCCAAATGATAGTATATAAGTTACGTGAATTTAAATTTGGACCTCTCAGCAGGCTTAGAATCATGCTGGTAGCACTGACGTATGTAAGTTACTCCAAATTAATATAAAATGTCAGGTACTTTACGTGTGCATAGTTTAAAGCTGTCGGCTTGCATACTTTCTGATAAATTGGTATTTGGATAAAAGAAATTGAGAGCATTTATTAACAGTTGGCAGCCCTGTTGGCTCTTAAGAAAACGCTCAGTCATATCTGTTTATATACACATAGCACATACAAAATTCGGTTGAATTCCAATTGATAGTTTAGAAGTTATATGCATTTAAAATTTGGGCTTATCAGCAGGCTTATAATCGTTTTGACAACACTGCCATGTATGGCCTCCTGGAAATTAAACTGCAATATTATTATCTATACGTGTGCCAATTTTGAAATAGCTCCCATTCATACCTTCCAAGATATCCAACATGGAGCTCAAATTTCAATTATGACCTTTCAGCAGTTGGTAGCACTGTCATAATTTTCAAATACGCCAGTTATAGATCTTTACTCCTACCAATTTTTTTTTTGATTGCTGCAGCCGTTTAGGAGTTGAACGGAGGGGGGTTACACACACAGCCAGACAGACAGAAGGACAGACAGACAGAAGGTCAGACAGACAGACACACATTTGCCCGGATCTATCTCATAAGTCTACTTTTTTCTCGTGTTTGCAAAATGTGAAAAGTAGGCTAAAAATCCCTCTCGGCACGCCGGAAGGCGGAGGTAGATCTCACCGAGCAAAGAATAATATGTCGAACTCCCTAAACTGTCCAATTTTTGTATACCTACAAAAGTTCCCTATTATTTCAGTAGTATAGGCTACATCCCTCCTGCGGCACTCACAAGCGACCGATCGTGACAAATGAGCATTCAAATGAAAGAGAATATGCATTACCAGTGACGCATTGCACACTAATTTCATAAATATCTATAATTTCTATAAAAAAAATACTTTTAAAAACTGTACGAAGTGTTCGATTTGCAGACTCTGTTGCTGCAGGAAGTTACGCTCCATAACGCTGTTCACTTCTCATTTTGGCCGCTGTGACACCCGTTTCATGTCATTTTAACGTTCTGAGGTCTTTCCTTTATCATTTTGCATGGATTTCAGAAACAGTAAATCAAAGGAATGAGTGCTGAAATCGTATAATTTCATAATTAGGATCATCCGAGCATTTTCCTGGATTAAAAGTGGGGTAAAACCACGAAAAACAACTTGCAGGATGCCTATGGTGGGAATCTAGGCTACAACTAATATTAACAAGTTAGTTGGTTGGATGGTTCCTCAGTTTAGGGATTGCGACAACTCGGTCATGTAGCCCCGTGTACTTTGGGTGTGTGTAGAATCTGTCTGATAACCGGCGTTAATTGTGATGGCTGTATTAGTGTGTGCTGTCTGTTTTAATTCAAGTAAGGACTGCAGACATTCTAGTTTTTCAAGTAGTTCCTCCTTTTGTAGCCAAACGCCACCGTCAGCAACCAACTAGTTCAGAACTTAGTTACCAGATGCCACTGCAGTCAACTCTTGACAACGAACGAAAGAACCTAATAACGTTAGTCAAATGTTAAACCTATACATAATTTATCTTCACACAGGTGTAATTAGTGGAAGGTTCTTTAACATGCCATAAATCTACGACATGGGACCGCCGGCTTTACTTCCCTTCAGAAGGAAGGCATACTGAGGAATTTTTAACGTTCTTAAAAAATCCGACTACTTCGGCCGGATTTGAACCCGTTTAAAAAGTCTGTTATATTTTTTTGAACTGCAGTAGTCGTTCACATTTTTTGCGGCTAAGTCTTTGAGTTCCGTAGCGGTAAGACTACCCCGCCAGACCTGTCGCATCAACAGTTTTGTTTGACAAATATGTAAGTATTCACTTCAACTCTTTTTTTTTCTCGCCGGAATTGAATCCGGATTATCAACAGTCTGGATGTTCAACGTCCAGATTATCGACGCTCATCTGTACCTGCAGCAGAACTTTGGCTGTAATCGCAATTTCTGCTACTGAAAATTCACCTCAAATGAAATGAAATGAATGTTTGTTATGTAATATCCCGATAATATTATTGTTTCTCCATGAAATATTTATGGGAAATAAATATTATATCTATTAATAAATTCCCCATGTCAGATATTACAATTGTACAAAACTATATATAAATAATTTACATAATTATACCCTTTGTTGGAATGAAAGGGAGACTGGTAATCAAGGAATATATATTTAATTATTATGTCAAAATAATTTAGAACAACACAATTCATTTCGATGGAAATAAATCATTTTAATTATGATATGATTCAACCAAACATGAATTTATTGCCAGATGACTTTTATACAATACAATGAGTGTCGACCAGCACGCTACCTCGTGACTCAATATTGCAGAGTTGCTTGATTGGTTACATCTTATGACAACAAACGGTTGGACTACAAAGCGAGATAGCATTTGAGCTATGTACTGACAAAGAGCACGGACGGCCAAGAAGACTAAACAATAAAAAGGGTGAGATTCAGCACAGACTTGAAAGTAAAATACTTGTTCCAAACTTTGTGCTCACCAAATATTATTATCTGGACATGAAACATTCAAGTCATACTTCATGTCACTATTCTTAATGACTACACATGCCTTTGTGGATCCTCCCAAACTGTGCATCACTTGTTATTCGTCTGTCCTGATTTTGAAGGCGAAATATATATTGTAAAATGACACTTGAGGTTCTACAGAAAAGGAATCTGTTAACATCGAATATAGATTTAGGTATTAGGAAGTCATTTTTGAAAGCCTTTGTCTGGAGCGTGGCACTCTATGTAAGTGAATCTTAGACTGTTTGAGCAGCAGAAAAGTACAGAATCGAAGCGTTTGAAATGTGGTGTTACAGGAGAGTGATAAAGTTCAGATGGGTTCATAGGGTTACAAATGGAGGGGTATTAAGACGACTCTGGGAGAGGAGAGATCTCTGTGGTGACTGAAAATGAAGAGAAGAGATAGGTTGGTAAGACACATTTTAAGACACCCAGGAATAGCAAACTTTGGTATGGAAGGAAGGGTTAAAGGTAAGAACTGTAGGGGTAGACCAAGATTGCCTCTGATCTAGGTTGTGGTAGCTATGTAGGGATGAAACGATTAGCTCAGGGCGGGAAAGCGTGGAGGGCTGCATCAAACCAGTCAAGAAACTGAAGACTCAAATAACAACACTTGAGTTATTGCAATAATGAACTGATAAAACCTCTGTATGCTATATTTTAAAAATCATGTTGTTATTCTCATTTTCTTACATCCATCCATCACATCTTCCATTAGTTATTATAATGTAATATAAATATTCAGTAAGTTGAGACCTTGAATCAATAACCAGTTGTACTTTAATCACAGCACATTGTGACCTTCTTCAGCGTTATATTATAAAATATGAAACGAAGAAACACTTACATACAAAAAGTTCCTTATCAAATGTTGTTATCAAAATAATTACTAAAAATACTAATATTCTAAAGGCTGAAAGACACTTAAAATTTAAAAAAAAGATCAGATCACAATGTGTCAATGAAAGATATATATCTTGATAAAATCAAGTAGTTCCGTGACGAACTAAAGAGCCTACTTTCCTTAAAATTTCAGATTGATGCCAATCTATCTAGAATAATGACGAAATCAAGGAATATAGTAACTTACTACAGTAGGAAGCCCTGGTGACTCTAAATATATACTTAGTTCCTTCTCTTAAGATGTAGAATACACATACAAAATTTGGCTGAAGTCTAATAGATAGTATGGACGTTACATGCTGTTTGATATTGGATTTATCAGTGCGCGTAAAATCATGTTGCAAACAATGTCATGTATGTAATGCTCATAATTAATCTGAAATATTACGATCTATTACAGTGCTAATTTTGGTTAAAATCCATTTGTTAGTAAAGAAGTAATATGCATTTAAAAACTGGACCTATCAGCAGGCTTAGAATCGTGTTGGCAGCACTGTTGTACATAAAATACACCAAACTAAGGTAAAATGTCATGTACTATACGTGTGCAAAGTTTAGAGCTGTTGGCTTGTATACTTTTTGATATATTGATATTAGGGTTAAAATATAGAGGGAGCATTTATTAACAGTTGGCAGTCTCGGTGGCTCATTAGAATACGCACAGTCATATCTGCTGTAGTACACATCGTACATACGAAATCTGGTTGAAATCCAATCGATAGTATAGAAGTTACATGCATTTAGAAATTGGACCTATATGCAGGCTTAGAATCATGTTGGCAATACTGGCATGTATGGTCTTCTGAAAATTCATCTGGAATGCGATTGTCGATATGTGTGCCAATTTCGGAATAGTTCGCATGCATAACGTCTGAGTTATCCAACATACAGTTCAAATTGCAATTGCGATTTTTCAGCAGTTGGTAGCACTGACGTCAATTTAAAATATGGCCGTGAGATATTCAGGTATAGATCTTTACTCTTACCAAATTTGGTTTCGATAGCTGCAGCCGTTTAGGAGTTGATAGGGGGCGACACACACACAGCCAGCCAGACAGACAGACAGACAAAAGGACAGACAGTCAGACACGCATTTTCCCGGATCGATCTCATAAGTCTACTCTTTCCTCATTTTTTCAAAATGAGAAAAGTAGGCTAAAAAGCAGCTTGACGTTAAAACAGTGATGTGGTTTTTATATGTGCACGTGAAATTTGTAGGCTATAAGTAGGGCTCAGATTTTTAGGTGTTAATATAGGGAAAATTTTATTTTTATGTATTAAAAATACCTTAAATATGTGACAAAAAGTAGAAATATTTAATTATAATGTATTGTATTAATATGAATATAAACAATATGCAGTACTCACATATTATGATTGACGATTATTGGGAAACACTTCCTCTGAAGGCGCGAAACTGCGGCAATATGTTTCTTGCCCTCGAAGTGTTGTGTAACTTGAGATCGCTGTTCAGCCTTGATTGCTTTCCCACATGGTTGGCAGAACAGAACGCCCCTATCAGAAGTAAAATTATTCTTAAATTCTGCAATATACTGCTGCATACGGTAACTTGTAGTTGCTTTTAATTTAGACATCTAAGAACTGCCTTACACTTCACAGTGCCAGAAATGAACTGCATGTGAGTAACACTGGTTCCGGGTAGCTGGGGGTGAAGTTCTAGCACGTGGTGCAATATGGCTATTGACAAGGAAATCCCCGGCTTCCACGGTGAGTGGGACGGGGCGACAAGATAACAAGATCACAGCAAGCTGAAATGAAGGTTAGGCAGCTCACTGGTTCTTTCCCGTTGAAGTTGAAAAAATCCGAGCCCAAGTTATAAGACTGACGAGAAGAGAATTGTGAGCGAAAATACATAAAGTAAATATAATATGACTGTGAAATTATGAAGAAGAAATTGAGTTATCCAATGTATATTTACGGCAAGGAATAGATTCTATTTATCGACTCCAGGTTTCAGCTTACTGAATATTTAAACTTCGTCAATAAGGACAAGTGCTGCCATGGTTATATTCTTGGCTTTTCAATGTAAGATAAGTAATACATTTTCTGTAATTGTCCAACTATAACCTTAATATACATGGCAAAATATGGTTCCATGTTGTTGTTGTTGTTTGAGACTTCAGTCTTTTGACTGGTTTGATGCAGCCCTCCATGCCTCCCTGTCCTGAGCTAATCGTTTCATCTCTACATAGCTGCCACACCCTACATCCGAGGCAATCTGTTTAATATATTCTTACCTTGGTCTACCCCTACTGTTCTTGTCCTCTACTCTTCCTTCCATAACTAAGCTTGCTATTCCTGGGTGTCTTAGTATGTGTCCTACTAACCTATCTCTTCTCTTCATTAGCAGTCGCCAGAAACATCTCTCCTCTCCCTCTAGTCTTAATATCTCTTCGTTTGTACCCATCTGATCTTCATCATTCTCCTGTAACACCACATTTCAAATGCTTCAATTCTCCTCTCTTCTGCTGCACCAATAGTCCAAGTTTCACTTCCATAGAGCGCCACGCTCCAGACAAAGGCTTTCAAAAATGACTTCCTAATACCTATATCTATATTCGATGTCAACAGATTCCTTTTTTTGTAGAAATGCTTTCCTCGCCTGAGCCAACCTACTTTTTATATCCTCTTTGCTTCGTCCTTCACTGTTTTTTTGCTTCCTAAGTAACAGAAGTCTCCAACTTCTTTCAGATTTTCACCTGCCAATTTGATGTCCATAGATGTTTCTGATTTATTCAGGCTGCATTCCAGTATTTTTGTTTTACAATTATTAATTTTCATCATGCATTCTTTCCTCAAGACGGAGTCCATACCATTCAAAAACTCATTCAAATCCTCTGGCGTGTCGGCCAAGATGACGATGTCATCAGCAAATCTCAGAGTTGAAATTATTTCTCCTTGAATCTTCACTCCCACTTAAAATTTTTCTCCAATGTCCTTCATTGCTTGTTCTATGTAAAGATTGAAAAGTATGGGTGATAAGTTGCAGCCTTGCCTCACGCCTTTCTGAATACCAACTTCTCTCTCATATCCTTCAGCTCGAATTCCATGTGTTTCTATTTATTTTAATGTGGAAAGAAATTAGAAATCTCATCAACAAAACCAGTCTCAGTCCACCTACTAATCTATGAAGATATAGCTGCTGTTGCTGTGATACACTCAGGCAGTAAGCAGTAAGCTCTAAAACTACAGTAGAATTATAAACTAACTAGCAGGAGTACCCATTCTTCGAACGGTCTTCGGTATTAATAACCAAAGCTACTGTTGCAGTGGTTAGGGGCTTGGAACCTGTTTGTCGACAAAGAAAAATGATTAGTTAATATGTGCTTTCAAACTAAATTTACCTAACGTGTACTTCCTGCAGTGAAAATAAAATTGAAAACCTCGTAGACGAAACGCAATACACGTCACATAAAAACTGACCCTCACCGTCATGTCAAATCCTCAGGAAGATCTCTTTAATAAATTATAAAGGCTTGTGGTGCAAGAAAATTCAGGTTTTTTAGCCTCCAATGGCCCAAAGTCCTAAAAGCCATAAAAAATACTATTTCAATTCGGGAATTTTTGAAAATAATAATGCTATTTGGAGATATAATAGACCTTATGAACGACATATCGTACGTGTAAATTGCGTGGAAAATATTAGGGTACACCTTGACCCCCTTAAGCGCGTTATATATATTGATGAATTTTACAGCTTAATTTGGTTCCGTGATAACCTTATAGCCATTTGCAAACTTTCACAGTAATGTAATAAATGGAACTGCATTGCGTCTTACAGAAATAAATGGACCTCTGAGATTCTGTTGCCATGGTTACCGGCTATCATTCATTCATTCATTAGTTTATTATTAAATGAAATTAGTTTTCTGGGAATATCTCAAAAACTGTTGGGTTTCGGGCCTTAAAATGTGGTTTTCGGGAGCCCCCGAGTTTCGTTTCTCACATTGAGGGGTTGAAGATGAGCTTTGTCTCACCCTTCTACGCCTACTTCAACATGTATTTTAAGGGGGTAGGCCCCCTTTTATGAGAGGTACGGAGAAGAGTTACTTCAATGAACAGTGTTGTGCCTCTGATGGATATCTGTACCAAATATTACGTTGATCCACCGAGCCGTTCTCGAGTTATAAGGGAACAAAAAATTGTCCACAGACAGAAAAACACAGACAAAAAAAATATGTTCGCGTGCATTCGTCATAAAACAGTCTGAAACGCGTTAAAACTTCCATTTATAAATAGGCTATTGTACCCTTGTGAGTAATCTCGTTGAATAATATGCATCTGCCTCCAACTAGCATCAGCTCTCAGGCGTGTACGGTAACCCCAATTTTGCAGTGCATATTTTGGATTTGAGGCAAAAAGGTATCAACTCTACAATGATAAGGCACAACTCTATTCTAAAACTTTAATTCATAAAAATAAATCATGGCTTCAAACACAACACAATACCCAAAAAGCATAAAATAAAAACAAACAAAATATTTACTTCCACAATCCACAAATAAACAAATATAAAAATCACAACAAAGTCATATCTAGCCATAATGCTTTACCCTTCTGTGAACTTCACAAGGATATACTAGTGCGCTGATGCACCTACGACTTCAACACAACTTTACATTAACATAACAGTCATACAATGTGACTTCTTTAATATTACAACAAGGATTATTCCTTAAACCTCTTTACGTTAAACAATTATGTGTGCCGTGCGTGTTTTAATATTTTTCTTCTCACCCATGAAATGCTTTGCATGCATTTACCTATTTGGACGTTGCACCAAATCAATGTGCAACTCCATAATTATGTAAGCTACCCCCTTCACATCCTTCAATTATATGGTTTCACCGCATGCTGTCTGTGATTCCTAGATAAAACGTTACGTTATAGCTTATGTCGGATTGTACGATAGACTACCTCGCGCTCATGGCGATTGGCATCTAGTAACCAACTACATGACTTGGTTCCAGTGACAGTACAAATATATCATGTAACTATTCGTCAGATAGCTAAATTAATGAACCATCAGGATGAACTATAATTATCCATGTGTTCACAAACCACATGGCTATAATACTCAACATAACAATCTTGCATTATATGTCATTTTAACAAGGTCTAGAATCTCTTCCCTTTAACTTGCCTGAGCGGTTCGAGTGGTTGGCACCGACCCTCAGCTAAAGGAAATCGCTACACAATAGAAAGTGGGATGGGTCGTTCCACCAATTATCTCGACCTTTCTAAAAGTTTGAAAGCCTCCCTCTCTCTAAGCAGTGGAGATTTACAAGACAAATACTGTGTCCTAACCGGCACACATGTTCCCAAAGGATCTTAATTGACTATTATGCCAACAGGTATTGAATGAGCTTTTGTAATTATTCCTACGTAGAGGATAATGATTAATTAATGGCCTCACATGGGTCCATTCAACATGAAGGTTCGGGGTTCGTAATGCATGAGCCAGGCTGGGTAACCGATGTCTCAAGTATAATATAGGCGCAGAAAACCACTGTCGCCCTGAGTTTTCGCTGCCCACGAGCGTAAATAACTCATCATAAGTTCTCGGGAAATCATAGAGCTGCGAGGTGTCCTTGTTATCCTCGACTCTTATAAAGATTCCAATCCGGAACACATTTCAATCCTTTCTTCAGAGCTAGGGTCCATTCACTAAAACTCTGGCATAAATAATATCTCCAACAATGTCCACGACATAGGAGAATTCATACGTAGAATAGACTATCTGGCCCCTAATGCTCCATGCTACGACATTCCGACCTCTAATATTAAGAGAAATCTAACATTTACTCTATAAGCTTCTCAATTAAGCTGCAAATTCAATTCATTAAAAGCTCTTTCATTACTGGTATCATTACTGAATATATGCAATATTCTGATATAAAGCTTCTTTCCATAATTACTGAAATGTCATCTCACTGTAACATCTTCCTGCTTAGATTGATAAGTCTTGCACTTAGCGTTAATAATTCTCGCTTACAACAATTTATTTGTTTCCTGATGTGTTCGTTCATACTCTTAATAACCATTATTATTATTATCATCATTTCTCACTGACATAAATGACCAAAATCATCCTTTATTATTATTATTACAAATCTCATTGACATAAATGATCAAAATCATTATTTATTATTATTCTCACATAAATTACCAAAATTTCCGACATAGCTAAACGTTTTAAACTCGAACAATCGCGTTCGTTACATTTACATAACTGATTGCCATTCTTAATTCATAGTGGGAATAACTACTCCACTTAATGATGCAAATCATCATTTCAACTCTATAAAAATCAACTCAATACTGATTAAACATGGAGGATCAGCCTCCTAACTGACTTTTACTGGCATCTATAAGGAATTCACAATATCTTTACGGAATCACAGACATGCATCGGTCCATACTTCTACATAATTATAACCATAATTTGTGGGGTACTCACATCTCTATAGGCATCTAAGGTGACTCCAACCAATCATATTCTTCCATGTTGCCCGCCATAATGGGTTTAACGCGACATATTTCTCTTGTTTACACACATTTGATTATACATAATTTCTATCACCAACACGACACGTTGCATACCTTTCAGGAAGTTATCACTCCCCAAACATGTGAAACACTTCATCAAACACTACTTTAAATGATATTTTTACATATACATTACACTGAACACTCGTCACTTTATACACACTTCAATGCTGAAATTCCCTAGCAGAGATCGAAATTGCAGGTGTCGACGGCATTTTACGTTATCAACTCCTGATTGAAAGTCTGGTTATCTGCTCTCGGAACTCTCCAACAGTTTTTATGACGATCATTACTCCTACAGTAAGCGTCCTGCGTTACATCAATACGCTTGCTCCTAAACATGAGCGTTAACATCTGGTACTCTCATGGCAATACCAAACACTTAGTAAAGTTTCTTTAGCGCATTCTATCGTAGTTACACATATACGATTAGTTAATACTATACACACTGCGCTTAATAAAGTTCAACACTTTCACAAATAATTATATACAATATTTCTACCGTTAGTCTATACGGTGCTTCATATCTGAACACGTCATAGTTCGTGCGGCTGATTATGCCTGTATCACGACTATTATTCATACACGCATATTTACTGTTTCTTTTACACATACCAGTCTTTGTTCGGCGTCTCGATGAATAGATCCGTCATGCGTTATGCCTTGACGAACTGGCTTCAACCTGGCTGTAGCTAACTGAAGTTTCACTCGAAGACTGCACGTAACTTATTTGAAGACTTCTGTCTGCGGCTTACACGCTGTCTCGTACTGCTGCATATTTGCTGCATACTGATTGCAACTTATTTCCATTGTGCTACAATTGACAATTGAGTAAAACTGTAACTAGCTGTAACTGCGCTTGGCGGCATGTAGACTGAGCTTGACTGCGTCTCGACTGGTTTACAACTGGGCTTCAACTGACTTCAAGTGAGTTAGAACAGAGTAACACTGAGAACAGAGTAGGACTGAGAGAACAGAGGGCTCCTCCTGGGGTCTACTCCCTTATATCGGATTTCCACAGAAAGTAGAGCAACATCTTCCCGCGTAATCTTCGCTCCTCTCACAGCATGATTCAGGTCTTCAAACCATGATCATTGTGTTCCTCTCTCTTCACAGGTCCCAAAACTATCTGTGTGCAAAGGAATCGCTCGTTCAATTAATTAATATTAATTCCTTTCTCCATGGCGTGGGACGCTACCTAGTCGGGAAGTCCCCGGCGACATCTCCACATCCATCCGCGAACAATGGTCGCTTCACAGTCCTTACGCACATCACTAAATATGCACCAATTTCGCAGGTAAAAGACTCTAAAATTATCTTCTTGCCAAGATATTCACCTGTGTGCAACTCTCATCTCGATTCGTTACTCCAATCACGAGTAATCAATGATTTTTCTGGGCATTTCACCGCCCCTCCTCTAAATCTATTCTCCGTCGGGGAATAACTGTGTCATTTTTCAGGCCTCTCCCCTGCTCCAGACGACATAATGGGGTGACAGAGATGGACGTGGCTCCACTGGGACCAACCCACAATTCTGGGCCGATTAGTAAATGTCAGCTCTGCCCTCCTCTCTGCTTCAAACCTCCAATAGCTTACACCAAATCGTCTTATAATGATATAATCTGCTCATTATTTCCTACATTATTTTAATAAATAATGCCATTTCATCAAAAATCACACCAGTGATTAAATATACATTTCTTTCGAGGGGTTTTTACCAAGAAACTCCCTGTACAGATCTCTGGTTCGCTCCCTGGCGGAACCTTTTTACTGAGATCACAGTCTCTGAGAACCATGTTCGATTCCAGTCAGCATAACCCCATCGGGTTCATGTTCCCCTTGCAAAACTTATAAAAGTCCAATGCAAGTGGCTTATATAAGTAACCAGCTGACTGTCGACCACCGTCTGTGTTTACGTCTGGGGTCCTTCACCTTGTCTGGCTACGAGTGGGTTAGTAATGTTCCCCCTTCCACACTCGGCCTTGTTTCTGAGCTGTCTATTCTCCCTGCGAAGGGTCGCGTTTACAGCCTCAACCTCTCTGGCTACTCTGACCATTTCTTCATAGAATTCTCGCAAACACTGGCATTCTTTCTGCTCTCCGCCTACACTGGGTAAACTGTCTGCTTCTCGTCCCGTCTCGCCGTTCCAACATTCAGGTCTGCCTGCTTGGCTGCCTCCGCTCTCCACGTTGAGTTGGGTGTGCGTTACTAATTCTTCTTCTGGTTCATCGAATTCTTCTGGCGAGTAATAAATTTTTAAGTTGGCTATGTTCATAACGACCTCGTTTCCATTCTCTAAATGCCTTAACCTGTATGCATTGTTCTGGAGGTCTCTTATCACCTCGAACGGGCCGTGGTAAGAAAAATTAAACTTCTTATACTTCCGTGCCTCTGGATCTGAACTGGCGGGTTTCTTAATTAAAACTTTCTGTCCCACGAGAAGCGGTTTATGATACCTCTTCGCACGATTCCTTCTCTGACGTCTCTCCGCCTGTGCTTTGAGATATTCAAAGGTTCGTTGGATCCTCAATTCTCTACCGGGCTGTGCGTCTACTGGTAATGGAATAACACCATTCCACGGTCTTTCTGGTCTCTGATCCAGATGTAGAGTAACGGGAACCTGACCTGTCGCCTCATGTACAGTATTATTTATACAGTATTCAATTACTTCTAGAAATTCAATCCAACGCCAATTCGCTTCAGAACAGTAGATCTTCATGTATTTCTGGATCTCTCTCATTACTCTTTCAACGGGACTTGCCTCAGGATGGCGAATGGTAGATAAAATCTGCCTAATTCCTAGAGTTTCCAGTTCTCGACGAAATTCTGCACTAGTAAAGCAACTTCCGTGGTCCGAGAGAATGTTATCCGGCTTCCCAAGAATCGGAATAACTCTCTCTTTCAGGCGCTTCAGGACCTGTTTTGAACTTGTCTTTTGAATGGGGCACAACACCACCATTTTCGAAAATACATCCATGGCTACAAAAATGTGTCTATTGCCTCTACGTGCTCTAGGCAATGGTCCAAAGTTGTCGATACTCAATAGCTGCCTTGGCTTCTCTGGCAATAACGGGATAGGTCGTTGCCTCATTAAAAAGGGATTCGGCTTTACCCTTTGGCAAAGATCACATGTTCTAATAGCATTTCTCACCGTTTCTCTCAATTTTGGCCAAGTAAATGCTTCCTTCAACAGAGCACAGATTTTATCTATCCCCGGATGACCAAATGCTCTGTGGGCTAGCCATACTAACCTCCTCTGCAAAGATGCAGGAATTACAACCCTTTGACGTGTGTGATCCACATCGTCCCACTTGTGTAATATCTGATTATACCATACATATTCTGTTGCCAATGCCTCCGCCTCTCTGTATATCGCAGTTCCCCTTGCTAATCGTCCCTCAAAGTAATCGATTATCATCTTCAACCATGGGTCTTCGCGTTGTAGGTTGGTAATGTTCCTTAAGTCATCCAACGTCTTCTGATCTCGATTCTCAATCTGGACCGCTAGTACTTCCTCTTCTCTAGGGTAACGACTTAATATGTCCGGTATTACATTCTCTTTCCCTGGACAGTATTCTATTTCCACATTAAATTGCTGGATATACAGGGACCATCTTGTCAATCTCTGACTAGACAAATCTGTCTTTAACAAAAATGTTAAAGCTTTATGGTCTGTTCTCAGAACTATTCGGAAGCCGTACACGAGTTTGTGCCACGATTGCAACGCGTACAAAATTGCGAGCAATTCTATCTCTGTGATCGTGTAATTTTTCTCATGGGCTCTCAGTCTTCTGCTGATAAAGGCGATAAAAACTTTCTTCTCAGGCTGGTCAACATTTTCCTGGAATAGCATCGCTCCAATCCCAATAAGTGATGCATCCGTCTGTATGATAAACTTCTGGGTATAATCTGGGTATCCCAGTTTCACATATTCCAAAAGCATTTGTTTTGACCTCACGAATGCTTCCTGACATTGCTCCGTCCAATTCCATCTGCCGCCTTTCTTCAATAGGTCCTGCAGTGGTGCTACTGTCGCAGTATAGTTTGGGCAGTGGTTCGAAAAGAATCCAATTACTCCCAAATACTGTCGGACGTGCTTAACTTTCGTGGGTCGAGGGAAATTCCGAATTACCTCTAATTTATCTGGATTAGGCTTCACTCCATTTGCATCAATAACATGCCCTAGGAATTTAACTTCCCTCTGACAGAAGTGCGATTTCTTGATATTGACCTTAAAATTAGCCTCTCGAAGGTCATCTAGCAACTTCTTCAGCTCTCTCATGTGCTCCTCCAGAGATTCTGATGTGAGTAGAATGTCGTCTACATATCTGATGGTACTCTCTTTAACCTCATCTGATAGATTGCGATCTAACGCTCTTATCAGGGCTGAACCAGCTGTTTTCAACCCAAAAGGTAGCCTTAAAAATGTGAATGTATGTTGATCAAACATAAATCCTGTCAACAGACTAGTTTTCTTCTCTAATTCAAGATGGTGGAAACTGGATGTGATATCCAAGTTTGAGAATATAGTTTTCCCTTTAAACTTCCTGAGGATCTCTTTAATAGGTGGCACTTGGTCAAATTCCGGAATAACTCTCAAATTTAAGCGTCTCAGGTCCAAGCAGACTCTGACAGATCCGTCTGTCTTTGGTACAATTACCAATGGACTTACATACGGCGTAGGTGTTTTCTCAATAACACCGGCCTCCAACATCTCCTGAATTGCCTCTTTTACTTTAGCATAATGCTTTTCAGCTATAGGGTAGGGTTTCTGCCTAAATGGTGTCCAATCACTGACTTGAAAAGCATAAGTGAAGTTCTTTATCCGACCAGGTCTCGAATCAAAGACTTCCTTCTGTTCCAGCAATAACTGCTTTAAATTTTCCTTCTCTTTTAGCCCAATTTTCGCTTCTTCTAGCTTCTCCGAAATGTAGTCTTCCAATTTGGGTTCCAGATCTTTTTCCAAGTCTGTGGCTAGTGTTTTGAGCTCCGCTTCTAACTGCTCCATAGCTAACACTTCTTCATCAGCCACATCTCTGTATGTATGCCATACTTGTTCACTGGATCCTGGTTCAATTTCATTGAGTGTGACCTCTAAGCCTTCAGCTTCTTTATTCACATGGAACATAACCCTGTCCTGTGCTAGGTCAATTATCACTCTGTATTCCCTTATAAACTCTGCCCCAATAAGTAGGTTATAAGGTAGTTTGTTTACTAACAGAAAACTCTGTGAGAAAATAGAGCCTCCTATCTGTAAATCTAGGAATACCTGGTATTTACATATCATTGTTTTGTCTGGAATTACCCCTTTAATTTTTACACTGGAGATCGGTATCTTCAAAATGTTCTCTCTCCGGGCTATTTCATTATATAGAGCTTGTGTCATCAGGCTCACTGTTGATCCTGTGTCTAGCAGACTTCTGACTTTTAATCCTGCCACTCTCACAATTATAATAGGCAATTCTCTCTTGACCATGACCTGTGGTCCTCCTGTATCCTCAATCAATTCTTCTGGTTTGGCTATCCAATTGATGATGTTAAAGACTTCCATCCATCAGTCTCGAGCTCTTCTAATTTTGGCGTTTTTTTTTTTTTTTTCTTCAGCGCCCGCCCCTTTGCAGTTCCTTCTCTCCTGTTCGCTGCGCTGTAGTTCCAAACTCTTAGCTCCATCTCCATATCTGTCTGGCGATGTCCTGTTCTGCATGACTTCTTGCCAGCGGACTTGTGATTTCTGGGGCTCATCTCCCCTTTCTTCGAGGTATCGCAAAGAAGCATGATAACGCTCTTCTGCCTCGTCATCGAAGTTATTTCTTCTCTCTTGGGGTCTCCAATTTCTATTATTGCCTTCCTGGCCATTATTACCTCCATCGTTATGGTACGGTTTGCCCCTGTTATTGTGTTTATTCCACGAACTTCGACCTCTTCCTGCTTTATTAGCATTTCCTTTGTACCTTGACTGCCATTTTCTGGGTTCCTGTTCCCATTGCCGTCCATAGGAATCTAAAGTTTCTGTGCTCGTGGCCTTGTTGTTCCTTGGAGCTTGCTGTTGGTCAGTCTGTGTGTTGGTCACGTGGACTTGTTCCACGGTTCGACTCTGACGCATAGTATTTGCTGTGGTGAGGTCCAGTTGCCTTAGAACTGTCTCCATTTCCATAGCAGTTTTCGCATTAGCCGAGATTAGTAGCCTTTGGATCTCGTATGGAAGCTGTTTGGCGATAGCAATGCATAGCTCCAGTTCACTAGGTTTTTGATCCAGCTCTTTAAAGCGACACATCTGCGATATGAAGAATTCTGCGTACTTCGTCGGGTTGTTCGTGCTGTACTTTTTGGCATACAAATCCAGCCGTAAATTCTGCTGAGTCGCGGCGTCCCAATATCTTTTCAAGAATGCCTCGCGGAATTCCTCAACAGTATCAAAAGTGTAACGGAAGCTGCGAAACCATAATGCGCACTCCCCCTCTGTTAACTTCTCTATAGCACGTAGCCTACGCTCCTGCGGTATTCGTGCATCATTGAGATATTCAGTCACTTCCTTTAACCAATATTTTGGTGTCATACTACAGTGACTACCTGAAAACTTCCTAGGTTTTTCTTCGCTTGCCCTAATGACGTTTATCACCTGGGTGTGCATCGCATTTTCATGTGGCGTCGATGCCGCAATTGGTACACCTGGCGTCATGTAAGGACTTTCTCCTGCGCCTGTAGCATTTCTGCTTATAGGTTGGGTTTCTAGGTCTGCCCACCTTGTTTTTCTTATATCCTCTATGCTGCCTTCACTTGACTTAGGATATTTCAGAAGTGTCTCCTCCTGTGCTATTATCCTAGTCTCCATTTGGTTATGGCGCATTTCTGCTCTTTCTAGGCGAGTAATGACTTCTTTTTCTATTCTCGTAAGCCTATCTCGGTTTTCCTCGGCTACTTGAAAAATTTTCACCTTGTCTCCTTTCAGACTTTGTTTGATGTGGGATATTTCATCCTCTACGTCCTCTTTAATTTGAGCAAGGGTCTTGTCGCTTGCCTCTGTTTTCTGGCCTTCTCTTATTTCGAGTTCTTCTCTCAGACCTTTAATTTCATCTTGAATGTGTCCATTGACTTTAGACAATTCATTCCGGACCTTGGTGATCTCGCCTCTATTTTCCTCTTGTCTTTTATTGACTATGACAATATCACTCTGAACTTGGTCCAGTTCCTTATGAACTTTACCCATTTGACCTTTTACGTTGCCTACCAGCTCCTTACTTTCATGAGCGATAGCCTTAATTTCGCCTATTTCCTGGCATTGACCTAATATATTCTGGTCCTGTTTCTTGAGGTCACCGTTAATTGCTCTAGCGTAGCTTTTCAATTTCTGGTCCCATTTGGAGTCGTTCTCCTCTAATCTCTGGTCTACTGTTTTCGTAAACTCTGCGAACTGTTTCGCTTGGCGTTCGAGATTCGCCTCGTTTTGGATCTGAATCTCCTTAATATCGTTAGACAACGCCTCTAATTTACTGTTGGTTTGCTCCTGAGCATGCCTACACGCTTGCAAATTACCCTCAAGTTTGGCTTCTATGGCCTCGAAACGTTTATCAGTATTTACCTGCATTTCCGATACAATGCTTACAACAGTATCTGTTACTTCGGTCTTAATGACTTCTTGCATTTGACCTAACTTATTGTTTAATTCATCTTTATATTCAACCTTATTTGCATCTAACCGACTGTTTATTTCAGTTTTATTTGCATCTAAACGGTTATTTATTTCAATCTGGTTATTGTTCATTGCAACCTGATTGGCATCTAAACGAGCATTTATACTATCCTGGAAAGCTTTGGTTTCCAGTTTGTTCTGCTCGTTAGCAGCATCAAAATGTTGTTTCAGTCCTGCAATAACTTGCAAGATCTCCTCCGTACCTGACATTTTACAATAACACACTTAAATATGCAGGCAGGCTTCCTGGAAAAATATGTGGATACGTTTCGAAGAGAAACATCAAACACTGCACACATATTGTGAAGTCGTACAAAACCTGATAATATTATCGTAGATTGTGGATTGGGTATGTAACGCTCGTACCCTTAGGCCATTCTCTTCTCAATAGAGAGATTCTGCGTTACCTCAAAAGCCTACTGAATTCAAAAATCACTCAAACACAGTTTGAGGCAAAACAATTACTATGGTTTTCCCCATGAAATACCATAAAAAATCTATGGGTTTTCCCTAAATCCCATAAGTTCCACGTATTCTGGGCGCCATGATAAATGAATATCAGAGGGTCGTGGTATTAGTAGGACATCGGCCATATTTTAATTTACTATAAAAACTGTTCAGGGAGTGGTTTTTACTGCCGAAAGCCCCACGTTGGGCGCCATGATAAATTAATAGAGCTTTTACTACCATAGACTCCACAGATGGGCGTCATGATAAATTAATATGTATCATCGTTGCCCGGTGCGTGCAATGCCAACATCGCTCATATTGCACTGACGCAGGCGGTTCCATAAAGAGTTAATACCGTCCCACGCTGCTTGGGCCATGATAAATGAATAGGGATAAGCACAATCTATCAAAATTTATATATACGTATCGGAACTTAGCTATGGATTAGGAGCGGTCACACCCTACTTCGTTAATTCTTACTTTAATAGAGTTGTGTGCATTAAATCTGACCGACTTTAGTCGTACCTTTAGCTCAAATCACAGTATAGGACATCAATTCCCATGTACCCTTGTGAGTAATCTCGTTGAATAATATGCATCTGCCTCCAACTAGCATCAGCTCTCAGGCGTGTACGGTAACCCCAATTTTGCAGTGCATATTTTGGATTTGAGGCAAAAAGGTATCAACTCTACAATGATAAGGCACAACTCTATTCTAAAACTTTAATTCATAAAAATAAATCATGGCTTCAAACACAACACAATACCCAAAAAGCATAAAATAAAAACAAACAAAATATTTACTTCCACAATCCACAAATAAACAAATATAAAAATCACAACAAAGTCATATCTAGCCATAATGCTTTACCCTTCTGTGAACTTCACAAGGATATACTAGTGCGCTGATGCACCTACGACTTCAACACAACTTTACATTAACATAACAGTCATACAATGTGACTTCTTTAATATTACAACAAGGATTATTCCTTAAACCTCTTTACGTTAAACAATTATGTGTGCCGTGCGTGTTTTAATATTTTTCTTCTCACCCATGAAATGCTTTGCATGCATTTACCTATTTGGACGTTGCACCAAATCAATGTGCAACTCCATAATTATGTAAGCTACCCCCTTCACATCCTTCAATTATATGGTTTCACCGCATGCTGTCTGTGATTCCTAGATAAAACGTTACGTTATAGCTTATGTCGGATTGTACGATAGACTACCTCGCGCTCATGGCGATTGGCATCTAGTAACCAACTACATGACTTGGTTCCAGTGACAGTACAAATATATCATGTAACTATTCGTCAGATAGCTAAATTAATGAACCATCAGGATGAACTATAATTATCCATGTGTTCACAAACCACATGGCTATAATACTCAACATAACAATCTTGCATTATATGTCATTTTAACAAGGTCTAGAATCTCTTCCCTTTAACTTGCCTGAGCGGTTCGAGTGGTTGGCACCGACCCTCAGCTAAAGGAAATCGCTACACAATAGAAAGTGGGATGGGTCGTTCCACCAATTATCTCGACCTTTCTACAAGTTTGAAAGCCTCCCTCTCTCTAAGCAGTGGAGATTTACAAGACAAATACTGTGTCCTAACCGGCACACATGTTCCCAAAGGATCTTAATTGACTATTATGCCAACAGGTATTGAATGAGCTTTTGTAATTATTCCTACGTAGAGGATAATGATTAATTAATGGCCTCACATGGGTCCATTCAACATGAAGGTTCGGGGTTCGTAATGCATGAGCCAGGCTGGGTAACCGATGTCTCAAGTATAATATAGGCGCAGAAAACCACTGTCGCCCTGAGTTTTCGCTGCCCACGAGCGTAAATAACTCATCATAAGTTCTCGGGAAATCATAGAGCTGCGAGGTGTCCTTGTTATCCTCGACTCTTATAAAGATTCCAATCCGGAACACATTTCAATCCTTTCTTCAGAGCTAGGGTCCATTCACTAAAACTCTGGCATAAATAATATCTCCAACAATGTCCACGACATAGGAGAATTCATACGTAGAATAGACTATCTGGCCCCTAATGCTCCATGCTACGACATTCCGACCTCTAATATTAAGAGAAATCTAACATTTACTCTATAAGCTTCTCAATTAAGCTGCAAATTCAATTCATTAAAAGCTCTTTCATTACTGGTATCATTACTGAATATATGCAATATTCTGATATAAAGCTTCTTTCCATAATTACTGAAATGTCATCTCACTGTAACATCTTCCTGCTTAGATTGATAAGTCTTGCACTTAGCGTTAATAATTCTCGCTTACAACAATTTATTTGTTTCCTGATGTGTTCGTTCATACTCTTAATAACCATTATTATTATTATCATCATTTCTCACTGACATAAATGACCAAAATCATCCTTTATTATTATTATTACAAATCTCATTGACATAAATGATCAAAATCATTATTTATTATTATTCTCACATAAATTACCAAAATTTCCGACATAGCTAAACGTTTTAAACTCGAACAATCGCGTTCGTTACATTTACATAACTGATTGCCATTCTTAATTCATAGTGGGAATAACTACTCCACTTAATGATGCAAATCATCATTTCAACTCTATAAAAATCAACTCAATACTGATTAAACATGGAGGATCAGCCTCCTAACTGACTTTTACTGGCATCTATAAGGAATTCACAATATCTTTACGGAATCACAGACATGCATCGGTCCATACTTCTACATAATTATAACCATAATTTGTGGGGTACTCACATCTCTATAGGCATCTAAGGTGGCTCCAACCAATCATATTCTTCCATGTCGCCCGCCATAATGGGTTTAACGCGACATATTTCTCTTGTTTACACACATTTGATTATACATAATTTCTATCACCAACACGACACGTTGCATACCTTTCAGGAAGTTATCACTCCCCAAACATGTGAAACACTTCATCAAACACTACTTTAAATGATATTTTTACATATACATTACACTGAACACTCGTCACTTTATACACACTTCAATGCTGAAATTCCCTAGCAGAGATCGAAATTGCAGGTGTCGACGGCATTTTACGTTATCAACTCCTGATTGAAAGTCTGGTTATCTGCTCTCGGAACTCTCCAACAGTTTTTATGACGATCATTACTCCTACAGTAAGCGTCCTGCGTTACATCAATACGCTTGCTCCTAAACATGAGCGTTAACATCTGGTACTCTCATGGCAATACCAAACACTTAGTAAAGTTTCTTTAGCGCATTCTATCGTAGTTACACATATACGATTAGTTAATACTATACACACTGCGCTTAATAAAGTTCAACACTTTCACAAATAATTATATACAATATTTCTACCGTTAGTCTATACGGTGCTTCATATCTGAACACGTCATAGTTCGTGCGGCTGATTATGCCTGTATCACGACTATTATTCATACACGCATATTTACTGTTTCTTTTACACATACCAGTCTTTGTTCGGCGTCTCGATGAATAGATCCGTCATGCGTTATGCCTTGACGAACTGGCTTCAACCTGGCTGTAGCTAACTGAAGTTTCACTCGAAGACTGCACGTAACTTATTTGAAGACTTCTGTCTGCGGCTTACACGCTGTCTCGTACTGCTGCATATTTGCTGCATACTGATTGCAACTTATTTCCATTGTGCTACAATTGACAATTGAGTAAAACTGTAACTAGCTGTAACTGCGCTTGGCGGCATGTAGACTGAGCTTGACTGCGTCTCGACTGGTTTACAACTGGGCTTCAACTGACTTCAAGTGAGTTAGAACAGAGTAACACTGAGAACAGAGTAGGACTGAGAGAACAGAGGGCTCCTCCTGGGGTCTACTCCCTTATATCGGATTTCCACAGAAAGTAGAGCAACATCTTCCCGCGTAATCTTCGCTCCTCTCACAGCATGATTCAGGTCTTCAAACCATGATCATTGTGTTCCTCTCTCTTCACAGGTCCCAAAACTATCTGTGTGCAAAGGAATCGCTCGTTCAATTAATTAATATTAATTCCTTTCTCCATGGCGTGGGACGCTACCTAGTCGGGAAGTCCCCGGCGACATCTCCACATCCATCCGCGAACAATGGTCGCTTCACAGTCCTTACGCACATCACTAAATATGCACCAATTTCGCAGGTAAAAGACTCTAAAATTATCTTCTTGCCAAGATATTCACCTGTGTGCAACTCTCATCTCGATTCGTTACTCCAATCACGAGTAATCAATGATTTTTCTGGGCATTTCACCGCCCCTCCTCTAAATCTATTCTCCGTCGGGGAATAACTGTGTCATTTTTCAGGCCTCTCCCCTGCTCCAGACGACATAATGGGGTGACAGAGATGGACGTGGCTCCACTGGGACCAACCCACAATTCTGGGCCGATTAGTAAATGTCAGCTCTGCCCTCCTCTCTGCTTCAAACCTCCAATAGCTTACACCAAATCGTCTTATAATGATATAATCTGCTCATTATTTCCTACATTATTTTAATAAATAATGCCATTTCATCAAAAATCACACCAGTGATTAAATATACATTTCTTTCGAGGGGTTTTTACCAAGAAACTCCCTGTACAGATCTCTGGTTCGCTCCCTGGCGGAACCTTTTTACTGAGATCACAGTCTCTGAGAACCATGTTCGATTCCAGTCAGCATAACCCCATCGGGTTCATGTTCCCCTTGCAAAACTTATAAAAGTCCAATGCAAGTGGCTTATATAAGTAACCAGCTGACTGTCGACCACCGTCTGTGTTTACGTCTGGGGTCCTTCACCTTGTCTGGCTACGAGTGGGTTAGTAATGTTCCCCCTTCCACACTCGGCCTTGTTTCTGAGCTGTCTATTCTCCCTGCGAAGGGTCGCGTTTACAGCCTCAACCTCTCTGGCTACTCTGACCATTTCTTCATAGAATTCTCGCAAACACTGGCATTCTTTCTGCTCTCCGCCTACACTGGGTAAACTGTCTGCTTCTCGTCCCGTCTCGCCGTTCCAACATTCAGGTCTGCCTGCTTGGCTGCCTCCGCTCTCCACGTTGAGTTGGGTGTGCGTTACTAATTCTTCTTCTGGTTCATCGAATTCTTCTGGCGAGTAATAAATTTTTAAGTTGGCTATGTTCATAACGACCTCGTTTCCATTCTCTAAATGCCTTAACCTGTATGCATTGTTCTGGAGGTCTCTTATCACCTCGAACGGGCCGTGGTAAGAAAAATTAAACTTCTTATACTTCCGTGCCTCTGGATCTGAACTGGCGGGTTTCTTAATTAAAACTTTCTGTCCCACGAGAAGCGGTTTATGATACCTCTTCGCACGATTCCTTCTCTGACGTCTCTCCGCCTGTGCTTTGAGATATTCAAAGGTTCGTTGGATCCTCAATTCTCTACCGGGCTGTGCGTCTACTGGTAATGGAATAACACCATTCCACGGTCTTTCTGGTCTCTGATCCAGATGTAGAGTAACGGGAACCTGACCTGTCGCCTCATGTACAGTATTATTTATACAGTATTCAATTACTTCTAGAAATTCAATCCAACGACAATTCGCTTCAGAACAGTAGATCTTCATGTATTTCTGGATCTCTCTCATTACTCTTTCAACGGGACTTGCCTCAGGATGGCGAATGGTAGATAAAATCTGCCTAATTCCTAGAGTTTCCAGTTCTCGACGAAATTCTGCACTAGTAAAGCAACTTCCGTGGTCCGAGAGAATGTTATCCGGCTTCCCAAGAATCGGAATAACTCTCTCTTTCAGGCGCTTCAGGACCTGTTTTGAACTTGTCTTTTGAATGGGGCACAACACCACCATTTTCGAAAATACATCCATGGCTACAAAAATGTGTCTATTGCCTCTACGTGCTCTAGGCAATGGTCCAAAGTTGTCGATACTCAATAGCTGCCTTGGCTTCTCTGGCAATAACGGGATAGGTCGTTGCCTCATTAAAAAGGGATTCGGCTTTACCCTTTGGCAAAGATCACATGTTCTAATAGCATTTCTCACCGTTTCTCTCAATTTTGGCCAAGTAAATGCTTCCTTCAACAGAGCACAGATTTTATCTATCCCCGGATGACCAAATGCTCTGTGGGCTAGCCATACTAACCTCCTCTGCAAAGATGCAGGAATTACAACCCTTTGACGTGTGTGATCCACATCGTCCCACTTGTGTAATATCTGATTATACCATACATATTCTGTTGCCAATGCCTCCGCCTCTCTGTATATCGCAGTTCCCCTTGCTAATCGTCCCTCAAAGTAATCGATTATCATCTTCAACCATGGGTCTTCGCGTTGTAGGTTGGTAATGTTCCTTAAGTCATCCAACGTCTTCTGATCTCGATTCTCAATCTGGACCGCTAGTACTTCCTCTTCTCTAGGGTAACGACTTAATATGTCCGGTATTACATTCTCTTTCCCTGGACAGTATTCTATTTCCACATTAAATTGCTGGATATACAGGGACCATCTTGTCAATCTCTGACTAGACAAATCTGTCTTTAACAAAAATGTTAAAGCTTTATGGTCTGTTCTCAGAACTATTCGGAAGCCGTACACGAGTTTGTGCCACGATTGCAACGCGTACAAAATTGCGAGCAATTCTATCTCTGTGATCGTGTAATTTTTCTCATGGGCTCTCAGTCTTCTGCTGATAAAGGCGATAAAAACTTTCTTCTCAGGCTGGTCAACATTTTCCTGGAATAGCATCGCTCCAATCCCAATAAGTGATGCATCCGTCTGTATGATAAACTTCTGGGTATAATCTGGGTATCCCAGTTTCACATATTCCAAAAGCATTTGTTTTGACCTCACGAATGCTTCCTGACATTGCTCCGTCCAATTCCATCTGCCGCCTTTCTTCAATAGGTCCTGCAGTGGTGCTACTGTCGCAGTATAGTTTGGGCAGTGGTTCGAAAAGAATCCAATTACTCCCAAATACTGTCGGACGTGCTTAACTTTCGTGGGTCGAGGGAAATTCCGAATTACCTCTAATTTATCTGGATTAGGCTTCACTCCATTTGCATCAATAACATGCCCTAGGAATTTAACTTCCCTCTGACAGAAGTGCGATTTCTTGATATTGACCTTAAAATTAGCCTCTCGAAGGTCATCTAGCAACTTCTTCAGCTCTCTCATGTGCTCCTCCAGAGATTCTGATGTGAGTAGAATGTCGTCTACATATCTGATGGTACTCTCTTTAACCTCATCTGATAGATTGCGATCTAACGCTCTTATCAGGGCTGAACCAGCTGTTTTCAACCCAAAAGGTAGCCTTAAAAATGTGAATGTATGTTGATCAAACATAAATCCTGTCAACAGACTAGTTTTCTTCTCTAATTCAAGATGGTGGAAACTGGATGTGATATCCAAGTTTGAGAATATAGTTTTCCCTTTAAACTTCCTGAGGATCTCTTTAATAGGTGGCACTTGGTCAAATTCCGGAATAACTCTCAAATTTAAGCGTCTCAGGTCCAAGCAGACTCTGACAGATCCGTCTGTCTTTGGTACAATTACCAATGGACTTACATACGGCGTAGGTGTTTTCTCAATAACACCGGCCTCCAACATCTCCTGAATTGCCTCTTTTACTTTAGCATAATGCTTTTCAGCTATAGGGTAGGGTTTCTGCCTAAATGGTGTCCAATCACTGACTTGAAAAGCATAAGTGAAGTTCTTTATCCGACCAGGTCTCGAATCAAAGACTTCCTTCTGTTCCAGCAATAACTGCTTTAAATTTTCCTTCTCTTTTAGCCCAATTTTCGCTTCTTCTAGCTTCTCCGAAATGTAGTCTTCCAATTTGGGTTCCAGATCTTTTTCCAAGTCTGTGGCTAGTGTTTTGAGCTCCGCTTCTAACTGCTCCATAGCTAACACTTCTTCATCAGCCACATCTCTGTATGTATGCCATACTTGTTCACTGGATCCTGGTTCAATTTCATTGAGTGTGACCTCTAAGCCTTCAGCTTCTTTATTCACATGGAACATAACCCTGTCCTGTGCTAGGTCAATTATCACTCTGTATTCCCTTATAAACTCTGCCCCAATAAGTAGGTTATAAGGTAGTTTGTTTACTAACAGAAAACTCTGTGAGAAAATAGAGCCTCCTATCTGTAAATCTAGGAATACCTGGTATTTACATATCATTGTTTTGTCTGGAATTACCCCTTTAATTTTTACACTGGAGATCGGTATCTTCAAAATGTTCTCTCTCCGGGCTATTTCATTATATAGAGCTTGTGTCATCAGGCTCACTGTTGATCCTGTGTCTAGCAGACTTCTGACTTTTAATCCTGCCACTCTCACAATTATAATAGGCAATTCTCTCTTGACCATGACCTGTGGTCCTCCTGTATCCTCAATCAATTCTTCTGGTTTGGCTATCCAATTGATGATGTTAATAGACTTCCATCCATCAGTCTCGAGCTCTTCTAATTTTGGCGTTTTTTTTTTTTTTTTCTTCAGCGCCCGCCCCTTTGCAGTTCCTTCTCTCCTGTTCGCTGCGCTGTAGTTCCAAACTCTTAGCTCCATCTCCATATCTGTCTGGCGATGTCCTGTTCTGCATGACTTCTTGCCAGCGGACTTGTGATTTCTGGGGCTCATCTCCCCTTTCTTCGAGGTATCGCAAAGAAGCATGATAACGCTCTTCTGCCTCGTCATCGAAGTTATTTCTTCTCTCTTGGGGTCTCCAATTTCTATTATTGCCTTCCTGGCCATTATTACCTCCATCGTTATGGTACGGTTTGCCCCTGTTATTGTGTTTATTCCACGAACTTCGACCTCTTCCTGCTTTATTAGCATTTCCTTTGTACCTTGACTGCCATTTTCTGGGTTCCTGTTCCCATTGCCGTCCATAGGAATCTAAAGTTTCTGTGCTCGTGGCCTTGTTGTTCCTTGGAGCTTGCTGTTGGTCAGTCTGTGTGTTGGTCACGTGGACTTGTTCCACGGTTCGACTCTGACGCATAGTATTTGCTGTGGTGAGGTCCAGTTGCCTTAGAACTGTCTCCATTTCCATAGCAGTTTTCGCATTAGCCGAGATTAGTAGCCTTTGGATCTCGTATGGAAGCTGTTTGGCGATAGCAATGCATAGCTCCAGTTCACTAGGTTTTTGATCCAGCTCTTTAAAGCGACACATCTGCGATATGAAGAATTCTGCGTACTTCGTCGGGTTGTTCGTGCTGTACTTTTTGGCATACAAATCCAGCCGTAAATTCTGCTGAGTCGCGGCGTCCCAATATCTTTTCAAGAATGCCTCGCGGAATTCCTCAACAGTATCAAAAGTGTAACGGAAGCTGCGAAACCATAATGCGCACTCCCCCTCTGTTAACTTCTCTATAGCACGTAGCCTACGCTCCTGCGGTATTCGTGCATCATTGAGATATTCAGTCACTTCCTTTAACCAATATTTTGGTGTCATACTACAGTGACTACCTGAAAACTTCCTAGGTTTTTCTTCGCTTGCCCTAATGACGTTTATCACCTGGGTGTGCATCGCATTTTCATGTGGCGTCGATGCCGCAATTGGTACACCTGGCGTCATGTAAGGACTTTCTCCTGCGCCTGTAGCATTTCTGCTTATAGGTTGGGTTTCTAGGTCTGCCCACCTTGTTTTTCTTATATCCTCTATGCTGCCTTCACTTGACTTAGGATATTTCAGAAGTGTCTCCTCCTGTGCTATTATCCTAGTCTCCATTTGGTTATGGCGCATTTCTGCTCTTTCTAGGCGAGTAATGACTTCTTTTTCTATTCTCGTAAGCCTATCTCGGTTTTCCTCGGCTACTTGAAAAATTTTCACCTTGTCTCCTTTCAGACTTTGTTTGATGTGGGATATTTCATCCTCTACGTCCTCTTTAATTTGAGCAAGGGTCTTGTCGCTTGCCTCTGTTTTCTGGCCTTCTCTTATTTCGAGTTCTTCTCTCAGACCTTTAATTTCATCTTGAATGTGTCCATTGACTTTAGACAATTCATTCCGGACCTTGGTGATCTCGCCTCTATTTTCCTCTTGTCTTTTATTGACTATGACAATATCACTCTGAACTTGGTCCAGTTCCTTATGAACTTTACCCATTTGACCTTTTACGTTGCCTACCAGCTCCTTACTTTCATGAGCGATAGCCTTAATTTCGCCTATTTCCTGGCATTGACCTAATATATTCTGGTCCTGTTTCTTGAGGTCACCGTTAATTGCTCTAGCGTAGCTTTTCAATTTCTGGTCCCATTTGGAGTCGTTCTCCTCTAATCTCTGGTCTACTGTTTTCGTAAACTCTGCGAACTGTTTCGCTTGGCGTTCGAGATTCGCCTCGTTTTGGATCTGAATCTCCTTAATATCGTTAGACAACGCCTCTAATTTACTGTTGGTTTGCTCCTGAGCATGCCTACACGCTTGCAAATTACCCTCAAGTTTGGCTTCTATGGCCTCGAAACGTTTATCAGTATTTACCTGCATTTCCGATACAATGCTTACAACAGTATCTGTTACTTCGGTCTTAATGACTTCTTGCATTTGACCTAACTTATTGTTTAATTCATCTTTATATTCAACCTTATTTGCATCTAACCGACTGTTTATTTCAGTTTTATTTGCATCTAAACGGTTATTTATTTCAATCTGGTTATTGTTCATTGCAACCTGATTGGCATCTAAACGAGCATTTATACTATCCGGGAAAGCTTTGGTTTCCAGTTTGTTCTGCTCGTTAGCAGCATCAAAATGTTGTTTCAGTCCTGCAATAACTTGCAAGATCTCCTCCGTACCTGACATTTTACAATAACACACTTAAATATGCAGGCAGGCTTCCTGGAAAAATATGTGGATACGTTTCGAAGAGAAACATCAAACACTGCACACATATTGTGAAGTCGTACAAAACCTGATAATATTATCGTAGATTGTGGATTGGGTATGTAACGCTCGTACCCTTAGGCCATTCTCTTCTCAATAGAGAGATTCTGCGTTACCTCAAAAGCCTACTGAATTCAAAAATCACTCAAACACAGTTTGAGGCAAAACAATTACTATGGTTTTCCCCATGAAATACCATAAAAAATCTATGGGTTTTCCCTAAATCCCATAAGTTCCACGTATTCTGGGCGCCATGATAAATGAATATCAGAGGGTCGTGGTATTAGTAGGACATCGGCCATATTTTAATTTACTATAAAAACTGTTCAGGGAGTGGTTTTTACTGCCGAAAGCCCCACGTTGGGCGCCATGATAAATTAATAGAGCTTTTACTACCATAGACTCCACAGATGGGCGTCATGATAAATTAATATGTATCATCGTTGCCCGGTGCGTGCAATGCCAACATCGCTCATATTGCACTGACGCAGGCGGTTCCATAAAGAGTTAATACCGTCCCACGCTGCTTGGGCCATGATAAATGAATAGGGATAAGCACAATCTATCAAAATTTATATATACGTATCGGAACTTAGCTATGGATTAGGAGCGGTCACACCCTACTTCGTTAATTCTTACTTTAATAGAGTTGTGTGCATTAAATCTGACCGACTTTAGTCGTACCTTTAGCTCAAATCACAGTATAGGACATCAATTCCCATGTACCCTTGTGAGTAATCTCGTTGAATAATATGCATCTGCCTCCAACTAGCATCAGCTCTCAGGCGTGTACGGTAACCCCAATTTTGCAGTGCATATTTTGGATTTGAGGCAAAAAGGTATCAACTCTACAATGATAAGGCACAACTCTATTCTAAAACTTTAATTCATAAAAATAAATCATGGCTTCAAACACAACACAATACCCAAAAAGCATAAAATAAAAACAAACAAAATATTTACTTCCACAATCCACAAATAAACAAATATAAAAATCACAACAAAGTCATATCTAGCCATAATGCTTTACCCTTCTGTGAACTTCACAAGGATATACTAGTGCGCTGATGCACCTACGACTTCAACACAACTTTACATTAACATAACAGTCATACAATGTGACTTCTTTAATATTACAACAAGGATTATTCCTTAAACCTCTTTACGTTAAACAATTATGTGTGCCGTGCGTGTTTTAATATTTTTCTTCTCACCCATGAAATGCTTTGCATGCATTTACCTATTTGGACGTTGCACCAAATCAATGTGCAACTCCATAATTATGTAAGCTACCCCCTTCACATCCTTCAATTATATGGTTTCACCGCATGCTGTCTGTGATTCCTAGATAAAACGTTACGTTATAGCTTATGTCGGATTGTACGATAGACTACCTCGCGCTCATGGCGATTGGCATCTAGTAACCAACTACATGACTTGGTTCCAGTGACAGTACAAATATATCATGTAACTATTCGTCAGATAGCTAAATTAATGAACCATCAGGATGAACTATAATTATCCATGTGTTCACAAACCACATGGCTATAATACTCAACATAACAATCTTGCATTATATGTCATTTTAACAAGGTCTAGAATCTCTTCCCTTTAACTTGCCTGAGCGGTTCGAGTGGTTGGCACCGACCCTCAGCTAAAGGAAATCGCTACACAATAGAAAGTGGGATGGGTCGTTCCACCAATTATCTCGACCTTTCTAAAAGTTTGAAAGCCTCCCTCTCTCTAAGCAGTGGAGATTTACAAGACAAATACTGTGTCCTAACCGGCACACATGTTCCCAAAGGATCTTAATTGACTATTATGCCAACAGGTATTGAATGAGCTTTTGTAATTATTCCTACGTAGAGGATAATGATTAATTAATGGCCTCACATGGGTCCATTCAACATGAAGGTTCGGGGTTCGTAATGCATGAGCCAGGCTGGGTAACCGATGTCTCAAGTATAATATAGGCGCAGAAAACCACTGTCGCCCTGAGTTTTCGCTGCCCACGAGCGTAAATAACTCATCATAAGTTCTCGGGAAATCATAGAGCTGCGAGGTGTCCTTGTTATCCTCGACTCTTATAAAGATTCCAATCCGGAACACATTTCAATCCTTTCTTCAGAGCTAGGGTCCATTCACTAAAACTCTGGCATAAATAATATCTCCAACAATGTCCACGACATAGGAGAATTCATACGTAGAATAGACTATCTGGCCCCTAATGCTCCATGCTACGACATTCCGACCTCTAATATTAAGAGAAATCTAACATTTACTCTATAAGCTTCTCAATTAAGCTGCAAATTCAATTCATTAAAAGCTCTTTCATTACTGGTATCATTACTGAATATATGCAATATTCTGATATAAAGCTTCTTTCCATAATTACTGAAATGTCATCTCACTGTAACATCTTCCTGCTTAGATTGATAAGTCTTGCACTTAGCGTTAATAATTCTCGCTTACAACAATTTATTTGTTTCCTGATGTGTTCGTTCATACTCTTAATAACCATTATTATTATTATCATCATTTCTCACTGACATAAATGACCAAAATCATCCTTTATTATTATTATTACAAATCTCATTGACATAAATGATCAAAATCATTATTTATTATTATTCTCACATAAATTACCAAAATTTCCGACATAGCTAAACGTTTTAAACTCGAACAATCGCGTTCGTTACATTTACATAACTGATTGCCATTCTTAATTCATAGTGGGAATAACTACTCCACTTAATGATGCAAATCATCATTTCAACTCTATAAAAATCAACTCAATACTGATTAAACATGGAGGATCAGCCTCCTAACTGACTTTTACTGGCATCTATAAGGAATTCACAATATCTTTACGGAATCACAGACATGCATCGGTCCATACTTCTACATAATTATAACCATAATTTGTGGGGTACTCACATCTCTATAGGCATCTAAGGTGACTCCAACCAATCATATTCTTCCATGTTGCCCGCCATAATGGGTTTAACGCGACATATTTCTCTTGTTTACACACATTTGATTATACATAATTTCTATCACCAACACGACACGTTGCATACCTTTCAGGAAGTTATCACTCCCCAAACATGTGAAACACTTCATCAAACACTACTTTAAATGATATTTTTACATATACATTACACTGAACACTCGTCACTTTATACACACTTCAATGCTGAAATTCCCTAGCAGAGATCGAAATTGCAGGTGTCGACGGCATTTTACGTTATCAACTCCTGATTGAAAGTCTGGTTATCTGCTCTCGGAACTCTCCAACAGTTTTTATGACGATCATTACTCCTACAGTAAGCGTCCTGCGTTACATCAATACGCTTGCTCCTAAACATGAGCGTTAACATCTGGTACTCTCATGGCAATACCAAACACTTAGTAAAGTTTCTTTAGCGCATTCTATCGTAGTTACACATATACGATTAGTTAATACTATACACACTGCGCTTAATAAAGTTCAACACTTTCACAAATAATTATATACAATATTTCTACCGTTAGTCTATACGGTGCTTCATATCTGAACACGTCATAGTTCGTGCGGCTGATTATGCCTGTATCACGACTATTATTCATACACGCATATTTACTGTTTCTTTTACACATACCAGTCTTTGTTCGGCGTCTCGATGAATAGATCCGTCATGCGTTATGCCTTGACGAACTGGCTTCAACCTGGCTGTAGCTAACTGAAGTTTCACTCGAAGACTGCACGTAACTTATTTGAAGACTTCTGTCTGCGGCTTACACGCTGTCTCGTACTGCTGCATATTTGCTGCATACTGATTGCAACTTATTTCCATTGTGCTACAATTGACAATTGAGTAAAACTGTAACTAGCTGTAACTGCGCTTGGCGGCATGTAGACTGAGCTTGACTGCGTCTCGACTGGTTTACAACTGGGCTTCAACTGACTTCAAGTGAGTTAGAACAGAGTAACACTGAGAACAGAGTAGGACTGAGAGTACAGAGGGCTCCTCCTGGGGTCTACTCCCTTATATCGGATTTCCACAGAAAGTAGAGCAACATCTTCCCGCGTAATCTTCGCTCCTCTCACAGCATGATTCAGGTCTTCAAACCATGATCATTGTGTTCCTCTCTCTTCACAGGTCCCAAAACTATCTGTGTGCAAAGGAATCGCTCGTTCAATTAATTAATATTAATTCCTTTCTCCATGGCGTGGGACGCTACCTAGTCGGGAAGTCCCCGGCGACATCTCCACATCCATCCGCGAACAATGGTCGCTTCACAGTCCTTACGCACATCACTAAATATGCACCAATTTCGCAGGTAAAAGACTCTAAAATTATCTTCTTGCCAAGATATTCACCTGTGTGCAACTCTCATCTCGATTCGTTACTCCAATCACGAGTAATCAATGATTTTTCTGGGCATTTCACCGCCCCTCCTCTAAATCTATTCTCCGTCGGGGAATAACTGTGTCATTTTTCAGGCCTCTCCCCTGCTCCAGACGACATAATGGGGTGACAGAGATGGACGTGGCTCCACTGGGACCAACCCACAATTCTGGGCCGATTAGTAAATGTCAGCTCTGCCCTCCTCTCTGCTTCAAACCTCCAATAGCTTACACCAAATCGTCTTATAATGATATAATCTGCTCATTATTTCCTACATTATTTTAATAAATAATGCCATTTCATCAAAAATCACACCAGTGATTAAATATACATTTCTTTCGAGGGGTTTTTACCAAGAAACTCCCTGTACAGATCTCTGGTTCGCTCCCTGGCGGAACCTTTTTACTGAGATCACAGTCTCTGAGAACCATGTTCGATTCCAGTCAGCATAACCCCATCGGGTTCACTATATAGGGATATAAGGAAATGAACTACAAGTTCTCTGTTGTGATCATTAAAAGCCATAACTACAGCTTAACATATTGTTTGTCTATTGCTAATGAGTAGATACTTATCTGAAGTTGGGGAATGTCTACAGGCTGCTCAGACAATCAGTTTTGGTGCAGGCTCTAAGTAAAATGTTTAAATAATAATCGGAGTTCTTTGAATTTGAGTAACTTTAGTTTGAATTAATTTTGATACATTGGTCAGGTTCGAATATTTACTTATCATTGTTTACACAATCGCAACTCGGTAGAACTTATGGGAAAGGAAAAGTAAACTTAAGAATATTGTCTCCTTCTATTCCATCAGGACACTTGCATGTGCTCCCCCACACATGCATGCATCTTTCAGTCAGAAATAGATTCCACTCCGATAAAGTGAGGTATGCACTTGGGCCAACGTATATTTACAATCTACTTCTCCCTTATTCTTAGGAATTTTAAAGCAGAAAAATTTATAAGAGGGACGACGAACGCTTTTCTTTTCCTTTGGGGTCTTCTAGAATAAAGAGCGGATGTAGAATACTTGACTAGCTACCTTCCCGGCTTTGCTGGGGACACTGGAACTGTGTATTCACATTTCTGTAATTAATAATAGAATTTGTTCTAACCAAGAAAAACCATCCTCTTATCAATGTGTTTCATATAAAAATATATATTTTTACAAATTATGCAAATTTTTAAAATGATCCTTGTGCCAAACAAATTATGGCAGCTCAATTATCATGACTGTAAAAGATCTGTTATTAGTATAAAAGAAATAGAGGTTCCCCCCGTACACTGAGAATCATCGAATCATGTAATTATGTGCTATTATTGCGTATTCTTGTTATTAGTATTATTTTTTACATTCGAATTGAGCCTCTACGGACTGCATATTAACAAACAATTTCATTTGTGTCTGGATTTCGTTCTTCTACCGGCCTTGATATCCTCCAGTATTTCTTGAGTCCATCGATCAGTGCATCTTTCAGGCAGAAATATATTCCATCCTAGTAAAGTAAGGCATATTTTCAATCTTCTTCTATATACTCAAGAGTTTTGGAGGAGAAAAGTTTATAATAAGAAGAACGCTTCTTCTTTTCCTTCGTGGTCCGCTTGCGTAAAGTGTTGGCTTTATGCTTCATATCTCAGTGGCTGAACAACATATTGCGTACCTAGCTTACGTTATTAGATTCTCTGACACTAATTACGTTCTTCAAGTACACTTCGTGTGGCTTATTTAAGACCCCGTGTCATCACAAGGAGATTACAGCACACCACGCTCTATTTTATACGACAGCATAATACAGACTTAATTGAGTCTAATAAATCCAGCGCACTCCATGTTCAGTAATATGGGCAAATTCCTGCTAATATGATTACCCCTATCACACATGAAAAGTGAATTTACAATACACATACTGTACCAATTTAATAGCCAAACAACACATACATTCATCTGAATATTTTAGATATATTTTCCATCAATGCAGTGAACGTAGGACAATACATGAGAAATCATAAAACTAAATGATTTTAAAGCGTATCGTATCGTACCTGGTTCATTTTTGTATTCGCCGGGTCGTAAGTCCGGATGCCCTTCCTGGCATTACGTAATTTTTCACGCGAAAATGCTACCGCGTCGTTGCCACGGGGATTCAAGCTCCATTTATTTATTTATTTATTTATTAATTTATTGATTTTCTTTCTTTCTTTCTTTCTTTCTTTCTTTCTTTCTTTCTTTCTTTCTTTCTTTCTTTCTTTCTTTCTTGTTTCCTTTCTTTCTCTGCCTGACTGCCTGCCTGTCTGTCTGTCTGTCTGTCTGTCTGTCTGTCTGTCTTTAATTATTTATTTATTTATATATTTAATTTATTTATTTATTGTCTTTCAAAGCTATGACGTGAGGAAATGCCGCGTTACCAATGTGACAGGTTACCTCTTAATGTTGCTTTATGTGAGTGAAACTCAAGAAGCACTGAACCGATTCTATGCGGTTTTCATTATTAACTAAAGGACCTTCCAAGAAAGAATTTTTTGTATCAAATGTTTCACTGTGATAAAGAGAAGCTTAGATATAATGGTTTGCTAAATAACTTAATATTTTAAGCCTCGCGAACATTTCTTGGACAACTTTATTGGATCCGTTGAAGACACTCACAAACTATGCGGCTAAGAGTAATGCAGCATAAAACGCTCTACAAAATGTACTATCTTTAAAAGTTAGACTTGTTATAAGGTTTTACCTCGTGCGGGAGGTGCGTCATGATTCATGACTAGGGCTCGGATCGATATGCTCGGTAAAATCTCCAGATATGCTCGAAAACCATGTGTTTTATGCTCGATAGATATGCTCGAAAACCCATTATATGCTCTAAAACATTATATGCGGTTAATATGCAGAATATGCTCGAAAAACACTGTTAAATACTATATAAAGGAAAGTGAAACGAAAAAACCAATAACATACTCGCATTCAAGTTTTTCAAGTATATAGTCTATAAGAGAAGTGTTCTTATAAAAGTTACAGTTTAAAAGTTCATTTACAAAATCATCAGAATTAGGCGAGTCAATGAAGCAGATCTGCATTGGTCTGTGCAACAAGAAATTTTCTATGTTTTCAGTTTTGAATGATTTTCTTCAATCAGTCAATAAAAGTTTCAATGACGAGAACGAACTCACTAAAGGTTAAAAACCTACGGTTTTATTATTCGCACCAGATAGGCTTCTCAATAATTATTTCTGTTTTTGAACCTTAAGGATGGTCAGGGCCCGAATTCGGGGGAGAATTCGAAGAAAAACAAACTATTTAGACGAAGCACACAAGAATATGCATTTATATGTTTCTATTCTGAAAATCGCGGTTTTATGCATTTATATGCTCGATAAATTTCAATTCTGTTGGTCCCAGACAGGTGAAAATACCTCCGAAAGGCTTCTTTCAATGTGTACTATTCAGGAAAAAAATATGCAAATATGCTCGAATCAGAGCCCTATTCAGGACATTCCAAGAGGCTTGGAGGGAGACACTACTACTACCATGTTATGTACAGTCCTGTATTGGTTCATAGCGGAAATATGTAAATACAACACTGAATAAGTTTTATACACCATTTTTGTACCATTGGTTTAATTATTTTTATGTTCGACCCTGGCGAAATATAAATATTATATGTCAGAAATCTGTACTATAATGAGGCTCATTATAGTACAATTTTTAGCCTACTTTTCACATTTTGCAAAAATGAGAAAAAAGTAGTCTTATGAGATCGGGCAAATGTGTGTCTGTCTGTCTATCTGTCCTTCTGTCTGTCTGGCTGTGTGTGTGTGTCCCCCTATCAACTCCTAAACGGCTGGAGCAATCGAAACAAAATTTGGCAGGAGTAAAGATCTATACCTGAATATCTCACGGCCATATTTGAAAATGATGTCAGTGCTACGATCTGCTGAAAAATCGCAATTGAAATGTGAGCTCCATGTAGGATATCTTGGAAGGTATGAATGGGAGCTATTTCAAAATTGGCACACGTATAGATAATAATATTGCAGTTTAATTTCCAGGAGGCCATACATGGCAGTGTTGCCAAAATGATTATAAGCTAGCTGATAGGTCCAATATTTAAATGCATATAACTTCTACACTATCAATTGGAATTCGACCAAATTTCGTTTGTACTATGTGTGCATACCCAGATATGAATGAGCATATTCTTAAGAGCCACCAGGGCTGCCAACTGTTAATAAATGCACTCCCTATTGTTTTTATCCAAATACCAATATATCAGAAAGTATGCAAGCAGACAGCTTTAAACTATGCACAAGCATAGTACCTGACATTCTATATTAATTTGGTGTAACTTATAAACGTCTGTGCTACCAACATGATTCTATGCCTGCTGAGAGGTCCAACTTTAAATACACGTAACTTCTATACTATCATTTGGATTTCAACCAAATTTCGTGTGTGTTATGTGTACCATAACAGATATGACTATGCGTATTGTTACGTGCCACCCCCCTAGTGGCACTTTTGTTAACTGGATTACGGTGGGTAGGAAGTACAACACCAATTACTGCTTAAAGAAGTAATTAACTTTATTGCGGCCAGAAAATTACACTACTCATCAGCATTTACAGACAATAGGAACCTTACTCTAGTTTCCTCAAGTCTCCTGCTTGTGGAGAGCTCTTGCCCCTTTCACTTGTCAACAAACCACAGAAGTTAATCCTGCCGCTCATGAGCCTAGTGGCCTTGACAAATCTACATGCAACTTCTTCCTAATGTGCGCCTACTACAGTACTTACGAGCACTTGCTGCGCGCTGTTCACCAGCTGGGAGAAACATTGTCACTGGATTTCGACACCACAATATCTGACACTCAGTGAAAGCACATTCACTCAGAACACGGCAGTCCCCTGTATGGTCCTCACATCACAGCTACACTAGGGGTTTCGCAAGTCACCACACTTCTGTCGCTCAGAATAAACGCTCACACTAGCTCGTAAAACACAACAACGGCCACTGCTTCACGGGTCACTCTTATATAGCAGGCCGGTGACTCAATAAATTCTTCTAGATCCACCCAGGGTCCACGGCTTCTCGAGGTTTCCGTCGCTGGTCCAGTCACGAATATTCTGGACTATCCCTTTTGTCCTAGTAGCCTGTTGCATAAGGCGCGCGCAATACAGGAGGCAGGGCACAGCCCAGCCCTGGGGCAGTTGTGACTCATGCGGCGAGCGATGACACAAACTCAAAGCCGTAACACCACCCCCTTCCTAAAAAGGCTGATCGTCCCGATCAATCATTGGTCCGTCTGTGTCCCTCCGTAGGCTGCCAGGCGATCTCAATGCACGATCTTCATCTTCGCCCTCGGGCTCCGCTGGATCCTGTAGACGACATCGTTGATCCGTTTCACGACTCGGTACGGGCCCTCCCAGGACTTCTGCAGTTTGGGTGACAGGCCTTTCTTCCGTAATGTGTTGAAGAGCCAGACCAGGTCGTCCTCGTGGAATCCTCCGGCGTCCGTCTGCTGGTCGTATCGGGTCTTCATTCGGTCGGTCTCGATCCGCAGTTTCCTCCTCGCGAACGCGTGCACGTCCTCCAGTTGGTCGACCAGTTCTTGACAATACTGGCTTACCGGGATCGGATCATTCCCAGGTCGGCCAAAGGCAAGATCGACAGGTAGACGGAGCTCCCTCCCAAACATGGCCCGGGCTGGTGTGCACCCGGTGGCTTCATGCACGGCGGCGCGGTAGGCCAGGAGAAATAGTGGAAGATGCTTGTCCCAATCCCTCTGGTGCACGGTGACAACTATTCGGAGATGGTTCTCGATGGTGCGATTGAATCGCTCTACCATCCCGTCGGACTGAGGGTGTAGCGGCGTTGTCCTTGTCTTCCGGATTCCCAGCAGCTGGCATAGGTTCTGGAACACCTGCGACTCGAAATTCCTCCCTTGGTCGGAGTGCAGCTCCAGGGGTACTCCGTACCGGCTGACGAATTCCTTCACCAGGGTCTCTGCGATCGTCGCGGCTTCTTGGTTAGGGAGCGCATACGCCTCCGGCCATTTGGTAAAGTAGTCGCTGACGACTAATATGTAGCGGTTCCCTGCCTCGCTTAACGGGAATGGCCCAGCAACATCGATGGCCACTCTCTCCATGGGGCCGCCCACGTTTTCGGTCTTCAGTGGACCCCGTCGTCTTCGTCCTGGGCCCTTGCTGGCTGCGCAATCGTGGCACCTCGCGCAGTGGTTCTCCAGGTCTGTTCGGCATCCGATCCAGTAGAACCGCTCTCTCAGCTTCTCCAGGGTCTTCTTTATCCCTAGGTGTCCACCAGATGATCCTCCATGAACTTCCTTCAGGACTTCCTCCGTCATAGCCTTTGGAACGACGACTTGTTCCCGAGATGTCTTCCCGTCGGTGCTCTCCCAGGTACGGCAGATGAGGCCGTCCCTTATAATCAGCGAGTCCCACTGCGCCCAGTAGGACTTAAACTTTGGGCTGCAGTCACTCACAATGTTCCACCCGGGTCTGGGGACACAGGCCCTCTTCCATTCGGCTATCAGTCCCAGGTCATCATCATCTTCTGCTTGTGCCCGCGTGAAAGATTCGCGGCTCCAGCTCCCTTGAAGTTCCACGGTAGTCCTTCGGCACTGTATCCCGGTGTTCTCCTCCCTCCTAGTACAGAAGGTGCAGTCTTCGGGGCACGGTCTTCGTGACAGGGCGTCGGCGTTAGAATGCAGTTGGCCTTTCCTGTGCTGAATCTCAAAGTTGTACTGTTGAAGCCTCTCTAACCACCGCGCGAGTTGACCCTCGGGCTGCTTGAAGTTCAGGAGCCACCGCAGGGATGCATGGTCGGTCCTGATGAGAAATTCTTGCCCGTACAGGTACTTGTGGAAGTGTTCAATGGTCTTCACGATGGCGAGCAGCTCCTTCCTGGTGACGCAGTAGTTCCTTTCTGGCTTTGACAAGGCCTTGCTGAAGTAGGCCACTACTCTTTCCTCGCCGTCCACTACTTGCGACAGGATTCCCCCTATGCCAAAGTCGCTGGCATCGGTATCGACGATGAACCTTGTTCCAGGTCTGGGGCAGGCCAAAATAGGCGCGGTGCACAGAGCCTGCTTAAGTTGTTCGAAGGCACTGAGGCTTTCTGCTGTCCACGTGAAGAGTTGGTCCTTCTCAGTCAGTCGATGTAAAGGTTTGGCGATATCGGCGAATCCTCTCACGAAGCGACGGTAATAAGTGCAGAGTCCCAGGAAGCTTCGTAGTTGGGACTTGTCATTCGGAACTGGCCACTCCCTCACAGCTGCGGTCTTCTCTGGGTCGGTGCGCACCCCTTCCTCGGAGACGATATGCCCAAGGTACTGGACCCGCTTCTGGAAGAGCTGACACTTCTTGGGGCTCAACTTCAGCTGGGCAGCCCGTAGCTTCAACAAGATCTCCTTCAGGTTGCTGTAGTGCTCCTCGAAACTCCTCCCCAGAACGATGACGTCGTCTAGGTATACCAGGCAGGTCTTCCAGTGTAGTCCCCTCAGAATGGACTCCATTAGCCTTTCGAAGGTTGCAGGGGCGTTGCACAGACCGAATGGCATGACGGTGAACTGCCAGAGCCCGCTGCCCACAGAGAACGCCGTTTTCTCGCGGTCCTTAGGGTGGACCTCCACCTGCCAGTAGCCACTCTTCAAATCCAAGGTGGAGAACCATCTTGATCCTGATATGGTGTCCAGCGTGTCGTCGATCCGGGGTAGAGGGTAGCTGCCCTTCTTCGTGACGTCGTTCACCCGCCTGTAGTCCACGCATAACCTGGTGGAACCGTCCTTCTTCTTCACTAGCACAACCGGAGAACTCCAAGGACTATGTGATGGCTCGATCACCCCTTGCTCCTTCATCTCTTCTACCATCCGGTCGAATTCGGCTTGCTTGGCGAGCCGGACACGTCGGAATGGGGCCCTAATCGGTGCGCTGTCCCCAACGTCGATTCTGTGCTGGACCAAGCTTGTCCTGCCGAAGTCTTTGCTCCCCACGGAGAAGACATCCTGGAATTCGCGTAGCAGGTCCTGAAGTTGGCGTGATTGTTCCTCGTCTTAATGGTCCTGGGATCCTTGGTACAGCTTCTGTAGTTCTTCTGGCAGTGTGCGTCTTCGTCGGCTGTCCGTCTGCAGGTGTCCGTCTGTCGTATCTGTGATGCGGGCAATCCAGGTAACGGGCTAGCAGACTCCTAGGTTGGTGTCCCGGTCAACCGTAATGTCGTAGTCGTTCAGGTTGGACAGGCGGACGTACGGCCGAGACGTCGTGTTGATGAGAGTCTTGGCAACTAGCAATCCTTTTGTCTGGATGTCCTCATATTTTGGTTCGATGACAGCCGCCACTCCCTCAGCAGTTCCGTCGACAATTACGGCAGCGCTGACCTCCGTCCTGGCGGGAACGATGACGTCTTCTCTCAGCCTTACTCGTCGTGCGGTGATGGACTCGTGCGCAGGTTGCAAAGCAAGTTCCTCACCTCCGAAATGCAGAGTGTTGGTACTCAGATCCAAGATGATGTTGTTCTGGTCCAGGAAGTCCAGTCCGATGATCACTTCATTTGATACGGCAGCCACAAGCACTGGATGCTTTGTCGCCCGTCGACCAATGACGAACTCCAGTGATGCTTCGCCATGTACCGGTGCGGTCTCTCCGGTCGCGGTTATTAGCTGGAGGTTCCTTTGTGTGGGTTGCACTCTCCACTTCGGGATCACGGTGGGACTGACGATGGTCCTCGATGCTCCCGTGTCGATTAGCATGGGCCAGCTCTCTCCGTTGACGACTCCGTCGACCATCAGGCTGCTATTATCCCTCCGTAACTGCGTCACACGAACTTGGACTGCCGGGGCTTGACGACTGTCGCAAGCCAACCTTTGCCCCCCAAGGCTGGCTGATACTTGCTTTCCTGGGCCGCGCGGTTTCCCTACGACTGACTGTCCCGACGGAAACCCTTGGCGGCGGCGATCACCGCAGTCCTTGCTCAGGTGGCCTCTCTTACGGCAGGTCCAGCAGGTCGGTAGTCCTCTTCCGGGCCGCCTCTCCGGATGTTCTTCGGCTACGTTTTTGTTGGTGGTACTGCGACTCTTGAAAAACCGGCCTAGCGCCTCCATCAGTTCATCGGCCAGGGGCTTGGTCTTGTTGGTTTTTGCTGGTTCGTCGACGTCCACTTGACGCACCCGCGCGTGCATTCTAGATGCCTGTTTTGCCGTCTCGAACTCAAGTGCGTGGCTCAGCGCATCTGCCAGGGTCTTATTGCGCGCGAGTCGCAGCACCTGTTGAGTGTCCGAGTCCCGTAGCCCGTCGGTGAAAGTCTGCGTAGCTATCTGCTCCAGAAAGTCGGCCGGCGCTGTTGGGGAGGCGAGCCTTACGAGGCGTGCGATGTCCATCTCGAACTCCTGCAGGGTTTCCGCGTTCTTTTGTACCCGGGTCCGGAGCTGCATCTGGTAGGCCTGCTGAAGATGGCTATCTCCATATCGGGACTCCATATGGGCGATCAGGGAAGCGTAGTCCTGGGATCCAGTCGGGATGGCCTGAAGGACGTTAAGGGCGTCACCTCTCAGCGCTACAATGAGAGCTGTAGCCTTTTCTGTGTTGTTCCAGTTATTTATGGAACAGGCCGCCTCGAACTGACGTAAGTAGGTGCTCCACGGGGCCTTTCCGTCGAAGGTTGGGGGCGTCACTCTGCTATGTCCCGTTCCTGATATTCCCGGTGTAAGGGTGGGCGGGCGTTGGCGCAGCTCGGCAACTTCCTTTTGTAAGGCGTTGAATTTCTCCTCCACCCCCATCAGCGGGCGTTGGCACAGCTCGGCAACTTCCACTTGTAAGGCGTTGAATTTCTCCTCCACCCCCATCAGCGGTCGTTGGCACAGTTCGGCAACTTCCACTTGCAAGGCGTTGAATTTCTCCTCCACCCCCGTCAGTGGGCGTTGGCGCAGCTCGGCAACTTCCTTTTGTAAGACGTTGAATTTCTCCTCCACCTCCATCAGCGGGCGTTGGCGCAGCTCGGCAACTTCCACTTGTAAGGCGTCGAACTTCTTTTCCACTGCCGTGACTTCCTCACGCAGACCCAGTTCTAATTTCTTCAGGTTCTGTGTCAACTTATTCTGACCGTCTTCCATCTTCTTCTGGCCGTCCTCTATCCTCTTCAGGTCCTCCACTAGCTTATTTTGAACGTCTTCCATCTTCTTCTGGCCGTCTTCTAGTTTGGCAGTTAGGTCCTCGGCTAACTTCTTCTGGCCGTCTTCTAGTTTGGCAGTTAGGTCCTCGGCTAACTTCTTCTGGCCGACCTCCATCTTCTTCTGGCCGTCCTCCATCTTCATCTGGCCGTCTTCTAGCTTCTTCTGGCCGTCTTCTAATTTGGTTTCCATGCCATTTAACTTTTCTAGCAATGCTGCCAATTTCTCCTCCATTTTAGTTGTTTGTCTTGTAAAGGGCATGCACTCACAGGAAAATTAGAGAAAATGACCTGCTCGGGTTTTGAAACCATGACCGTCAGGTGTTGTGCTTGAGTTCGTAATCCAGCTTCTGACACCAGTTGTTACGTGCCACCCCCCTAGTGGCACTTTTGTTAACTGGATTACGGTGGGTAGGAAGCACAACACCAATTACTGCTTAAAGAAGTAATTAACTTTATTGCGGCCAGAAAATTACACTACTCATCAGCAATTACAGACAATAGGAACCTTACTATAGTTTCCTCAAGTCTCCTGCTTGTGGAGAGCTCTTGCCCCTTTCACTTGTCAACAAACCACAGAAGTTAATCCTGCCGCTAATGAGCCTAGTGGCCTTGACAAATCTACATGCAACTTCTTCCTAATGTGCGCCTACTACAGTACTTACGAGCACTTGCTGCGCGCTGTTCACAAGCTGGGAGAAACAATGTCACTGGATTTCGACACCACAATATCTGACACTCAGTGAAAGCACATTCACTCAGAACACGGCAGTCCCCTGTATGGTCCTCACTTCGCCGCTACACTAGGGGTTTCGCAAGTCACCACACTTCTGTCGCTCAGAATAAACGCTCACACTAGCTCGTAAAACACAACAACGGCCACTGCTTCACGGGTCACTCTTATATAGCAGGCCGGTGACTCAATAAATTCTTCTAGATCCATCCAGGGTCCACGGCTTCTCGAGGTTTCCATCGCTGGTCCAGTCACGAATATTCTGGACTATCCCTTTTGTCCTAGTAGCCTGTTGCATAAGGCGCGCGCAATACAGGAGGCAGGGCACAGCCCAGCCCTGGGGCAGTTGTGACTCATGCGGCGAGCGATGACACAAACTCACAGCCGTAACAGTATATTTAGGAACAACCAGGGCTGCAAACTGTTAATAAATACTGTCTCTATTTTTGTTACCCTAATATCAATATATCAGAAAGTATGCAAGCCAATAGCTCTAAACCTTGCGCAAATATAGTTCCTGGCGTTCTAGATTAATTTGTAGTAACTAATATAGGCCTACGCCAGTGCTGCCAATATTATTCTAAGCCTGCTGATAGGTCCAATTTTAAAATGCATGTAACTTCTCTACTAACTAATGGATTTCATTCTAAATTGACACAACAATAGATCATATTATTTCAGATTATTTCTGACCAATACATGTATGTCATTGATGCCAACATAATTTTACGCGCGCTGTTAGATGCAATGTTTAACTGCATGTAACGTCCATGATATCCATTGGACTTCAACCAAATTTTGTATTCTGTACTGTACCCATGCGTATAATCTCGATGGAAAATATGCTTCTGCCTCCAGCTAGCTTCAGGACTCGAGGGTGTACCGTCCTCAGGATGGCGAATGGTAGATAAAATCTGCCTAATTCCTAGAGTCTCCAGTTCTCGACGAAATTCTGCACTCGTAAAGCAACTTCCGTGGTCCGAGAGAATGTTATCCGGCTTCCCAAGAATCGGAATAACTCTCTCTTTCAGGCGTTTCAAGACCTGCTTTGAACTTGTCTTTTGTATGGGGCATAATACCACCATTTTCGAAAATACATCCATGGCTACAAAAATGTGTCTATTGCCTCTACGTGCTCTAGGCAATGGTCCAAAGTTGTCTATGCTCAATAACTGCCTTGGCTTCTCCGGTAACAACGGGATAGGTCGTTGCCTCATTAAAAAGGGATTTGGCTTCACCCTCTGGCATAGATCACATGTCCTAATAGCATTTCTCACCGTTTCTCTTAATTTTGGCCAAGTGAATGCTTCCTTCAACAGAGCACAAACTTTGTCTATCCCTGGATGACCAAATGCTCTGTGTGCTAGCCACACCAATCTCCTCTGCAAAGATGCAGGAATCACAATCCTTTGACGTGTATGATCTACATCATCCCACTTGTGTAATATCTGATTATACCATATATAATCTGTTGCCAATGCCTCTGCCTCTCCGTATATTGCAGTTCCCCTTGCTAAGCGTCCCTCGAAGTAATCGATCATCATCTTCAACCATGGGTCTTCGCGTTGTAGGTTGGTAAGGTTCCTTAAGTCATCCAACGTCTTCTGATCTCGATTCTCAATCTGGACAGCTAGCGCTTCTTCTTCTCTAGGGTAACGGCTTAATATGTCCGGTATTACATTCTCTTTCCCTGGACAGTATTCTATTTCCACATTAAATTGCTGAATATACAGGGACCATCTTGTCAATCTCTGGCTAGACAAGTCTGTTTTTAACAAAAATGTTAAAGCTTTATGGTCTGTTCTGAGGACTATTTGGAAGCCATACACGAGTTTATGCCAAGATTGCAACGCGTACAAAATTGCGAGAAACTCTATCTCTGTAATCGTGTAATTTTTCTCATGGGCTTTCAGTCTCCTGCTTATAAAGGCAATAAAAACTTTCTTTTCAGGCTGGTCAACATTTTCCTGGAATAGCATCGCTCCGATCCCAATAAGTGATGCATCCGTCTGTATGATGAACTTCTGGGTATAATCCGGGTATCCCAGCTTCACATATTCCAAAAGCATTTGTTTTGACCTCACGAATGCTTCCTGACATTGCTCCGTCCAATTCCATCTGCCGCCTTTCTTCAATAGGTCCTGCAGGGGTGCTACTGTCGTAGTATAATTTGGGCAGTGGTTCGAAAAGAATCCAATTACTCCCAAATACTGTCGGACGTGCTTAACTTTCGTGGGTCGAGGGAAATTTCGAATTACCTCCAATTTATCTGGATTAGGCTTCACTCCATTTGCATCAATAACATGCCCTAGGAATTTGACTTCCCTCTGACAGAAGTGCGATTTCTTGATATTAACCTTAAAGTTAGCTTCTCGAAGGTCATCTAGCAACTTCTTCAGGTCTCTCATGTGCTCCTCCAGAGATTCTGATGTGAGTAGAATGTCGTCTACATATCTGATGGTACTCTCTTTCACTTCATCTGATAGATTGCGATCTAACGCTCTTATCAGTGCTGAACCAGCTGTTTTCAACCCAAAAGGTAGCCTTAAAAATGTGTATGTATGTTGATCAAACATAAATCCTGTCAACAGACTAGTTTTCTTCTCTAACTCAAGATGATGGAAACGGGATGTGATGTCCAGATTTGTGAATACGGTTTTCCCTTTGAACTTCCTGAGGATCTCTTTAATAGGTGGCACTTGGTCAAATTCTGGAATAACTTTCAAATTTAAATGTCTCAGGTCCAGGCAGACTCTGACAGTTCCGTCTGTCTTTGGTACAATTACCAATGGACTTACATAAGGCGTAGGTGTCTTCTCAATAACACCGGCCTCCAACATCTCCTGAATTGCCTCTTTCACTTTAGCATAATGCTTTTCAGCTATAGGGTAGGGTTTCTGCCTAAATGGTGTCCAATCACTGACTTGAAAAGCATAAGTGAAGTTCTTTATCCGACCAGGTCTCGAATCAAAGACTTCCTTCTGTTCCAATAATAACTGCTTTAAGTTTTCCTTCTCTTTTAGCCCAATTTTCGCTTCTTCTAGCTTTTCCGAAATGTATTCTTCCTGTTTGGGTTCCAAATCTTTCTCCAGGTCTGTGGCTAGTGTTTTCAGCTCTTCTTCTAACCGCTCAATAACTAACACTTCTTCTTCAGCCACCTCTCTGTATGTATGCCATACTTGTTCACTTGACCCTGGTTCAATCTCATTGAGTGCGACCTCTAAGCCTTCAGCTTCTTCCTTCACATGGAACATAACCCTGTCCTGTGCTAGGTCGATTATCACTCTGTATTCCCTTATAAATTCTGCCCCAATAAGTAGGTTATAAGGCAATTTGTTTACTAACAGAAAAATCTGTGAGAAAATAGAGCCTTCTATCTGTAAATCTAGGAATACCTGATATTTACATATCATCGTTCGGTCTGGAATTACCCCTTTTATTTTGACACTAGAGATCGGTATTTTCAAAATATTCTCTCTCCGGGCTATTTCATCATATAAGGCTTGTGTCATAAGGCTCACTGTTGACCCTGTGTCTAGCAGACTTCTTACTTTTAATCCTGCCACCCTTACTATTATAATAGGCAATTCTCTCTTGACCATGACCTGTGGTCCTCCTGTATCCTCGATTAGCTCTTCTGGTTTGGCTATCCAATTGATGATGTTAACAGACTTCCATCCCTCAGTCTGGAACTCTTCTAATTTTGGCGTTTTTTTTCTTCAGCGCCCGTCCCCTTGGAGTTTCTTCTCTCCTGTTCGCTGCGTTGTAGCTCCAAACTCTTAGCTCCATCTCCATATCTGTCTGGCGATGTCCTGTTCTGCATAACTTCTTGCCAGCGGACTTGTTGTTTCTGGGGCTCATCTCCCCTCTCCTCGAGGTATCGCAAAGAAGCGTGATATCGTTCTTCTACCTCGTCATCGAAGTTACTTCTTCTTTCTTGGGGTCTCCAATTTCTATTGTTGCCTTCTTGGCCATTGTTACCTCCATTGTTTTGGTACGGTTTACCTCTGGTATTCTGCTTATTCCATGAATTTCGACCTCATCCTCCTCTATTAGCATTCCCTTTGTACTTTGACTGCCATCTTCTGGGTTCCTGTTCCCATTGCCGTCCATAGGAATCTACTGTTTCAGTGCTCGTAGCTTTGTTGTTCCTTGGAGCTTGCTGTTGGTCAGTCTGCGTGTTGGTCACGTGTACCTGTTCCACGCTTCGACTCTGACGCATCGTATTTGCTGTTGTGAGGTCCAGTTGTCTAAGAACTGTCTCCATTTCTATAGCAGTTTTCGCATTAGCCGAGATTAGTAGTCTTTGGATCTCGTATGGAAGCTGCTTGGCGATAGCGATACATAATTCCAGCTCGCTCGGTTTTTGATCCAGTTCTTTGAAGCGACACATCTGCGATATGAAGAATTCTGCGTACTTATTTGGGTTGTTGGTACTGTATTTCTTTGCATATAAATCCAACCGTAAATTCTGTTGGGTCGCTGCGTCCCAGTATCTCTTCAAAAATGCCTCCCGAATCTCCTCAACAGTATCGAAAGTATTGCGGAAGCTGCTAAACCATAATGCACACTCCCCCTCTGTTAATTTCTCTATAGCTCGTAGCCTGCGTTCCTGTGGTATTCGTGCATCATTCAGATATTCAGTCACTTCCTTCAACCAATATTTTGGTGTCATATTACAGTGGCTACCTGAGAATTTCCTTGGTTTTTCTTCGCTTGCCCTGATGACGTTTATCACCTGGGTGTGCATAGCATTTTCATGTGGCGTCGATGCCGCAACTGGTGCACCTGGCGTCATATAAGGACTTTCGCCTGGGCCTGTAGCACTCCTTATTATAGGTTGGGTTTCCAAGTCTGCCCACCTTGTTTTCCTCATATCTTCCATGCTGCCTTCGCTTCACTTAGGATCTTTCAGAAATGTTTCCTCCTGTGCGATTATCCTAGTCTCCATTTGACTGTGGCGCATCTCTGCTCTTTCCAAACGAGTAATGACTTCTTTCTCTATTCTTGTAAGCCTATCTCGATTTTCCTCGGCTACTTGAAAGATTTTCTTCTTGTCTTCTTTCAGACTTTCTTTGATATGGGAGATTTCATCCTCTACATCTTCCTTAATTTGAGCAATGGTCTTGTCGCTTGCCTCTGTTTTCTGGCCTTCTCTCATTTCGAGTTCTTCCCTCAATCCTTTGATTTCTTCTCGAATGTGTCCATTGACCTTTGACATTTCCTTCTGGACCTTAACAATTTCACCTCTATTCTCCTCTTGCCTTTTGTTGACTACAACAATGTCATTCTGAACTTGGTCCAGTTCTTGATGAACTTTGCTTATCTGACCCTTCATGTTTCCGATCAGCTCTTTACTCTCGTTAACGACAGCCTTGATTTCACCTATTTCTTGACATTGACCTAATACATTCTGGTCCTGTTTCTTGAGATCACCGTTAATTGCTCTAGCATAGCTTTTCAATTTCTGGTCCCATTTAGAGTCGTTCTCCTCTAATCTCTGGTCTACCGTTCTCGTAAACTCTGAAAATTGTTTCGCTTGGCGTTCGAGATTCGCCTCATTTTGGATTTGAATATCCTTAATGTCGTTAGATAACGCGTCTAACCTACTGTTGGTTTCATCCTGAGCATGCTTACACGCTTGTAAGTTACTTTCAAGTTTGGCTTCTATGGCCTCAAAACGTTCATCTGTTTTAACCTGCATTTCCGATACAATGCTTACAACAGTTTCTGTTATTTCGGTCTTAATAACCTCTTGCATTTGACCTAACTTATTATTCAATTCAACTTTATTTGCATTTAACCGGTTGTTTATTTCAACCTGATTAGCATCTAACCGATTATTTAATTCAGTCTGGTTCTTATTGATTGCCAGCTGATTGGCATCTAAACGAGTGCTCAATTCACTCTGGTTATCAACTAACCGAGCGTTTATTCCGTCCTGGAAAGCCTTAGCTTCCAGCCTATTCTGCTCGTTAACAACATCAAAATGTTGTTTCAACCCTGCAATAACCTGCAAAATCTCCTCCGTGCCTGACATTTTCACAATAACACTTAAATATGCAGGCAGGCTTCCTGGAAAAATGTGTGGATATGTTTTGAAAAGAAACATCAAACACTGTACACATATTGTAACGTCGTGCAAAACCTGATAATATTATGATAAATTGTGGATCTGGTATGTAGCGCTCATACCCTTGGGTAATCCTCTTCTCAATAGAGAGATTCTGCGTTACATCAAAAGCCTACTGAACTCAAAAATCACTCAAACACAGTTTGAGGCAAAAGAACAATTACTATGGTTTTCCCCATGAAATACCATAAAAAATCTATGGGTTTTCCCTAAATCACATAAGCCCCACGTTGGGCGCCATGATAATATATAAAAGATGGGAGGATGTCAAGTATGCCATGCATGTGCAATGCCAAGATCGCTCATATTGCACTGACGCAGGCGGTTCCACAATGAATTTATACCGCTCCACGTTGCTTGGGCCATGATAAATGTAGTCATGGGAGGTGGTCCACGTTAAGACATCGCAGCAACCCTCCAAGGTCTCGGTTGTACTGTCGAATGCCCCACTTGGGTCTCGCCATGATAAATGAATGATATCTATCATGTTCATGCGCCTATGGTGACCCGTAATTTTCAACAGGCCCCACTCACGGGCGCCGTGATAAATATATGCATACTAGACGTATTGCATTATCAAAATTTATATTGTGCGTATCAGAGCTTAGCTAGAATTAGGTGCGGTCCTCCCCTACTTCATGTTAATCGTTACTTTAATAGAGTTGTGTGCATTAGATATAGACCGACTTTAGTTGTACCTATAGCTCAAATCACTGTACAGGACATCATTTTCCATGTACCCATGCGTATAATCTCGATGGAAAATATGCTTCTGCCTCCAGCTAGCTTCAGGACTCGAGGGTGTACCGTCCTCCCACTGAGCATACTTTGGATTTGAGGCTAAGAGGTATCAACTCTACAATGATAAGGCACAACTCTATTCTAAAACTTTAATTCATTAAATAAAATCATGGCTTTGAACAAATAAAACAATCCCCATAACCATAAAACAAAAGCAAACAAAAATTACTTTCCACAATCCACCAATCTGAACATAATATAATCATAATAAATCATATCATACCACAAACCTTTACCCTTATGTGAACATCACAAAGATATTCTAGTGCGCTGATGCACGTACAACTTCAGAAACAAACTGTACATTCACACTACTGTCATACAATGTGACTTCTTTAATATCACAAAATTATTGATTCATAAAAACCTTCTTAATTTGACAATTATGTGTACCGTGTGTGTTTTGACCTTTCTTTTCCCACCAAATGCTTTACATGCATTAGCCTATTCTGGTGTTGCACAACAAACTACGTGCAACTCCATATTTATGTAAGCTACCCCTACTCCACTATTTATATAGTTCCACTGCATGCCGTTTTGTGATTTCATATAACAACGTTATGTTATTGTTGTGTCGGATGGTATAATCAAACTACCTTGCGCGCGTAGCCTGTGGAATCTGGTAACCAACTTCTGAAAAAGTTGTCAGTGACAGTATAAATGCAACGTCTAACCATTCGTTAGATAGCTAAAATCATGAACCATCAGGATAATATATAATTATCAATGTGTTCTTAAACCACATGGCTTCATTACTCAACATAACAATATTTCACTTCACGTCCTTAACAGGGCCTAAAATCTGTTCCTTTCAACTTGCTTTCACGGTTCGCCTTGACCGTCCCCAGACCCTCTCCTCGAGCGGTCGGTATACACTAGCAGTGGGTTGGGTTTCCACCCTAGCTCGACCCCCGCTTTTATGTTTGAAGGCTTACTTCCAAAGCATTGTAAGATTTTACAAGACAATACTGTGCTCCCAATGGCACACATATCTCAATGGATCTTAATTGAATATTATGCACACAGGTAGTGAATGAGCTTTATATTTATTCCTACCCCGAGGATAAAATAATTACTGGCACCAAACAGGTCCATTCAACATGAAGGTACGAGGTTTCGTAAAACATTGGTCTATTTGGCAACCGGTGTCTTTAAATAATATGCGGTCAGCCCAATGCTGCCGGTATGAGGTTCGCTTCAACAAGCCGAATCACTCACAATAATAAGTTCTCGGGGAATCATTAGAGTGTCGAGGTGTCCTCGTTTTCCTCGCACCTAATCACGGGATTCCAACCCGGAACATTCACATCCTTCATCAGTGTTAGGGTCCATCACTAAAACTCTGGCACAAAGTATATCTCCGCTATGCCCCCGGCATAGGAGGTTTCATACGTAGAATAGACCACCTGGCTCCTTACCTAATGTTACGACTTCGTCCTATAATATTAAGAGAAATCTATCAATTACTCTATAATCTTCTCACATAAGCTGCAAATTCAATTCACTAAAAGCTCTTCCATTCCTTGCATAATTATCTTCCCATTAATACAATATCCTGATATCAAACTGTTTCTTTACTCCCGTAATGTAATCTTACTGTATAATCTTACTGCTTGGATCAATAAGTCTTGCAAATAGCGTAAATTATTTCCTGTTTACAATAATTTCTGATGCGTTCATTAATACCTTTGATATTCATAATTATTATTATTCTCACTGACATACATTACCAAATCATTCCTTATTATTATTATGATTTCTGACATATTTTACCAAAATCATTCCTTAATATTATTATTACATTTCTGACATAATTTACCAAAATCCGACACAACCAATCATCTCAAAACTCGAACAACTGTGCTCGTAACATTTACATAACTGATTGCCATCTTAATTAATAGTGGTAATGATTAATCCACTTATTGATGCACATTAACATCTCAACTCTATAAAAATCAATACAATAATGATTAAACCTGGAGGGTCTACCTCCTAATCTGATTCTTACTGGCATCCTTACTGAAATCACGTCACATGCAGTGGCCTATATTCTCTAATTAACCATAATTTGTGGGGTACTCACATATCTCCAGGCTTCTCATGGTGGCTCCAACCAATCATATCCTTCCAAGTCGCCTGCCATATGCAGGTTTAACGCGACATATTCATCTTGAATACACACATTTTATGACACACAACTTCCGTTAACCATACGGCACTTTGCATTTCTATAAGGAAGCTATTGCTCCCAAACATGTGACACTTTATAACACTTATAAAACCACTACTTTAAAAGATATTTTACATATGCTTTATACACAACACACGTCACTTTGTACAATTTTCATTGCTTGAAATTCCCTAGCAAAGATCAAAATTGCAGGTGTCGATGGCATCTCCCGTGCTCCTATCAACTCCTGATTGAAAGTCTGGTTTACCTGCCCTCGGAATTCCTCCAACAGTTTTTATCCATACTCCTACGGTAAGCTTCTTGCGTCGCATAGATATGCTAACTTCCGTCCTGAGCGTGATTATTTTGGTATCCTTAAAACATTACCAAATGCTTCGTAAAGTTTCTCCCAGCGCATTCCAGCGTAATTAGACATGAATGATCAGTCGATATTTGATACATTGCGCTTAACACTGTCCATAACTTTACACAGATTATTATTATTATTATTTACAATAGTTCTGCCACTCATCTTACACGATGCTTCCTACGTGAACACGCCATTGTTCGTACTGCTGAGTATACCTGCAGCGCGATTATTATTAATAAAAGCTTATTAAATGCTTCACTCAAATGTAGAACTCTTTGTGCGGGCGTCCTTTCATGCACCGGACCAACATATGTTCCGCCATGACGACTGCCTGCGCCTCTCTTGACAAACTGTGACAAACTGGTGTGAGACTGGCTCCAACTAGGGTAAGACTGACATATAAACTGACTGAAGACTGAGTAGGACTGACCGCTCTGCTAAGGGTCGACTCCCTTATATCGGATTCACACAGAAAGTAGAGCGCAATCTTCCCGCGGGATCTCGGCTCCTCTCCCAGCATGATTATGGTCTCGAAACCATGTTCATTGGGTTCCATTTTCTTCTCTGATCCCAGAACTGGCTGCGTGCTGAAGAATCGCTCGGCCAATTAATTAATATTAATTCCTTTCTCTATAGCGTGGGAACGCTATCTCCCGGGATTCCCTGGCGACCTCCTCAAATCCCGCCGCGAACAATGATAGTTCTACGGTCCTTCCGCACTTCCTTAAATATGCGTCAATTTCGCAGATTAAAGGCTCTAAAATTAGCCTCCAGTCTAAAGATTCACCTGTGGGCAAGTCTCATATCATTTCGTTACTCCAATCACGAGTAATCAATGATTTTCCTTGTGATCTCTCCCCACCCTTCTCAAATCCATTCTCCGTCGGGGAAGAACTGGGTCATTATTCAGGCTCTCACCCTCTTCCAGACGACAGAATGAGGTCAGAGAGATGGACGTGGCTCCACTGAACACCTCCCACAATTCTGGGCTAATTTCTAAAACGTCCACTCTGCACTTGCAGTGCTCCAAGCCCCATATAGCCTACACCAAGTAGTCTAATAATACTGTATTCTGCTCAATTTCCCTTCATTATTTTCATAAATAATGTCACTGCAACTGAAATCACACCAGTGATTTAATATACACTTCTCTCTAGGGGTTTTTACAATGAAACTCCCTCCACAGACTTCGGGTTCGTTCCCTGGTGGAACCTTTATACTGAGACCACAGTCTCTGAGAACCACGTTCGATTCCAGTCAGCATAACCTCCTCGGGTTCAGTACCTTAAGAGATGGAACAAAGAATAAATTCAGTCACCAGGGCTGCCAACTGTAATTCTCTATTAGGCTACATTTGGCAGGTATACAGTATTTCGAACTAATTAGAAATTTCGATATTACCAACTTAATTTCTTCATTATTGTAGATAGATCCATTTAGATTAATCATTGGCATGAATCTTAATTTTTAAGAAAAGTAGGCTCTTTAGTTCGTCACGGAACTTCTTGTTCATTTTGATACGGTTTCTCCCACCAATCACAGCTCAAGAAACAGTTATGTGACCAATTAGGTGAGGATAGCATCGCACCTGTGCTCACTTCCATGACCCCCTTATTTTAAATTTCACTGCGTGGCGAGTGTCATAGTGAGGAATTCCAGGAGACCATGGTCAAATAAAAGGTATTCTCTGCGTCCCATGTGCTCTGTTCAGTACATCAAACTGGTGAAATTTCGGCAGATATTTATGAATATTTTAGTTCGAACATAAAATTGTTATAATTATCGTCGAACATAAACAGTAGTATGCAACTCGCCTATAATGGTAATTAAGACAAGAGCATGGAAATTATAAAACTCATTACGCTCGTTTTATAAACATACTCCTTTCTTAATTATTGCCATTATAGGCTCTACAGCACAGGCTTACCTATCATTACTGGACAATTTTGTGAGTGCCATGTATTATCCGTGGAAGACAGGTCTTATTGTGTTACTAGCGGAGGCCTGGGGAACAATACCTGCCCCTTTTGCTGCAACATGTAGATCTCCAACACCATCATGAGTAACAGCCACTCAAGGATCTAGCCTATTAGTACTTTGAGAAATCACTTATAAATCAAACGTTTGATGCTTTTCAGTCGGTAAACACGATTCTACCCAAATGAGATGGGTCATTCCCTTATCCTGAAAAAAAAAATTACATGAGATTAATAAATACATTAGGATGACCAGTTTCGATCGTCAAGTGATCATCATCAGATCCATTACACTTAGGCTATAGAATCTATGTCTGAAAATATGGATGAAAATATTTACAATATTTACACTTATTTAGTTGCAGTATTAGTGGAGATATTGCAACTCGTCAGTATTTGTTAGTTGTGGTCTATGTGATGCTTTGTTGAGATACTGGAAGTGGTGATTGACCTCCGGAATTTGCCTGTTTGGAGTGAATATGTGGTTGTTGTAAATGGTCAATTCAGATTGTATTGTACAGGCTACTTATCTGGTTGATTCTTGCGCTGTCCTGTTGAGAGCAGTAAACTAGGTCACTCTCTGCACCCATCTCATTGGGTACAATCGTGTTCACCGACTGAAAAGCATCGAACTTTTGTTTACTAAGGCAACACTGAAAACACCATAAAACCACGTATATTAGTGAATTACAGAACGGTATGTGCATTTTAAGGCTGAAGAGCAATTTCAATTATTTATTTTAGTTGCGCTTTGTCCACTCTTCTGTATATTTCTTATTGATATTGTGAGATACATTTCCTAAGTTAGTATTTTGTTGACCTTGTAATTTTTCTTCTTTCACCTTATTATAATGTTTGTTAAGCTTTGTTCATTAGCAGCCTCATAAGTTGAGGAAGCATATCAAATAAATTAAAATAAACTAAAATATATAAAAAGTCAAACACGATCAATGTCCTTCAAGGTTGGCCAAACTGAGGCACTACGTTACCGTTATTCGCCCGGAGGCGTTATATGCATCAGATTGCCTGGCGATGAATAAGAAAGGCCTGGCAGAACAACTCGAAACCAAAGAGAGGAAGATTCTGAGAAAGATCTAGGGCCCGGTCAAGGAACGAGGAGAGTATAGAAGACGACACAACGAAGAACTGTATCTACATGTGGAGAAAATAACGGACACCATTCGCAAAAGAAGACTCCTTTTACGGCCATTTAACACGAATGAACTCTGGAATATTGCCCAATCGAATCTGTGCCTACTTTGTGGGAAAGAAAACCAAAGGGATCTGGTTTACAGAGGTGCAAAAAGACCTACAAGAACTGGGGATATCACATGAGGACATCTTGGAATGTAACTCTTTGAAGAAGACACTTGGGGAGATACAGAGTTTTCAGTCAAAACCTATATTGAAAACCGGCAAGAAGTGGACTAAAGAACGGAAGGAAGCTCACCGAAGAAGAATGCGCGAATATTGGGCCAATGTGAAAGAAAGAGGGAAAAGGCAGTTGAAATAACGTGGTCCATAGACGATCGAAACGATAAAAAAAAAAGTCAAATTACGAATTTTTATGAATGTTTTAATTAATACATTTCCATATTAACGCAGATTTTAGAAGTTTTAGTACAGGGGCTTCAGAGGTCTAATCATGTGTAACAGATCACTAAAATATTCACACGAAGTATTGTATATCACCGTTTATTTCTACCTGCTATGTTTACAACAACAACGAAAGAGGGGAGAAAGGAATTTTACCTATTTTGCATATGTATTGTTATATGACCATTGTGTACCCAGACACTGGCATGCTAAAACTGCTTCTTTTTGTACACTCCATAAAATTAAAATAATATTGCGGATAGTGAGGGAGAGCCAGCTTTAAATACTCGTCACATTGCTAGAATAACTACGTGTGAATATGGTTATAGAAAGGTCACCGAGTTCATTGCTCACGAAATCTCAATTGAAAATAAAAAACACCAGAATGTGTGTATGCGGAACATATACGCTGTTATATCTACCCCCTGTGGTATGTACAACATATTTCCCTCTCACTTTGAATATTCCCCTCCTGTACTGTCCCAGTCGTTGCTTCATTAAAATGCCTACCACCCGGAACAGAACCAGCTTTTTGATTAACTCACCCCGACACAGAAAGGGTGCTTGTAATTGTTACAGTTTCGCTATTTGCTCTTTCCCTCCGCGTTCTGCATATGTTTGCGTCCATCCCTTCAAATATGACCCTCTCTTACCTTGCTCTATTATAATATGTATTCGTAGATCTCCTTTTGTTTTTCCGCGGCTCCTGAACTCAAACATACTGTATGTATTGTAGGGAGTACGGTAGGTGAAATTTAACACAATGCAACCTTGTGGAATAACGAGTTAATTAAAATTAATTATTTCCCAATCATGAAAAGTTCTTTTGTCACGATAAATCTATTGTTATTTCCATCGGCTGAGGAGCAGCTCTCTAGAAATTAATCCATTGCACTGGGGAACATAATTTTGTGTCAAATATATTAGTCCCATTTCGCGGTGTTCTAGGATTTTAGTATCTGAAAATTATGTTAGTTTTTGCATATCAGCACTCCTACTCATGATATGGCATATCAGGTTATTAAATTAGTTTAGAGCATAGACAAATAATGTGCTATAGGGGCCGTCTACATATTACGCATCACAAATAGGAGCTGATGGCTACGTTGATGACGTGCGGAGAGGGGCAAATGGAATGGTTACGTAATCACTTACTTATAAAACTAGCTTAAGACATACATGATAAGTTGAATGTAAATGTCATTTTACTTAAAACAAAATAACAAGGCTTACCTTGTAAGTTGAATCTAAAGGTCATTTTCGTTATACTTAAATCAGTTACAAAAGCCTTACTTTATACGTTCAATTTTAAGATTATTTTCGTTTTACTTAAGAAAATTGGCCTGTTCGCCATCTCTTGATGAATACAGTACTTTTGCATTTGTCAGTTGGCACAGGCTAGAGTAAAAGGTGGCTTTTCACCGATGTCTCAGTCTCACTCATGGCTGTGATTATATGGAAGCTACTGAGGTATGGGTGGTGCTTAGTAATGGCATTCGGGGCACAGTCAGTGCCTGTGAATGCTGTGAATTCTTCAACTCATAGGGTTAGGACTACTGTTCTGACTCAGTGAGGAAAGCAATAGCAAACTACCTCACTCCTCTTCTTGCCTAGAACGCCTCAAAATAGCGCTGCCTTGGGTTTTTGTGGGTATCTACTTCCATAACGTAACGGCGGTACTTTTTGAGGATCCAACCAGCCTTCGGGCTGACTACCTAACACACTTAAGAAAATAACCAAAGGCTTACCTTGTAAGTTAAATGTAAAGGTCATTCTCGTTTTACTTAAAACAATAAACTGAAGCTTCACCTTGTACAAGTTGAATGTAAAGGTCATTTTTGTTATAGTTAAAAAAGTAACAGAATCCTTACTTTGTACGTTCAATATAAAGGTCATTTTCGTTTTACTTAAAAACACAACCGAAGGCTCACCTTGTAAGTTGAATGTAAAGGTACATAATATAGCTTTGGGCCTATTTGGTCGAGTGCAACTTAAAAAAATCGACGTTTCGTGACAACTGCTTGTCCCTCTATCAAGGTTTGTCAAGAAAGAAAGAAAGAAAGAAAGAAAGAAGGAATGAGTAAATAGTGGTAGAGCCTCCATAGATAAATGGTATAAGATAGGAAGCCGTGTCGAAACAAATAGTTACTCCATGACCTCCTGAGACCAAGAAGAGGTTGGTAATGAAACTACAGAGGGCAGCCATGATAACCTTCACCTCTATTAACATTGTGTGGTTGTTTACTTATTCCAATCGCCTCCCGAATCATACGAGTTGTGAATTGTTTCTCCATACAGATGACTGAAGTTTCATCAAAAAGAATTCGATGGCCATTCTGAATGGCACGTTGAGCTACCGCAGACTTCTCTGGTTGGCGAAGACGTAAATGCCTGCGATGTTCATTGACCCTTGTTGTGACTCTCCTACATGTCTGTCCAAGTGGATAACCACAGGAGCATGGAATCTTATATACTCCAGCACAGTTAAGACCAACTGAAGACTGATCGCAAGGATTTGCCTACGGTGACATTAGGCTTAAATATGGTTTTGATATTTTGTCATCTTAGAATATTGCTAATCCTGTTCGTGACATATTGCACGTATGGCAGATAGGCCAATTTCGCAGGAGGAGAATTCTGCGATAATCTGCCTTTCGGTTTAGGATGTAGCACTTCATTAATCTGTCTCATAGAATGGCCATTCTTCTGGAAAGTATCAGCCAGGAACACAAGTTCACCGTCTAACTTTTCCTTTCTACACACCGTCCTTGCTCTGTTAACAAGAGTGTTAAGGGCAGCCCGTTTCTGACAAGGATGGTGGGGAGAGGAACCATAAATGTAAAGGTCATTTTTGTTTTGCTAAAATATATTAGCAGATGCTCTACCTTGTTCAAAAAATACTTCTTCCAAATCATAAAGAGATTCAAAATTATTTTTGATGAAAAATAAAGTAGGACTTTCGTAAATTGTTCGTACATATTTTCTTGTGCATTTTGCCCAATAAGTTCCTCAGGAAACTGCCGCGTTATATTGTTTACAGTAATTCATGTCCCTAATATATCGTATGGCCTCGGGTTTAAGCTATGTTATTGACACCCAGAGGGCAGCTTGCATGTCGAATGAAAATCAAGGAGGTTGGATAGCTAAGCTCCTTGACACTATAGCGCTTTCTAGTAGAGAATGGAGGAACTTTTGTGTTGACGGAAAATCCCGAGATTAATTTTGCCATTATGAACACGGCCTACTGAATTCAAATGGGTTCTTTAACATGCCAACAACGAATGACATGCGTGTCCTGATTTTGTCGCCTTTCAAAAATCAATCGCCTTGGCCAGGAGCGAACCTGCAAGCTTGGGGTTGATGGACCAACACGATAACCACTCATCCACCGTGGCAAGCGTTCATGTCCCTGATCCTCTGACATTGTTTTTTTTCAGCGGCTTCGGTGGCGTAGTCGGTAGCATGCTGAGCTTCTATGCCCAAGATAGCGGGTTCAAACCCGGCCGAAGCCGTCCGATTTTTTAAGAGCATTAAAAATCCCTCAGTATGCCTTCCTTCGGAGGGGAAGTAAAGCTGGCGGTCCCATGTCATAGATTTATGGCATGTAAAAGAACCTTCCACTAATTGCACCTGTGTGAAGCTAAATTGGATAAGTTAAGAATGTAAACAACGCTCTTAGGTTTCTACGTTCGTTGCCAAGTGCCGACTGCGGTGGCGTCTAGTAGCTAAGTTCTGAACTTGGCCTAGTAGTCGTTGACGGTGGCGCTTGGCGGCAAAAGTAGGAACTATTTGAAACATTCTAAGTTGCAGCACTTAAATTAAAGAAAACAGATAACACACACTAATACAGTCATCACAATTAACGCCGGTTATCAGGCAGATTCTACACACACCCAAAGTACACGGGGCAATATGACCGCGTTGTCGCAGCCCCTAAACTTAAGAACCAACCCAACCAATATTTTTTCCTTGTTTCATTTATTAATACGGTACGGATAAATCGTAGCGAAATCAAAAATGTTAGATATTGCTTTGTGCTTATGTAATACATGGAGGCTTCGTGGCGCAGTCGGTAGAGGCGCTGAGCTTCTTACTGAAAGGGAGTGGGTCCGATCCCCACCCAGGTAGTGGATTTTATAAACAGAACTACCACTTTGGGAAGCGAAAATAGCCCTGGGGTTCACTCAGAAATGAGCGCCAGTGTAATTCCTGGGAGCGAAAACGGTCGGGCATGGAGCTGAGAACTCCATCCCATCTAGTGCCGATGTCAACACAAAAGTTCCTCCTTTCTCTACTAGAAAGCGCTATAGTGACAAGAAGCTTAGATATCCAATCTCCTTGTGAAGGGAAGAGGCTTCCACTGCTCCCAGGGCCTCCATTGGCTGTACGGAGTTGGCTTTGCTTATGTAATACATGGAGGGGCTAATGTGATGATTGGTTGGTTGGTTCCTCAGTTTAGGGGCTGCGACAACGCGGTCATGTAGGCCCGTGTACGTTGGGTGTGTGTAGAATCTGTCTGATAACCGTTGTTAATTGTGATGGCTGTATTAGTGTGTGTATCTGTTTTTTTTTTAATTTAAGTACAGACTGCAACTTAGATTTTTTTTAATAGTTCCTACTTTTACCGCCAAACGCCACCGTCAACGACTACTAGGCATAGTTCAGAACTTAGCTACTAGACGCCACTGCAGTCGGCTCTTGGCAACGAACGTAGAAACCTAAGAGCATTGTTTAAATTCTTAACCTATCCAATTTAGCTTCACACATGTGTAATTAGTGGAAGGTTCTTTAACATGCCATAAATCTATGACATGGGACCGCCGGCTTTACTTCCCCTCAGAAGGAAGGCATACTGAGTGATTTTTAACGCTCTTAAAAAATTTGACGGCTTCGGCCAGGTTTGAACCCGCTATCTTGGGCATAGAAGCTCAGCATACTACCAACTACGCCACCGAAGCCGCGTAATTATTTGGGGGTTTGGGAGGGAGGCAAAAATCGACCAAAAGATGATTAGTCTATGTAATACTATGTGGCAAGTAGCATATAGCAAGCAGTTGTTTTCCCACAAGGGCTCCACACAAGTACCCACGTCTACTAACGTGCCCAATCAGTAGGCTATATCTTGGCTAAACTGGCATAATACGTAGAAGAAATTGCCATTTTCAATGTATCTTCCCGCTTCAGACTATGAATTTGTGGAAAACAGAAGCAAATTGTATTGCTATTAATCTCTATAAACATTTAAATTTAATTTTTATCCTGATTATTTAATTGTGATGGAAGGTATGCTTATTATTAAATTACTGCCATTAGTCTCTAATGGAGTCGCAAATACTCGCCATCACAGAATTTTAATAATAACATCTGTGAAACAATTATGCGAGAATTGTCTTGGATTAATGCGTTAATTTCCCAATAAAATTAAATGAATGTGCTACAGGATTCTTGTAAATCCTTTACAGAAACATAGCGTCGTTGTGACTGTAAAATCAAACTTAAGTTCAATTTTTTTACATTCTTTTCCTTAAGACCACCCATGCCGCTTGCCGGAGTAGTTCGAGTCCCCTTAACCATTAACCTTAGCCTTATTGACCAAGGTCGCTGCTTTACGGATTAGACGGCTTCTCTATTTGTCCTCACGACAAATTTAAAACCATGAATGGCGTATCTTGTAATAATGAATATCTGCGTCTGGTTCTCGTCCATCCTGTCGCTTTCTACCATTGCACCATTGTTGTAGAAGACAGTGTCTATTTCCGTCCGTTTTCTGTTTCTGTCTTCTCACACTTTTACGTATGGGCCTGTAGATGGAAGTAGTAACTTCCATATGGAATGTTTCTTTTGTCATATCCTATACCGTCCTGGATGGCGCTGATTTACACACTCCGTTAGCTAGTTTCAGAAATCTCGACTTTCGTTCTCAATTCGTTTTAGATCACTGTGTGATAGATATTCCCATATTATTTCAATGCTATATACAGGGTGTCACAAAAATGTACGGCACAATATGCAGGACACATTCCTCACACGTAGACGGAGAAATTATGTTATATGAACATGGGGCCGGAAACGCTTTGTTTCTATGGTATACCTGAATGTCTCCAACTCAATAATCATGGGAAACTTACAAGAACTGAACGTTCGAATCATGGGAAACATGCACTGTTGGTTACGTTTGGTTACGTTGTAATTATCGTAGGTGCACAGCCAGTGTTTTGTTTTACATGGCTCTGTTGCCATGCGACTTTCGCTAACATCAACACTTCCAGTGATCAGTACGACCAGATTCGGTGACAGATGGATAGGTAGAGGTGGACCAATTGCCTGGCCTCCACGCTCTCTGGACCTAAACACATTGGACTTTTATTTGTGGGGACAAATGAAAGCTCTTGTGTAACGAACCCCTGTACAAAACGTTCATAGTCTGCGTGCCCGTATTATGAAGGCCGCGAAACCATACGCAATACTCCAGGGATACATCAGCACTTCAGAGATTCATTACGACGGGGGTTGATGAATGTATCAATGCGCACGAAGGGCATATTGAACATCTCCTGTGAGAAAGAGCTACATTTGATATGCTGGTACGTTCCGTTCTTGTGTGTTTCCCATGATTAATGAGTTGGAGACAATGACGTGTTAAATGGAAACGAAGCATTTTCGGACCCATCTTCATATAACATAATTTCTTCGTCTAAGTGTGGGGAATGTGTCCTGCATTTTGTGCCGTATATTTTTGTGACACGATGTATAACTATAGATTGCCACACAATGTGCACAGCCTTCTTGATAAAACTCAAAAGCAAAGTGAACAAACAAAGAATAGACTACACAATTGCAAAAAGGAAGTACTCACAGAACATGAGTTTATATACTGCCATATTTGAGGTTGAACACTAAAATCCTCCACAACAGCATGCAGGTAATATAGGAATGTCATTCAATGCCCTCTTGTTTTTGAATATCGTGATTTAATACCAATATTTACTTCAGCGCGTCAACCATGGATATCAATACTGGGCTATCACCAGCGCTGCGTCGGGACTTATCTCGCTACATATTGTAATATGCACGGTATCATTCAGCATGCGTGATGAGTGTTTGAATTTGCATATAACAGTCCATTAATTACGAGTGGTGTTATACCGCCACGATTTGCACTGAATTTACTTGATTTTAACACTTAAAAGCCAACAGCTCAGAGCCGCAGAACGTCAACTCTTCCGGACCAAGCCACTCATAGATGAGTTATTCTTGTTGTTTCATTTGAGTGGCTTGGGCATCGTGATCATTTAGCTCCGTGTACTTAGGTGTGTGTTTGAGAGCCACCGTGGCTTAGGCGGCAGCACGCCGGCCTCTCACCGCTGGGTCCGTGGTTCAAATCCCGGTCATTCCAAGTGAGATTTGTGCTGGACAAAGCGGAGGCAGAGAGGTTTTTCTCCAGGTACTCCGGTCTTCCCTGTCACAAATTTCATTCCAGCAACACTCTCCACTATCATTTAATTTCATCTGTCATTCATTTAGTCATTGCCCCAGGGGAGTGCGACAGGCGTTGGCAGCCGCCACAGTTCATATCCTCGGCGCTAGAAGGGAGCTTCATTCATTCCATTCCCTGACCCGGTTTGTCGACTGGAAGCAGGCTGTGGACTTTCATTTTCACTTAGGTGTGTGTTTGTGTGTGGAATTCGTCAGATAATGTTATTGTGGAGTCTGTTTGTTTAGTTATATATTTATATATTTATATATTTATTTATTTATTTATTTAGCGTATGGCTTTTAGTGCCGGGAATGTCCGAGGACATGTTCGGCTCGCCAGAGGCTGTAGCTACTTCAATACGGACACCCATAGGGTGAGCTACAAGTCCCGTTCAATTTCAGGTAGTTCCAAATTTCGCTGCCAGATGTCACTGACACCTAGTGGTGAACGTTAGAGCTTTGATAGATCGTTTCAACGAAATCTAACCTGCAAATTTAGCTTCACACAAGTTTAAGTAGTGGATGGTTCTTTTGCATGCTATAAATCTATGGCATGGGACAGCCGGCTTTACTTCCCCTCCGGGGATCAAGGAAGGCATACTGAAGGATTTTAACGCTCTTAAAATATCCGACGACTTCGGCTGGGTTTGAACCCGCGATCTTGGGCATAGAAGCTCAACCACTACACCACTGAAGCCGGTGTGGAGTCTTTAGTAGAGTGTGTATTTGTAATTAAGTTGAGGATTGGGAAGGAGGCTTCCGTGGCCATAAGTTAGGAACCATCCCGACATTTGCCTGGAGTAGAAATCGGAAACCAGGTAAAATCTCCCCCAGGTTGGCTGAGGCGGTGATCGAGCCCACCTCTTCTCAGTCTTAGCCTACCCCGTTCCAGCCCTCAAATCAGCACAGCCGGGGATCAAACCTGGACCTCCGGGACGATAGCTAAGAATACTAGTCGCTACACCAGGTGGTGGACCTATTCAGAGATGAAGGAGTGGGCATATGATTAGTTCTTGATGTTGTTCATATTAAGGTCTTCGGACATCTTTGCCCATCAGACTCATGCACATGCGCAGACAAGGGCAAACCTTTTAGGGGCAGGGCCAGATGCAATACAAAATAATCTTTGCGGGTCGAAAAAAAAGAACAACACATGTTTATAGATTATAAACTATTTATATCTGAATTTTAAATGAAACAAAACTTATAGTATGGTAGAAACTTAGGAAAAAAAGAACACACCTTCATTATTTGTTAGAAGAGGAAGGAGTATATGTGACAAGTAAAACTGTGACTGTACTTCTAAAAGTTTTTCATAATCTGGTTGAAACTGGGACTAGCTGATTCTTAGTAGCGCAGCTAAATGGCGATCTGTCAATCTATTTCTGACGCTATTTTTGCGAAGCTTCAATGTAGAAAACACCTGTTCACAGATAGATGCGAACATGGCAGTTTTCTTTTGTGCATGAGATTTCAAGTTTGGGAAGCTTGATTTTGGTACGGTCTTGTAGAACTCAATTTTCGAAATATTGAGGAATAGTTGCTTTAATTCGTTGTTACTTTGTAACGCAACCAGTTCTAGCTGAAACTCCGTTTTTACTGTTTCACAGTCAACATTAAATGGCATGCTGAAAACGTCGAAGTCCTGTTCAATAACTTTGAAGTCCTAAAATCTTCGTTCAAATTCGTCGTGGAGAATTTTCGCAGACAAAGATATTAGACAAAACGCATAACCACAATGAGATTAAAATAATTTTTCACTTCTAGGTACACAGAACAGGAAATATGGCTTATGTGTAATTGTAGGTAGTATCTTTCGAAACCATGTCGCGGGCCGTACTTTGCCCATGACTGTACTGTCGACAACCTGTGTTACTGCGGTGTATTAGTGCGTGTAGCTGTACTTATTAGGATAATAATAATAATAATAATAATAATAATAATAATAATATCGTATGGCCTCGGGTGCCTGGTGCAAGTTTTGTAATTTGACACCCAGAGGGTAGCTTCCAAGTCGAATTTCGTTGTTCCTTGAATCACTATGAAAGTTATTATGAACTCGGCCTACTGAATTCAAATGGGTTCTTTGACGTGCCAACATCGTATGACATGCGTATCGTGTCATGCGTTTGCCGCCTTTCAAAAATCACTTACCATGGCCAGGGGCGAACCTGCAATCTTGGGGTTAGTAGACCGACACGCTATCCACTCACCCACCGTGGCAAGCTATTATTAGGATCAGAGATGGGACATAGTGAACGTTTTAACGCTCATGGGTACAAAGTGGGGTGGACATGCTTTGTGTTTAAGAGTACGGTAACAAAACATCTATATTCAAATCTACGGAATATTTATTTTCTTGTTGTTTCATTTGAAGATCTTGGACAACGTGGTTATTCAGCCTCGTGTACTTGGGTGAGTGTGGAAATTTTGTCTGATAACCTGTGTTAGTGAACATAGGTGGTGAGGTCAAACTGCTAGCATTAGCCGACGATATTGTTGTCATAAGAGAGAATGACGAGGAACTAAAAAGACAGCTAAGTGTTAACAGAGGAGGATCTGAGGATCAATCAAGAGAAAACGGGGTCTCTGGCAGTTACAAGGGAGAAGAAGCGATGGGGGCACTAGAGACAGAAACCTTGCTGTTTACGAAGACTGGATCCTTCAAATATCTATGAGGCATCGTAAATTGGAATGACAGCATGGATGAAGAGATAATGAATCGTATAAAATCTGCAGAGAGGTTCATGTTTGCAATGAATTAACTATTCAGCAGTAAACTGTTATCAAGGACATCAAAACTCCGTGTATATAAGACAATTGTACGACCAGTAGTAATATATGGGGCAGAGACATGGACACTGTGCAAGAAGATGGAGAGGAGAATATTGACCTTTGAAAACAAAGTGTTAAGAAAAATCTTCGGGTGGTATTAAAGCAGGGAAACTTCAAAAGAAGAAGAAAAAACACAGAAAATCTCGCACTGTATATGATAGTAATAAGGATCAGAGGATTAGAATGGCTGGGACATGTACTGAGAAGGGATGTAAAAACAGTGCTAGAAGGAAAACCTCAAGGAAAAAGACCCCTCGGTTGACCAAAGTTGAGGTGGCAGGATGGAGTCAGGAAAGACTCCGGGAGCCAGCGAGAATATGGCTGGAGAGAGAAAGCAATGGAAGAAGCTAAATATTGAGGCAACAACCCGACTTCGGTTCGTGTGGGTAAGTAAGTAAGTAACCTGTGATATTGTGATGGCTGTTCTGGTGTGTGTATATTTTTGTATTTAAGGTGAGGATTGGGAAGGAGGTGGCCCCGGCATTAAGTTAGGAACCATCCCAGCATTCGCCTGGAGTAGAAGTGAATTCCAATAAACCATTCCAGGATGGCTGAGGTGGGAATTGAGCCCATGTCCAATCTGTTTAGACCCTCTCCCGCTTCTACTCCAGGCGAATGCCAGGATGGTTCATAACTTAAGGTTATTACCGATTCCTTCCAATCCTAGCTTCATTTAAACTACACTACCGAGGTGTGCAAACTATTAGACTCTTCATCAGATTCCCAAAATTACATTTATACTTTTCACAGCTTAATGCACTAATATGTTTGCAAGGCGGTGAAATTACTTCCAATGTTCAACCAAGAGGCATAATTATATTTTCTTTTAAGAAACTCAAAGTAAAATAATTTTTTGAATTTCCACTAACAGAGGAGCTTTACTACTGCAAAATGCCACACGTTTTGTTTAGATTGCTGCACTCTCCTTTTCGTGTGAATTTAGAGCTCAGGGTTTTTGGAGTCTTTTTGCTGAAGATCCGCTCTTGAACTATTCAAAGATTCGTGAACTATGGATTGAAATCAACTGACTTACAGGGGTATATTCGAAACTCAATGAAGAAAAATTACAGTCAGTCTGAAAGACTAGACGTTAAATCATTTCAAATGACGCATGCTACAAATGCTATACATGTTAGAAAGGCTCGCTTCGCTCGAAGTCCCAGGACTCTTTCAACAGACTCCATTACCCATTAACTTAGGCTTCCCGCGCGGGCAACTCGTTAAGGGTCACCCATTATTTGAATCTGATATCTTGCAAACCACTTTAAGGATCACCCTGTATTTGAATTGAATCTAACATACTGTACACCTCGTTAAGTGTCATCCTGTATTTTGCTCTGACATCCTGCACACCTTTTAAGGAGGCACCCTGTATTCTTCTCTGGCATCTTGTATATCTCTTTAGAAGTCACCCTGTAGTCTTGTGTGACATCTTGTACACCTCTTTAGGAGACACCCTGCATTCTTGTCTGACATCTTGTGCACCTCTTTTCACCCTGTATTATTTTCGCTTTGCTCGAAGCCCCAGGTCGCTCGACGCCCCAAGACTCTTTCAACAGACTGCATTAACCATTAACTTACTGTCGACCAAAGTATTAAGTGCACTCGAGTTTGAAGGTTGTTTGTGAAGTAACCAATAGACCTACATAAAATCCAATAACATCATCATTTTCGTCGTTCTATTTGACGTTAGCTCATGTAGGTTTGGAATTTTTAGCCTACTTTTCACATTTTGCAAAAATGAGGAAAAAGTAGACTTATGAGATCGGGCAAATGTGTGTCTGTCTGTCTGTATGTCCTTTTGTCTGTCTGTCTGTCTGGCTGTGTGTGTGTCCCCCCCTATCAACTCCTAAACGGCTGCAGCAATCGAAACAAAATTTGGTAGGAGTAAAGATCTATACCTGAATATCTCACGGCCACATTTGAAAATGATTTCAGTGCTACCAACTGTTGAAAAATCGCAATTGAAATTTGAGCTCAATGTAGGATATCATGGAAGGTATGAATGGGAGCTATTTCAAAATTGGCACACGTATAGATAATAATATTGCAGTTTAATTTCCAGGAGGCCATTCATGGCAGTGTTGCCAAAATAATTCTAAGCCTGTTGATAGGTCCAAATTTTAAATGCCTTTAACTTCTACACTATCAATTGGATTTCAACCAAATTTCGTATGTGCTATGTGTACATAAACAGATATGACTGAGTGTATTCTTAAGAGCCACCAGGGCTGCCAACTGTTAATAAATGCTCTCAATTTTTTAAATCCAAATACCCTTATATCAGAAAGTATGCAAGCCGACAGCTTTAAACTATGCACACGTATATTACCTGACATTCTATATTAATTTGGAGTAACTTATATACGTCAGTGCTACCAACATGATTCTAGGCCTGCTGAGAGGTCCAACTTTAAATTCATGTATCTTCTATACTATCAATTGGATTTCAACCAAATTTCGTGTGTGCTATGTGTGCCATAACAGATGTGACTATGCCGATTCCAAGAGTAACCAGGGCTGCCAACTGTTAATAAATACTGTCTCTATTTTTGTTACCCTAATATCAATATATCATAAAGTATGCAAGCCAATAGCTCTAAACTTTGCACACGTATAGTACCTGGCATTCTGGATAAATTTGGAGTAACTAATATAAGCCTACGCCAGTGCTGCCAACATGATTCTAAGCCTGCTGATAGGTCCAATTTTAAAATGCGTGTAACTTCTATACTAACTAATGGATTTCATTCTAAATTGACACAACAATAGAACATATTATTTCAGATTATTTCTGACCAATACATGTATGTCATTGTTGCCAACACGATTTTACTGCATGTAACGTCCAGGCTATCCATTGGAATTCAATCAAATTTTGTATTCTGTACCTTAAGAGATGGAACTAAGAATATATTCAGACACCAGGGCTGCCAAATGTAGTTCTCTATTAGGCTACATTATGCCAGGTATACAGTATTTCTAACTAATTAGAAATTTCGATAATACCAAATTAATTTCGTCATTATTCTAGATAGATCCATATAGATTAATAATTGGCATGAATTTTAAATTTTAAGAAAAGTAAGCTCTTCAGTTCGTCACGGAACTTCTTGTTAATTTATATTTTAATATTTTTTGTCGCAGTTGGAGCTCAAAAAGTGCACGTTTTTAAGCGTGTTTCAACCATGCGTCACATTTAAGAATTATTCTCTCAAAAACCCGTCATCAGATCGAATCCAAATTTTAACACAATATACATTGGAATGTTGTATAACTGGTTCATTAATTTCAAAATTTTACGTGTCCAAGAAAAAAAGTTGTTATCATTTTTGTAAGGTAACTATTTCTCGGCTCGGGGTGGTTGGAAAATGTAGTTCTTGGTCGCAATGTGATCCTTATACATCAAAAAGTTATGCTGTATGACTGTGAAATACGTAAATTAACTCACTTATTTTATATCGGTTTGTATTTGTAGGCGGAAATAACACATCGTTCATCAGCTACCCGCTCCCGGAAAAGCTGTAGAGCGTTGCCGAAATTGAGCCCATCACGCATCATGGCGAGCCTCGCTCGGAAGTGATGGGCTCCATCACAGCAACGCTGTACAGCTTTTCCTGGAGCGGGTAGCTGGTGAACGATGTGTTATTTCCACCTACAAATACAAACCGATATAAAATAAATGAGTTAATTTACATATTTCACAGTCATACAGCACAAATTTTTGATGTATAAGGATTACATCGCGTCCAAGGGCTACATTTTCTAACCATTCGAGCCGAGAAAAAGTTACCTTACAAAAATGATAACAACTTTTCTTCTTGGACACGCAAAATTTTGAAATTAATAAACCAGTTATAAAACATTCCAATGTATATTGTGTTAAAATTTGGATTCGATCTGATGACGGGTTTTTGAGATAATAATTCGTAAATGTGACGCATGGTTGAAACACGCTTAAAAACGTGCACTTTTTGAGTTCCAACTGCGACAAAAAAATATTAAGATATAAATTAAAAATTCCAAACCTATATGAGCTAACGTAAAATAGAACGACGAAAATGATGATGTTATTGGATGTTATGTAGGTCTATTGGTTACTTAACAAACAACCTTCAAACTCGAGTTCACATAATACTTTGGTCGACAGTAGGCGTCCTGCGTGGCTGCATGACGTCACGCACTCGCCGTCCATTACCCATTAACTTAGGCTTCCCGCGCGGCTGCATGACGTCACCGTCTCCGTCTCCGTAACGCATAACATTTGACTCAAGCATAACGATAAAGTCGACAAGATCATTTGAAATGATAAAATAGAAAGCCGGCCAGGCTCAGGTATCCCTCGGAATCCCCAATTCTGAAAGTTTCCAGACACAATTCCTTGTGGCAAAAAGGGGTAAGTCCATAAGGGAGAAAACATTACTAAGTAGGGTTACAATAGATACCAACAGTTGGTCAATAAAATTATTTTGAATAAAAAATAGTGACTGATTTATATTCTTTATTTGATTCTATTAATTTGCACACCAAGGGCAGATGACCTCGTAGTTACGCCCATAAAACAATAACTAACTAACTAATTTGCACACCTCTGTATAATTGATACAAGATAACGCAGGTTATTAGACAAATCCCATACACACGTAAGTAAATGAGGTTAAACTTTGACGATGTCACAAACTCCGAAATAACAAGAACAACTATTCTATACTACTGTATACGTTTGACAGCTTGGCGCAGCAGTAACGTACTCGGCTGCTGTGCCCGAGGTTGCGGGTGCTCATTTCCAGCGCAGTTGGTTGGAATTTGTGGACGTTTAAATGCGAGGTAGCCGTGTTAGCAGATTTTGTGGCACGTTATATATCCATTTCAAGGCCAAGTACACTAAAACCCGCGGAAGTAAAAAGGGACATAAGACCTATCTTTGATATCATTATTATTATAGACTAGATCAGGGGATTCCAAACTTTTTAGCCTAAGGGCTACACTTACTCGCCGACTACTGTAAGCTCCAAGGGCTCATCTCAACAACATTGGTTTACGCGCAAGGTTTCGTTTCGAAACGAGTGAGATATCTACGACGCAGTGCGCGGGGGTGATTTGTAGTGCAGCGATATTTTAAAAGAAATGTACTTAAAACCATCATTGCTGGAATTCCATAAGAGTAGATCAGATGGGTAGATAGGTTTACGAATGAAGAAGTATTAAAAAGAGTGGGAGAGGAGAGATGTTTCTGGCGACTGCTATTGAAGAGAAGAGATAGGTTGGTATGACACTTACTAAGGCACCAAAAAAAGCAAACCTAGTTATAGAAGGAAGGGTCGAAGATAAGAACAGTACGGGTTGACCAAGGTTAGAATATGTTAAACAGATTGCCTCGGATGTAGGGTGTGGTTGCTATGTAGAGATGAAATGATTAGCTCAGGACAGCGAAGCATGGAGGGCTGCATCAAACCAGTCGAAACAACAACAACAACAAATTGGAAGTTTTCATTTTGCGACCTTGAAGTTTGTAGATTTAAAATAGCCACAACATTTGTGCATTGTGGATGCAGAAACTCACCTCAGTAATCACTGAGACATTTTATTAAGTAATTAAATTAAAACAATCGATCGGTAAATGGTGCTGTGTTTTATTTCACGTAGCCAAAAGTAGAGTTACACTCAGACAAACAATGAGACCAACAATAACATGTGGATCACTAACAACACTCATTCCATCAAACTCTTTCAAGTATCAAACTTCACCAAGAAGATGCAGTAACATTGCACCATACGAGGAACAAAATAGTTACATGGGCCACCGTAAATCCCGGGCTGGTAATTAAGATACCATCCTTGTTGCTCAATTCAAAACACGGACCTGAGCCATAAAATGTACCGTAAAACCCGCCTTAAGAAGACAATGTTATCAGCGGGCGCCTGCCTTGTACACAGCGATAAGAGGTTCAGATTCAATCCGCTAAGCCAAATGTTTCCATTATCCTTCTTCCTCTATCTTCATAGCCGTTAAATACAAGAGCTCTCATTCCTTGTCTTTCTACAAGCAGTTACCTAGTGAATACGTCCTTCTTCGACTGTTATTGCGACTTGAACCTGTGTATATTTCTTGTTAACAATTTCTTTTGTAATTTGAATGTTTAATTTTCAATTTTTAATTTGCAATTTTACTTTGTATTTTAATGTATTTTGTATTTTAATGTATTTTCATGTATTATCTGTGTATAAACAATTGTTTGCTACTGTAATTGGGACACTGCCCTGTTGTGGCAATAAGTAAGTAAGTAAATAAATTCACTTCAGCATTGAGGCCACGGGAGTTGAATAAAAATCAAGTTAGATTCTTCTTCTACTGTTTTACCTCCGAAAGGCAGTTAGCAATCATCATGGCGACTGTAGTTTTGGAGACTACAGAGCGCAACAAAGACTTTGTAGAAATAGAGGTTTAAATTGAATCGGTGAAAGCAGGAAGGTAAATATTCCACTCGACCCTACTTTCGGGAAATCAAGAAACAATGTCATAGCAACCAAACTAAAGGTTGTATGAAGGAACTTACAATTGCAAACTTATTATTATAAACACAAGTGCAATATTCCACTAGTGTTTTTTTCTCACATCTTCATTTCAGTTCTGATATGTTTTCAAAGTTGGTGGAATATTTCCCTTCTTGTTCTCAACTGAGTGGAAAAGTACAGAACCAATTTTCTAACTGATAATTACTAGATTTTATTGCCTTCAAACACAAAGCATGGATTATATAAGTCAGAGACATATTTATATTTCAGAAAAGACAAATTTTTCACCTTTTAGTCTTTGCAGAGTTTCTTAGTCCTTACTCACTGTCATAATCTTCAGTTTGACCAAAGGTACCTGTAGGCCATTGTAAAATATTACTATAAACTCTTTGTAAATATCAGGCACATAATTCTGCAACATCTTCAAGTTTCTTGTTTTTAATGGGAACCTTTCCATTATACACATTGGCAACAGGCAGATTAGCTGAACCTCCTTTGTACAGCTTGAAAACGTCACTGTTACGTGTCGGTAGTAACATATCCTCTTTTTGCTGCTGTGAACGTGAGGTCCTTATAAGTACTCATTTTGAAAGATTGCTTATTACCAACACTAACACAAGTCCTTTTGAAAAACTGTGGCCACCAGTCTTTCAAGTTCAAAATGTCTTCATTTACTACTGTTTTAACGGTGAATGAAGGCAGCTTTGTATAAGCAGTGCTAATCATGCTGCCGTCATGATTGTGTCTTGGTCTCAGTGAGATATTCACTGGGTTCCTGGCACATAATGATTGTTGGAAAACTTTCCTTTTTCAACTCAACCCCCAGGGGCTCACATCTTGTGGGACGTGGGTTGGCGACCACGGGGCCCCAGCTGAGTCCGGCATTGCTTCCACTTACTTGTGCGGGGCTCCTCTCCGTCTTTTTTCCTGTCGACCTCACTTGGTGAACTCTTGTTCTCTTCCTACCCCGACGGTATTAGGGTGTCCGAGGCCTAGGGAGCCTCTTCCATTCCCGCCTTAATTGGCCCTTGTCTCGTCTTATCTGATACCGTCCAGTCTTCTTTTCCTTTTCCTGTTATCTCCTGCCTTCTGCTCAAGGCCCTCAAGGAGGCAGGGTGTATGTATCCCCACCACTTCTGGTGCACCCTAGATATTGCTACACCCTCATGGGCTCACGGCTGATGAGTTCGGGAGTTGGCGACCCCGAGGGATTCCTGAGCTGGGTCCGGTTTTCCCCCTTTTATCCATTACCTCTGGGGCGGACCCTCTCCTCTTTCCCTTTCCTATCTGCATTTCCTGGCTCTCTTTCCTTCCAAGTCCCTCAATCCACATTCTTCGAGGGTTGAGGGCATTTCTTTTCTTCATGTCCTTTATTTTGCCTTATTCTCCTTTTGTTTTCCATTCCTTCTTCTAGTATATAAGGTAGTGGTTATTTGTAGTTCACATTTCATCATCTTCACGATTACCTAAATCATTAGGGGTCGATAACCTAGATGTTAGGCCCCTTAAAACAACAATTATCATCATCATCAGCTCATTTTATCAAAGATGTGGAATCATTCCCTTCTTGGTTTCACCGATTCAATTTTCCAATTGATCAGTCAGTAGACACAATGTAACCCCAATTACTGGAACATACGAGAAAACAACCAGAAACAAGATTTTATTTTAAGAACATATAGCCTACTTTCTCCTCAATGCATGGTTAGTTATATCTCTTTGTCCTCATCAAGGAGTATAAATGATTCGTCCAGTTGCAAAACACGTTTAATCCACTTGTGAATAAGAATCATTTTCATGAGAAACGTTTCTCTGCACTTTGCCTCCCTTCTTTTGTGTTTGTTGTTTTCTACTTTTTTCTTTTTGTTTTGTGTTTTTGATTTTGTGTTTGCTTTGTGCTTTTGATTTTTGCTTTTCTTTCTTGGTTTTGTGTTTGTTTTCTGCTTTTGCTTTTTTAATTTTGCTTTGTGTTTCTTGTTTTTTGTTTTTGCTTTTGTTTTTGAATTTTTCTTTTTGCTTCGTGTTCTTTGTTTTTGGTTTTATGTTTGTTTTCTGGAAAATCAAGATAAAACAAAACAAAATAAAACAAAAGAAAATCAAAACAAAACATAACAAAACAAAATAAAACAAAATAAACATAACAAAATAAAAACAAAACAAAAAACAAACACAAAAAATTAAATAAAACAATTTAAAACAAAATAAAAAGAAATAATATAAAACAAACCAAATCAAAATAAAACAAAACAAAACAAAATTAAACAAAACAAAATAAAACAAAATGAAATAAAATACAATATAGTAAAATAAAATAAAATAAACTAATTAAATAAACAATTTTGCGACATGATTCTTATTCACAAGTGGATTAAACGAGTTTTGCAACTGGACGACTCATATGAATGTTCTTGTGGTAACCGTTAAATATAATACTATGTTCATCCACCATCTTAAATATGTGGAATCGTTTATCTTGCGCCTTGTTCAGGAAAAGCCTTTTATGTGGCACTACATACTTGCTGCGATTCGTCATTGTACCTGTAATGAATTTTCATGATGAAAATTAATAAATGTAAAACAAAAATATTGAAATGCAACCGAAATAAATCAGAAACCTCTATGCACATCAAAATGGCAGGTGAAAAGATAAAGGAAGTAGGAGACTTTTGATGAAGTGCCTAGGATTTTCAGGAAATGACGGATTTCATTGTCTGACTACGACATATACATTATATAGTTACCCCGCCTAATCCAATTGGGCAAACGCGTGTTGACCAACTGAAAAGCGTACATTGGTAGTTTGTACAGTCAAGACTAAAAAAATAATTTCCAAACAGCACATGTGTTTCGTTCCGAGTTCGATAATAGTCCCCCGACAGATAGGTGGTCGCTGCTTCACAAACCATGTATTTACTCCTGTATATTAATATCTAGCCAGAACATTCCTAATGACTCTCTCTCATTTCAAACACAAAAGCTAATGCAATGAATTTTAGCGCAGTCATATTTGTACCTAAATCGCAAATACTAATGGAAGTGCGTGCATTGGAGGAAACAAGAATAAATCAATGTAGAAAGGAAGGCGTGTTTCGCTAATAGTAGTATGAATGTTGAAAATTAATTATACCTAACCCTACATACGTTCCACATGAGGCTTTGATGGATTGGCTACACAGTCCATTGCTCATTGTCTGCCAGCGAAAGTGCACACACCTCCATATCTTTCAAGCAGAGTTGCCTGCCTATCAAAACCACGGGAGATTGCAACATACATCTAGGAGAAATAACAGTTGCGTGCAGTCAAGTTGCTAACTCACGTCGCCATTGCACAAATCGAGACAAAATGGGACAGAATTAAAGTATCTAGAATAACCTCTCCTAGAACCCTCATTTCAATTGAGCAAGATTTGAAAATAATAAAGCAACCGATGTTCGAACTCGAGTCTTCAGCACTCCGGGCAAGTACGCTTGCAGTTAATGCCACAGCTTTGTACGCTCAAAGACAATAATTTAATAATAATTATAATTATAGGCCTAATGGTTTTTTTTTTCGAAATAAGCGGAAAATCTTACATAAGACTTTGAAAAGGGTCCGCACTCCTCAAGTGTGGGGGATTCTTACCCACTAAAAACCACACCCCATCCTCTTGACAAAACCATGACGAGACCATGACGTACGTAGCGTGGATACTGCAAGATTAAACAACGTGGCGCGGGATTTTTTTTCGGGGGAGGGGGGGTTCGAAAGAGTACCCGCACCCGACCTTACTACTGGTGCCTCCGACATGCAATTAGTCTACGATAGTAGAAGAGAAAGCATAGGGGATTGGATCAAAAGGAATGTCTTTTAGGACTTAGTGCCTGTCCCATCGCGGTCGCGATCTACCAGGCATAATTAGTAGATATTAACATAGGTATATTTTATATATGAGCACATATAAATATGTACTCATATATAAGGGTAAGATTGTAGGGCCAGGGAAAACTGTGGAGAGTCTCCATCCCCAGGAAGACCCCTTTTATAAATTCTAAAGGTTGTGCTGCATGAAAATTCAGGTTTTTTAGCCTCCAATGGCCCTAATTTCCAAAAGCTGCAAAAAACACGATTTGAATTCAGGAATTTTTGAAAATAATGTTGCTGTTTGGAGATATAATAGACCTTCTGTACAACATATCGCACGTGTAAGTCGCGTTTAAACATTCTACGGTACCCCTTGACCCCCTTATGTGCATTGATGAATTTTACAGTCTATGTTTGTTTCCATGATGACCTTACAGCCATTTGCAGACGTTCGCAGGAATCTAATAAATTGAGTGGCATTACTTCTTACAGAATAAATAAATAATAAATAAATAAATAAATAAATAGATGGAATATCGGATGTCACCTCTTGAGATACTGTTGTCATGGTTACGGGCTTGCATTACTTCATTAGTTTCTTCTTGTTATTCTCCTTTCGGATGGGCCAGCTAAGGACCACGACGTTGAACATTTCAGCTTGGCGAGGGACTTGATGTTTGCCCAATATTCGTGCATTCACTGGCTATGTTTCCCCTTTCTCTCTTTTGTCCAGATGATGCCGGTTTTCGTACAGGGTGGTCTCCCCTGAAAACTCTTCTGTTTGAGTATCTTTCTGAGATGCGACTGGCTTCTAATATCACTTTCCATTATTTTCAGTTCTTGGATGTCCTTGTTAACGTCTGTTAGACACGATGTCATGGTCATTCTATTCTCCCAGTAGTTGAGAAGCTGGTTGGTTAGGCTTGTTGGGTTCATCCTTGAGACATGTCCGTAGAAAGCCAGATGTCTCTTCCTGGCCACATCAGTGATTTTCTCAGTATATCTATATAGCTCGTGATTTGGTGTTTTCGTGTGCTCGTCATCTATTCATTAGTTTATTAAATGAAATTAGTTTTCTGGGAATATCTCAGATACGTGGTCTTAGAGCCTTTAAACGCAGTAGCCTCCGAGCCACCGAGGGACTGAAAATGAGCTTTGACTTGTCTTTGTACGCCATATTTATAATAATTATCATAATCTATATTATTAAAAATATTGATGAAAACTTATCCGAGTCCGTCCGGCCATACTATCCGGCCGATTTTCTTCATCCTTTTTTTAAATGAAAGGTATTCATGCACAGATTTGTCATCAAGTATTACAAATCACTTAAATTACGCCTTTCTCAAATTATTTGATTTTTTCAACTTTTTCCAACTTTTTCCAACTTTGATGTAAGCATATCTTCGGTTCTAATTGAGTTACGAAGGTTGTTTTAGTCTAAGAACACTCAGTGAATCAAGCGCTATCCTTTGAGCTCTTAACCATTCAAATCGGCTGATTCGGAGGAAAGTTATGCTTGGACATACGATATTACATCTCATTTTTTCAAAAGTTTTTCTCATTGTAGCAATCATATCTTTGGTTATAATTGAGTTACACTGTTCGTTTGGGTCTAAGAGCACTCAGTGGATCAAGCTCTATCTTTTGAGGTATTAAATATTTCCATTGGTTGATTCTGAGTAATGTTATGACTGCCGAAGCGAATATTAGAAATAATTATGAAAACTTAACCGAGTCCGTCCGGCCATTCTATCCGGTCGATTTCCTTCATACCACTATTAAATGAAAGTTATTCATGTACGGATTTAATATCAAGTATTACAAATCACTTAAGTTCTGCCTTCCTCAAATTATTTGATTTTTTGCACCTTTTTTACTTTTTTTTCACATTGAAACTATCTATATTATTAAAAATATTGATGATAACTTATCCGAGTCCGTCCGGCCAAACTATCCGGCCGATTTTCTTCATCCTTTTTTTAAATGAAAGGTATTCATGCACAGATTTGTCATCAAGTATTACAAATCACTTAAATTACGCCTTTCTCAAATTATTTGATTTTTTCAACTTTTTCCAACTTTTTCCAACTTTGATGTAAGCATATCTTCGGTTCTAATTGAGTTACGAAGGTTGTTTTAGTCTAAGAACACTCAGTGAATCAAGCGCTATCCTTTGAGCTCTTAACCATTCAAATCGGCTGATTCGGAGGAAAGTTATGCTTGGACATAGGATATTACATCTCATTTTTTCAAAAGTTTTTCTCATTGTAGCAATCATATCTTTGGTTATAATTGAGTTACACTGTTCGTTTGGGTCTAAGAGCACTCAGTGGATCAAGCTCTATCTTTTAAGGTATTAAATATTTACATTGGTTGATTCTGAGTAATGTTATGACTGCCGAAGCGAATATTAGAAATAATTATGAAAACTTAACCGAGTCCGTCCGGCCATTCTATCCGGTCGATTTCCTTCATACCACTATTAAATGAAAGTTATTCATGTACGGATTTAATATCAAGTATTACAAATCACTTAAGTTCTGCCTTCCTCAAATTATTTGATTTTTTGCACCTTTTTTACTTTTTTTTCACATTGAAACTATCTATATTATTAAAAATATTGATGAAAACTTATCCGAGTCCGTCCGGCCATACTATCCGGCCGATTTTCTTCATCCTTTTTTTAAATGAAAGGTATTCATGCACAGATTTGTCATCAAGTATTACAAATCCCTTAAATTACGCCTTTCTCAAATTATTTGATTTTTTCAACTTTTTCCAACTTTTTCCAACTTTGATGTAAGCATATCTTAGGTTCTAATTGAGTTACGAAGGTTGTTTTAGTCTAAGAACACTCAGTGAATCAAGCGCTATCATTTGAGCTCTTAACCATTCAAATCGGCTGATTCTGAGGAAAGTTATGCTTGGACATACGATATTACATCTCATTTTTTCAAAAGTTTTTCTCATTGTAGCAATCATATCTTTGGTTATAATTGAGTTACACTGTTCGTTTGGGTCTAAGAGCACTCCGTGGATCAAGCTCTATCTTTTGAGGTATTAAATATTTACATTGGTTGATTCTGAGTAATAAACTATTACTTAATGTCGTAATTTTTTAATTCCAATACTGAAAAATTATGCTGCGGAGCAGTACGGGCGCCCTAGTAATTTAATAATATAGGGATAGGGATATAGTCTAATAGACCTTCAGTTCCACACCCGCACGTGTAAATCGCGTGAAGAAATTCAAGAGTACCCCTTGACCCCCTTAGGCACATCATATACGTATTGATGAATTTTACAGCTTATGTTGGTTCCGTGACAACCTTATAGACGTTTGCGAACGTTCAGAGTAATGTAATAAATGGAATGGCATTGCGTCTTACAGAAATATCTTACAGGAAGAGATGGACTCCTGAGATTGTGTCGCCAGGGTTACAGGCTTGCATTCTTTAATTAGTTTATTAAATGGAATTATTTTTCTGGGAATATCTCAAAAACTGTTGCTTAAAATGTGGTTTTCAGGAATTGTGTTTCTCACATTGAGACGCAGAAAATGAGCTTTGTTTCGTCTTTCTACGCCCGATTCAGCATGCATTTTAAGGGGTAGGCCCTGTTTTATGATAGGTACGGAGAAGAGTTACATCAATGATTACTTTCGTGCCTGTGATGGACATCTGTACCAAATTTTACGTTGATACACTCAGCCGTTCTCGAGTGATGCGCGTACAAAGTTGCACACAGACAGACAGACAGACCGACAGACTAATTTTTTTTTTTTTGGGCGCAACCGTCATAAACCAGTCTGAAACGCGTTAATAACTCAAATTTCCGTGGAAATTCAGAAAAAAACGACAAACTTTAATTTTTATAGTCTATATATAGGGATATATATATATTTTCCCAGGAGTGTCATTTACTGATTATTCATATAGTATATACACTTCATCACTTTCGTGATGTTTATAGTGCGTTTTTCTTTCGTGCCGCATTTGTCGGTTAAATGCTTGAGACCACCGAACGAGCAATATGTACTTATTCATTTCTGTTAACATTTTATTGTTTATTACTAGTGTTTACTCTCTCTATATATATATCTAAGACTCTTACCTCAGCATGTTTAAGGTCATGCGCCTCCAGCATACGCTCGCATACTGAAAAGGGTGTCGACTTGCTTGCTGCCTTCCTGTATGACTGACGTCACAGCTTCCCCTGGCCAATCATCGCCCGCCAGCCTAGGCTTCTAGACGTTTCTATGATGTTGTTATTTAAGTGGCGGCGTTTTGCTCTCCATCAGCATTCCTTCTTCAAACCTTCTACGGTCTTCTTCAACTTGCGAGAGGCATTCGTGCCTTCCGCCCTTCTCCGGGGCCTTCTAAACTTCAGGCCTAATCTGCATTTATAATTGAAACTACCAGGCAACGCAACAGCAGAGAGCTTCAGCACTGAGAAAGTGCATTCTACATTTTACTCCAAACCGCAAGAAGCTGTATCAAATCCCAGTTCCAAAATGCCATGTTATTTGGCATTCAAGAAATAACATCAAAACCTAACGATGTTAAACAATGTACAGCGCTGGTGAAGGAGAAGAAGAAGATCGCCCTGGCGAAGTTATTTTCCTGATGCTGGACATCTCAAATTCTACTGCCAAAAAATCAAGTGATGGCCACGGCAGTCTCCGTCAGCATACTTTCTAGTCATCGCCACTAAAGATAAGTTTGTGCCTTTTTTATTATTATTATCTTAATAATCTTCGTTTTAAGTGTTTGCTAGCAAGTGCAAGAATATTAAATTTGTGTGTGCATCAAGCAGAATGAACTTTTGTCTAATAGCACATGGCTGTGCCAACCTAATTAAAATTAATGAACATTTGAAATTGCCCCAGGCGGGCCAGCATAACTAATTTTTTAATTAAGGCTTATTTATTAATGTGTTTGCAAGTTTCACCATAAAAATAAAAATATTGTATTTACTCTCAATGTTCAGTCTAGTATTGAAAGAACCAGGCCGCATTTCCTTCGCCCAATCCTTTCAGTCTAATTTCTCTTAAGGAAGTTATTTTGTCCAGGCCTTAAGCCTGATGCTGTCCTCCCGTTTATGTTAATGAATTTGGGCTGTTCTTCACATAACCATTTTGGTGCCTATAACCGGGATGCTTGTAAACATTCTGCTTAACCAAATCTTCAAATTACTTAATGTTGGAACTAATTCAAAATTTAAATGCCATACTGAACATTGAGTGTGTTAATATTTTAAAAATTGTGTTTTCTAATCTACTTCGAAAGTTTCAGCTCGAGTGTATATGGTTGGCACTGAGAAGGGTGACAAACAGCAGGCCCGTATTTCACCGCAGGGGAAGCCGCACTCTCTTTTCTGGCAGACTGTCAACTTCTTCCGAAGCAAGGTGTACCAGCTCACAGTATAGTCGTGAGTACACAACAAACTTTCATAATGCCGATTGACGAGAAACTCATTAATGCTAGAGCTTCTGTCAAAGGCAAGTTAACGCGTTTTCGCACTTTTCTAGATGAGCTCCCGGAAAAAGAACGTAATAGTGACATAATTTCTCAAAGACTGAAAGGTTACGAACAGGCCTTTGAGAAATATGATGAGATCCAAAGTAATATTGAGACCAAGGATCCCGACCAGCAAAGTGACCGCTGTGAGGTTGAAAATTTATATTATAAGGGGTTTGCAGACGCAAAGCAGCTTTTAAGAAGTTTAACATTGCAGGAAAAGCAGGAGAAAACTCCTTCAGAATCTTCTTCTTTTCCTTCCCGTGTTATATTACCGAAAATAGAATTACCTAAATTTACCGGAGATGAAGCTACATGGGAACCATTTTTTGAATTATTCAATTCATTGAATCACAAAAAGATTCTCTTCCTTCAATACAGAAGTTTCATTATTTGCGTTTGTCCTTGCAAGGCAACGCACTTAAACTCATCCAAGAGCTTACGTTGACAAATGAAAATTATGAAGTAGCTTTGGCACTTCTCAGAGATCGGTTTGGGAACACTCGTTTAAAAACTCAACGTCACATACAGAGTTTATTCAATTTACCTATTGTTCAAGCTGATAATCATGCCTCGCTTCGTAATCTGATCGATGCTGCAGAACTTCATATTCGTGCGCTTGCAAATTTGGACCAACCAGTTGACCATTGGGATCTATTTTTGATTCATCTTATTTCTGTTAAATTAGACACTAAAACTTTAAAAGAGTGGGGAGCAGATCTGTCGCAACATTCATTGTGTACCTATGAAGCTATTATTAAATTCTTAAAGGCGAAATGCCAAATTCTCTCTGCTGTAGCCAGCCAAAAGAGTAGCTCCACCTTCAAACCTCCTTCTAATAGTAAGGTCATCAGCCCCACTCAGAGAGTACTAAGGTCACATGCCTTTCCTACCAATATTCGGACTTCCAATCAAGTACAAGCTTGTGTTTTGTGTCAACAACCACATAACTTGTACCAATGCGCTCAATTCAAATCTTTATCTGTGGATGAAAGACGCAAATTAATTACCACCCACAAGCACTGCTTTAATTGCCTATCAGCGACACATATGATAAGCAATTGTCGTTCTGAACGGTTATGTTTTCACTGTAAAGCAAAGCATCATACTCTCCTGCATAGGCATGAAAGATTGCGGTCATCAGTAACCAATAGTTCATCCGCTAAATCTAATTCTGAGACTTTGCCTAATAACGCTCAGTCTTTTACTCAAAGCTCTGTTTCGTTCAGTAAAACTCAAGTTTTATTGTCCACTGTCCAAATTCTAGTGAAGAATGTTCACGGAAAATGGGTTTCTGTAAGGGGATTGTTAGATAATGCTGCAACTAACAATTTTATAAGTGAACCGCTAGTTCGCAAGTTAGGTCTACAAATATGCCCTACTTCTATAGAAGTTACAGGAATTAATGGTTCCAGATCGCAATCTCTGAGTTATGCTAAAGTGGATGTAAAAGATTCCAATAATCTTGGCATTCATTTAAATTTAGATTTTTTAATTATAAATTCCATAGGTAATGACACCCCCATTACTTCTTTTCAAGTCCAGGGTTGGAATATTCCGCATCATTTGCAACTTGCAGATCCGAATTTCAACAGAGCTTCATCTGTAGAAATTCTTTTAAGTGCCAGCATTTTTTGGCAATGTTTACATCCGGAAAAGGTTAAAGTTGCCCGTGATGTTTTCTTTCGTAGAACTGATTTTGGTTGGATTGCCACTGGGCAAATATACCGCAACCCCGTTCAACAAAAATCTCATTGTTATTTTGTTGGTGCTGATTTAAATCAAGAATTAATTAAGTTCTGGGACATTGAGGATATTCAAGTCACCTCACCTCATTCTCGCAATAATGAGATCTGTGAAACACACTACGTAGAAACCACTGTTCGCACTACTGAAGGCAGATTCGTGGTTACTCTTCCTCGCATTTTTAACCCCCCTGTTATTACAGAATCACATTCCAGAGCTCTCAAAGCTTTATTCGCAATTGAAAATCGCTTTAAAAAAGATGCTCTCTTAAAAACTCAGTATACTTCCTTCATGGAAGAATACGAATCAGCGAATCACATGGAGATAGTTCCAAAATCTGAAGAAATTAGTAATTCTCCTAAAGAAATAGTATATCTTAATCATCATCCGGTTTGGAAAAATTCTTCCACCCGAGAACAGATAAGAGTGGTTTTTAATGGTTCATCTCCAGATGCTAATGGTGTTTCTCTCAATGACACTCTGCATTCTGGACCCGCTATTCAGACAGATCTTACTTCAGTTTTACTTAACTTTCGTCTATTCCCCATTGCTGTTCTTGCTGACATCAAGCAAATGTATAGGCAAATTCTAGTAAATTCAGAACAACGTGATTTGCAAAGAATTTTGTGGCGAGACGACAATGCAAAACCTATAAAAATATTTCGTTTAAGAACAGTGACATACGGTCTTAAGCCGTCTGCTTTTCTCGCAATACGATCTCTTCACATGTTGGCCGAACAAGATGGTCATCTTTTTCATCCTCTAGCTTCTGAAGTTTTGAAAACTGCATTTTATGTAGATGATTTTCTGTATTCTTTTCCTAGTGTCTCTGACGCACTTCTTGTTTGTGAAGATTTAAACTCTCTTCTTTCCGGTGGTGGGTTTACCCTTCATAAGTGGAACTCGAACTCAACCGAATTTTTATCTAACTTTTCACAAGTAACTCCTGTTGACAAATGTGTTGCGCTTCCTACTGAGGAATCAGCTATTAAAACCTTGGGTGTTTTTTGGTCTCCTTCTTCAGATACCTTTTCCTATCAGGTACACTTATCTGAGTTTCACCCTCGAACGAAAAGGCAATTATTATCGGAAATAGCAAGAGTTTTTGATCCATTGCAGTACATTGCTCCGGTGGTTATTACTGCAAAAATTTTCTTGCAAAAACTTTGGTTATTGAAAATTGGTTGGGATGAAAAGGTACCCTCCCCCCTTTTGGATGAGTGGTTGAAATACCGCAAGAGTTTGTTAGATCTTTCTCAAATTTCTATTCCTCGCACTTTAATTTCCGACATTTCATGTCAGTATTTCGATTTGCACGTATTTGCAGATAGTTCTGAAAAGGCATACGGTTGCTGCGCCTACTTAGTAGGCCGCCCTTACAATATTTTACCCGGATTTTCCAATTTAATTTGTGCAAAATCAAAGGTAGCCCCACTCAAATCCATATCTTTGCCTAGATTGGAATTATGTTCTGCTGTAATGGCTGTGGAATTAGCCAGTAAATTAAAAATCAGTTTAAATTTGAAATTTTCGACCACATGGTTTTGGAGTGATTCTTCCATCGTGTTAGCTTGGCTTTCAAAACCTTCTTCGCATTGGACCACTTTTGTGGCTAATCGCGTTTCTAAAATACAAGAGTTGTCTCATTTTGGCCAATGGAATCATGTTCCGGGGAAAGAAAACCCCGCTGATATAATTTCACGTGGCTGTTTGCCCAAGAAATTAATTTCTCTTAAACTATACTGGAATAGTCCGGCGTGGCTCAGTCAGGATTTTTCTTGTTGGCCTCGTTCATCTAATCCGCTCGCAGAAGATGTTCCTGATGCTCGCATTGTTACCGCTTCCCTTTTTCTAACTTCTATTGCTACTAGTCTTTTTCAGCGTTACTCTTCATTTAATAAATTAATTCGTGTGGTAGCATATTTATTTCGATGGAAATTTCTTGTTCTTGATGAGCCTGTGAAGCCGCAACCCTTTCTCACTAAAATGGAATTGGAATTTGCTACTCGTAGAATCTTGTTTCTTATGCAACAAGAAGTATTCTTTCTTGAGTATCAGACGCTTTTAAGCAAAAAAGCTTTACCAAAGTCTAGTAGGCTGTTACCTCTCACCCCTTTTTTGGACCAAGATGGATTAATAAGAGTGGGGGGCAGGCTAGAAAATTCTAGTTACTCAGATGAGAAAACACATCCCATTATTCTCCCTTCTAGACATCCTATTACTACTCTCATCGTAAAGAAATTTCATTATCAGAATTTGCACGCTGGCACCCGCACTTTGCTTTGTTTAATTCGCGAGCAATATTGGCTCATTAACGGCGTTCATGAAGTTTCTTCTGTTATTCGGAAATGTATACCTTGTTTCAAATCCAAGCCCCCGCCAATCACGCAAATTATGGGAAACTTGCCATATTTTCGTTCCGAACCTAGTAAGCCTTTCGCCCTGACGGGTATCGATTATGCCGGTCCTTATGTCTATCAAGTTAATTCCCCTTTATCTAAGCGAAAGTTGTTAGGTAAACTTTATATTTCTTTATTTGTGTGCATGGTAACAGGAGCCATTCACCTTGAGTTGGTTACAAGTGCTTCTACTCCTTATTTTATAGCAGCCTTTTCTAGATTTGCCTCTAGAAGGGGTGTTCCTTCTGAGGTTTTCTCAGATAACGCAAAAATTTTTGTTAGTACTTTTGATCTTTGGAAAACTGCACTTACCTCTCCTTCTGCTAAGGAACAGTTTTCTAATTTTTCTCATGCTAAGGGATTCAAATGGCATTTCACTCCCCCTTACGCCCCCCATCATGGTGGTCGTTGGGAATCTTGCATAAAGCTCACGAAGAGACAGCTGAAGAAAACCCTTGGTTCAGCCATCCTTTCCTATGAGGAATGTAATTCCTTAATTATTCAGGTTGAGGGTATCGTAAATTCTAGGCCGCTCACGCCTTTGTCTAACGATCCTAAAGATCTTCTTCCGTTAACACCTGGCCATTTTTTAATAGGCTGTTCTTTAGCTTCTACGCCTCCTTTGCTGAGTCGACGCTGTGATCTCAGGTTGCCTATTTTCTGGAGAAAGTTAGACTCTTTGCGAAACTCCTTTTGGCGCCGTTGGAAGCTGGAGTATCTCGGCTCACTTAACAGAAGAGAGAAGTGGCGGCTTTCCCAGCCTGATGTGCGAGTGGGAGATATGGTTCTTTTGCGAGATCCAAGTCCCCCTCTCGTATGGAATATTGGTAGGGTAACTCACTGCCATTTGGGTCGTGATAAGCATGTGAGAGTTGTAGATGTTCTCACTAGTAAGGGTGTCTATACTAGACCAATTTCTATGGTTGCTATCTTGCCTGTTGAGGCTTAGTGTCCTCTTCTTTCATTGTTGTTCACGTTTTTGTAACTGATACTTTGATTGTTTTCTTTCGGGGGTCTCGGAGCATGATCACTTTCGTGATGTTTATAGTGCGTTTTTCTTTCGTGCCGCATTTGTCAGTTAAATGCTTGAGACCACCGAACGAGCAATATGTACTTATTCATTTCTGTTAACATTATATTGTTTATTACTAGTGTTTACTCTCTCTCTATATATATCTAAGACTCTTACCTCAGCATGTTTAAGGTCATGCGCCTCCAGCATACGCTCGCATACTGAAAAGGGTGTCGACTTGCTTGCTGCCTTCCTGTATGACTGACGTCACGGCTTGCCCTGGCCAATCATCGCCCGCCAGCCTAGGCTTCTAGACGTTTCTATGATGTTATTTAAGTGGCGGCGTTTTGCTTTCCATCAGCATTCCTTCTTCAAACCTTCTACGGTCTTCTTCAACTTGCGAGAGGCATTCGTGCCTTCCGCCCTTCTCCGGGGCCTTCTAAACTTCAGGCCTAATCTGCATTTATAATTGAAACTACCAGGCAACGCAACAGCAGAGAGCTTCAGCACTGAGAAAGTGCATTCTACATTTTACTCCAAACCGCAAGAAGCTGTATCAAATCGCAGTTCCAAAATGCCATGTTATTTGGCATTCAAGAAATAACATCAAAACCTAACGATGTTAAACAATGTACAGCGCTGGTGAAGGAGAAGAAGAAGATCGCCCTGGCTAAGTTATTTTCCTGATGCTGGACATCTCAAATTCTACTGCCAAAAAATCAAGTGTTGGCCACGGCAGTCTCCGTCAGCATACTTTCTAGTCATCGCCACTAAAGATAAGTTTGTGCCTTTATTATTATTATTATCTTAATAATCTTCGTTTTAAGTGTTTGCTAGCAAGTGCAAGAATATTAAATTTGTGTGTGCATCAAGCAGAATGAACTTTTGTCTAATAGCACATGGCTGTGCCAACCTAATTAAAATTAATGAACATTTGAAATTGCCCCAGGCGGGCCAGCATAACTAATTTTTTAATTAAGGCTTATTTATTAATGTGTTTGCAAGTTTCACCATAAAAATAAAAATATTGTATTTACTCTCAATGTTCAGTCTAGTATTGAAAGAACCAGGCCGCATTTCCTTCGCCCAATCCTTTCAGTCTAATCTTCTCTTAAGGAAGTTATTTTGTCGAGGCCTTAAGCCTGATGCTGTCCTCCCGTTTATGTTGATGAATTTTGGCTGTTCTTCACATAACCAACACTGAACCCCACCGAGTCGTTACACAGCTAAGTGTTGACCGACTGAAGAGTTACAACTGATACTTTGTGTAGGCAACAATGAAAGAATGGCTTCAAAACTTTGCATTACTTGAACGATAAAGGCCAGTTAAGGTGGTTGGAGTCCCGCAGTTAACTACTCACGTCCCATGAATGAATGAATGAATGAATGAATAGATCTGTTGGAGCATCTTGACTAAACATTTAGAGTATAATTTTGGTTTGTATTATTTTTAGCCAGATTATAAAATTATTTCTTTGAGCTGCATCTTTCTCCGGACCGTGGGTAGCCAGTTGAGACAGACACGGTAT